>OZ005657.1:115542175-116181341 GCA_963930645.1 Salticus scenicus
GAAGCAGCGTTATTTAATAAATCATTTTCAGTTACAGGATTTTCAGCCAAAATACGTAACTCTGTCAACTTGACAGTTGTAGAAGATAAATGTAATGCCTTAACATAGAAATGTTTTAATCTGTCACTTTTATTCACTACATTTTTATGTAAATCATATAGTAGTTTGTGAGAAGGACCGCTATTTAACCTTCCACTTTCTTTTACAACATTTTCTGTAGACATAAAAGAATCTGTCGGCTTGACAGTTTTAGAATTAAACTGTAATTTATCATGTGGTGAATTTAAACTACTAGAAAAGTTTGTTGACTTAACAGTTTCAAAACATAAATTTGAGCTATTGGCGGAAGGATTAGCCGCAACATCTAATGGGATTTCATTCTTCTGTAAATTAGTAGGTAACGGAGAGTTTAAATTAGAAACGCATTGAGAAGAAGAATTTAAATGCGGCAAGTTTACTGGACAAATGGTAAGAGAATTTAGAAATATAGTTTGCACTTCGGTATTATGAGAGCTCGGTTGATTTCTTGCAACATTTCCCGGTTGATTTAAATGACTGGGTCTTGGCTGGGAAAAGTTAGTATGTTGCAGATGATTGAAATTAACCTTTTGAGGGGGGGGGGGGGCGAAATTTTCTCGCTATTCATTTTCAACACTGACCGTTTCTTGCCGGAGATTAGTGGTATTCGCAGGTTTAGGAGTGTGACATTCTTGATATTTATCTAGCCGTTGGAATAGACAATCAATAGATGCGGCCAGTTTTAAATCTAGAAAATCTTGAATTGAGACTGTGAACAACGGTTTTATAATGTCCAACACTTCAAAAAATGATAAATTTAAGTCTAGTTGTTTAATTAAATCCAGTTTACTCAGGGAAAAGGTTGTCGGTTTATCAAATACAGACATTTTAGTAGTATAAAGTTCCTACATTAATTTTGCTCTATCAGCACTTGAAGAAAAGGTGCTTATAATTTTCCTTTTTAACTCTTCACAGGTAGGATTTTGACCCAAGGAATGAGAGGCAATAAGGTCAAACCACATTTTAGGTTCTCCTTTTAAGGAGTATTTTAGCCAGTTAAATCGATCAGAAATATCTATTTTACATACTTCAAAATCAGGGATGGAACACGGGCGCAGTATTCATACCACTATCAATGTAAGAAAATTTCCTACTTCTTAAATCGATGATATTATAGGTAGTAAAAATTTCTTAAACAGATTCCGGTATGAATTCTGCGCCCGTGTTCCATCCCTGCAAAATATTCTTCAAGTTCCTCAAAAAAGTTAAGTACATTATTTGTGCCGGTAAAATATACTCGAGTGAAAGGGGGGGGGGGGGGTTCGAACTCGTTTGGGCGCCACTGTGAGGAATAAATGGTCTCCATATCTCAATTCCTCAATCTTAAGATTAACTTAATTACTTAATTAGATAGTAATAAGAGCTCGAGACAAAGTTAACAAATAAATATGAGTTTATTTAATGATCAATATCAAGGAGGGTGTTGGGCTAACTCTGTTATAACTTTTAATAAACCCCAGAAAATAACTTTAACAAAGCATAACATAAAAGTTAGCTTATCTCACCAATACAATCTTGTCGATGACTGCTCTCTTTTATCACTAGCTATTTTCACACTAGAATCATCGGCCGGATTCCCGAAGCGCGACAGATTCTTCTCTTACTTTATACTTTACTCTCGCATAGAGCTAGCACCACCAGCATTACCATCACTTCGCACACACCACTCTTTACTTCACCCCTTCACACACTAATCCACTACACTTCTTTACCACTACCAATTCATTATCCTACTAGCAATTCACTATTAATTCACTATCAAAACAATCTCCATCTTATACTACATTCTACAACTTCCTTTTATTTCAATCAAAACCTTTTAAAATCACTTCTCATTCATCTAACTCTCAGCACTTAATTCTTTCATTGCAGCACCATGCCGACATAAAACTAACTCGACCAAGACTTTCGCCGAGTCACTGGCGACGAAGTGATTTCCGTCCCAACTTTGGTGATGGTCTATAGACTCGACCTCACAATATTAATTCGAAATAATTTCACACACTTACTAACTATATAATGAATTGTAATTGCATTCTTCAAAATAACCAAATTTATGTTCAGAAAGCCTGAATCCTACTACTTGGTCTTAGATCCGGTATGTTAGCTGACCTCTACTTTTTTTTTATTATGAATGTAATTTTAACTTTAATAATATACAATTTTATCGAAATATTGTTTGTAAAATAGTATTATTTACAGACAGTGAAATTTTAACGATCTTAAATGCAACTGTCCTCCTAATTTAGCTTTAACAAAAAAATTTCTAAATAAATAATACTATAAACTTTCTCGACTTAAAGATTAAATTAAAAAATAAGAAAATATTTACTGATCAGTATGAGAAACGTTAAGATTTATCTTTAAAGCTAACATACATACATGTTTTAAATTATGTCTTCATTTATCTTTTTTCAGAAATACTTAACCTTTCTATAAATGACCGGATTTCAGACATGTTTTTAAATATCGCAAAAAGTACTAGACAAATCATCTTCAAATTTCAGGAGTGTGAAGTACATGTTATACCTCATATATTTTAGTGAAAGTTTTGCCCCGAAAGTGAAAGGCGGATGAGTAAAAAATTAAAGAAAAATGAAAGTGTGTGTCAGCACCCTGTAAAAAGTGGCTGTAGTTTAGGATTATGGGGCTATTTCTTATTATTTGTGAAAATTTTCATGTCTCTACCGCATGTAATCAGGAAGATATAATGCTTTCTTTAAAAAAATTGAAAAAATAAATTGTCATTATCAAAAATTACCTAACAGTGATAAAAATTGGGGGAGAGGGTGGTGTCCCGAGAAAAAAAATGGGTGACTGGGCAAAATGGGAGTCATATTTGAAATATGACATTTGTATTCAGGAGGTCATTTTACGCAAGAATCAGCAAAAATGGTATAAGAGCTCGAAAAAGAATTTTCTTTTTTTTTTTTTTTTTTTTTTTTTTTTTTCAGCGCAGTGTTATTTCGTAACGGACATTTTATCCTAATTTTATATTCATTTGTTTATTTGTTTAAAAATTATGCGCAAAATATAATTATATATATATATATATATAAAGAAAGAAAGACAGAAAGAAAAAAGGAACTTTCGAAAGTGTAGAAATATTAATTTGCAAACAATCTTTTATTTTTAAGTCTCATTTAAAAAACCCCTTAATAAAATATCACCGATAACGTTTTGAATTTTCCCGATATTCATCTGTATAATTTTTATAACATCTGCTATAAATTTGTCTATTAAATTATGTGGGGGGGGGGGGAGTTTAACGTTTATGCATACGCAGTTAGAAATTACTTCATAAGGAAGCTTATAATTAATGGCTCATTGTATTTATTTTGTAACTGAAAATTATTATTTCTAATATTTTTCGCAAATTTTTCTGAAATTCCCGTTAAGGGCACTGCCTCGTTTCCTTCCAAGTCCCTGCTATAGAAAATGAAACTAAAAAACTGGCTCAGTTGAAGTACAAAACTTACCCCGCCTTAAACCTAGTGTGAAATTTTTTGTCCAATTAGGGACGTTAACTATTTCGGCTGTCAATATGAGAGTAAATGATAATCACAGAGGCGGGGTCATTTTCGTCCCCCAAAAGTAGTCAATTATACAAAAGAGTGGTCAAGAAACTCCCTCACTAGTGATTTGTCTTTTGATAAAAAGACAGCGCGTTATTGAATGAACCTCAATATTATGTAATGAATGCATGTAAAAACACATGTGTACATGCACATATGTAGAGTATTGATTCATATATATATATAGTATCACAGGTTATTATTATTATTACCAGGACCAGACTATGGCACGGGCACACGGGGCACTGGCCCAGGGCCTCCAAATTTAAGGGGCCTCATTTCCAAAAACTGAGAAGTAATAGTATATATATATATATATATATTTTTTTCATTATATGTCTATTAAAAACAAAAATTGATTAAATTTTTATATTTTACTAGAGAGCATAAACAATTATTAAATTTTGTGACTAATTTCCTAAACATTGGCTGATCAATGTACTTCAGTTTTTCATTTGTCTTGAACATAAAACTAATGATTTTGTTATAGGTTGCTAAAAAAAATGAGGAAATAGAAGGTGTAGTTGAAGGAAAAATTTTAAAAATGCACTTTATTTATTTATTTATTTTTGTTTTTGAGAACTGGTCCTTTTGGTGAAATCTTTAGAGTAGGGTAAGGGGCCTCCAACTAGCATCAGTGCCCCGGGTCTCCAAAAATCATAGTTGGGCCCTGATTATTACTACTACTACTAGTAGTAGTTAGGGTGCCTATATTACTTATCGAGGCACCTTAGTAGTAGCAGTAAGACAGGTCGGACAATTTCTTTCAGATAGCGATTTTGTCTTCGTTACCAATTTTTATCTATTACCTTGAATGGACGTTCAAAACTTTTTTATTTTGTCATCTAAATATAAAGAGCTAAACGATTGTAACTGTATCTATACGGATTTTTAGTCCGGATTATTTCAAAAATTGGTACACTTATGTATTAAAACGAAATCTAGGTAATTCTGTATTTTTGTGTTCAATCGAATAATTGGTTCAAAAGTAATAAAAATCCTACTTAAACTTTAAAAATTATTTTTTAAAAAAATGTAAAGAAAGAAATTAATGCCAAAACTATATCCGTAATTATACCTATTTTTATGTCGGAAAAAAAAAAAAAAAAAAAAAAAAAAAAAGTGAAATTATTATTACTGCACTATTAATTAAAATAAAATTTAGAAATTTCGTTCTAATTAAATGGAATAGCTACAGTATAGAACGGTAAATCTAGCTAATGCCGTATTTTTTAGTTCAACCGGATAATTGATTCAAAAGGTAATAAAAAACCCACTTTAAAATTATAAAAAAGAAAAAAAGAAGTTGATGCCAAAAATGAATATCTAAGTAAATATATTTTTCTTTGTGTCAAAAAATAAAATAAAAATAAATAAAAAACGAACGTGCAATTATTATTATTTTTAAATAATTAAAATGAATATCAGAAATATTGTACTAAAGAAACTGGACAGCCTCAGTATAGAACAACGAGATATATAAAGTAGAGTGATAGATGGTAACCCTTGAGAAGGTCCAAGATGAGTCATGTGACATGCTCTCCTTGCACCTGCGTATTCGGCGGTTCCCTTGGTAATAGCTAGCTTATTTTCAGTAAATTTCTATGGCAACGGTTTGGAGATTGTTCATTGTTTTTGTTTACTTATGTAGTTTAATATTCTTTTGTTCTAAACCATTTTGATTTTACTTCTTTTTTATTTCGTGTAGTTGAACTTTAACCGACAAAATGCTTAAAAATAGTTGAAAAATTATTATTTGTTGTTAAATTTAGCTTTTTAAAAGTTTAAATTTTCTTTTATAAACACTTTTAAACTTTGTTGGGAAACGATGAAAAAAAAGGTATTTATTATTTATTAAAATGTGAAATATGTGTAAAATTATTTAAAAAACAATTTATTTCGGTCATAGGATTGTCATGTTACCTAATAATAATGATAATTTGTCGAACTGATATTTTAAATGCCAAAATAGCGATAAAAAGCCAAACACAGCAACCTATTGGAGCATGTCACGTGATTCATCTTGAACCACGGAAAGCTAATCCTTCATCCATTGAATCAGCACTCTAATATATATATCTCGTTGGTATAGAATGATACATTTATTATTATTATTATTATTATTGTTATTGTTATAAATTGAAAAAAATAAAAGCAAACTTGCATGCATTTATTAGGATTAGTTAGCTGAGAAATTCTATTTAAAATATTTATAATTAACATTTTTTAAATTACTGCAAATAAAGTTTCTAAAATAGTGATGTCAATTTCTAATAAATTAAAATAAATGGAAAAAGATTAAACTTAGTTAAAGAAAAAAAAAAAAAAAAAAAATGAAAATGAAATTGAAAATTTCTAAAAATAAAGAAATTTTGTAACATAAGTTTAACTATTAAAAAATTATTAAAAGTATAAAGACTATGCACAGAATGATTTTATTATTCATGATCTGTAATTTGCATAACTTCAAAACTACTCCATAAAAATTAAAAAAGTTAATATCTACAAGGAGGGATTTGAAAATTGTTCAATTTAATCATTTAAAAATAAGGACGAAACGAATAGCGATTTTGCCGAATGCCGCATATCGGTATCCACCTGACATCAGTGTTTCAGATATATCCGGCAAATATTACTCTCTATTAAATCCCTACGTTTAAATTTTAAAATTGGTGATATTTGAAAAGAAAAATGAAAGTATCTAAGCAAGCGCGCGCGTCTTTTTCTTTTTCTTTCTTTCTTTTCTTTTCTTTTTTTTTTTTTTTTTTTGTCCTGCTCATAATTAAAGAGTAAAATAAAAAACAAGTAACAATTGAGGAAAAACATAAAAGACTTAAAAATTGACCTTTATATATATTTTCTCTTTTTTATATCGAATAAAAACTGAATGTACACACATTTTCTTTTAAATAATTAAATTTTAAAAAAATTGTGCTAAAAAAATTGATTCAGTTTAGAACTCCTTCACGAATTTTGGAATTTGGCACCGTCGTAGCTCCGATGTTTCTAGCCAAGATCTTTACTTACGCAATTGCGATAACAATTTAATTCCTCGCCAAAATGACAACAACAGCTTAAAAGCTGCCAAGGGGCTCCTATGCTAAACTTATCGGACCAGTTTTAAAATATTTTTTAGAATACTGGTATACTAACCCTATTAAATTTGAAAATTGTATTTTGAAAATTTTGGGAGTTATTCGAAATTTAAATTTTTTTTAACATAATGGCGTAGGCTCAACATTTTGCTTTGTAAAGCTTGTATCAAGAATGAATAAGCGTAAAGAAGTCGGATAAATTCTAAAATATTATTTATGATACTTGCATGAACTATATGAAATTTGAAAATTCTACTATTAAATTGCATGAGTTAAATAAAATGTAATATTTTTTAACATGACAGCCTAGGGCAAAATTTTCCTTTGTAAAGATAGCTCAAGAATGAAGCAGTGTATAAGAATGTAATAGTAGAATGTGGGATTGCATTTAAAATATTATTTATCATAATGGCATTGACCGTATAGTTATTTCAAAATTCTACTTTGAAAACTTCGTGAGTTATTTGAAATTTATTTATTACTTTCTTCTATATTCAATAGAAGAGGGTATCGGATTCGTAAAAATTTTCGACCTCGGGTTTTTGATGGATTTACACGTTTTGAGAGATGTAGAACACGATTGGACCATTTTTAGAAAATGTCTATCTGTCTGTCTGCGTGTGTGTGTGTGAGAAAATTTTGTGGCAACTCTATCTCAGGAACTGCTGCAAAGAATTTCATACAAATTGGTATGTAGTTGCACCTTGATATAAATTAGGGCCTATCAACTTTTGGTAAAAATTGTCTTACAGGTTGCGTTGCCATCCCGCTTTTTCTAAATTTTTAACATGGTGGTATAGGACAAAATTTTGTATAAATGTGCATAAGGAAATTATTTTTTAATAAACATTATGAAATTTACAAGAATCATTTATAATAGAGATAGTCAACTGGGGAAAAAGTTTTGTATGTGCACGAGCCTCACCTCCCCGTCTCTAAAAAGCGTAGGAGTATAACTTCCGGAGTCACCTAACTTAGTATTTCCATCCAAAATTCTATCTCCCCTAGATTGAACGAAATGTTCATCTAGCTTTGGCTAACCCTAGTATCAGGCTTATCTACTGAACTTTGTCAGTCGCGAGCTTTGAACCTTCTTTCTAGTGAAAATGTTACTTATTTTTTAATTATTTTTTATCAAAATTTCCTAATTGCTGTATATTTTTTATATTTTTTATTAATTTTATTGTCTTTTAGTGTAGGGATCTGAGGTCTCCTCTCATTGGCCGATTTCCTGGCCTCTGATTGGCTTTCAGTTTCAGGTCGAAATCCTCTGCGATTTTGCTCGTTTTACTTTCAGTGAGGATTGTGAGTGCTATGTGTGTCTCTGAGAGGTCCGCAGATCCAGCTCAGAACTTAGTTTCTGGCTGGACACTGAGACTTTCATAGGATTCATGCATGCACTTCACTTTAATCCTCCTGAATTTTAATTATGATAGGGAAAAAAAAAAGAAAAAAAAATTGTATGGCCCCCTTTTTTTTTAATTGCGGGACTCCGAGCGATTTCCTGTGCCCCTTGGGGCGCCCTGCTCAATTCTTAATTCCTTTTCGCTGTCCAGACCGTCTCGTCAACGCACGTAACAGTTTCACTGTTACACTTAGGTTTTTTCAAGGAGTTATTTATTTATTATTTATTTTATTATTTTATTTATTATTTATTTTATTATTACTTTTTTTTTTTTTTTTTTTAACTCCTGGTGCTTCACTCTGATTGGTCTCTGCTCACGCGGAGATTTATTCAGAGATCAAAATTCTAAATTCACCCATTTGGCTTTTAATTATTTTATGGAAAATTATTTTTTATGTTTTTCGCATTTTTCGTTGGAGGTAAGCATTGGTTGCGACCAAATGCAGGTACTCCGAAGCACATCGTTGACTTGACGAGCCTCACCTCCCCCCCCCCCCTTGATGGGAGTAAATTTTCATGATGGGTATCTTTCAAAAGAGCTCGCCAATACCTTTAAAGCGAATGGTTGAACCATAAATGTGTCTGGCTGTACGTTAGTTAGTAAACTAATATATTCTGAAGAAGGAATCATTATAAAGTCGTCGGACCAGTTTTAAAATATTTTTTGGGATACTGGCATAAATTCTATTGAATTTTTAATTTCTTTCTCGAAATTTCGGGAATTATTCGATATTTAATTTTTTTTTTTTTTTAACATAGGGCATAGGTCTACATCTTGTTTTATAAATATTGTATAAAAAACGAGCAAGCGCAAATAAGTCAGATGAATTCTAAAATGTTATTTATTATAATGGCACGAACTATATGGATTTTGAAATTTTTACTTTAAAATTTCACAAGTTAAATGATATATATATATATATATATATAACCGTAGCATTCAGTAGTAATATAAAATTTATTAAATTTTATTAGTAATTCAAACAGTTAATACCATCAATATCAAAGTCTACCCAAATGAAAAATGAAATAAAGTTAAAGCAAAATGAAATAAAACAAATTGGACTTAGATAACAGCATATTTGTATTCTAACTTTTTCAAGGGCCTGGTAGAATACGAAACATTCAAAGTTAATTTTTTCTGTCGCAAAGATAGCAACAGCTAAATATCTCTTTGTGCCAAGGCCCGAAACATTCACAGCATCCAAAACAAGGTAGAAAAAAATATATATATTAACATGACAGCATAGGGCAAATTTTCGCTTTCTAAAGATTATCTCACGAATGAGTCAGTGTAATGTACTAGAATTGTATTAAAAATATTATTTCTGATAATGACATTGGAAAAGATGGTCAATATACTTGAAAAAAAAAAAAAAAGTGTATTGTATGCATTATACAAATACTCACCCATTTTGTCCAAACTATGCTGTATAGAAATATTTTTCAGTATTTTAGGAAATATACAATACGCAACATAGGCCTAATTCAAAAGAATATTCAATATATATATTTATATATTTATATAATTTTTTAATATACACAAGGTAATCAGATTATTAGATATATATTTTTATATAATATATATATTTATTATTTATATATTTTTTTAATGTACACAAGGTAATCAGATTATTAGATATATATTTTTATATAATATATATATTCATTATTTATATATTTTTTTTAATATACACAAGGTAATCAGATTATATATATATATATATATATATATTTGGAGGGGGGAGGGGGGGACATTTTTTTCAAAAAAAAAAAAAAAAATACTAGACAAAATGGCTTGGAATTATTTCACACATGCAAAGAAGATTTAAAAACGCATTTTTTCTCGATTCAGTCCAAGGTGCAATTAGGGGACCAACCACAAATTATAGAAAAGCGAAAATACTTTGGATCACTCTGCATCATAAAAAGCTACAAATGACTTGTAACTTTAATACATTGCACAATTGCACATGTAACGTAACAATATTCGGATGTTTTGGTGCGTGAATTGCACAATTATTCAGGCAATTTTTTTTTTTTTTTTTTTTTTTTTTTTTTTTAATTACTTTTTTTTTTTTTTTTTTTTTTTTTTTTTAATTACTATTTTTTTTTTTTTTTTTTTTTTTTTTTTGACATTTTTTGCGTGTAACTAGAACAAATTCCCATAAAATTTTACAAACCTTGCAGAAAACTGATAAAACATTACAAATGCATAATTCTAAAACATAAAATTAACATTTGTAATATTCGTTGAGATATGAGCAATTTTAGTAAATATTATATTACGCATGTGCGAAAATAGAAAACTTTTTATTGCATAGGTTGACAGCTAGACATATTGAGCACGTTTTGTCAAAATCTCATTTGAATAGAGTAAAAATTAAGCAAATTGTCGGTAGATGAATGAGCAAGATTTTAGGTATTTTCCAGACTTGAAATTTCATAATGGGTTTTACCCATGCTATGTATTTAATTTGAAGATCAAATTTCCATCTCTAAACATTATTGTTGAAAGTACATAATTTTAGAACAAAGATTTTCTGTATTTATGTACAAATGTTTTTATCTAACACTCAAATTCCGTAACGGTTTCAAATGTTTTTCAAAAATAGAAAGTGAAAGGAGGACCAGTAAAAAATTAAAGAAAAGTGAAACTTTTTGGGATCACCCTGTAAAAAGTAATGCTTGAAACCTGTGAAAACAAAATCTGGTGTGAAACAACCACATGACTTCCCTTACCCACTATTACACGTATTATTTGGACATTTTTGAGATAATGTGATCAGAAGACATAGAATTGAGCTAATGAAATAGACAACTAAAAATTTTCCAGTAAGAGAAAGTTGATACACGTTTGCCGTAAACGCATGAAAACGTAACGACATAAAATAGAGTTTACATACCAAAGGGGGGGGGGATAATAATAATAATAGATTTTTTTTTTTTTTTTTTTTTTTTTTTTTTTTTTTTTTTTTTTAATGATACACCAATTTTCGAGGGGGGGGGGAGGGAATCTTCTGACTGTCATATCTCCAAAACTAATAAAGATACAGCTACGAAACTTCAGAAATAAAGCAGAACTAGTGTACAGATGAATTTTCCAAATTTTGAAGAAAATTGGAAAACCGGAAGGGAGATTTGCGAAACCGGAAGTGGGGACGTAAATCTGAATCTCAAAAACGGCTCTAACGATTTTCTTCAAAGTTGCTATCTAAACACTCTATTAGATGTCCTTTCGAATGATATAGTTAGTTCAGGAAAATTCATAGGCTTCCTGTATAAATAGCTGGATTTCAGGTACTGAGAGTGGATTCCTTTCAAAACAGCTGTATGGATTTTTTTCAAATTTGCAATATTAACCTTCATTTAAATATCCATTTGTATGTAATTGTTTTTTTTTTCGGTCAACAAATAAATATGCCAAGTTTTGGTAAAAATCAGTGTCTCAAAACGGCTCTAACGACTTTCTTTAAAACTGTTGCATAAACCCATTTTAGATATCCTTTCTCGTGCTTCACGTGGTTATTACAGGAAAATTAATAGTCATCCTGATCAGGTAGATCAGCTTTAGATCTCGAAAATTGGTGTATCATAAAAAAAAAAAAAAAAAAAAAAAAAAAAAAAAACGCTATTATTATTATTACCCCCCCCCCCCCCTTTGGTATGTAAACTCTATTTTATGTCGTTACGTTTTCATGCGTTTACGGCAAACGTGTATCAACTTTCTCTTACTGGAAAATTTTTAGTTGTCTATTTCATTAGCTCAATTCTATGTCTTCTGATCACATTATCTCAAAAATGTCCAAATAATACGTGTAATAGTGGGTAAGGGAATTCATGTGGTTGTTTCACACCAGATTTTGTTTTCACAGGTTTCAAGCATTACTTTTTACAGGGTGATCCCAAAAAGTTTCACTTTTTTTAAAATTTTTACTTATCCTCCTTTCACTTTCGGCAAAAACTTTAACTAAAATATGTGGAGTATAGCATGTTCATCACATTCCTGAAATTTCAAGATGGTTTATCTAGAACTTTTTGAGATAGTCAAAAAAACACCTGAAATCAAAAGTGTCCGGTCATTTATGGAAAGGTAGAGTACCTCTCAAAAATCCCCCCTATATATACATACTAATAGATATTAGTCTTATTTTATTTATCTACAGCTGTTATTTTTTAGCTCTCTGCTGTATGAATACGAGTATCATTTGTCTTATTATATATATATATATATATATATATATATATATATATATATAAAATCACACAGAGAAAAATTATTCTGAACTATTTCGCGCTATATTTGAACAATTAAACTTGAAGTATTTTGTTCTTTACCGATTTCTGTAGAAATTATAAAATCTATAAAAGATACATATAGATCTCGCCGCGCTTGAAATGATGCTGCCCCAGTTGTTCTAAATTTCTCACTGCAATCATTTAAAAATATAAATATATATATATATATATTAACATTTGTTTCTGTACCATTTTATAACATTTTTTTTTTTTTTTTTTTTTTTTTTTGCATTATTATTAAACAAAATGTAAATAAAATTTTCTTACTAGTATTCTAATTAAATAACAAACGCAACACGTTTTGAAAGAAATGAAATATTCATCCGGAAATAAAAAAGGCATGTTACCCAAATGAAATTCCTCTGTCTCATGTTTTCTTCAACCTTGGTAGCACGCTCTGAAGAAAAAAAAATAAAAAAAGATTCTTTTCTTTTGATACGTCATCAGTGTTGACCCCCAACTGAAAGTTTATTTTTGTTGGATGTTTTTAAAATATACATAAGCGGTTTTACTTGTAGTATATGAGACATAGTTATCTAGGTGGAGAAGAGGTTGAAGTTATAAATTGTATTTTCTATTTCTCTTGCACACTCCCCCCCTCCCTCCCCTCCGTCAGTATATGGCCTTCTTCTTTCAGTTTATAAAGAATTATTTAAACTTTACTCTTTCAGGGAGATGTCAAAATTGGGTGTCCGTGAGTCGAAGCTGGAAATTTTATTTTTATTTTCTCCTTTATTTCTTGAAAAGTGACAGATAATGAAAAACACTCATTTAAAACTAGTATGTTGTGGCTAGCAAAATAACTTTCTTCTGTATTTTCCTATAGAAATTTATGCAATACGAATTATTTATTATTATTATTATTATTTCCATTTTGAATGCTGACTTTTTTTCATCTTAGAGACGTATTACACGAAATGGCCAACGTGAGTAAATTTTTACCGTGCAGATAGCGTACATCCTGTTCTCGGGGACATTTTCAATAAAGCAGCGCCTCCTGTCGGCCGATATGCACCCAAATTGACTCAGCATTAAATCTCTGCCTTTTTACATATCAAATTTAGTTCGACTATACGCAACAGAACCAGAGATAGAGCCTTCTGTAAACTGCGGAAATCGTAGTATAACAGCGTCACCTATTGAGGGACTGGCATCAAAAGTTGATAGACATTAAGTTAGGTTAAGGTGAATCTACATATACATTTATATGTAAATCTGTGCATTAGTTCCTGAGATAAAGCTTTCCCTAAAATATCAGAAATAGCTTTATAGTAGCTCCACCTGTTGAACTATTGACACCAAATGTAATAAGCATTAACTCATGTCAAAGTGCATCGACATATGCACTTATATCAAATTTTACGCAGTAGTTCATGAGATATAGCATTTTCTGATATTGTGAAAATTGCTGTGTAAAAGTGCCACCTGTTGAGCGATTAGCACAAAAAATTGATAGGCTTCAGTTTATGTCAAGATTGAACTACATATAAATTTATAGGTAAATCTGAGCAGTAGTTCCTGGGACATAATTGGAATGAAATTTTTATCTCACACACAGACAGACGTTTCCTAAAAATAGATAAATCGCGTTCTGGATCTTTCAAAACGTGTAAATCTATCAAAAGAAAATAGAAAATTTTTACAAATCCAAAACTTTCTTCTATTGAGTACAGAAGAAAGTAAAAAGACAAAGCACCTTTGTTCTTTTTCTTTTTTTTTTTTTTTTTTTTCTTTTAATCTTTTTAAATTTCAAGCATTTAAAATTTAATATTTTTTGGTTATTTTTTTTAGCTTACTATTATTCTTTTCATACGAATATCCGAAAATGTACAGCTTTTTTTATTTATTTATTTATTTTTAATCCCCCAATAGTAAAATTCTAAATTGTGTACCTTAGTCTGAAAAGGCAAGGTAACGAATAATCGCTATAAAATGTATTTTGTATTTCCCTGCCCGTCAACCCTCCACCAATATGGCATCTTCCCTTGAAATTAAAAAGAATTTTTCAAACTTTACTTTTCCAGTGAAATGTCAAATTGAATGTCCGTGAGTCAAAGTGGGAATTTTTTACTTTTATTTTTTCGTCTTTTGGCTATTCCTTTACTTCCTGGAAAGAACATATAATAAAAAAATACTCATCTAAATAAAGAAGCTCCTTCCTTTTTTCGGCCTACCAGCGGCTGAGAGATTCTGTCCTCGAAGCTGGTAGACGTGAAGTGCCGGGTTCGATCCCAGGTCGCACTCGTCAGCCTAGCCGTTCTGAGTTTTCCGTGGTTTTTTCCGAAAGACGAATAAATGAGAGGTAAGCCCTTAGAAAGACCCCCCCCCCCATTGCACACAGAGGGCCCCTCCTTTCAGGCCTAGGACCCTAGTGCAGTGAATCGCCTTCATTCTAATAACGATACCAATACTTTTACTTTTTCTCTTTTTAAATTTCCGGTATATAAAATTTAATATTTTTTGGTTAGCTTTTCTTTTTAGCCTGCGATTGTTCTTTTCAACCTCCCGCAAAAAATAAATAAATAAAATAAAAAATTAATTCATTCATTTAAAAAAAATAAAATCTTTATATTTTCATAAATATACAGTTTTTTTTTTTTTTTTTTTTTTTAACCTTTAATAGTAAAATCCTAAATTGTATGTTTCTTAGTCCGAAAAGGCAAGGGGAGGAATTATATTAATATTGTTAAAAATTATGTAACTTAAATTAAAAACTACTGCTCAAATGAAGAAGTTTAGGAACGAAATGTTTTGACTCTAAAAGTGCACTTGTGAGGAAATAACAATCTTGTCTTTCCTTTCCTTTCTGTTAAACACCCCCTCTCACACTACAACCCCCCTGCTGTTTTACTGGGGTAGAGGAATGAAAAAGAGTGGGAACTGTCTAATCAATCACGCAGATAAGGAGGAACCGATGGGAGGAGGAGATTTTAAGAATTTTTCAGTATTTTCACAAAAAATCGCAATATCTCTAGAAGTATTTTTGATTTACGAAATTAGTAAAAATTATGGTAAAAAAGTATTTGAAAACTTCGAACTTTAAGGTCTACCGATTACAATTTAATTTTTAAGGATATTTCACGGGTTTATTATTATAAAGTTGTAAATAGAACAATACCCTAGTTTTCCAAAGTTCCAAAATTGCAGTTAAAATCACAATCAAACAATAAGAGAAATCGAAAATTTAATAAAAAGGCGGCTTGTGATTTGATCTCAAATATCATGTGCAAAAAACAAAATTCAAAAATATTAAAATGCGAATGAAAAATCTCTCTAAATATTTTACATAGGTTTTATACTAGCGTGTCATTTCTAAACTCTTCGGGACAGTGCCCTTAAATGTAGGCTAAAATTCCGTATGTTATAAACAAAAATATGCAGTTTTAAAATTTTTTTTTATATTCCCATGAATATAAGAGCTATTGTTACACTAATGAACACAAAGAGTTGTAAGTGTCCTTTATAAAAATGTTCTATGTCTACAGGCTATTTAGATTTATAGCATTATTATATACAGTGAGATCGCAAATATATTTTATTGCATTTGTAGAGGATGTCCTGAATGTACTCGTTATAATAAAATGCCATTAAAAATATGTATAGTCAAATATCTGCTGCAAAATCTATATATATAAACGGGTAAATTGGACTCTGTTTGTCTGTGTGTGGACGCAAGTTTCCACCAAATTTTCCTACTTTTGTTAATTTTAAAAAATCCAACTGTCCGATCGATAAACTGTTTAATCCAACGGATTCAGAAAAATCGCCCCTTTTATTTGGTACCTTATTTGTAACGAAATTTTGATTAGATTTTTAAAAATTAATTAAAATATGAAAATAATAACCTGGTAATAGCTTAAAAATTGGACATTTCAACTTTTAATTGTTACAAATATATATATATATATATATATATATATATAATATTAAACTTGCTCATGCATAATAAGAAAAAAAAAAAATGAAATTGGAGTAAAAAAAAATTAATATACCTCAATTTTATATATATATATATATATATATATATTTTTTTTTTCCCTTTGTTTAAATAGTATGTTTTTGGCACGGATGAATCGCGCTTGGCATGGAAGCTAATTCAGCATTATATTAGAGAGCTTTACTTATTGATAATTCTGGGTAATTAAAAAAAATTTTATGCTGAAATGGATCGGACATTTTTCGCGAAGGACTCCACTTTCGCAAAAGCCACTTTAACCCAAGTAGCGCATCAAAAATATAAATAAATTAAAAATTATTGAAAAACAGAAAAGAAAGAACAAGTAAGGAAAAAAAAAAAAGAAAATAAAAAACAGAAAAAATAATCACATAAAGTATGTATTTTTGTCTAAAAAGGCGATAAAATTTCAAAAGTCGCAAAGGGGAGTTATAGTAAGGCTGTACTATGATGAGGTTTACATATTATTATTTCATTATTTCATTATTTATTTTTCATTATTTCATTATTATTATTTCATTATTATTATTTCATTATTTTTCATTATTTCATTATTTCATTATTTCATTATCCATTATTTATTTTTCTATATACCAACTGCTATTAACTAACTCAACTGCTATTATAACCCCAAAAATTGTCTCATGCGATAGACGCAACCGATCATAGAACACTGTAATATTATATTTGGCGAGAAATTGTTGTCATTTTATGGTTGATCGAATAAATCAAATAAATATAGAAAATAACGTGAAAGAAAATATTATGTACACCACGTATAATGTTGTTCATATGTAACTGGGATTCAAATATAAAATTGCTACTTCAATTTTTTCGATACTGTCCGTCTCGAAAGTGTTATCTGATAAGCACCAAAACGGAAGCCCACTGGTAAGCTATTGTCACAGACAATAGACACATGCACCAGAGAGTGGGTCGCTGCCGAAGGCATCGGGGACCCAAGTGGGCTTTAGAGCAATTTCATGATTTATTTATTTTATTTTTTGTTTATAAAGCGATATAGAAATTTTTTCCCTTTAAATATAGTGACCAGCGAAGCAGGTAAAGCCTTCGTTGATTCACTACCTTCATTGATTTCATTAACAAACTTTGATCTATTGTCACCAGTGTTGCCAGATTGGGGACTTTATTTAATAGACACCACTAAATTTTAATTGTAACGGTTGCCTAATTACTTTGTAGAGTAATCGTCTATTATGTATATCAAATATCACTTCTCAAAATTATTGGTGGTAATTGAATAAAAAAAATCTCCAATTTGGCACACTGATTGACACACTAGCAGCATCTGGCAGAGTTTTGTACATTTCGAGCTTGATTTTAAAATTCTTCCCGCATTCAGAATTCAGTTCGTTCCTGAACCGGGGCTTTTCCAGTTATAGAAGAATTTGCCAAGTATTTCTTAAGATAATCGACAAAACATGGAAAATCAAAAGTTTATAGATTATTTTGCCACCCATTTCTAATCGTAATATATGAATTGAAGTATAGATTTTTGTTGATTACGATAAAAAAAAAAAAGAAAGAAAGAAAGAAAATGAGACAACATTATTCTATATAAAATAATATTATATACATAAAATTATGTATTATGAAATTATGAAAATATAACTATTTTCTTTCAGTAAGTAAATATTCTGAAATTTCAACTTAACGTCTATTAAGAATGCGTAATAACTATTTCTAAACCCTTGTAACAGACTACAGAAAAAAAAAAAAAAAAAAAAAAAAAAAAAATAGTTTTCGCGTATTCTTGCAACAACTATAAAAAATTTTTAAGCAATAAATTTCGTAATTTTAATCTGCATTTCTAAAAACAATAAAATTACGACGGTACATGACTATAAAATAATTCATTAAAACTCGATTTCTTTACTACAGGATAATTTTACAATTATTTTAGCTTTCTACAGTTTGCTTTAAAAACGGAGTCATCCGTTTTAAATCATATCCTGTTTATATGATACCTTACATTGTTTGTATTTCGATCGACCTTGTAACATAAAATTTCCTTTTACTTTCAGATTGTTCAACATTCAATGTCAGTGTGTCATAATGTGTTTTACTAACCTTATGACAAAAATAGACTCCCTACCTGTCGATATATAAGGCGATATTGTACTTGCACCGACTACGAACAAGTGATTGACCTGTAAAAAGCGAAACCGGAAGCATCGGGGAGTCCAATGCCACAACTGACCCGCTGACCTTGCTTACATCTGGGAAAGATTTTCCTAAAGATGGAGTTTGTGAAAAAATCTACTCCCAACTTTCCGTGATTTCCCACAGAATATTCTTTTATTATAAAACGGAAGCTGGAGGTGAAGTACCTCTGAAGGTCCACTGCGGATGCTTAGGGGACAAGGTCCTTTAATAAGTAGGGAGACTTATGAAAATCAACAAAATGTTTTCTCCTTGGGTGCGTGCAGGGCCGGTGACAGGAATTACGGGCCCCTGGGCAAACAAAAGTCAGCCCCCCCCCCCCCACCCACACACGCACATAATCACTTATTAAATTTTAATTGAAAAATAGTTTAAAATTTTGGGTACTGCGGTATTTCAAATAGCTCCAATAAAATAAAGTGATATAGTAAGTAGTGCATTATCGTACTATACATTTATACGATGAAATTTGATTAAATAAGAACATATGACAAAAACATACAATTACTTTGCATTTCATTCTCAATATATTAATTTACAAAAGAAAACTTGTGATCAATCACTGATTGATATATGCATTACCTATATTACTTTAAAGTTAAATATAAAATTTTAAAATAAAGATATCATGATTGAAATATAAATGTAATATATTTGAAAAATGATATTTTAGCTAAAAATTTCTTTTAGAAATTCTGGATTTCTTTTTGACAACCTTGAGCCTTACTTATTTAATAAGCTATCCCCTGAAAATTTGTTTGGTCTATAATTAAATATTTTAAAAATTAACTTTTGAATGAAGTGAACATTAATAATTACCGAGTAGGCTGAGTAGATTCATAAAAGTATATACTATTGGCAGCAAAATTATTCGAGCGCTAGCAATAATTCTTATATGAAAAAAGTACATTTAATACCGTTTTATTAAATAAATCGTTGTGGAATTATATTCTTAGACTGACTAAAAACATGACTTGACAAGGATTTCTTTAACAAAGCAGTATTAAGTGTACTTTTTTACACGGGAATTATTGCTAGCTCTCAAATAATTTTGCTGCCGACAGTAAGGCTGAAAGTTTTCTGATAATTTCTTTTCAGTCTTTTTTTTTTCTGTGTTTAATAAGATTTAAAATATTAATTTTTTAAACAAGCAAAAGTAAAGGCATAATCAGTCTTTTATTTAAAAAAGTCTTTTTTCTAAAAAAAAAAAAGTCTGTGGGCTAATCTAGCTTAAATCCAACTCCCCCCCCCCCCCCTAAGATTGGAATTACTCATCGATTTACGACCTATACACCGATTGATTTATACGCCAATAAATATGTTATATGATATAGTGTGATGAAATTTGGTTAAAATATTAAAAGACTATAACAAAAATTAAAATAATCTTAAATGAACTTACTTTAAAATCACAGAGGAAATTCTCTCAAGCCAGATCTTGACAAGGCATTAGAAAAAGGCCACAACAGGAATATATATATATGATATTTTCTACTGTATACTGTATTAATAAACATATACTGTAATTGATAAATTTTCTTCTTTTCACTAAAATCTACAAACTGAATCTGAATGTAAAAACTTAACAGCAATGTTTAGCGTTTGCGTTCCTAAATGAGATTTTTAGTAATTACATAGTTTTTACCACCAGTGGCGCCGACTATGTGGGGGCTTGAGGGCTCGAGCCCCCCCAGAAATTTTGAATACTGATTCTCTATTAAACAAGAAATTCTTTCCTCTATTTCTTATTTAGTTTTTTACCAAAATCATAGCTGTAAAGTAAGGTTGTTGCAATTGAAAATGGACATAAATCGACTAAGAAAAAAAGAAAGAAAAACAAGAGAGGCTGAAAGTCTCTGTATGGGGCGCGGGGTGAGTTCAGAGGAAGATGATTCCCTTTACTGTGCTACACTTATAGTTTGTGCATGAGGAGCAAAAGTTTTCAGAAACATCGATGCAAAGTAATATAACTATTTTTACAAAAGTTACTGCCATATAAATTCGATTTACATAAACTAAATGGCAAAGATTATGATGGCATTTTCAGGTCCAGTTTTGGGGCCCTTTGCTACTCAGAGCCCCTGGCACGTGCCCCTTGTTAATCAGGCCGTTGTTTGTGTGTGCATATGTTCTTTTCCTTGGGTAAGCGTGTGTACATTATTACACCATATTTGATGACCTTGTATTAGAAATGTGATGCCCCCCACCCTCAAAAAATAATCCTGGCTACGGCCTTGGTTCGAGCCCCCCCAGAAATTTTTCAAAGTCGGCGCTGCTGTTTACCACCATTCCCACTGATAACAGCCAATGGACACTGCACAGATGAGATTGCACTGCTTGGGAAATAAGCAAAGCAAAGCACCAAATGAGATGCAGACCCCCCCCCCCCCTCATCTGTTCTTTTTTTAGATGAATACTGACTAGGTGGGCTAACGATGAGCAGTGATTGCTTTTTCAAGTTTCGATGTGTGAAAATGTTTCCCATGTCACTTAAACAAGACAGATTCTTCCTTTCACTTGACCAAACATTTTTAGCAGGAACACAACTCACGACACCTTTGATCTGCGTAAAAGATAAGAGTTTAATGATTCTAAACCCCGTTTTTGTTCCGGAGTTACAGTAATGAATAACTGACATGAACCTTCAGTCATTGTATTTGATTTATCTGATTTTAGGAATGAACTGATTGAAATTTTAAATAGATACAGCACAGTATATAAACACTTTCTTTAGTTAAAACATTTGAAAAAAAAAAAAAAAAAAAAAAAAAGGAAAACGTTAAAGAATAATTTGAATTGTACTATATCAATAATATTTTAATTAGATCATTTTCTGAAATTTAAACGTTTAAAGAAGTGGTATTCATGCGAATTTAGAAAAAAAAAACAGGAAAACCTGAATGTCTAGTCCGGTGAACCAAATCTAGGTTTGAACCCGACATATCCTCTCTACCAGCTTCTAGAGGAGAACATCTCGGCTACTGACAGGAGCCATATATATATTTTTTATTAATTTATTGTGCAAGTTTTACATACGATTTACTTTTAATCTCAAAGTATAGATACATGCAAATTTATTTAAAGAAAGAAAGAAAAGAAAAGAGAGATTTTTTATTATTTTCTACACAACTCAGAGAATCGTGATTGTTAAACTAAACTAAACATATATTTAATTTCTTGTGCTTGCAAAAAATTAATACTAGAACTAGATAATGATACGCTATTTAGAAGTATGAATAATTATAAACATGTACCTTATCACTTTTTTTTTTTTTTTTAAATCTGATTGAAAGAATTAAATGAAGGTGTATATACATTTTTCAAACACGACAATACCATATTGTTACGGGTGTACCTTTCATGCAACTCTACAAATTGGAATATTTGTTATTAAACTAATATATAGTGAAAAAAAAAAGGAGTTGCTGAACTATATAGAAATTCTAGTTTTTTCTGTGATTTTTAAGATATGTTAATATTTGTGTACTTAGCTATTTTTATTGCGATTGATGAATATTTAAAAGAAAAAATAAAAATAAAATAAATAAATAAAAAAAATCCTTCGTTTTGTTTTTATAAGGTTCTTAATTTGTTAGAAAAATATATTTTATACAATCATATATCAACATTCGAATATAACGGGAAAAAAATAAAAAAATAAATAAAAAGCTGAGAGGAGGGATATTCAAAATATATTTTATAACACACTTTTTTTTTCTTTTCTTTTTCAACTAAATATTATATATATATATATAAATGATAGGTGTCGTAATAATCTCTAAAAAAAAAGATATATATATACTTTTCAGAAAACTTATGAAAAATCCTTCCGTCCTGTGCAATATTCCCTCCTATTGCTCCAGATTATATATATTTACCAGTTTATTTTATTTCTCAATTAAATTAAAATTTTCAAGTTAAGTTTTGTCTAAAAATAAAATCCTATTTGTATACATTCTAGGCATATTTTTAATTAAACTAGTGAATTTCTATCATTATTATTATAATAATTATTATTAATGTCTTGTCATCTTGCATATGTGTAAAAAGAAAAAGTGGTCACTGTACAATTCCTGCTCCTTTACATTTTCCTCTAAAATTTTGTAAATGAAATTCAATGTTTTATTTTTATTTTTTATTTGTGATTTTTACTTCATACTTTCTCAACAATTTTGCATTTTTAGTATATCTTTATCTTGCATTGCTTCTATTTAACTTTTTATCAATATCCGGCCAGTTATAGTTCTTTTGCACTGATTTGGTCGCTCTCCTCCCAATTAGAAGCCCACCGGCGGCCGAGCGGTTCTGCACTCACAGGCGGTGGTAAGCATGAGGTGCTGGGTAGAGGTCTGCACGGGCCGAATTTTTCAATCTGCTCTCGGGCCGGGCCGGCTCAGGTTCAATTATTTTGTGTATACTCAAGCTGGGCCGGGCCTGGACGAATTTTTTTTCCGGGCCGTGTCGGCCCAAATCTTCTTTTAATTTCCTCGTTAATCAATGAAAAAGGAAAGTGATAAAATATTATTTTACATAATCTTACAGGCTGGTATGTCACATAAAATTTTATTTTGTTAAAAAATATCTAACTTCAATTTAATTGTCTATCAGTCTGTCTGTTCGCAATTTGATTTTCCGCAAATATTTTTAGCATGTCTCGAAATTAATATATTTTATTTAAAGTAATATGTTCTGTGGTTTCTAATCAAAATAGTATGCATGTCACTACTAATTTTCGCACATGTACAAACAAAAGAAATTAGGTACGTTACTGTGCATAAGGTTTGCGTCCTATATGTCTGTAGAGTTTAGGTGGTATGAAGACAATAAAAATCCTTCCACTGTAACTTTCTCGCGAAAGCTCCTTTTTCTTTACTCCAGTGCACTGGATGAAAGTAGCATTATTTTTAGCATGTGCAAAAGCAACTTTCTATTGAATATGGTTGGATTAGAATGCTAATATTTTCGATTTGACTTTCTGTCTGTCTTTGTGACTTCTTTACGTCTGTAATAAAGAATTTCTGTTTATATATAATTACCTTGTAAAAGTTCAGCAGTTTTGTTAAAGAACATTCTATTACTTGGCTATATAAAACCGCTGCAAAACACATATTAAAAATCTTTGTCATAGAAAAGCAGGCTTTTTTTTTTTTTTTTTTTTTGTTATTTTACATATTTTTGAATCGGGCCGGGCCGGGTCGGGCCTGATATTATCGTTTTTTGTCCGGGCCATGCACTGGGAAAAAACAAACGGGCCGGGCCCGGGCGGAACTTTTCGATTTCATACCGGGCCGGGCCAGGTAAGCAAAGTTTTCAAACGGGCCTGGACCTCAAAATTTCGGCCCGTGCAGACCTCTAGTGCTGGGTTCGATCCTAGGTCGCACTCGTCGACCTATCCGTTCGGAGTTTTCGTAGTTTTCTACGCAACTTGCATAAATACAGGCTAAGACTTCTAAAAAAAAACTCCACAGAAGGCATTTCCCTTCAGGCCTTGGACTCTAGTGCAGTCAATCGGCCTTATTCCCAAACACCAAAAATACCATCCCAGTTACACATTTCTTTAAATACATCAGGTTGGACATGTTAAGTGTGGATCCCGGAAAAAAGGGCACCGGAAAAAAGGGCACGGAAAAAAGGGCACCGGAAAAAAGGGCACCCGGAAAAAAGGGCACTGGAAAAAAGGGCACCGGAAAAAAGGGCACCCGGAAAAAAGGGCACCGGAAAAAAGGGCACTTTTTCAATTCGCAAATCGCAAAATAATAAATATCAAATAATGATATATGAAAATGGCTTTCAAATTACACATTTAGAAATTTCAATTGATTTGGTACAACATTAATTTAGTATATACCTCGGGGAAGATGGGGGGAGGGGGAGGGGGGGGGCAGGAGCAGATCGAAAGAAAACAATTGTTTTTATATAAACTCTTACCGATTTTAATGAAACTTTGTATAATCACGTACAATTTGTGAAAAAATTACTGTAAGTGTCAGGCAAACTTTAGGGGTGGGGGGTTAAAGAGGGGGTGCAGAGGAAAATAAAATCATCTTTTATATCACAGTTTTACCTACTTTAATGATATATTCTATAACTATCACTAACTTTTTATGAAGATCACAGTGAGTGTATTATATACCTGGTGGGGAGCAAAGGGGGCAGATAAAAATAAAATATATTCTTCTTTAAATTACTCTATTATTCATTAAAAATATTTTTGTACAATCACGTATAATTTATTAAAAATTTACCAGTAAGTGTCAGACATACTTAGTGGGGGGGGGGGGGGGGAGGGTAAAATAAAGTGATTCTTTATATCACCATTTTAGCGATTTTAATGATATATTCTATAACTACCACTTAATTTTCATGAAGATTACAATGAGTGCATTATATACCTGGGGAGGGGGGGGGGCAAGGGGGAACCGATGGAAATAAAATATATTCTTCTTTAAACTACACTATTATCGATTTAAACAAAAACTTTGTATAATAGAATACAATTTGTGAAAAAAATCACAGTAAGGTCAGACATACTTGAAGGGGGGGGGGTTAAGGAGAGGGGGGACAGAGGAAAATAAAATATTTTTTTATATCCCCATTTTACCGATTTTAATGACATATTCTGTAACTATCACTTACTTTTATGAAGATCAAAATGAGGGTATTATACATTTGGGGGGGATGGGGACAAATGGGACGCAGATAGAAGTAAAATATATTATTCTTTAAACTACCGCATTGTCGATTTAAAAAAACTTTGTATCTACGCAATTTTCTGCTTATGAAAAATTACAGTTAGTGTACACATATCTGGACGATTTGCTAAGAGGGGGCAGAGTGAAGAAAATGTTTGTTTTTATATAACCATGCTACCTACTTATATGAAACTGTACCACTATCACTTTCATTTTATTAAAATTATAGTGAAAGTTAACTAAAGTTGATAAGGGGGGGGAGTAGGGGGGGACAGATGGAAAATAAAATAATCTTTTTAAACACCACTTATTATCGTTTGTTTTATTGTTTTCTTTGCATTTTGTGTAAGTATCAATTACTATTAATGAAAAATTATACTGAGTTATGCAAAAATTCAATGTATAATTTAAATCTGTAAAAAAATTATTCAAAAATGAATTTTCTTCTTTTAATCTGTCTCTTTTGTCCTTCCCCCGATGTAGATATAAAACATTTACACTCTCGTTGATGTTTAGCATCAGTTTTACAAGAAGAAATATAAAAAAGTGCCCTTTTTTCCGGTGCCCTTTTTTCCGCAATCCAAAAATTCAATACATTGTTAATATCAGACATTAATTAAAAGTTAATATCAAACATTGGTAAAAGATTATTCTGAAACAGAATTTTTTTCTTTGATCTGTCTCTCCCCCTCCCCTCGTAGAAACAAAAAAATTTTGCTATCTTCCATGTTTAACAAGTATTTTACAAGTAACAATTAAGAAAAGTGCCCTTTTTTCCGGTGCCCTTTTTTCCGGATTGCGGAAAAAAGGGCACTTTTCTTAATTTATCCTTGTAAAACTCATGCTAATCATCAACGAAAGCGTAAGTTTTTTTATTTCTACGTGAGGGGGGGGGGGGGTGGACAAAAGCGACAGATTAAAAGAAGAAATTTCATTTTTGAGCAACTTTTTTACAGATTTAAATCATACATTGAATTTTTGAGTACCTACCTGTAATTTTTCATTAATACTAACTGATATTTACACAAAATGCAAATAAAACAATAAAACAAACGGTAATAAGTGTTTTCTAAAAAGATTATTTTATTTTTCATTTGCCCCCACAACCCCCCCCCCCCTTCCCTATCAATTATAGGTAACTTTCACTATAATTTCAATAAAATGAAAGATACTCGTACAAAGTTTAATATAAATATGTAGCATGGTGATATAAAAACAAATATTTTCTTCACTCTGCCCCCCCCCCTCCCGTAGCAATTCGTCCAGATATTTGTAGGCTCACTGTAATTTTCATAAGCAGGAAGTTGTATATATACAAAGTTTTTATTTTAATCGATTATACGGTAGTTTAAAGAATAATATTTTTTACTTTTATCTGCGCCCCCCCCCCAGATGTGTAATACACTCATTGTGATCTTCATAAAAAGTAAGTGATAGTTATAGAATATATCATTAAATCGATAAAATGGTGATATAAAAAAATCATATTACTTTCCTCTGCCCCCCTCCCTCTATAACCCCCCCCCCCTGAAGTATGTCTGATACTTAGTGTGATTTTTTCACAAATTGTATGTTATTATACAAAGTTTTTGTTTAAATCTATAATAGGGTAGTTTAAAGGAAAATATATTTTATTTCCGTCTAACACTCTTGCCCCCCCCCCCCCCCCCAAGTATATAGTAATAGACTCATTGTAATCTTAATAAAAATTAAGTGGTAGTTATAGAATATATTATTAAAATAGCTAAAATGGTAATATAGAAATTCAAGTTATTTTCCTCTGCCCCCCTCCTAACCCCCCCCCCTCCAAGTATGTTTGACACTTATTGTAATTTTTTCATAAATTATGCGTGATTATACAAATTTTTTTTAATCGATAATAAGATAGTTTAAAGAAGAATACATTTTATTTTCATCTGCTCCACCTTCCCCCCCTCCCCCCAGATATATAATACACTCACTGTTATCTTCATAAAAATTAAGTGATAGTTATAAAATGTATCATTAATTCGGTAAAATGGGGATATAAAAAAATCATTTTGTTTTCCTCTGCCCCTCCCCCTCTTTAACCCCTGCCCCCCCACCCCCCCCCCCAAAAATGAAAAAAAAAATTGTCTGACACTTACTGTAATTTTTTCACAAATTATACATGATTATATGGTTTTTTGAATCGATAAAAGGGTAGTTTAAAGAAGAATGAAATATATTTCCATATCCCCCCTTGCCTCTCCCCCCCCCAGTATATAATGCACTCATTGTGATCTTCATAAAAAGTAAGTGATAATTATAGAACATATCATTAAATCGGTAAAACGGTGCAATAAAAGATAATTTTAATTTCCTCTGCCCCCCCCCCTCTTTAACCCCCCCCCCCACAAGTTTTCCTGCCACTTATTGTCATTTTTTTCACAAATTGTACGTGATTATACAAAGTTTCATTATAAAAACAATTATTTTCTTTCGATCTGCTCCTGCCCCCCCTCCCCCCTCTTCCCCGAGATATATACTAAATGAATGTTGTACCAGATCAATTGAAATTTCTAAAAATGTAGTTTGAAAGTCATTTTTTAAATTCATTATTTGATATTTATTATTTTGCGATTTGCGAATTGGAAAAGTGCCCTTTTTTCCGGTGCCCTTTTTTCCGGGTGCCCTTTTTTCCGGTGCCCTTTTTACCGGTGCCCTTTTTTCCGGGTGCCCTTTTTTCCGGTGCCCTTTCTTCCGTGCCCTTTTTTCCGGTGCCCTTTTTTCCGGGATCCGTTAAGTGTAACATGTTGTTTTGAAACTTTCGAAGGAAGTCGGGCACATGCGAAATATTTTTCTTATTCCACTCGGAATGCTTTGGCTTTGTTCCTTCCCATAATGATTTCTTTAAAAGTATTTTTTTATTGATTGAGAAATTTTACTAGCAACAGTTTACCCCCTCAATTCTGAGTAGTTGATACTAATGGTTTTCCCAAATGCGAAATGCGTTAAAGAAACGATTAAAGAAAAGGAAATGAGGCTTCCTTATTATTCGACATTTACTAGTCTATTTGTCCCTTCCTGCATCTACTTCCAGTGTCAGTACTTAGCCGCCCCCACCCCCCGTAAAGTGTTTGAAAGGACTTTTCTAAAAAAAAGAAATTATAATGCATCAGATAAAAATATCGCTTCCCTGTTGAGCTCCCCTTAGCCTTTAGGTCCTAAATCCCGCCGCATCGCGTCGCGGGCCCATTATCACAGCTAGTATTTAGGACTGCTAAGCGGTTTTTATCTAAATTTGTTATTCCTTTTCTCATGTTTTTAGAATTGTGGAAAATATCAAGAAAAAAAAAATGTGAAACTTCATATTTTAAAATTTAAATTTTTGTCACTTCTGTTCCGTTTTTTCCGGGCCCCCCCAACACCCGGGCCCCTGGGCAGTTGTCCCCTGTGCCCCCCCCTCTCACCGGCCCTGGGTGCGTGAAGAATATTAATTAGTTCCTGTGCTTAGAGAAATGTTTCCTGTAAATATCAAAGAAATCTTACCGTATCCCTCGCTGGACTAATCCCTACCCCTTGTATAGTATTTCCTTCATTGTTTTTGTCACAAAAACTATTTTCTTGATACCAAACCCTTTTGGGATCTAAGATCTGTCTATCACAGACTTTATATTAGTGCAACATTTTAAGTTTTAAATCTAACTTTCAAAGAACCGAATTTTAGTCTCATTATTTGTTCATTTCAAATAAGATAATTATTTTCAATACTAGTTTTCTTTTGTCTAGAATAGCGAAGCATATAATTAAAAAGTGGTAAAAGAAAGGAAAAATATGTATTACGCGTAAATTAAAAAATCGTATTTGCCCACCGTATTGTTGTTTTTAATACTTTGGGAAGAAAATCAATATTAAATTATCTGTTCCTTTTTACTTTCTCTTACCCATAAGGTAAAGAAAGTATTGTTTTGGGGTCAAATTTTCGAAATTGAGTTTTTGTTATATTTACACGATTTGAGCTCCCCTGAATCCAACAATTATGGTTTTAGCGGTTGGTCTGTGTCTGTTACCAGCATATCTCAAGAACAAACTATAACAGAAAGTCCAAACTTGGTATTCTAAATATATAGTTATAGATGCTACACTAAACTTTTCGTTGAGATCAAGCAAATGGTTCGTGTACAGGGACACCTAAGAGCATTCAAATACATTACGTAAATGGGGGAAATTGCAGGCAAGTAGAGTTTAACATATATAGACTGCACTAAATCAAATAAAATGAATATATATTTTTTTATATGCGTAAAAATATGTTTCATGTAGACTATGGCATGGAAATCTACCACTGTTCGTTTACAGGGCTACACAAAAGAACTAGATTATAGTGCGACAATACTTGAAAATTGATGGAAGTGTACTCATGCCGTGTGTTATTAATATAGGAATATATTTATGTGCACCATGTGATGTGTACATAACTTTCATATGATACACAGGGCTGCCAATATTTAAGCCATAACATTCTTTTTCATTGTTAGTGGAAGTGCTTAACTATAACATTTTACCATGTCCAGGAAAGCTGTTCAGGAATTTAAATTAATTCCTCATAGCCATATGTTAAATAATGTATTTTTTTAAGCTAAATATTCATCACTTTTTTTTTTTTTTTTTTTTTGGTGTATATTTACACGTTTTGAGTCTTCCTGAATACCGAAGTCAAGGTTTTAATGTATGATCTTTGTCTGTGTCTGTTAGAGTAAATTAAAACAAATAATTTCAGGCGATCCTAACGATGTATTTTGAAGATAAGATGTAATACGTTTGTTACTAGAAGAGTTTGATCAAGATTGATAAGTTTCAAGGAATGTTGCGTCTGAAAGTTGTCTGAATAATTTTAAATTCAACTGGATTCTATATAAATGTAGGTACAGTAATGAAACGTGGGGATGAGGGGGACGGTACCCCCCCCCCTCACATAGGATTATTTGTCAAATAAAACGGTTCCGAAGCCTAATTTAAATTGTTTGAACATAGGTTTGCATAATGGTACTCGTTATCTGACCCCTTAATCTCCAATCTGTATTTATAGTATGAAATTTCGGGGTAAGAGAAAGTTGTGTGAATGACACACCAGATTATTTACTTTCCCTATAGTAGAGAAAGTACTGTTTTTGGGTCAAATTTTTGAAATCGAGTTTTTGTTATATTTACATGTTTTGAGGTCCTCTGAATTCAAAAATCATGTCCATGTCTTTAGCGGTTGGTCAGTGTGGGAGTGTGTGCCTATTGTGTGTGTGTGTGTGTGTGTGTATTATCAGTATACCTCAAGAACAAGTAATAGCAGAAAATCCGAACTTGGTATTCTAAACGTGTATCATATAGATATGCTACTTTTCGTTGAATGGTTCGTGAACAGGGACACCCAAGAGTGTTTAAATACATTACGTCTATGGGGGGAAATTGCAGGTAAGTTGAGTTAAACGTCTATAGACTGCACTAAACCAAATGAAACAAATATGTATATTTTATATGCGTAAAAACATGTTTCATGTAGAATATGGTATGGAAATCATTCAATGTTCGTTTACGCACTGTAAAATTTTTGTGTAAGAATATACAACATTATTGAGGGAACTTATTTTCCTCAACCATATTGAGAAATTGAGGCAGCTTACTTGCCACAACCATGTAGTTGCAATGTTATCAGTCGTAGTTGCATAACATTCCATTGTATGCCTCTGTTACACAGCTATAGCTTAAAACGTTTCTCAACATGATTGAGGAAATTAAGTTCCCTCAATAATGTTGTGTATTCTTACACAAAATTTTTTACAGTGCAGGGCTACACAAAAGAACTAGATTATAGTGCGACAATACTTGAAAATTGATGGAAGTATACTTCAGGTTGTGCCGTGTGTTATTAATGTAGGATTATATTTATGTGCACCTTGTGGTGTGTACATAATCTTCATAAGATGTACAGGGATGCTAATATTTAAGCCATAACATTCTTTTTTATTGTTAGTGGAAGTGCTTTACTATAACATTTTACTATGTCCAGGGAAGCTGCTCAGGAATTTAAATTAATTCCTTACGGCCGTATGGTTAATGATGAATTTTTTAAGTTAAATAATCATTGCTTGGTCTTTTGTATATTTACCCGTTTTGAGGCTTCTTGAATACCGAAGTTTTTTAATGCTTGATCTTTGCCTGTGTCACTTTGAGTAAATTAAAAACAAATAATTTTAGGCGATCTAAATTTTGTATTTTGAAGTTATAATACGTTTGTTACTAGAAAAATTTGATCAATGTTGATAAGTTTCAAGGAATGTTGCGTGTGAAAGTTGCCTGAATAATTTTAATTGAACTTTCGAATTTAATAACAGATTTGAATTCTATATAAATGTAGGTAAATAATAAAGCGGGGGGTTAAGGAGGGGGGGGGGCGGTAGCCTCTCTCACACAGAATTATTTGCCAAATAAAGCTGTTCCTAAGCTTTATTTGAATTGTTTTAATACAGGTTTACATAACAGTACTAGTTATCTTACCCCATAGTCTCCAATCTGTGTTTATAGTAGTATTAAATTTCAAGGAAAGAGAAAGTCGTGTGAGTGATACACCATATTATTTACTTTCTCTTACCCCATATATATGGTAGAGAAAGTATTGCTTTTGGGTATATATTTCGAAATTGAATTTTTGTTGTATTTACACGTTTCGAGGTGGCCTGAATCCAATAATCATGTTCTTCACGGTTGGTCTGTGTGTCTGTTTGTTATCAGCATATCTCAAGAACAAATAAAAGCGGAAAGTCCAAACTTGGTATTCTAAATCTATATCATATAGGGATGCTACCTAAACTTTTCGTTGAGATGAAGCAAGTGGTTCGTGTACAGGGACACCCAAGAGAATTCAAATGCATTACGTCTATGGGGGAAGTTGCAGGCAAGTATAGTTTAACATCTATAGATTGTACTAAATGAAATGAAATGAATGTATATTTTTTATATGCGTAAAAAACATGCTTCATGTAGAATATGGCAAGAAAATCTACCGCTGTTTGTTTACAGGGCTACACACACACACACAAAAAAAAAAAAAAAAAAAAAAAAAAGATTATAGTGCGACAGTGCTTTTTTATTGTTAGTGAAAGTGCTTTACTATATTATTTTACCATGTCCAGGAAAGCTGTTCAGGAATTGTAATTAATTCCTTATAGCCACATGGTAAATAATGTATTTTTTTAAGCTATATATTCATCGCTTGTTTATTTGTATATTTACACGTTTTGAGGTTTCCTGAATACCGAAGTCAATTTTTTAATGTTTGATCTTTGTGTAGATCTCTTAGAGTAACTTAAAAACAAATAATTTGAGGCGATCCTAATGTTGTATTTTGAAGATATAATACTTTTGTTACTAGAAAAGTTTGATCAAGATTCATAAATTTCAAGGAATGTTGCTTATGAAAGTTGCCTGGATAATTTTAAATGAACTTTTGAATTCAATAACTCTATATAAATGTATGTACAAGAATGAAACGGGGGATTGAGGAGGGCGGTAGCCCCTCTCACACTGAATTATTTGTGAAATAAAGCAGTTCCAAAGTCTAATTTGAATTGTTTTAAAATAAGTTTACAGAACAGCACTCGTTATGTTACTCCTTAATCTCCAATCTGTATTTATATTATTAAATTTCAGGGTAAGAGAATGTCGCGTGTGTGGCACACTAGATTATTTTATTAATATTTTTTAAGTTTATTATTATTATTGTTATTTATTTTATTGAATCCGTTAATTAAATTCCGAGATAATACATTGCTGCAATTCTTTTCACGTAGGAAAATTTATCGTTTTTCTAGAAATTTTTCGTGATTAAGTGGGATGACGGTTATAGTTTAAACATTGTGCTACCAATTAAAGCGGGAACTTTGATCCCATTTTTTTTTTTTTTTTTTTTTTTTTTTTTACTCAAGTAGTATTAACGCATTATTTCAAACTTTGATTTTTTTTTTTTTTTTTTTTTTTTTTTTTTTTTTACAATTTATGTTTTCATATAACTTGTTTATTTTAAAATACATAACTATTATCACTCCATTTTTAATTATTTTATTTTTTAATCCTACATTGTTCTTTATAAATATATGCTAAATATTTCTTTAAAGCAAATATTTTCCGAAGTATGGCTCTTTATCAGAATAATAACGATGCAAACTTATAATGAGCAACTAAAACTATTTGAGTAACAATGAGACTTTTATTTAATGGTATGTTTTAAAATTATATATACTATTAAAATCCGATTGTTTGCATATCAGGCTATCTCCTCACGAGGCGCTGAGCGCAGAAAGACGCGAAAGATATCAAAAGAGGCAAAATAACACAAGGATGTCGAGTTGACAATTAAAATGAAATTATTCCAATTAGTTAAAAATATATCAGTTTAAAACCTAAAGTGAGTGCAAGATAAGCAGTACAATGTCCACTTACGGCAGCGCCAACTGCCTGAGGTGATTGGACAGCAAATAAAACCAGTGGCAGAGGCATAGTTTAGAGAAACTAATTGAAAATATGTAATTGACAGGGTTTTGGCCTTTGACTATATCTTTTTCTTTTTCTTTTACCGATTTCAATGGAATTAGTTTTTATTTATAAAGTATATAAAAAATAGCGATTCATTCATTTTTCTTTTTAAATCAATTAAATATAATGGTCAGCAGAGTCATCTAACTTAAATATCTTTCTCATAAGTAAGTACCAAGATTACTTTGCTATTATTTTATTATTATTACTATTATTATCATTTTCAAGCATATCTATAAAAAGATAAGACAATAAATAAAGGAGAGGAATACACGTGCGTGTGAAATTTTAATAGGTGTTTGATCCCTTTTTCCCCTTTAAACTTTTATTGCATTTTACTTGATAAATTCACTGCAGCAAAAACGTCTACATATCGTTTTTCATTTTCTTTATGCATAAGAATTTGACATAATATCTCCAACTGGATGATTTTATTATGGTTGCTGCTCAAATAATAGTATCACAAGTACAACACATTCAAAACACAACTTTAATATAAATTAAGTGTAACTAACGTAAAGAAAAATAATTAGTTAAAAAACAATTATTTTTGCCTTCGTATGATCATAAAAATAAATAAAAATAAAATGTTTATATTATTAGTTTTGCAATGTTCTTGGGAAGGTTTTAGTATATCAGTCTTCTCTTTATTGCTTTGGGATATATTAACTGTGATATAAATAGCTTATGCATAGCTGCCAACACCCTAATTAATATTCCATAGTATTTTAATATCCGCCCCTTTTCCCCCACCACTTAATTTTTAGAGTAATTCTCTCAAAATATAAACATGATAAAATAAGGAAAAAAATACTCTTAAAAAAAAAAAAAAAAAAGGACTGGAGTATAAAATAAAAGGCGGATTCTAGCAAAACTATGGAATATTAATTAGGATGCTGGCAACTATGCATATGAAATTTGCGAATATAATAGTGATGTAAATATTAGATGTGTGAAATATTGCTAGACCATCATTAATAATTAAAACCGCAGATAAACACATGCAATTACAATAAAATTTATTTAAGTAGAATTTTTATAACTTATAGAAAATCATTATTTGTAGCAAACACACTTCAACATCTAAAGAAAATCCAGCCATAATCTAATTTATCATAGGCTAGATAATTAATTCAAAGTTCAACAGGGAAACAATTTCATATATAGATTTCAAAAGGATAAAAAATGCTTTTTGAAATTACAATGGTTTAAAATTCTGCATTTTTAAAATATGAATATCCTACATTGCACAGGAAAGTCTTCACAGTTTTCGTGTAATATTTTTCAAAAACCAATCAGAAATTTATATCATAATTAAGAAGTTTGTGAAAAATAAATAAATAAAATAAAATAAAACAAAATAAAATAAAATAAAAATATAAAAATAAAGCATATATTATATTACTTATAAATAACCAAATATAAATATTCTATCTGAACGGCACAAGATCTCCTTTCACAATTTAAAAGAGAAAAAAAAAAATGTTAAAAAAAAAATCTACCCAAGAATATTAGAATAAAATATTTTTCATATCACTCTATAAGAAAAAGAAAGGAAAAAAAAACTTTCAATTAATATATATGTATAATTATTGTTAATTCTTAAAATATCATCTCCATGTTGATTTGAATTTCCTTTACTTGCATTGCTTTTACATTATAAAACTTCTAGCATTTCAATATTACTTATTTATTGCCTTATGGATTTACCTCATTATGGTTATAGTTTTCGATAATCAGTGATTTAGCTTTTATTTATAATTAGATTTAGGTTTGTTTACGATTAATTATCCTGGGACTCTTGTAAATACGTTATTATACGATCAATCTTTTATGATTCAGTATATTTAATCTAAAATTCAATTTTTACTGTTATTTTATCTAGTATTCTTTATTTAATGTTATTTATTATTCTCTATTTTTCATTTTATTTTAATCCAGATTTGTATTTTCCTTTCCTTTCCTTTCCTTTCTTTCTTTCTTTCTTTTTTTTTTTTTTTTTTTTTTTTTAAAATATATTTATTTATTTATTCTTTCCTTCGGCAAATATTATGCTATATTTATTCTTAAAAGTTAATATCTACTCTAGAATTTATTTATTTATTTAAATAAAAACTTTTATATTACTTTGATTTTATATTGAAATATATTCTTTTATAAAAATCTAATAATGGTAGTACTTAGTAAAATTTTAGATACTGGCAAATTAGTCCATAGTATTACTAGGCCTAATGCTCGGTACAGGGAGATTTATAGAGATTTCCCTGGATCGATAGAAAGTTACCTGTTTTCTAGTCCCAGTCGTAGATTGTATTTTAAAACCAGTAAATCCTCTAGGTGTCTTACTTGTCCTAATGCTGATTAAACACAAATAAAAAAATCTTCTAATTTGATAATTTCCTACAAGGCTTTTAAGGTTATTTATTAAAACCAGTAAATCCTCTAGGTGTCTTACTTGTCCTAATGCTGATTAAACACAAATAAAAAAATCTTCTAATTTGATAATTTCCTACAAGGCTTTTAAGGTTATTCTTTGAAATGCAATAAGTGTCACATGGAATATATTGGTCAAACTAATAACCATTTACATTTAAGACTTAATGATCATAGGTCTAAAATTAAATGTCAAAATTCTCATTCTAACGTGTTACATAATGCTGTATGTTTTTATATCAGGATGCTCAATTTTCAGAAATCTTTATTCATGTTTTTTTTTTTTTTTTTTTTTTTTTCTAGTTCTTCTCTCTCTCTCTCTCTCTCTCTCTCTTTTTTTTTTTTTTTTTTTTTTTTTTCTAGTTCATGTGATACTTGGTTTCATATACTGCAATGTTTGAAAGGGTTTTTAATATATATACAGTCGAACCTCGTTAACGTGAACACTGTTAATCTGAATTACTTTTAACATGAACTGTTTCTACAATCCCCGTCAATATGAAGATTAGTTTAGTTATATGAATATTAGTTACTGGTAACATGAACTAATGATAACATGAACAAATTTTTAGCCTTTTGAGATTCCCGTTAACGAGGTTCAACTGTATATATATATATATACATGCAGTCGGTAACAAAAGTGTCCGAACACTAGGAAAAATTCCTATATAAAAAAAGTACGCTTAATACAGTTTTGCTAAATAAATCCTTGTCGAATCATGTTCTTAGACTGACTAAGAACAGGACTCGACAAGGATTTATTTAACAAAATAGTATTAAGTGTACTTTTTTTACATAGGAATTTTTGCTCGTGTTCTCACACTTTTGTTACCGACTGTATATACATACATACTATAATGCTAATTATTTAAGATTAATGTTTTCCTGATACACTATAGAATCCAACAACAACAATTATAAGAAAGAATGTCAAAGATGAGTCAGCTAATTGCCAGGAAAATTTTTGGGCAATTATTTGTTTAGAATGTTTTTCTTTTCTTTTCTTTTTCTTTTTTTTTAAATTAAAAGATAAAGCAAGCAAAACTTCTGAAAAACATTACATTTTCAGCTTTTCAGCTTTTTTTTTTTTTTTTTTTTTTTTTTTTCCATTTAATACAATAATCTAGACGTAAGTATAATTCCTATAAAATAAATATTGCATTACATATATATATGTGGTACGAAAGGACTTATTCTTTCAATATGTGGTTTTGCGTTGTCTCCATTTGTAGTGTTCCACCTTCAATTTCATATACCTTTTTATGTGGGGAAAAAAAAAAAAAAAAAGAAAGAAAGAAAGAACGAAATGAAATGAACATGCAAACATAGTATTACTGAAAATAAAGTTAAAGTTTCTTAAATAATGATAGCAATTTCTAATAAATTAAAATGAGTGAGAAAAAAGTCGGAAAAGGCTTAAACTTAATAAAAGAAATATACATTTCTGAAAGTAAACAAACTTTGTGACATAAGTTTGATGATTAAAAATTTATTAAAATTATAAAATATATATATATATATATATCGAGAAAGTCTATTATTTATGAGCCAAAAATAAATATCTTTCTTTTTATGTCAAAAAAAGAGAATGCGCAAACATTTTTTTTAAATAATTAAAATAAAATTGAAAAAAGTCGTTCAAAAGAAATGAAACAGCTTCAGTACCCTTCAGCGAAATTTGAAATTTGTCACCGAAGTAGCTTGGATGTTGCTCGCCAAGATCTTTACTTACGCAATTGCAATAGCCATTTTAATTCATCGCCAAAAGGACAAATAAATAAATAAAATAAAATAAAATAAAATAAAATAAAATAAAAGCCGCCAAGGTGATCTTGTGCTACACTTATACCAACGATAAAATAAGTACACTTAATACTCTTTTGTTAAATAAATCCTTGTCGAATCATGTTCTTACACTGACTAAGAACAGGATCCGAGAAGGATTTATTTAACAAAACTGTATTAAGTGTACTTTTATTATATAAGAATTTTTGCTAAGTGCTAGGATACTTTTGCTGCCGACTGTAGATCTAAAAACAGTATGGCAGCGTTATGCCTTTTTTTTTTTTTTACATTATAACTTAGCGAATATTGCAACTGAAGTTTTGGAAAATAGTAAAAATAATAATAATAATAATAATAATAATAATAATAATAATATTTATGGGTGTTGGTATTCAGCTGAATAGCAACAGCTAATAGTCATTCAAAAGTTACAGTTAAAGAATTTTGTTTAAAATAGTTTTCAGGGCCACACTACACATGCCCCTTATTTCAAAGAGAAATTACTCATTGCTTTTACATAGCTGCCAATATTTTAATTTATTCCGGAGTAATTTTAGCCCCGCCTCTAATTCGTACCACTTATTTTTTAAAAGCAATTTTTTCTTATAGTCTAAGAGCTAGCAACGTTTTCGAGAGAGAATTTTAAGAAAGCTGGTTCTTTAATATATCGTTCCCTATGCTCTCTCGAACAGCGTGCGGTCTATCTGGCTGCCAGTAAACGTTGCGTTTATTAGTGCGCATCACACCTTTACAGGTAAAAATATCGATTTTGAAATCATTTTAAGAAGAATGCTTTCTTTTTCACTAACTTCTAAACACTATTAGAAACATGTATTTATTATTGCCAGACATTTTTGTTGTTGACAATAATGTGCCAGATGCCATTTTTTAGAAACAAAAAATAATAAATTTCAAACCATTTTAGTATGTCTGTCATTTTAATATTATTTTCTTTATATATAAATAAGTACAAAATTAATTTGCCAGACACTAATTCGGTTGTTTACTCAAACGGCAGACCGATTAATTGCTGTACAGTACCGCGCCATTGTGCCAGTTGTTAGAGAGAGATAACGGCAAAGTAGATAGGCGGAAGAGGAAGAGGAATAGATTACACAATTTAAAGTATCCTAAGTAATTTTTTTTTTATTTTCAATTCTTCGATTATGATAATAATAAAACATTATTATTAAAATTCTTATCATAATAATAAAAAATAGCTAAACAAATTATTTTTAAAAGACAGGGAAAAATTACGTTTTTTAAGTATCAAAATTTGATTGTTTAGGGATCATTTATAAATCATAAAAATCAAATGGTAACTAAATTAAATAATTTCTTAAAAGATACAAGAAAAAATGGCATTAATGTACTATCAAAATTCTTATTTTTATTTATAAATATTGTATTTGAATAATTACAATCTATTTTTAACTGAATTAAGTATTTTTCAGTCCACAATTGTGTCTCAAAAAAGTGATGCATCTCCATAGTCGTCATCAACGTCACTGCTGTCATTATTATAATTATCATCGTCATCATCATCTTGCGTAGTGTTTTCCTTGTCTAGTAATCTAGGTTCTGTAATTAAAAAAAAAAAAAAAAAAAAATCATTATTATAATACTCTTTCTATTTATTATTTTATAAATATAATACTTTACCTTTTATAATAATGTCAGCAACTGATGATGGAAACTGCTCCCCAGCAAACCAGACAAAATCGTATTTATCATCGTTGATGACCCAACCAGAAGCTTACGGCGATAAAGATGTAGGATTTTTCAAATGAGTGTTTCTTCAAAACTTTGTCACGTACCGCACTCGCAATAAATGCTGATATAATTCAGTTTTACATGGAGGTAAGCTTGATGAATCAAAATTTCGAAATTTTTTTTCGAAATTATCATTGCATTTCTTCGATTGATAAGTTTTTGAAAATAGATAGAAGCGAACATAGTTAACATTTGAACAGTTAGGCACCCCATACATGCGACATATAAATTGTTCTAACCTGGCAAATGTACGTTCGAGTACATGTTCATCGTCTGTTGTAATCTCTTGACATGCCAACTGGTACTCAGCAGATTTCTTGAGCAACTTGAAAGGCCTTAGTTTGCCTTTCCGGAAAAAAGCTGGGGTGTAATCGCACCCTGTCATTGCGTGAAAACATGGTAAAGCTTTCGAAAAAGAAATACCAAGAACTTGGTATAATTCATTGACGTTTATTAGACGTTCATGGTTTCCTACGCCCCATTGAATCCAAAGCTTTAAAGATGCAATCAGGTGATCCATGTTGCCGAGAAGTATAATCAAAATATCGGAATTTGAGCAGCTTATAACAACTCGGGCATCAAAATGTATCTGGCAAATATGATATATTATTCGAGTATCAGCTTCTTCATGTTCTTCACATGATAATAATTCTTCAATGGTTCGAATAACTTGGTCATTTTTAACATGATACGAGTAACATTTATCAAAACTCAGATAAATAGTTTTATTCCCAATAAAAGGAAACATGTCATCATTAGCCCAATGATCAATAAAAAAATTTACGAGGGCTTCCTTGAACTGCGTATTTTTGAGTTCACCAGGAAAATTATGAGGCCGAATTTGATTAGGTCTGATGGAAACGCTACTGGTTGATTCATTGCGACGTAAACGCTCACAATCTTTTATGGAAGGTGTGAAGTACTGATCAAACACAATGTCAATGCGAGATGATTTTAATTGTGAAATCATTTTGAGAAATTTCTTCGATATGCCATCGAAAGTTTGCGGTACTTCTTTCATAAGGTGTAACATGAAGAAACCGTCTAAAATACTGATATCAAAACATAACGGTTGCTGATTGACATTGCTAACTTTCTTCTCGAATACTTTGACTAATTGTGCTTTATCTGTTTTACAAATACTACCATCTGCATGACACATCGATGACGGTACCGGCGTTAGGGGAAATCCCAGTACTTTTTCTATATCAACCTTGTTGGTCATAGATATCCCCAACAGTCGACCGAATAGATCTCTTTGCATTCTTAGTTCAACAATTTTGTTACCAAGAGTTATTATTTTCTTTTTTGGAGCACCAGCAAAGTTAAGCACTTGATTTTTTTTTTTATTGGTTTATCAAATCTATCATGGTCTTCAGCACATTCATTTATAAACTGTTTTCGTAAATCGTAACTATTTTTTTCAATGTTCAGCAAGAAGTCAGCGACATTTTCAGGTACAGGTTTCGCAGTAGCAATATTGTATAATTTATCTTTGTCTAAGTTTTGATCAAATGGATTAGTATTTTTCTCAAATATTTCTATGAAATCAGCGATTTGTTTGCCATAAATTTTGATTCGATATGGTTGTAAATCTGCAGTCACATCTTGTAATTGCCTCAATCCACAAACATCAAGAACGTGACATATTAAAGCAGCTCTAATACTGTGACATTTTGTCCAGCGTTGACGGGCAGCTATGGAATTGGTAAAATGTGCAATACCACTGAGACGTCTAGCCGCTTCGGCATTGATAGTCTGCTCAGTGTAAGATCAATTGGTATCCTCGAGAATGGTTTCTCGGTTCTTTTTATTCCAAAACATCCGTTCATGAAATCATCTTTGAGTCCTGGATGTGTTTCCTCTACGTTATTCAAATTGTCTAAATATTTAACACACCATCGAGCATAATTTAGTTGATTTACTATGAAGAACAAGTTTGTCATTTTTGGAATTACATACTTGAATATTTCGAAATCACCCATGCGTATGCTTCTTGATAGGGTAATATAATAGTTTACTAGCTGGATGTAAATCATATAGAATTGATCCGTTTTCCCATGTTCACCTTGTCTTGTTTCTGCTACGAATCTCTTATATGCAAATAATAGTCTCGATAATATATGATTGGGTAATTCAATTGTCGTAGATGAATGAGAAACTTTAACCTCCTGGTAATGTAAGAGATCGTCAAAAACTGGTTCATTTAGAAAATTGTATTCGATATTTTCCATCTTTAAAAATTGATCAAAATGTAACATTTGTAAGCCAAGAGCCATCAATGGATGCAGACGTTTGCAACGATTAAAATGTTTACCTTCAATTATCCCGTTCACTGAGCCAGGAGCAATGATATTGCTCTCAATCATCATATGAGATAGACCACACTCATTAATAAAAACTCCTATGGCTTTGAAGAAAGCCATCATTAAATGAAATGAACCAAGATGGATGAAAAGATTATTAAATTGTGGCTTTGATGTTGATTGGATTTTATATGCTATTTTAGCTATTGCCAGATCATGAGTAACTTGCACGTATCTTTGATTACATTCTTCACCAACATTTTGGGCCTGTTCCATTGTATGTTTAACCACCGCTACATTTGTTGGTGAAAAATTAATAGGTGTAAGATAAGATATTTTTTGTTTGGGGCTAGTATCTTCAATGATTTTACAATTAAAACCTGTCCATATTGGAGTATTTGGTACATGAAAGACGTGTGAAAGTAAATATAACAGATCTATTGTTTCTAGCAAAGGTACGTTTTCTGGTAGAGTTGGTTCATTGTCTTTAACCGGTGTCAAGGTTTCTAACATCTGCAATCGATTACCAAACGACTGTTGTTCAGGAATTTCTTCGTTAAAGGTCCGTCTTCTTTTTGGTGGTGGTGGTGGCGGCATGTCGAGATTTTCTCTTATATTGCTTGAATTCAATTCTACATCGTAGTCATTACTTACAATTTGGTAGATGATTCCTACGGTGTCATGCAAAGTATCTTTTCCATTTAAAGTATCGACGTATCTATCGAAATTATCGAATGCTACACCTGTGCATAAAGACGGACTTCGAATGATGTCAGGAGGACAAATTTCAGAACGGTTTACAGATGAGATCGTAGCTGCAGTTTCTAATTCTTCCAGTGTATTGTAGTTGCAACAATGTCCATGTCTATTCAAAATATTTATCATTTTTCGACTACTTGTAAGACTTTTCACGGTCATACCCAGAGTTATATGCTTTGATGGTTTAACAGTACCATTACTTACACAAAAAACAGCATCAGAAGCCAACGAGTTGCTCAATCTATGACAATTAACTCCTTCTCTGCGTCGAATATCTTTACCACCAATTAATGCTTTAAAAAAGTGATCTAATTTTTCAGGAATCGTACACTCACCATTAATCAAATCCTTTGTCTTCATTACGGCAGGTAATTTTGTTTTATCCATTTTCAAAATAGTATTTCGTAGAATTAACGCAACTTTATCAATGAGATCATTCTCTTCAAGTGTCATAAGATCTTCATCTTCCAATAAGTTACTATCTTTATGCATAATAATTTTTTTTCTTCTTTTTTGTTACAATCTTTATTTGCTTGAATTGTTTTAATATTTTTTCTTCAAGATGATGATTTGTCATTAAATTTACATCAGCTTCAGGTTGAAGTATTAACTCTTGTTGTAATTCGTTATTGTACGTGTCACAAACAGAAGCTAATAACAAATAACTTTTTCTTGTGACTATATATTCTTCAATTACTGACACAATTTTATCAAAAATATTCTTATGAATATCTCTTACACTATGCTAGGAGGAGCGTGCAGTATCAGCAATGATTCTCTTGTAATCATTTAAATATCCCAATTCACACGAATGGTGATAAAAAATTGGACGATTTGAGGTTTTAAGATCATTAATTTTTTGTAACAACTCTTGTTTTTGAAATTTTGTAACCCACTCTGCAATTTTGCCATACATCTTGACATCATTGGAGGAATGTAAACTTTGTAGCTTGCCTTTAAACTGTTTTCGATCTTTTCCACAGAAAAAGCAAACTGTTTTATTACTAAGACTTGTGTCTGTTGATTAATGATCCACGGTCGGCGGGATTTCAGGACAAAAGTTAATTTCTTCGATGTTTGAATCAGAATTATTGCTAGATATATTAAGATACTTAGCCATTGAGGCTGTAAAAGAACTATAACATTTTCTGTGGTATCCGTCAGAAGTATTTATTTCCACCGGTAACTTCATATTATTATATTTCAAGTTAAATTTAACACGTAAACTCAAAACTTTTTACATTTTTTCAGTTTATCTTCCTCAAAAGTTATTATTCTTTCATTTTTTTCATTACAAAACACACATTTAATTTTACTAGCCATTATTATATTAAAATTTTACCGTAAACATTAAAAACAACAACAAATACTTTACATTTTCGATGCACACAATATAAAAATGGCACATATTCTAATTATAAATGGAGAACTCTCGTTCCCAAAGTATTTCAGTTTGAAGCGCGTGCGACAAAAAAAAAAAAAAAGAGAAATTCATAACCATGGAGGGTACACCGCTAACATGAGCCGCCGCAATACGCAAGCGAAGTTTGACGTCACTGATCATCCATGGATGCAAGAAAAAACTTTCCTATGTTAATCGCCCATTGGATTTTTTGTAAAAAATTATTAAAAATCGAGGAAAATTATTTCCCGATTTTAATCCCTATATTTGGGTATATATATATAGAGCATTTCCTAGTGACCTCTGGTGGTTGGCAAAAAAGCGCGCTCGACTTTCCCGCGCTATTTACTATATTGGTGATCCGCCATCGCTATGCTTTTCCCAAGCCTTTTTGCCAACCACTCATAAAAGTTGAGATGTTTGTTTACAAACAAGGAACTGCCCTATATGTATTAGTTATCGTATGCATGTGCTAGATTGAGTTATTTTGCTGTCAAAGTGACAAAATTTTAATTTTAAATTTCAATGGCGTTTTTGTATTTGGCGATCAAAAACGTAATGCGAAAATAAATATGCCAGATGTATATTTTCATAATATGTATTGTACAAAATATTGTTTCATATTATTCATTACTCTCTTAATATAAGTTGTTAAAATAACTAGGAATTTTGAAAGGAATTAAATTATTTTCGCCTGATAATTTGGCGATATTTTTTTTTTCTGCCAAGGATGACCGATATCAAATCTATTCCGCTGCAACATATTAGTATCTTATATCAGATACTTTATTTGGACATTTGAAAACAAATTTGACTTCAAATTATGATAGAATATTTATCATTTTAATTTTAATTAGTATATTAGTTGGATATTTATTGTGTAAATATCATCCTTTGAAATGAAATGTTTATGTTTTCAATCGAATATGGAAGTTTGGCACTTCTTTTTTCTAGAGTTTTAAAATTCAAATTTTATCAATTTTACAGCAAAAACTACTTAATCTAACGCATGCACACGATAACTAATACATATCTATACCTAAATATGGGGATTGAAATCGGGAAATAATTTCCCTCGATTTTTAATATTTTTTTACAAAAAATCCAATGGGCGATTAACATAGGAAATATTTTTCTTGCATCCACGAACTGCCAGTGACGTCATTACTTCGCTTGCGCATTGTTGCTATCTTTCTCACACAGACAGCTATCAAATACTAATAGCTAAACTCTTCTACATACATACTCGTTTTACAGAATTAATCGGTCTGCCGTTTGAGTAAACAACCGAATTAGTGTCTGGCAAATTAATTTTGTACTTATTTATATATAAAGAAAATAATATTAGAATGACAGACATACTAAAATGGTTTAAAATTTATTATTTTTTGTTTATAAAAAATGGCATCTGGCACATTATTGTCAACAACAAAAATGTCTGGCAATAATAAATACATGTTTCTAATAGTGTTTAGAAGTTAGTGAAAAAGAAAGCATTATTCTTAAAATGATTTCAAAATCGATATTTTTACCTATAAAGGTGTGATGCGCACTAATAAACGCAACGTTTACTGGCAGCCAGATAGCCCGCACGCTGTTCGAGAGAGCATAGGGAACGATATATTAAAGAACCAGCTTTCTTAAAATTCTTGTGTTTTCGACGTTGCTAGCTCTTGTACTATTATTTTATCGAAGTTATTTATTGAAGAAAATTTTTCTATAAATAAAGTGGTGCGAATTACAGGCGGAGCTAAAAGTACTCCGGAATAAATTAAAATATTGGCAGCTATGCTTTTAAAATTATCACAGGTTTTAAAATTTGATGGTTATAAGAGATGATGCAGTTTAGTTGTTTTAGATAAGTTACAATGAAAATTCCATAGTGATTTAATGATTTTACTTCAATATTTGTCGATGTTTAAAATATGATTGAAAGGTATTTTCTAAAAGAGTTCAAGTTCAAACATCTTAGCAACTTAACACTTTCGCGACCGCATGTTTCTGTCTTTTTGGCAGAAAGCTCCGCCTGTGGGCGTTATTCTTGTATATTATAGTCATACGTGCCAACATACTAATTAATATTCCGTAGTATTGTTAGCTCCGCCTTCTTTTTCACACCGGTATATTTTTAGAGTATTTTTCCTCTTATTTAATCGTAATTGCATTTGGAGAATATTACTCTAAAAAATTATTGGTGTGAGAAAAAGGGCGGGGCTAACCAGACTACGGAATATTAATTAGGATGTTGGCAAGTATGATTATAGTACTTTAAATTAATGTTTTCTGTATTCATATTTATAATATAAATGAATATACATTACAGTTACACTCTTTCTAATCAAAGTATTTGTATTCACAGTGCATTGATTGTACAAATGTGAATATTGGGTATATTGTTAAGAAATAATGTAGCCTACGTAACCTAAAGAAACGCCCACTGGCGGAGTTACAGATTTTCAAATGACATGAATTCACGTCAGAGGTCGCGAATGTGTTAAATAAAGACACAAATGAATAAATAAAAATAAGGCCAAAAGAAAAAAAAAAAAAAAAAAGAAAAAAAAAAAAAAAAAAAAAAGCTTTTACTGTGTGCAGTTTTTCCTTCTTTATTTTAACGAATTTTACGCAAATTATTTAAACCTACAGATGTGTATAATGTGATATATTTTTAATAGGGGATGTAATTTTATAATGTATATCAGAAATTATTCCGTCAAATGACAATTATTGAAATAAGAAATGTCTTCGATAGGATAACATACATGTGTTCAGAAACAATAATTGATATAATAGTTTGTCCTAAGATATTAACATTTTTCAGCTAAAATTTTAATTTGTTTGTTTGAAAGTAAATAGCTGTAAAATGTTTTATCCACAGGTTTATGAAAGTTGCAATTATTAGAAAGCTAGTTCCTGATATTTTTTTTATTTATTTACAAATTTTCGTATAAATATTTTATTGCTTTATTCTGTTATTTATTACATGGAAAACCGACGGTCTCATTACTGATATCTCAGCTAAAAAGAATAACCACATCTGTTTTGAGTTTGTATACATCAACAATGCTCTATTTTTGTCAGTAGGCCATTTGTGGCAAACCAAATAAGTCAGTAGGCCAGCTCTATAGAGAATATCTCAGCCACTGGGACATAAACTATCAATTTCAATGTTGTCTTTTGTGGAAATGTCCTTAGGATTTGCCTGAATCTAAAATCAGACCTTGAAACAGCGGAAGACTCTGCTATGATGCACCTCCTAAAAGTTCTACACCCTGAGAAAAATCTCGTAAAAATGTCAATTTTCCATCTGCCCCAAGTTCAACATACTCCGACAACAGCCCGGAAGATGCTGGAGCATTGCAGACCCTCACATTTCATTGCAGGTTCTATTGAAAGAAAATATCCCTCAGCATTTGCACACTCCCGGAATTTCCGGCGGCATCTGTTCTCTCACTTACACTTGTAATAGTTCATTGCATTTAACAACTAATTTGGAGACGAAAGTAAAACACTCATTTTAGGGGAAAAATTGTTAAGAAAAGAGGGATAAGTGTGCTGAAATATTCTGGGTATTATGAAATATTAAGGTTTTTTTTTTTTTTTTTTTTTAGTAATTAAAAATAAATAAATAAACAAAATTCATACAGGTTTTGTTTTACCAGTGACATATATAGCCTCATATTATAAATTATTGGAAAGAAAAAAAAAATAGTTTGCAATGATTAAGAATATAGTGAAAATATTTCATAGAAATTAAATATACGTCTTTTCAAATGCTTAAGAATTATATTATTCGATAGGAACTATTGTGATTGAAACAAGACTAATTAATTTCTAAAATTTAGGTCAATTATTTTCGTTTAATTATTCATACATTAAGAAACACAGTGTTTTCTTGTTATTATATATATATATATATATATATATATATAAACAAAATAATCAAAACCAGATGAAAATTTATTCCCAAAACACTTTGTTCTAGTTCTATTTATTTAATAATTCAGGTTTTACTCCCACCTATATTTAAATTTTATCTTATATATATAAAGTCGCTTAAAAACAGCAAAAATGACTAAATTGTTCGATAAATTGAAAATTCTGAATATTTAACATTATCAAAGTTTATGAAAAAGGGAAAAAAAGTATGAAAAAAGTATTTTGGAGATTAATATATATATATATGTACTTATAAATGCACATTTCTTCTTTTTTCTGATGAATTCTCTTCCCCTCTTTTTTTGTCATTCAAACCTTAATATTTCTAATTAAATGCTTTCACCCATTTTGAAAATAGTGAAAATCAATTTTAATAAGAAGGAAAATACAGATACATTGCAAAAAAAAAAAAAAAAAACCTTTGTTTCGTTAAAGAAAAGTAGCCTGTAAATTTATGAGAAAGTCCCATGAAAATGGCGTAATTTAAATTTATGGATTTTGCTCTTTAAACACGAATAAGATAAATAGAATTTACACATTTATTTTTTACGGTGTACGAGAAGGCTAAATTTCATCTCTTTTTATTACCCCCTCCCTCCTCCCCCCGACCAAAAACAAGGGCTGTTATAAGTTTGAATCCTTTGTCTGTCTGTGGCACAGTATGAATGTAATTTTCAAACGAATGGATCGATTTTAATGCGGTTTTCGCTCTTTTTATTATAACGATTATTTAATCAGAAGGGTTCTTCATTATGTTTGATAAAAATCTACTTGCTACAATAATTAATTAAAATGTCGTTTTAATTTATGTCACTTTGTTTAGGCCACTTTGCAGTGATATTCTAAAGCTTACGAGTTACAATCTTTAAATTCCATTGCATTTTAGATGATAAATCACGTAATTTTTGCATTAATGCATTCTTTTTTTTTTTTTTTTTTTTTTTTTTTTTTTTTTTAAAGTGAATTTTCAACTGATTTTCACAAAATAAAAATTGGCTATTATACTTTTTAGTAATTGTATTTTTTCTTATAAAATATTTTGGGAATTGATATTGATTTATGAAAAGTAAAAAAAAAAAAAAAAAAAAACAGCTTATACAATAAAATTATTATTATTTTTATTGTTATTATCATTATTATTATTATCATTATTTTCACCATGCTTATTATGAACTCTTCAAAGGAAAGATTTTTTTTTTTTTTTTTTTTTTTTTTTGTATAAACTAAATTGACAAAAAGTAAAATTAAGTATGTGTATACATTACTTTATTTATTTATTTATTTATTATTATTATTATTATTTTCTGAAACGGGGTTCAACACAGTAGTCAACTACATTGCTTGTGCAAATATTTTGCTCTTATGTGCAAGGTTGAATGTGTTCCGCGTTTTCGGCACCACTATTTTCATTTAGAAATATTTTTTATATTTTTACATTAATATTTTGTGATTAATTAGGACAGAGATTATTCTTAAAAAATAGTGGTAGAAGAGTTTTGGAACTCTTTCACCCTCACCCCTAATTATGTGGTACTTTAGTAGAGTACAAAGAGTAAGATGTGATTCAAGAGCTTTTATCCATTTGTAAAATACGTAGATTTTAATTTACCATTTAAGCTTAGTAGAAAAATAAAATGATTGAAAGACAAGATTATTATTTTGGTTAGCCCCCTACGTCTGAGAATGTTTCAATGATTTTAATTTTTTTAGCTAATACAAAACAGTTATCGTGTATTGAACCAAAATCGAATTAAATCTGCATTAAATAAAATTCTCCAAAAGTCCACTGCATAATAAGACATCGATGCCGCCTTTCAGCCACGGAAGCACATTTTAAATTGTTACTTAACGCATCTCAATCCTGTTCGATACAAAAACAAACAAACAAACAAAAAATGTAACCACCAAATAAAATTAGTTTCAATGATTACAAATTTTATCTTGTTACAGAAAGAATGCATCCTTGAACAGATTGAGATGCAATTTTAAGTAAATTTCTGTAGTTTTAGAAAACAGAGGTTTTCTGTTCGAAATTTAAAGAAATTTTTTGTTTTTCTAACAGAATTTTTTTCACAGTGTAACATAGTCCAGTAAACCTAATCCTATGACAGTGAAATGAAAGGCCATTTTTGAATGCAATATTTAAAATAAATTACTCATTCAATCTTCAGATTTGAGTATTTCCCTCCAAATTTGGGGCCGTGGTAGCCCAGTCGGTAGAGCGCCGGGCTCGTAAATGAAAGATTGCGGGTCGGTACTCGAGCAGGCCAAAAACCGTCGTGTTTACTAATGTTGGCTGGTGCACGTAAAATCTGTCGTGGTCACAATGTCGTCCATGTTCTCATCAAAATTATACATATGGGGGGGGGGGTTACCGTAGCGGGGGAGCCATCCTTTCCGTGTAGGATCAAAATTGGGATGGCATGTCTCCGGCTCACCTCTAGGGGTGAGTCCCAGACCGTCGCCAATTGCCCATTGCGCAGCATTAATGCGACGTAATACCCAACCAACGAACCACCAAATTTACGTATAAAGTCATGTGAATATATCTACTGTCACTTACAAATCATTTTATAAGCTGCTAAATCTTCTATTTTTTCCATTAACATTTAGTACCACTTTCTTTTTGAATAATACCAACCTTGGGTGGTTGTGTTTTTTAACTTTTAATAATTGCAGGGGTCGTATTTCCCACCTTTTTTTCAGAGAATTCTCAGGGGTAAGAAATTTCCTTCTTTGTTTCTACCACAATTTTTAAGCAATAATTTCTACCCTATTTAATCACGAAACATTACTATAAAAATAACATAAAAATTTCTGTATAAAATTAGTGGTGGAAAAAATAACCAAAATTTCTTATTACTGAAAGTCTCTTAAAAAAAAAGGCGGAGAGTACGACCCTGGATAATTGATTCTGATGTATTTTTTTGGCCCTGAATCCAAAATATTTTAATCACTTTTTTGGCTTAAATTGGGATTTCTTCTAGCTAAACAGTTGAGGTTTCTGTAATGAGGGAAATAAAATTTAAAAACATAATATTTTACCTGTTTAGCTATATAAGAATGCATGGTATGAGTTAAAAACAATGATAATAATATACATAAATTATTAGAAAACAATTTTACGGCTATTTTGTAGGGTCCGATTTTCGTAATATTGCAGCTTTTTTTTTTTTTTTTTTTTTTTTGAAGTTAAAAATTTGTGATTTACGAAAAATCTTGAACTGCTGGTAAATATTGAAAATCATTTTCGGAATCATCACTAAAAAAATACATATGAATCAATTGTCAAAAGCTAAAAACACAACACAATCCATTTTTTGCAGACTAGTGTAATCAGCTTTTATTATCGTAAAAGATGTATTATTAAATACTACTATTCCGATAAAATGGTGCTAAGTCTGTGGAAAATACGGAAACTTGTAAAAAATGAATTTTAGAAAATTGCCATATTTACCGGAATTCAGTACCCATCTCTGACTGAAGTTTAAATTACCATTGATTAAATAAGTTATTAAATATTTTATGTATAGATTAATCGATAACTCCGTGTTATAACATGACACAAAGCCAGTTTTGTGCGGACAGACCATAAGTATCGTGTTAAAACAGGAATAAACTACTACGTCAGAAACGCCAAAGAAAAATTATTGAGGTGCATACAGCTGTTTCGGTAGCCTAAAGCGTACCGTCATCAGTGCAAAAAGAATACCGTCATCAATTCTTTTTGCACTGATGACGGTACGCTTTAGGCTACCGAAACAGCTGTATGCACCTCAATAATTTTTCTTTGGCGTTTCTGACGTAGTAGTTTATTCCTGTTTTAATATTCCAACGCCAAGTCTCTTGCTATCATAAGTATCGTGCATTTTATCTAGGCATTCTTACAGAAAAAATATATTGTTACATTACAGAAAAAATCCGGAAGCAAAGTTGCAGAAAATATATTCGTATGTTAATGAAAAATTACGTTGACAGAAGTTTTCCGTTGAAGAACAATGCAGAAAATATTCGTTCAAAATAGATATTTTCTGTAGGAAACACAGGAAAAAAAAAAAATCATATTAAATAAATTCTCCCGTTGGGTTAGCTAGGATCGAACCAAGGTACACCGCATTGCAGAGGGCGCTGTTAACACTCAGCCACGGAACCACATGTTAAAGTGTTACTTGACATTTCTTTATAATTTTGATCATATTGAATTTCAATATTTTCCCAATTCAGCGATTAAATAAATGTGTAGGACTCGAATGAACTGAAATATATTAATGTTATTTTTAAATCAAGAATAATACTTAAAAGTAAATCCTTTATGATGTATCCTTTATGATGATAAGTAATCCATTATTTTAAATAAGTTTTAAATAATGGTTTTTACACAAACTAACTCTTTTAAAAATAGTTGAATTTAAATTGTTGCTCGTAAAATCGTACAATTTTTTGAATAATTCTCGGAAGTAAAAGTAGTATTGGCTTTTAATAAAATAGTACAGCGTACTCTTTCAATCTTTAAATATTAAAGAAAAATTAATTTTATTATTTGTAAAAATTATATTCCTTAAAATTTAATATAAAATACCGATTCATTTTAATTAATATACGAATTATATAAACGAATTATTCTTTGTATTTAATATATATGTAGTTCTTAAAAAAAAAAAAAAAAAAAAAGTTCCCGTAGTTTTTGAAGTTGATGCCTGAAAAGTTAAAAAAAAAAAAAAAATATCATCTTCTGTCAGTTATATCTAAAAAGTTTGTTATATGCATATTTTAAAATATTATAACTTTTAAATTTTAATTTTCTATGTATAAAAAATTCTCAATATTTATTTATTTATTTATTTATTTATTTTTTAAGTATGATCATAACTGATGAATAAGATGTCCTGTTAATGCACTAAGAGGCCTGTTGATGCTTTGATACCAATTTTTCTGTACGCAAAACGGAAAAAAACATGTACCCAACCCACCAGAATAAATCTGCATCATTAATTACAGATTTTATCTGTTTACAGAAAAGTAAACAGGCTTTTTGACAGCTTCAGATGCAATGTTAAAGTAAATTTCTGTAGTTTTAGGAAACAGAAATTTTTGTACGGTGATCAAGAGAAAAATGGTGTTTGACTTGAAATATACTGTATATGTCAATTTTTGCAGATTTTTATGTATAATTTTTTAATAAGGCTTGCACTTGCACAAGTTAAATTAATAAGGAACTAAAACGTGCTTCACTGATGGCCAAGATTTTGATATCACAGAAAATGTCTGGTAGCAAAGTTGCCCGAAAATATCTGTTGTATGGAAAAAATACTTTGACATAATTTTTTCGAAACAAAACAAAACAAGAAATATTCATGCACAGATTTTTTTTTTTTTTGCGTAGAGCATCACTGTAATAAAAAACGCTCATGCATTAAATAGAATTCTCCACTTCGACCAACCGTTATCGAACATGAGTCCACCACAAGCAGGCAGCGATATTACCGCTCAGTGCTATTAATTAGAATTTCCCGATCCTGTTTGAAGTTTAAAAAAAAAAAAAAAAATTAACCACCACATAAAATTTGTATCAATGATTGCAGATTTTATTAAATTACAGAAATAAACTTTTTCTTTTTTTCTTTCTTTTTTGACGTATTTGGATAGAATTTTAAAGTAAATTTCTGTAGATTTAGAAACGAGAAATTTTTTGTAGGAAATGTAGAGTTTTTTTTTTTTTTGCAGAATTTTTTTACAGTGCATTTTGTATTGTATCACGGCGTTTATTATGCTTTTGTAATTTGATGTGCCGTGATTAACGTTTTTCCCTTAAGTAATTAGAATTTTGAATGAGAAAATAAGGTATAGGGATAATAAAATGCTTACTTTTGTCAAATAAATAAATAAATAAGTGAAGAGATAAATAGTTAAGTGTGTACAAGTTTAATGAATGGAATGTTTAAATTCTGGAATGAATGCTAAAAATATTTCTTTCTGTATGTAATCTCTATCGTTTAAAAAGGGCTTTTGTTAGTGGAATTTTGTATATGTGTCCCTTTGTATATATATATATATATATATGTAAATAGGATTTAAATGTATACTATTGTATTTACATTTTGATTGCACCTATGTGCTCCGAGCTATGCATTTTTTTTTTTCATCTCTCTCATCTGCATGATGTAGAGAGATATACAATAAGTGTTGCCAAATTTAGGGACTTTTTTATTCGAAAATCAATAAATTTTAAAAGTGATATTTGATATGCATATTTACAATTAATTTTCGAAATGATTAGGCAAAATTACAATTAAAATTTAATGGTAGATATTGAATTTTAAAAAAGTCCCTAAATTTGGCAGCACAGGTATACAATGAAAATGTCATTACTTTTGCTTCCACTACGAGTGTTTCCAGATCTGGCGGATTTTTCATTCAGTAATCTCTACTAATTTTTAATTGTAACGTTTGTCTAATCACTTCGAAGATAAATCGTCTGTTATGTATATCAAATATCACTTTTTAAAATTATTGGTGATTATTGAATAAAAAATCCGCCAGATCTGGCAACACTGATGATGACATCATGAATAATAACATAATTTTATAGTTACATTTACATATTTCATGATTTAAAAAAACAAAAAAACTGTTTTAAATGAATATATGTTTCTAAAAATATGCTTTCATATCTGTTAAAATACTCAAAATATGTTTGTCTTTGTGTCAGTGGGTACAGGGAACCTGTTCAAAGCTTCCGTATCGCGTTGCTGGGAAGATTAATCTACTATAGTTATAGATATTTTTTGAATGGGTGGCAGAGTAGCAGATGGAGAGCAGAGCATTTGAAAAGTGAGAGTGTTTTTTCTTTCGTTCTTTCTTTTTTTTCTTTTCTTTTTTTTTTTTTTCTTTTACTTTGGGGTGAATATTTTCTAGGTGTGTGGGTCAATAACGCCTACTGCTGTTTCAAGGTCTAATTTGGAATTTAGGGGAATGGGGAACTAGAATGAAGGTTTTCTTGTAAAAATGTGAAAAGGTTTTTAAAGATTGTTTTTAAGTACAAATTATTTACTTCTTTTCTACTTAAATGTGTAAAAATAATTTGCCCGTAATGTTCCCGACATAAATGCATACAGTTTAATGCTGATTCTTGAAAATAAAACTGCAGTTCCCACTTCTTTTTGCATTAGCAAAGAACGTTATGACATTGATGATACGCTGATCCGACTTTCGGAGTATGATAATAAAGAAAAGTCACCATCCTAACAGTATGATAACAAAGGTAATAATAATAATGCAGGATATGATAGTAACGAAAAGTCACCAATTTAAAGAAATTTATTCTAATGTACCCTTACAGAAAATATATTATTCAATATTTAGTTATTTCAGGAGTAATCCTTCCTTGGGAAAAAAAAAACTGTGAACTTTTCTGTAAAAAAAAAACTATATAAGTGTGTTAAAAACTTCGCAAAAAGAACTTAAAAAGAAGGATATTTTTTGAACGATCTTGAAATTTGTTTGATTTTTGTGCGATTAGCAGAGACTGACAATTCTCTTTTATTCTATTTATATATACTTAATTGAAAGCAAGTTACTGTTGACGAAAAACTTTTATAAAATTATTATAAAAAATTATAAATAAAATTTCAGAAATTCTGGCCCGGTCACTTTTTACTCTTAATTATTACATTTAAATTAAATCGGTATTTCCATTGAAAATATCTGATACGTGGGGTCGAAGTTAAAATATGCCAAAGGACTCAGCTTAGAGGTCTGCACTAGCCCGGATTAGAGTCCTGAACGGGTCGGGTTTCACCCGACCCGAACCCGACAAATAAATTTTATTCGACCCGAACCTTCACAAAAGAATTTTTGGTAACTCGCACCCGACCCGAATCCGATTTCTTTATAACCGGACTCGAACTGAAACCCGATTTCTTTTACCCGAATTCGACCCAAAGCCCGAATCTAAATGAAAAATCATGAAAAACACTTTTAATTTATAAAATAAAGTAAATTTTAATTGTCACACTACTGTGTGTGTGTGGTAAATAATTTAAAAAAGAATTAAAAATGTAATTACTAATACTAAGTTATAACTAAGTTAAAAATTTAAAAATCTGAAAAATTGATTAATAATACCTTTTAAGTTTTTATGTGTGCTGGAAACTTCAAGTGTACAAAAATAGGTTTTAAGCTTTAGTAATTGCTTTTTTTTTCTTTTTTTTCTTTCCTTTTTTTTTTTTTTTTTTATTGTTCATTGTTTTAGTCGAATATGTTTATTTTACTGTGATAATTTGGGTAATCGTATATTCATCTTGGGTGTATAGAGCAAACAAATTTCTGCTTTATTGAGATAAAATTTTTTTGAAAGATGTTCTCAAGTCGACTCGATTCGTTAAAAACTAAACCTGACCCGCAGTAAAAAAATCCAGTGAACTCGACCCGCACGAAAACTAAATCAGTCAACCCGACCCGACCCGAACCCGAATCACAGGTCGGGTCGGGTTCGGGTAAAATCAGATTACTCGACCCGATGCAGGACTTTAGCCCGGACCAACCCGAGGCCTTGGGAAAACTAAGAACTTTCAAGCAGGCCGGGCCAGCTAAACACTAAAGACCTTTTTTTATTTTAAAGCCAGGGAAAAAAAAAAAGAAGAAGAAAAATATGATTTTTTTCCAGGACCCCCGAAGAAAGTGCCCCCCCCCCTCTACATTCTTCTCCAGGCCTAGGACTCTCGTGTAGACATTCGGCCTTAACCCTTGCACCCCATGCCAGTAAATTGCGAAATATTTTTTCAAATATACGTATTTTTTTTAGTTTAACAAACATTTCAGCCATATTTCTGCTTTAATTGTATTTATATAATTCAGTGTTAGTAGACTGTTTCTCACCGGCAACTTTTCTGCTTAAAACTGTAATAGCGATCTGCATTCAAATACACTCACATTGCTTTTGTTATTAAGTGATCCACACTCAAAAACATAAGCATCACGTTACTGAGTTTCTGAAACATAATTTTAAAATAAGTTTAATAAAATGTTATCGTCATATATTAATATTTGTTGAAGGAACAAAAAGTAAAAATGTGTAACAATCGTTAAACGATTACTAAAATTTTCTATCAAAAAAAAAAAAAAGTGGTATTCAATTAAAGCGACCGCTAAATGCCCTGCCAACACAACCAACTAGCTAAACAGATTGTCTTCTGTTACTAGTGTCACGAAAATTTATTTTTACGATTAGTAACACAATGAACTACTTAGTAACCATGAACTAAAATTCCCATGTGGATGTGAATTTATATTTTTCGCTGTTCATTACGTAAATCAAGGTTTAAAATAAACATAAAGTTTTCATCCTTTTTTTTTTTTTAAATTGTGATTATTATTTCTTCTGAAACGCGCTATGGAAAAGTATTATATATATATATTCTTAATTTTATAGTAAATAAGGCAAAAGAGAAGCAAACAAACTCATAATTTCAAAGTTGTGAAGTTTTCTTCTTGGTGCTTTTATTGAGTTAAATAAGATTTTTCTGGAGCTTTAGGCATTCCTTAAAGCAAATATAAGTATAAAGCTGTGTTACCAATTTGTAAGGACTTTTTGATTAAATAATTACTACTAATTTTAATATAAATGTTCCCCTACAAATTGGCAACACTTGTACAAACATTCAATTTATTTAAATTCCCTAAAAGCTTTCGCATTATCCATATGAAAATAAAAACAGAAAATAGAAAATAAATTATTATTATTATTATTACTATTTCTAATGGAAATATCCAGTGTATGAATGAAATGCATTTATTTTTTAAATATTCTCATACTTGCCAACCATCTCATTATGAACCGTACAATATTTAGTACCCGCCTTTTTTTTCACACCAGTCATTTTTTTAGGGTAATTTTATTCTTATTTAATGGTAACAGCATTTGGAGAGAATTACTCTAAAAATTAAACGGTGTGTAAAAAGGGGCTTTAACAATTGTACTGCAATTTGTATTTCTTAAGAATATACAAAATATTCATATTTTTACAACCAATATGCTATGGATACAAATAATTTGATTAGAAAGAGTATGATTAAAATGTATATCCATTTGTAATATGAATCTGAATATAGAAAATTTTGTTCTAAAATATTGTAACTGAAGAGAATAACACCCACAAGCGAACCTTACTGTCAAAAAGACAAAAACATGCTGTCGCGAAAGTGTTAAAAAGTGGCATTCAATTAATGGACCATTAAAGCATAGCCTCCTAAACTAGATGCCTGTCGCGTGGCTCGTAAACTTGGCAACAGTACAAGCGGTAGACAGTGACACCTAGCACGGATTGCTCGGTTTGTTTTATTCAAATATCACCAATAATTTTAAGAAGTGATATATGATATATATAATCGACGTTTCTTCGATTCTATTCACCTTTTATGTATATCAAATCCTACTTTAAAAAATTTTTGGTGACTGTTGAATAAAAAAGTCACGCAATCTATACCAGGTGGCGCTGTCTATCGATTAAACTGTTGCCAAGTTTCTGAGCCACGCGAGAGGCATCTAGTTTAGGAGGCTATGAGTCTGCAGTAAGAATAAGTTTAAATTCTTACTTTATATCGGCTTCCTCTGCCACATTTATTACGTAGTATATTTCAAATAAAGACTAGTGAAAAATTTGTACTTTTTAATTATTTTTATTAAGTTAAGTTACTTTTATTTTACTTTATTCTTGTTTATATATTTTCCAGGCTATTCACTTTCCGTATGTTAATTTGATTTTTAGAGCCAAACTTTATAAAATAAAATACAAACAATTTTTCATTTAAGGATGAAACCTATATAACTTATTTCAATCCTCCTTCTTTTCGACGCAGATACTTTTGTTAGTTTTTATGACAGTTAGTTTTTATTATTAATTTTTCAATTGATTATAACTAATCATAACCTGCAATATAAATGAAATTAATTTATCCTATATCATGAAATCGTTATCTTTAAAGATCAGCTTTTACAAGTACTCTAAGAAGATTAAAAGAATTTCATTAAAATAATGACGTTAAAAAAGCCGTTAAAAACTTTTATCAATAGATATAATTAATTAAATGAATTACATCACATGATGAACACAGCTCAGTTAAGACTATAATGATTAGAAGGATACTTGAGTCTTTAAATTTTTATACAATGCGATCTGGGCTCAGTAGTTAAATTAGCGATTAAATGATTGAATATTTTTCTCTCTCTCTCATTTTTAATTTTTCTTTTTTCTTTTTTCTTTTTTTTTTTTTTTTTTTTTTTTTAAGGATATAGGTCAATATTGCTTCATAAATGTCCGTAATAGCATATAATACCGAAGATAAGTTGTCTTGGTTTTTAAATATGCAGACCATAATTCCTCAGAATGTTTTTGAAATATATTCCAATCAATTCCCTCTTTATTCTCTTCTAAAATAGTGATAAAATATTCCGTTCGCAATTTGCACGACTGGAGTAAATTTTTAATTTCATTTACAACTCCTTCTTCTCCACCCCAATCCAACAACTATAACAATAATAATAACAATACAAATAATAATAATAAGTAAATTTCTTTTGGGGTATAATTTAATTTAAATGTAAATTTTTATTACTAATTTATTTTTCCTCCAATAATTCCACAATATTATGCAATCTATACGTATTTCGAAGAAATATAATAAATTGAGGAAGTAAAATGTTTAATCGCGACGTACAGTCGGTAACAAAAGTGTCCGAACATTAGCGAAAATTCCTGTGTAAAAAATGTACACTTCATACGGTTTCGTTAAATAAATCCTTGACGAATCCTATTCGTAGTCAGTGTAAGAACATGATTCGATAAGGATTTATTTAACAAAATAGTATGAAGTGTACTTTTTTACACAGGAATTTTTGCTAGTGTTCGGACACTTTTGTTACCGACTGTATTTATAATTTGCGTTTTATATTTGATATTGATCACCTGCTTTCATTATACATTTTAGTATTACTTTATTGAATAGATAAAATAACAGCTATCATTTTACATTTTATTATTCCATTCCTCATTTTCTGCTTTTGTTCTCAAATATATATATATATATATATTGAAATTCAAACTCATTCTAGTATAAGAAATTTAAGTTTACATTATGCATTAGCAGTGTAAAATTATTTTCAGATAAATGATTTTATAACTCTAGTGTTTTGGATTTTATCCTTATTTAAAGAATTAACAATGTCAACTACATCTAAGTGAACAACATATCTTTTAGTTGCCGATAGATGGCACAATATGCACAGCCAAAGCTCGACTGTTTTGAAAATGAGTTTTTCCGGTTTTTTCCGTTCCTTTGATTTGAGCATTCCTCCTCCTGAGTTACTTCCAGCAAAATATTGAATACTTGGAAATACCGCCAGCTAAAAAGTATTAAATTATAAGTGACATAGTGACAGATAAGCAACAGACTAAGGAAAGATAATGACACACATATTGTCAAAATATTTGGTCTGGAAATAATATGACAGTAAGGTTCGAGGATGGCTGTAGTTAGAATAAATAAACACTCGTTTCATAATACTCAAGTAATTTAAAAATTTCATAAGTTTTCTACTGATTTTTATGCGGATAAGAAGAGAAAGGTTTCGATTGGTATGTCTTAGATCTTAAATGCCGATTAAACTCACATATTCTCATCACATTCCCTCCCACCCTAAGTAAGGAATTTGAGATACGATACCTTAAATTTTGCGCATTTTTCTCCTCCCTCTTCCTTCTTCTTTTTAATTCCTTTATTTATTTTATTACTTTCTTCTATATTCAATAGAAGAAAGTATTGAATTCTTAAAAATTTTAGACCTCGGGTTTTCGAAGGATTTACATGTTTTGAGAGGTCTAGAATACGATTTGACCATTTTTAGAAAATGTCGGTCTGTCTGTGTGTGTGTGTGACAAAATGTTTTGGCAACTGTATCGCAGGAGTTACTGCATACAATTTCGTATTTAGTTGCACCTTGATATATATTAGTACCTACCAACTTTTAGTGAAAATCATCCAACAGGTGGCATTGCTATTCCGCTTTTTCTAAATTTTTAATATTGCGGTATTTTAATATTTAATTTTCTTCCTCTGGTCAGTGTTACCAAATTTAGAGACTTTTTTTTATTCAATATCCTTCACTAAATTTTAACTGTAATCACTTGGAAGGCTGTTCGCACATTATGTATATCAAATATCACTGCTGAAAATTATTGGTGATAGGTGAATAAGAGTCCCTAAATTTGGCAGCACTGTTTAGAGCGCTTTAGAGCTTTAGGGCGGGCAAAGGGTTAAAACAAAACAAAGAAGAAGAAAAAAAAAAAACTTATTTTCTTTCTATATATATCCACCATTTTCCCAGAAACATTTCTGTTCTAACTTCTTACTTCTCTAACTCTCCACATTTTTTTTCCTTCTTTTTCTTTTACTTACTTTCTTAATTCCTTGCACCATGGATAAGAATAATTATCTCTTATGGGGATTGTAACGTTATATACCCTGTCACTTTATCCTCTTTATTCTATTTCCGAATATATTGTTATACCTAGGACGTTACAATATACACCTTTCGAAATATTTAATTTTTTTAATTATTATTATTATCACTATTTCATTTTCTAAACATAAGATAATTAAAGAAAGGAAGATAAATTATACATTAAAAAATAAATAAAATTCAATTTAATAACGACAAAGAAAATGATAAAGAGAAATAGAAAAAGCGTTGTGTAAGTTTTTCGTTTTGTAATCAGTTAAAAATTGTTTATTTTAATTTGGTGTCAAAAGGTAATAAGAAAAAATACTTTCATTTGATTTATTTTGTCTGACTGAAAGAAACAGGCCTCCATTCAAAAAGGAGAAAAAGAATGAAAGAGAGAGAAAAAGAAAGAAAGAAAGAAAAAAAAAAAAAAAAGTATTTAGAAAACAGCACAACATTTCATAAATGGGAAACTATTTGAAGCATGTCTGGAATAATTCCTGGACCAAGTGTCATGTTGATGTTGAAAAACATGACATATTCCTCAGTTTTTAAATGTTTTTAATTCTCGGTACATACAAAAATAATCGAGAAAATAAAAGATATTTTTATGGAATGTCAAATAAATTCCCACAATAAAACTGTTATAGCTGGAATAGTTGTGTTACAGGTTTTGTACTCATCAAATTCCAGGCTTTATCTTCGATATTCCTCCAAGATAAACTTAACAAGCTAAAACATAAAATCGTAGTATACATAAATCACGAAGATAAGAATCGTTTTTCAAAGTCCCATGAAGTAGTTGAAACTAGGCTGATTTAAATAATTCAATATTTAAAGGAAAAACCGAAATAGATTACAGTTTAAACAAGAAAGAAAAATCATGCAGAACGCATTGATTAGTAACACTTTCCAACTGTACGTAATTGTTGTATCGAATAATTTTTAATATTCTTTGCCTACGTTATCACACAACATACAGAAGGACTGAAAATTATACAGATAGACTAATTGATTTTAAAATTACACTTAGGCATTTTGGAAAGTGTTAAAAAGGCTTAACGAAAAAGAAAATGCAGCTATTAGATTATAATTACAGTTTCTCAACTCTCTGAATATTTTAGTGCAGCCCTGTAAATCAGAAAGTTAATCATATCATATTCTATACAAAACATTTTTTTAGAATATTAACAATACATTCCAATATTTTTATAATTTTTACAGCAGAAAGATTTTTAAATATAACTTTCTAAAAATTATGTCCTAAAACGTAATGCATTGGCATTTTTTTTTTTTGTTGTTGTTGTTGTTGTCCCTGTAAACAAACTAGTTATTCAGGACCAATTAATGTCGTTTTAAATGGGTAACATTCTATAGGGAACATTCTATAGGGCAAATATTTATAAAAATAACACTCATAGAATACAATGCTTTCGAATGCTTTTGGGTGTCCCTGTACATAAACCAGAAGAGATATTCATTCCATTTTCAATATGGAACATCCGATAGTGAACTTCAATAAAATATATCAGTTTCGAGAAATTCCATAAATATTTACAGGAGTTAGAGCGTGAGCAGACAGACAGACAGACAGATACACAAACTCAAATCATATTCAAACTTAAAAATGTTAGAAAGTGTTAAAAACGCTTAATGTAAACGAAAGTACAATTCTAGCAATTTTTTATTAAAAGTTCTTAATATAAATGGATATTTTTGTGTCACCCTGTAAATCTAATGCTATAATCATGCTATATTCTATGCAAAGCAAGTTTGTGCGCATATAAATAACATATTTCAATTTCCTGAAACTCTGTGGAAAGTAAAGTTATTAAAATTTGATTTATAGAAATATCTCTCATAGAACGCAATGCTTTGGAATACTTTTAAGTGTCCCTGTACATAAATCGGTGGTGGTATTTCCTCCATTTTATACAGGAAACATTCAATAGTGAACTTGAATAATATATTTGAATTTCATTCAGCTATGTCTACAGTAAAGGTATGAAAATATGGTTTATAGAAATACCTCTCATAGAACACAATGCTTTGAAATATTTCCGGGTGCCCTGTACACAAACCAGTAGAGGTATAAACTCCATTTTCAATAGGCAACATCCGATGGTGAAACTGAATAACATATATCAGTTTCAAAAAATTCCATAAATATTTACGGGAGTTAGAGCTCGGACAGACAGACAGGCAGACAGACAGACGGACAGGCAGATACACAAAACTGAAATCATATTCACACTTAAAAAATTTTTGAAAGTGTTAAAAACGCTTAACGTAAACGAAAGTACAATTCTAGAATTTTTTTATTAATAGCTCTTAATATAACTGGATATTTCTGTGCCACCCTGTAAATATAATGCTAATCATGCTATATTCTATGCAAAGCATTTTTTGCGCATATAAATAATGTATTTCAATTTCCTAAACTTCGTGGAAAGTAAAGTTATTAAAATTTAATTTATAGAAATATCTCTCATAGAACGCAATGCTTTAGAATACTTTTGAGTATCCCTGTGTATAACCTGATGGTGGTATTTCCTCCATTTTATACAGAAAATATCCAATAGTGAACTTGAATAACATATTTCAATTTCATTAAGATGTCTACAGTAAAGGTATGAAAATATGGTTTATGGAAATAGACCTCTCATAGAACACAATGCTTTGAAATATTTTCGGGTGTCCCTGTACACAAACCAGTAGAGTTATAAACTCCATTTTCAATAGGGATGGTCCGATGGTGAACTTGAATAACATATTTCAATTTCATTAAGATATGTCTACAGTAAAGGTATGAAAATATGGTTTATAGAAATACCTCTCATAGAACACAATGCTTTGAAATACTTTCGGGTGTCCCTGTATACAAACTAGTAGAGGTATGAACTCCATTTTCAATAAGGAAAGTCCGATAGTAAACTTAAATAACATATTTCAATTTCATTAAAATATGTTTACAGTACAGGTATGAAAATATGGTTTATAGAAATACCTCTCATAGAACACAATGCTTTGAAATACTTTCGGGTGTCCCTGTACACAAACCAGTAGAGGTATAAACTCAATTTTCAATAGGGAACGTCCGATAGGGATCTTGAATAACATATTTCAATTTCATTAAGATATGTCTACAGTAAACGTATGAATATATGGTTTATAGAAATACCTCTCATAGAACACAATGCTTTGAAATGCTTTCGGGTGTCCCTGTACACAAACCAGTAGAGGTATGAACTCCATTTTCAATAGGGAATGTCCGATAGTGAACTTGAATAGCATATTTCAATTTCATTAAGATATGTCTAGAGTAAAGGTATGAAAATTGGGTTTATAGAAATACCTCTCATAGAACACAATGCTTTGAAATACTTTCGGGTGTCCCTGTACACAAACCAGTAGATGTATAATCTCCATTTTCAATAGGGAACGTCCGATAGTGAACTTGAATAACATATTTTAATTTCATTAAGGTATGTCTACAGTAAAGGTATGGAATTATGGTTTATAGAAATACCTCTCATAGAACACAATGCTTTGAAATATTTTCGGGTGTCCCTGTACACAAACTAGTAAAGGTATAAACTCCATTTTCAATAGGGACCGTCCGATAGTGAACTTGAATAACATATATCAGTTTCAAGAAATTCCATAAATATTTATGGGAGTTAGAGCGCGGAAAGACAGACAGACAGACAGACAAACCGAAGTCATAAACACTTTTTAACCTTGTTGGAAAGTGTTAAAAAGCATCAAATGAAAGAATCATTTATTTAAAACTGAAAAGTTTTTGTTTAAAGTGTAATTTATTAGACCAGTCAAAATAGACAAAAGAAACTTGAAAGTTCGGAAAAATTCGCATAAAGCTGAAAATTGGTACAGACCTTATATACATCATTAGAAATGAAATATCAAAAATCCCCATCGATCCCACTTGTGCTAAAAATTTCATGCAAGGTTAAAGTCAAAAATCGCTTTTTCACAAATATCTACCTAAACGGTACTTAAAAGTATCATTAAATTATAAAGTATATAAAATAGAATTTAGTAAAGACATGTCAAATGTACTTATAAGAATAGAACGTATGCATCTCACTTTAATCTCACTACATGGCACTAGACGGTACATATAACAGTTTTTGTTTATGGAAGATCTTTATACATTGCTCTCGCTGTTTTTGTTTGGCATATTTTACGATCTTTACGTGTGTTATAATTAATTCCTATATTACTTTAAGAATCCACCATCAATCTTAATATATATATATATATATACATATACATAAGGAACATGAAAAGTAATTTTTTTTAACACCTTTCAAGTTCCTAATACCTTTCTCGATCTCTATGCATCAATAGTACAATAAAGTATCGCTCACAAAATCCTCGTTAATTATTATGATGAGATGATATGCATTTTTTTTTTTTTTTTTTTTTTTTTTTAATTCTTAAAAGATATTGTTAAGTAACTATATATATATATTTGAAATATATATATGTATTTTTTTGTTGTACATTTCATAATGCGCTAGATAAAGTGTTAAACAGTATGAGTTATCACAAAAATAGTTCGTGCAAAATTTGTAAATTGTGCAATTTTGTGCAAAAGAGGCCTTTTTTTTTCCTCTTCTTTCTATTTTATGAAGCAAATTTTATCATACAGTTTCCACTTGTATTTTTAAAACGGTGTAATGATTCATCCTTAATTGTCATCTAAAAAAATCTTCAAAATTTTCAACAGTGATATGTTCTCCTTCTTCTCTTTCTTGCTAGCGTTCTATGAATTGCTCGAAGGAAAAAGATGGATCAAGTATCTCTTCATTGGTATCATAAGCATCATCATCTGTTGTGTTTGTTTCAACACTGGAGCAAGACCGGCCTTGGTAATTACTACACATGTATGTGAACGAAACAACCCCACTTTTTTTATAGCCATAATTATAATTACAACCCTTCTTGCATTTACAAAAGATAGTATTGAGAAGTTTATCTGGAGCAGCCGGAAGTAGAGTCTGAATTGGCTCTAAAACGTTGTCTTTCAATACCCATCCTCAGTCTTCAGAGTCCAGTTCATTACCAAGCCATACTTGAACTTGATAGTAGACACAATATATAAATGTTCATAAACAGCAGCAGATGTTGAAGGAAGACAAGATAACTGTACACGTTTATTGTTACGTGTATTTTTCACAAAACGTAAATATCTATACTTGTCAATGGAATCAACTTCTTTTGGAACTCCATACATAGCAAGAAGAAAATGAATTCTATTTGTAAGAATGATATCGGGAGAAGATTCGATATTTGGGAATACTTCAGAGCAATCAATTAAATCAGGACGTTTTAGAAGTAATTTAAATGTTTTTGTTTTACCTTGTTAGAAAAGAGCTGACGTAGTATCGCATCCAGTCATTATAAGATATGAGCTTGACATTTTAGATATGAAATTAAACTTTGTGATGAATACATTTTTGCTTTTATTTGTGCTTTTCCAGATTTTGAAAAGGAAATAATCCTATCAGTAGGAGTTCGTGCAGTTAGTAATATTAACAAATGGACATCTTCACCAACAACAATAGTTGCATTTGTACTGAACTTTTCTAAAGCTGTTTTTAATTATGAGGACATCGAAGTTTATTAGCTTGTTTCACAATAATGTCTGCAATTTTTAATTGTTCAGATAGCATTGAAATGAAGCGAGATTTGTTATGAGTATTAGAAAGAAATTGATGCTGGTTTGTTGGAACAGTCATAAATCGATCAAGAGCATTAGATGAGGGAGATATTTTAGTAGTCCGACGACGTTGTTCTGCAGATTTGATGTTTTTCGTATAATCAGAATAACCATCAAATACTATAAGAATGTTGTGACCAAAATGTCTATGTACATACAGTCGGTAACAAAATTGTCCGAACACTAGCAAAAATTCCCATGTAAAAAAAGTACACTTCATACGGTTTTGTTAAATAAATCCTTGTCGAATCATCTTCTTAGTCACTCTAAGAACATAATTTGGTAAGGATTTATTTAACAAAACCGTATGAAGTGTACTTTTTTTACATAGGAATTTTTGCTAGTGTTCGGACACTTCTGTTACCGACTGTACGTACGAACGAAATAAAGCAGTGTGTATTAGAATTTCCAAATTTTTAAATCACGATATCTCACGAACAGTCATTCGTAATCGTAAAGAATTTTTTTTTTCTTTTTTACCTTTTATGTAGGGAATCCCTTAATCTGCAAATTTCATATGAGCTTCTTTTCCAATAAACTTTAACGTTTAAGAGATATTTGCGTTAATCCGATTTTTTTACCTTCGACCTTGCATAAAAATTTTAGCAGAGATGGGATCGATAGGGACATTTGACATTTTATTTATAATGATGCATTTAAGGTCTGTACCAATTTTCAGCTCTATGTGAATTTTTCCGAAATTTCAAGTTTATTTGTGTATTTTGTCTAGACTACATGTAGCGTCTAGTGCCATGTGGTGAGATTAAAGAGAGATACATACTTTCCATCCTTATGCTTTTAACATGTCTTTATTAAATTATATTTCATAGGCTTTTTAAATTGATAGTCCTTTAAGGTACCGTAAAAATAGATGTTTGTGAAAAACACATTTTTTTTTTTTTTTTTTTTTTTTTTTTTTTTAAACCTTTGACCTTGCATGAAATTTTTAGCCCAAGCGAGATGGATGGAGACTTTAAACATTTTATAAGTATTTAAGGTTTGTATTAATTTTCAGCTCTTTGTGATTTTTTCTGAAATTTCAAGTTTATTTATGCATTTTGTCTGGACTATATGTAGCGTCTAGTGCCATGTGGTGAGATTAAAGGGAGATACATGCGTTCTATTCTTATAAATACCTTCAACATGTCTTAACTAAATTCTATTTTATACGTTTTTTAATTTTATGGTACTTTAAAGTACTGTCAAGATAGATATTTGTGAAAAACCGATTTTTGACCTTTGACCTTGCAGAAAATTTTTAGTACAAGTGGGATCGATGGGGACTTTTGACATTTAATTTATAATGATGCATTTAAGGTTTGTACTGATTTTTAGCTGTATGCGAATTTTTCCGAAGTTGAATGTCTATTTTGACTGGACTATTGTTATAGTTTTTAATAATAGTACAAAAGAGCCAAACTCTATACAGAAATCAATTTCCATTATTCCATTGCCGAAAAAGTCGTTTTACAGAATTTGTGTATACTAAACACTGTTTAAAAATAAATAAATATATATGAATATAAATAAAATCCAGTGTTAACAATAATTTCCTGTACAGTATTTATTTTTTAATTATTTACTGAAAAAATAGTAATAATTGCGTTGTATTTTTGACAGAAAAAAATTAAATACACATTTTTTTTTATACACTTCTTTATTTTTTGCAGTGAAAAACTTGGATTTTCTACTGAATTTAGAAAACAATCAAGCATCTTACTGTGACACAATAGCATAGCTGCCAACCATTTTGATTTTTGGAAACCGATATATTTTTATAGAAATTTTAAATTAGCAACAGTTTTCTATGACTAAATAAGGTGAAAATGTCGGTAAAAAATACCGGTATCTAAAAATCGGAATGGTTGGCAGCTATGCAATAGATTATGATACTTTATCTTGAAGGCGATGATTCGGATTACTTGCAAAATAGTTCAGGATTTGAAAATTGACTCTTATTCAAATATAAATCTTTTCTTAAGAAAAATACAGATTTTTTTTTTTTTTAGAGTTTTAAAGTTCAATTACTTAAAAATCAATATTTATTTTATAAATTATCTTTCGGAATTGCTAAAATATTTTTGTTTAAAACTTGCAATAAATGCCTAAACAGAAGAACGATCTTAGTGGTTTATCTTTCAATCTTTTTCAGCACAATATCAGACATAAAGAACTTTCAAAATAAACCTTAATTTCGAATTATAACATTGAAAAAATATATATATATATATTTTATTCTGACGGGTATCAAACACGTTGCAAATCGTCCAAATTGAATCAGTGGGTACAGAAACGCTTCAGTCCATTTTTTTTTTTCCTTTCTTTCCTCCAAAATGTGGAGATAGTAATGGTTTAAGTGTGTTTAATGGTGCATCTATCAATGCATATAGAAAAGACTTAATTATTAATTATTACTGATTAGTTATCACCCTAATTTAACTAATCATTACACTGGAGTCTTTTTCTATATATATTGATAGATGCACCATCAAACACACTGAAACCACTGCTATCCCAATTTCGAAAAAAAAAAAAAAAAAAAAAAAAAAAAAAAGGACTGAAGCCCTTTCTGCACGCACTGATTCGATTATTTTTTAATCTTTGATGATTGTATTTTCACTAAAGCACATGAATGCAGGTAATAACTGTTGAAATCACAACTTTGTGTTCAGATAAATAAATATATGTAAAAGCTCACAGAGATAATCAGCTCGCAAAGCTAAATTCAAATTCTTTGAAAAATATATTTTTTACTATAAATTTCATAACGTTGTATGAGACAATATTTACGGTTAGTAATGAAATTTTGATTCAATTTTGATTAATGGTTTTTAAGTTTATTTAAAAAGTATCATAAAATTAAAGACAAATATAAAATATCATTTCCTATTTTCAAATTGATTGATTTTTCAAGTGGCAGTTGTCATAATTAAAAGGCTTGGAAAGAAATAAAAGCTTTAAATGTTTAGAAAAGAGCTTCAATAACCGAATTCTTCAGTATAATAATGAAGACACTGGTATTGGGAATATTTTTGTTAGATTTTGTTATTTTTAATATATTTAAATTACATATAATTGTGAACAATTTAGAAACATTCTAAGAAGTCAGATTGATAATATTATTTATTTGACGAATTAAATATGCATATACTGTAATGATGATGATATATCGTAGTTTTGGCATAGAGTAATGTGTTATTTCTTATCCGAAAATTTTGATAGTTATTTGGTTAAATAGTTTAGCTTGTAATGAACATTTTCAAGTGAAACGGTATCACTCGAAATCTAGTAGTGGACAAAATAGTATGATAAACCATTAGAAACTCCAATTCGTAAGTTACTACAAATGTATGCATCACGTTACTTTGTATTATTTTGCACTGAAGAATGTATTCTTTGTAAAGACTTAAAAAACTATATGTTATAATTATTCTTTTTTTTTTTTTTTTTTACATTACTTTTTATTTCATTTTACATTTAGCGTGTTCCTCTTAACATGGAAACTTTTTTATTTTTATTTATTCACTTTTTCATAATTAAAGGAAAACTCTGTGCGATTTTTTTCTCAACTTTTTAGATTTATCAGAAAATACTTATCAGAAAAAAACTATTTATTTTCATTTATTTCTTTATAATTTCTTTATTTACTTTTACCTAGCAGTTGAGTAGTTTTTTATTCGAAGTGAAAATTTTCGTTTATGAAGAAAAAAATATTTATGGATTTCTTATTAAAATTTTAAGAACTGCTTTGAATCTAAAGAGTTTGATTGCGATGATAGTTTAGTGGAATGTAAATTTCATGTCCTGTGTCCTACATTTTCCCATACGGTCAGGAAAATGTCAGTTTTAAGCTCTAACTTCACAATGACAGCTGCTTTAAAGTTATTTGATCAGATAATCAACATCCCCTAACCGAAAGTTGAGCAGGAATAAACTTTCTCTGTCTTTCTTGACTGAGGTATATTGGGAGAAAAATTTTCCGTTTTCCGGTTCAGCTATAATAAAGAGATCCAGAAGATTAGTATGGGGTGTAGGCGATAGTCCGAAGAAAAACCCTTTACTTTGGAAGGTCCGATGAATGAACTACTAGGAGCTTAACCCTTTACAACCAGCCGGTGACACCTACTAAAATGTAGGAAGTAAACAGCATCATAAAGAAGAATAAGGGAGAGCTATAAATCGATGAGTACCTCGACCAAGCCTAGAGGCTTGGCATCGTATTAGATCGGGTATCCTCTATTCTTAGGGATAAAATATCGGCCTATTTTTAGTGGAGGATCAAGGGGAGGGTGAATTTTTGTGAGATCTTTAAAGAAGAGGGACTGAAAATGAAAGGTGAACGTTTGGGTCATGGCCAAGGTCATCTCCCAGTGCTACTAACCTGAAGATTTTCTGGGAGAGGTAAACAACTGGGGTACAAAGCAGAAGACAGGAAGAAACAAGAACTCTATTTTGGGGGTATTGGACCTTCCCCCAAGACATAAGACCACCCCTCCCAGAAAGATTCACCACTTGCCCAGTGGCCCACTTCCGCGATGGAAAGCGAAAGCTGTAAACAAGAATAGCAGATGCGAAAATTTGGGGGTCAGTTGTTCGATACTGCCGCCATCTATCAGCTGTTCCCTTAACCAGACAGGGACTAATCCGTTTAAAGCGTTACGGAGTGATGCGGGAGATAACAGAGTGAGTTATTCATACCGCGCATTTTTAAAAGCCTGCTGTTAGTGAGGTGGAAAATATGAAAGTTAGATTGGTTTGGTAGTGATTTTTTTTTGTAACATTAACTTCTGCTAAAGTTAAAGTAGAGTAAATTGAAGATGATTTTTTAAAGAAAAAAGTTTTTTATAATAATAATAATAATAATAAAAACTTGTAAAATTCCCAACTAAGAACAATTATGTAACAGAGGTATCAACAATATATATATATATATATATATTTTTTTTTTTTTTTTAAGAAAAAATAAATTAAGACAAATGTTTGGTCTTTTTTACCTTTTACATATTGTACCCTTGCAGACCTTCATGGTGTATATTTCTTTTTATCAAATTTATCTTCTTAATAATAAAAGCCGAAGTTTCCGGAAACTAATGCTGAAAATAATGTCATAACGAAAGCAATGTATTGGAATAAAGAAAGTAAAACTCACAACTGAGAAAAATATATAACACGGATATCAGCAATAGTTTTTTTTTTTTTTTTCTTTTTTAGAAAAAGTAAATAAAGACCTTGATGGTGTACATTTATTTTTGTCAAACTTATATTCTTAATAATAAAAGCCCAAGTTTCCCGAAACTAATGCTAAATATGACGTCATAACTAAACTAATGCATTGGAATCAAGAAAGTAAAATTTTATCTATGGTTTCTATGCGTGCATTTCATTTCATTTGAACTGAAAAAAATAATGATAAAAGATAAGTTAATGGAAAACGTATATCACAATCGCATCTATATATTGAGATAAAGAAAATTAAATTTTATCCATGTTTTGCATGGTTTTGGAGGATTCGTTCACTGAATCTGAATAAATAAAACAAAACAACTTCTACTTTTAGAATAAAGTCTTTTCGTTGCTATGCTGAATTTTAATATGTCAGGTGAAAATAATAATAACAAATTATTTATGTAGAATTCAACTACACTACAAGAAATTGATAATATAAATAAATATTTAGACATGTGGTTATAAATTTTTAATTACACGATTAGGATGTCTTTTTTAATTTTTTGAAGAGTTTTAAATTTCAAATCATATAAGTATCATGATGTAAAAGATGAAGCCATTGCTTTTCAATTTCATGTAAACAAGTGTTTTGTAATTTGAATTGGTAAGGAGAAGTAAATTTTGAAATACATGTGTAAAAATCGAGCGCTAGGCGGACGCAGACCGACTAATTATTAAAAAAAAAATTATATATATATATATATATATATATATATATATATATATATATAAACTCATTAAAAAAATTGAACTCTGTGCAAAGAAAATATCTTTAAAATGTTTATGAAAATTTTAAATGAAGACAAATGTTCGATCTTTTTTGGACTTTTTTAGCGTTTGTCTTTTTTGGACTCCCACCCCTCTTTTCTCTTATCTTTCCGGAAAGATGAAAATTTAACTTTCAAAAGAAAATTTATTTATGAATTGCGAGAAAAGAGATCACATTGAATCATAAAATGCAGAAAATGCTCTTAAATTTAGACTGAAATAAGAAAATTTCTAAAATTATCTAGATTATATATTTTTTAATAATATTTATTGGAAGTAGGAGAAGTCCACTAAAAGAGATAAATATATATATCAAAATCTAGAGCGCTTTTTTACCCATCTAAAAAAATTTTGGAGCTGAAGAGATACTTTTCAGATATTTGGGTGTCCTAATTTTTGTCTTTTTATTCAATCATATATGTTTTATTTCCCTTCTCTGGATATTTCTTATCTAGTGTGTGATTAGGAAGCTTCTTTTAGTTATCTATATTCACACACACACACACACATTTGTATGAGACTAGCGCATGTATTCACGGGAAAAAAAAAAAAAAAATGTTGCTGTTCTTTCTTTCTTTTCTTCTCTCTTTTTCTTTCTTTCTTCTCTTAGTTTTTTTTTTTTTTTTTTTTTTTTTTTTGTGTGTGTGTGAGAGGAATTGAAATTTAGTTCTTTCTATAGACGATAACGTTTTCAATTTTCACAATATTTGCTTAGGGTTTTTATAAGTTGCTCAATGCATTTGGCTAATTACTTATGCAAATAAAATTTTGTTAACGCTTGCGCAGGCGCTTTAAAAAATTATCTATTGAAAATACTCATATTTCATTACATATTTATTATTTTTGTGTTCTGGTCGCAGTATGTTGTATCTAATGCAGTATATAAAATTTCCTAAAAATAGCTTTGAATTGGATTGAATATCGTGCATTTTATACTAAAGGAAGTGTCTTTTTTTTTTTTTTTTTTTTTTTTTTAACTATATATCTCCAGAACTATATGTCACATAAAAATAAATATAGATAATTAAAAAAAAGCTTCATAAACACATATTCAGTCAGACCGCATTTCAAGCATTACATTTTACAGGGTGATTCCAAACGTTCTGTTTTCTCTTCAATTTTTTAATAGTCACTTTTTTGTATAACATTTTCTTTTCACTCCTAAAGTTTCGAGATAATTCGTTATGTAAATTTTGAGATGTTTGACAACACGTTTGGAATTCAAAGTGTCCGGTTACTTATGGAAATATAGTTTATATTTGTATCATTATATAGTTACATTCAAATTTACTTAGCTGAATACGCGCATATAATTTGAATGCATAAAGGTATCTTATTATATATTTATATATATATTGTTTGTATTATTTCAATTTTTTTTTCAATGCATCTATTGAATTCGAAATGTGTGGCTACATGACTAATAAAGTATTTTACTTTTTACCAGTTTCTGGTTAATCACTTATTATTGTAACTTATACTATATACATTACTTTCAGTTGCATTTGTGCTTTATAGTCTATTATATCATTGTTATTATTTAATATTTTCAGGATTCGTACGGGCTTTATTTTTTCCCTGAGTCTCACACCAGTATTCTGAAACAATAACATTCAACTTAATAGAATAGACTTATTTTAAAGCTTAAATCGTTCTACAAAATTACCGGTATAAGACTCAGGGAAAAAGTAAGGCCCGTACGAACCCTGTTTTTATTAATCTATATCTAATCAAATATTTGTTGTTCTATTTGGAAACAGTGCAGTTCTCAACATTCCTATTTCCTAATTGATTTAATTTTAAATTTAATAATTTAATAATTTTGTATTTTATTTCATGTGTTTTTGTGTATAATAATAACTTTACTTTGGTAATGTGTATATTATTACTTATTTAATAGTATACTTAATTATTATATAAAAATAAAATTTTTATCTATTAAAAAATAAATTTAACTATATTAATTTAGTTATGTATTTATGAATATTTAACTTTTCCGTATTAATAACTTTTTCTTATTTTATCGAAGTTATCTATTGCAGTAAACTTTTCTATAAATAAGGTGGTGTTAAATAAAGGGATAAAAATACTCCGGAATGAATTAAAATGTTGGCATCTGTGCTAAAAATTGCATTGAACCTTGCTTTTATTGTTTTTTATTAGTAGATTTTTTTCAGTTATTCTTTTTAATTATTATTATTATTAACCTGCTCTGTGTTACATCCCGTATATGTCTTCGCTTAGCTGCCAACATCCCAATTAACAGTCTGGAATATTGTTATTACCCGCCCCTTTTTCCACACCACTTCATTTTCAGCGTAATTATCGCCAAATGCATAGATACCAACATTTTAATTTATCCCGGAGTATTTTAAGCCCCGCTTTTATTTCATACCACTTATTTAAAAAAAATATTTATTCTTATTTTATCGAAGTCATGTATTGGAGAAGTGGTGCGAAATAAAGCGGGGCTAAAAATACTCCGGAATAAATTAAAATTTTGGCATCTATGCAAATGTAGACCTGCCAATTATGCTAATTTATCCGTAATAGCGTTAGACCCCGCCTTTGTTTCGCACTAGTTAAAATTTTAGAGTAATGTTTAGTAATATGTACTCACGATTAAATAAGAAGATTATTACTTTACAACTATACTGTTCTGAAAAAAAGGTGGGGCCTAATACTATTACGGATAAATTAGCATAATTGGCAGGTCTACAAATGTACTTACAATGAAATGAGAAGTAAATTACTCTAAAAAAGACTGGTGTGGAATAAAAGGCGGACACTAATAATACTCCGGATTATTAATTAGGATGTTAGCAACTATGGTCTTACTATTGGGGGTAGATCTTAGAGGAGAGATAACCCTAGAGAGAGCATCCCCGAACGAAATCTTTTGCCAACATCGAAACCACGTGACTGGGGGACACCGTATTCGGACAGGGGAGTTTTTTACATGTATTTGAATGGGGATCTCTGCTATGCTACCGAAGAAATGGTGAAATACTTCGTTGCATTTGGTTCTAGAGAAAAATTTCTCAATGGAGAACGTATAACCTTTCACAGTCATATATATACTTCTAAAAAGTATTCATATAAAATCATAATATTAAAACAAATAGACTTTTTAATGAAGGAAATCCAAATTATTCACATAATCATGTGTTTTATATACAGTTTTTTGAAAATTTATGGAAAAATAATTTATTATATTAATGTTTTTGAGTAGTTATATGTTTGACTTTTTCGTTTTTCAAGATTTTTACTTATTATTTTCTTAAAAATTGAGAAATAATGAAAGAAATTTCACTTACATCTTTCAATCCAGATTTGGCGCGATTTGGCGAAATATTGAAATGTCTAATAAGTTTGATGCTTGATTGTATTTTTGTGTTTTACGTCATTTTGCGGTGTTCGAAAAATAAATGATTGTATTGTTTGCAAAAAGCATAAAGAAATATATTTTATTTTTTATTTACAAATTAGAATTATTTTTTTTCCCCATATGTACTTTATTATGAATTTAGAGATTTTTGCGTATTGACGATCTGTCTGCATTTATAATGTTAGATTGCGAGAATAAAATTTGTCTCTTTATTTCTTACTAGTCAAAATTTAATCCCATATAAAATTAACAAATTGTTTCATATAAGAATTTTTATTTAAAAAATATTTTATTATTATAATTTATAAATTTTATAATTTATAATTTCTTTACTTTGCTTTTCTAAGCTCTGTAGAATATAGTGTATTTATTTATTTATGATTAATTTCTTCTTCTTCTTTATTCAAAGGATTTGAAATGATAAGATTTATAAAAAATTTCGTCTTCCGGTTTTCAATGAATTTACAGTTTTGAGGTGATCTATACACGTTTGGAGCATTTTTAGAAAATATCCACCTGTCTCCTGTCTCTTCTGTGTGTGGGGGAGAGAGAGACCAAAAATTTGTGGCTTCTCTATATCAAGAACTAATGCACTAATTTACTACTTTTTTCTTTTTTTTTTTCAATCTTGAATTTAGTACCTATCAACTTCTTGTGAAAATCGCCCAATAAGTGGCACTGCTGTACAGTGATTTCTCTAATTTACGGGAATGCTGTGTCTCAGCTTCTGTTCCGTAAAATTACACGAAACTTGGTATGCGAGAGGATCATTGCAGAAATTATGTCAATTCAATTTGAATACATATTGGTCGACAGGTGGCGCTGGTATGATGCAGCTTTTTTCTCTTGTGCAGAAAGGCTATATCTCAGCTTTTATAAGAAAATTAAGAAAAATGCATCGGAAACGTGTGTAATATCTTGTTCATGCATTTATTTATTTCATTATAATTATTTCTCATGGTGTATTTAAATTCGACCTTTTAAATTCTTTTTTCCCTCTGATATACATTTATTTATTTACTGTTTTTTTTTTTTTTTTTTTTTTTTGTGGTTGGGTTGTCTACTACAAAACGATTACAAGGCATTGTTGATGTCTGAAACAAATTATCCTCTACCTTTTGTCCTAATGATAATAAAGTAAACATTTTTTCATTCAAAGAAGGGTATACTATTCAAAATGCAACAATACATTTCTTAGGATTTAAGCGTAACAAAGAATATTTTAAATAATTCAAAAATTAATGGCCCTTAAACCACATTATTATTATTTTTTAATATATATTTTTTAAACCTTCATAAATGTACTCAATGTACAATGTACCTTGTAGGTTATTTTCATTTAGCTTTCCTAAAGATAAAAACAGATAGAAATTACAGGAAGGTAAGATTTTAAGAGAAAAGGTTTTAAAGCCATTGACCATTCCCGTTTATGTTCAAAAAATTTCTTGCCAGATAATTTTCATAAAAATAGATTTGGAAGCACTTGGTTAAAAAAGGATGCAGTACTAACTGTATTTAAATTTCTAGAGAATTGTTCCCATTTACATTTGTTATAAAAATCAGATAGTCATTTTCACGTTTAATGACGGCTCGAATTAACATTTAAAAATTATTTATAACTAACATTTCGAACTATTCAAGTGAACCTAGCAAAATTATATTTGTAGCAGGTAAGATAATGGAGAAAAATGTTCTGTAATTTCGACAAAGTAAAAGATTTCTAACGGCGAGCTGTAGCCAAATGTGGTTGCCTCCCTGTCACGTGACTAAGGTGAAAATCATTCAATGATGACAAAAACTTTTCAATCCCACTTTTCCCTGCATGCGCTCTCTATCAGTATCTCTCCTCTAAGGGGTAGATGCATGACTTTGTCACAGGTATTACCTGTGGAGCCTTTATTATGAGTATAAAGGCTCTCTAATAACTGATACTGTTTTAAAATTGATATTCTTTTTGAATATGAAAGTGCCTTAAGAGAGTTTCTAATTAAAATGTATTTGACTTTTTTTTTTTTTTTTTTTTTTCTTTTCTGTTTCAGCTTCTTCTTACAACTTCAATATGGCAACCCTGATTATCGGAAAAATTATTCGCCGTTCTCGTCTGCTTCCTTACAAAATTTTAAAAACATTATGAAAAATCGTCTTAGTACAACTGTAGTCTGTACTACAAATTTTATTTCCACTTGAATTAACCATATGAAAAATAAATACTGATATTTTCAATTAAATTTATATAGCGATATTTGATTTTGATTCAAATGTAAAGATTCAAAGTGAAAATAAAGATGGATTAACGAACAACAGCTCATTCGAGATAAAATTTTGTGAAATGCTTTTCTCAAATATAGCAATCATCCCCTATTGAAGTGGACCCGCCTTTATTTGTTTAGGGCTTGGATTGGAAAACAAACAATAAAACCCTGTTCTGTCTCTAACAGTTCGTAAGTTACTCCTCATAGAATGAAAAATGTCCAAATCTAAAAGAAATTCCGAAATTTATGAAGTTAGCAAATATGCTGCACGAAAAAAATAAAAATAAATAAATAAACGATGACATCAGTCTCATTATACTATCTAAATTTGAGATAAGTTGAACCTGTAATAAAATACAAAATAAACTTGTCACAAAAATTTGATATCAGCATTATCGCAAACACCATTCTAACTGCAGTCGATCACATTTTTCCAAAATATCGCGCATTCTTGCATCTACGAAAGAAGCTTACACTGAAATACATTGGTTATCTAGTTCAGAAAATTTTTAATTTTTGTTTGCAATATATCATTAAATTCCACATTCCTGGAAAAATAGGCTCAAACCATTGCTTGCCATCTGAGCTACTAAATCACTTTTGATCATATTTAAATGCATCAATTTATAGCTTATTATTTATTTCGTATTTAATAATTGTATGTTTATATGTATCGTAAAATTACGAATGCTTTCAATTGTATTTTGGAAATAATAATAATAATAATACTGAAATAATTTTAATTTAAACATAACACATTATTTACTGGTTTTTTACACGAAAAGGGGAAGCTCCTCCAATATATAATTACAATTATTTATTATTACAATTATTATTAATTATTTTTTATACAAATACAAATAAATACATATTCATACCTGCGAAACATCCCATTAATAAGCGTAAAATTGTTAACGCCTCTTGAAAAAACGCCCCTTTTCCCACACCACTTTATTTTTAGAGTAATTCACTTCAAATGTTGTTACAATTAAATAAGAGAAAAAGCATTCTATTATAATGTTATGATACAAATAAACACACATTTTTTATATATGTAACCAACAAAGTATAAATTGGTGTGTATAAATGTAGTCGAGGGTGAATAAGGCATGCTTGCCAAAATCCTAATTATCAACTGGAAGATTTTTAGTACATGCCCCTTTTCCCATACCACTTTATTTTTAGAGCAATTATCTCCAAATGTAGTTACGATTAAATAAATATAAAATTACTCTAAAAAAAGACTGGTGTGAAAAAAGAGGCGGGTACTAAAAAATCTTTCGTTTATTAGTGAGATGGTTGGCAAATATGTTAAAGGAGAGGCATTCTACGATATATTGCAAACAAAAATTTACATTTCTTCTGAATTAAATAGCCGATAGGTTTCAGTGTAAGCTTCTTTGAAGACTGCTAGGAAGAACAAATTTTCGGGGAAAAAAAAATTAAATAGTATGAATAGTTAAAACGGTGTTTGTGATATTGCTAATTTCAGATTTTGTATCTTTCACAAGTTTCGGTGCTTGTTCTTCGCCATTAAATCTAGTTATGCTAAAGAGACTACAGAGACTGATGGCACCTTAAAAGATTTTTTCTGTTTTTTTTTTTTTTTTTTTTCAAAACCGTATTCGTTTTTGCGCGGCGTTTTTAGGAACTTCAAAAATTGGAGATTTTTTAAGATTTGAGCACTTGTTTTCTATCCGCAATAACTTGCAAACGTCGAAGATAAGACAAGGTTTCTATGTTGATCGTTTCTCCACAAGACAAGATCTCTTTTATTTCCCTGTAACTTATGTTATAAGAGTTCAGAAACACCCTATATACATATTATTCCAGTTCCTTTTATTATAATGAAAAAACGATTACAAAAAGAAAAGCGATTTTTATTAAACTTACGGAAAAGCTAATTTAAATTTTTACTGCTGAGCAATATCGTCATATTACTGACATTTTACTCGCAGTACGTCGCATATTTTCAAGTAGCATTGTCTGACCAATCTTAGATGAAATATATTTAAATATATTTAATAAATCAATTGTATAATTATTTATTTAAGTACATCTAATAACCCTCAAATCATGCAAAGCAAAGTTACTATAGATGATTAACCCTCTACATGATTTATTTCTTTTAATTTTTTATAAATGAGCTTTATGAACATTGTATTTATGGTAAATGTATAAATATGATTAAGCTGCATTTACTTGTTATTCTGTATAATATTCAACATCTTCTGATTCGCATTCCAATAACTTTATTCTAAGAGCCTGCAATTTATTAAAAAACATTTTTTTAAATATCTGGGACATACACAGCTGCAAATATTTTAATTCAGTTTGAAAAATTGTTAGTATTTTTCTGATTCTACATTTTTAGAAGAGACATTTTCTTCATATTTAACCGTAATTACACATTGAAGAAAATTATTGTGCAAAGTAAATATGAAAAAAAAAAAAAAAAAAAAAGAAAAGAGGCGGGTACTAACAATGTTATGCAATAAATTAAAAAGTTGGCATGTGTGAATATAGCAAAAAATTGAAAATAATGATTGGCAGAAGAAAATGAAACAAAAGCACTCCTCCATCTAAGGCCGGCAACTGTATTGTAACTCCCAGAGTGGAAAAATGTATAAGATTAATTTTTACGCTTTCATGCTAGGCATCAAACGCTACTACACGTAATCTGAATTCATATCATCACTATCACCTTCCTAAAAGAAAGTTTTCTAGAGATATTTTTGAAATGCTCACTCCACTTCCTCACAGATTCCATTTATAATATTTATTTATTTAAAGATTTCTAGAAACGATGTCTGGTGTAAGTATTATTAGTTATAATAGAAACAAGTATTACATATTTCATTAATAGCACAAGCCTACATAAAAAGTTTTGATTTGATAATTTTGAATGATCTTTATATTTTTAGTGTGTTGAATCCGAAACTGAAGCCAAATTTTCTGTATCACCTATAGACTATTTAACGACACGTTTTCTTCCGTGACTCTTCTCCCAATATAATAATATAGTGAATTTTATAGTATGTTTCCTTGATTAATTAATCCTAGAAACATACTAGAAACTACCGATAATGAAGAAATTGTTCTGGTCGACACCCTGTATTGACAAAAATCTATACGTGAAAGAGAAAAACTGGCTTCATTTTCGGTTTCAGCACACAAAAAACGTATGTATCAGCAAAAATTATCAAATAAAATTTTTCAAACATTATTTTTTTAGGCTGGTATAGTTACTATTTAAATATTATATTTATTTATTCTATACAGGGTCATCACTTATTCTATACTATCACATTGCTTGAAAGTGCAGCAAACTCAAAGTTGCAATATAAATGCTCATACAGACTATAAATTACCATATTACTTACAAACTTTGAATAAACACCATAAAATGCAATTAACTCGCAACAATTGTTTCGGCGTTGCCGCTTTCACTGCAGCACTCGTGCTTACTTTATTCGCCTGATGAAGGGTCGTGTGTTTTTTCGACCCGAAACAATTGTTGCGAGTTTATTGCATTTTATGGTGTTTATTCAAAGTTTGTAAGTAATATTTTTTATAACGCCAGTTTTGTGGTGCTGCTATAAATTACCATATTCCATCCTATCTTTAATCATCACACCACAAACTCCACTCATCTACCTCAGAGTTTTTCTCAAGCTCAATCCACTTCTTAAATTAACGAAGTAACGTACATAATTGGAAGTTGGGATTTTTATTATTTGTACAGGGATGGAACACGGGCGCAGAATTCATACCGGAATCTGCTTAAGAAATTTCTCCACCTATAATATCGTTGATTCAAGAGGTAGAAAATTTTCTTATATTGAGAGTGGTATGAATTCTGCGCCCGTGTTCCATCCCTGTTTGTACTAAAAAATACATTGATCCTTGTTCTTTCAAAGTTTTTCTTACCAGGAAAACATCCCATACTGTAATCATAAAAAAAAAAAACCCAAACAAGCATTAACGAAAGAGCATATATAAATATATTTTTTGACGCATAAAACAATAGCCCTAGTCAGCTCGTTTTTGAGTTATAAATTCTAAAAGTTAGCTAATAATCGGTGCGACAACGCCTGAATCAATAACATCTCGCCTTACTGAAATAATGAATGAAATCCAAAACAAGTAGAAATCGAAGGGGCATAGACAAACGTGTTCTTTGATGCAATTATCAGTTTACCATTTCAGCTTTGAGATATATTTAATCGAGGTATAATGTCTAAAAATTGGCTTAAATAAAATTAAAAATTGATAAAAGTCATGGTTCTGGCAGGTTTTAACTGACTCCTCCCACTCTTTTCTCGTTACAACATTTTCACTCAAACTTAAATATAGATTTCTCGAGAACGAGCTCACGAGGGCTAACAGTTTAGAGGCGTCAAAAATCATGTTAGATTATTCCCTCTCGAATGAACGTAATTTAATTGATTTCTATTGGTTTTCCAGTTAGAAGCTTTTCACATTTATCATTTTAATTCATTTTATATTATTTTATATTACTTTTTGGTGGTGTTGGTGTTTAGAATTAAGATCAACTGACTACGCGAAGGTCCCAGGTCTGAATTGGTGTGCCCTACGTGGGGTCTTTCTAAGGGATCCTGGCCCCTATTTATGCGAGTTTCAGAGAAAGCCACGAAAAACTCCAAACGGCTAGGTCAACGAGCGCTGCCTGGAGTCGAACCTGGCATTTCCCGTCTACCAGCTTTTAGCGTAGAACCGCTTTGCCACTGGTGGGGCATATTACGTTTTGAAATACTTGCTCTCTGTTACATTTCGTATGAGTTTTTATTCTTGCTACTAAGATAGATGCGTGACATTGTCATAAGTGCTACCCAGTAAACTTCTTCGATCGCCATTAAAAATAATTTTATTCTTTTTGAATATCGGTGAAATTTGTGCTAAAGTCAGGCGCTTATAACTCTCCCTGAATTCTGAATTTCCAATAAAACGGAAACATTTTCCTTTTCTTTAATAATAATAATAACAAAAGTAAAACCTCAACCCCTCTTCTTCAAGGCATCCTCCAAACCCAACCCAGCTCTTCGGTTAACGAAATTAAAGTACGTATATTGAAAGACGGTACTTTTACTCTTTATAGGAAAAATTGCATTGAGCTTTGTTCTTAGAGTTTTTTCTTAGCAAACTCTTCCAGTTATTCTTTTTAATTATTATTATACATATTTTAGTACCTGCTCTGTGTTACATCCCTCATAAGTATTCGTTCTTTATATTAGGGGTAGATACGCGGCTTTGTCACAAGTAAAAAGCACAAAATTTTGTCATAAAATGCTATCCAATAAGCTTCTTCGATCGTCGTTTAAAAGAAATACATTTTTTTTTGCGAATATCGGTAGCAATTAGATACCTGGTAACATTTATAATGTATTCCGGAGTAGTCCAACCCTTTTTTCATACCACTTTGAATTTAGAGAAATTTGCTCCAATATGTAATTACGATGAAATAAGAAGAGAAATGCCTTAAAAAGTCTGTCACACCAAAATTTTACCTGATTCTTCCACCAGTAGTTCTCTTTCGGAATTTTTAATAGTTAATTTGAGCGATTAATTAAGTGTAAAATTATCAAGAATGAGGGAAAAAGGCGCCTGTCACCACCCTGTACTATGTGAAAAAAGTGTAGGTCTAACTGTTCTTTGGCATAAATTATAAATTTTACTTGGTATGCAATTTTGCTGAATATGGGGCTAGTTGAACTATATCTGAATTTACAATAAATTGGTAACATTTTTCATTACTTATATAAAATAAAAACTCCACCCCTCTCCCTCTCCCTCAGTGCATTATGCCAGCCCAACCCATCCCCTCGATTAAAGAAATTAATGCCCATGTTTGTAGTCTGGGACTTTTATTCTTTATGCTAGAAATTGCATTGAGACTTGTTCTTATTACTTTTTTCAAGTTTCTTCTTTCATTTCTTCTTTTTAATTATATTTTTATATTATTCATTCGTATATTTATTTATTTTATATATTTGCTTTCTGTTACATCACACCTATGTTTCTTTCCCGCTTTTTGTTTGTGAATTGTAGAAGTTTAATGTTTGTTGTTAAAAAATATATTGAGACTCATTAATTTTTTTAGTGTCAGCCATTTCTTCTTTTTATTTTACTTTATTTTATTTTATTATATTTTATTTGTTTATTTACATTATTTATTTTTTCTTTTTTAAGAATTTGCTGTTATTAGGGGTACATGCATGACTTTTTCACAGTTGCTACTCAGAAAATACCGTCGATCGCCGTTAAGAAGTTATAGTTTTTAAATATCGGTAAAAACTGTGCTGAAAATGGGCGGGTTGAACTTTACCCAAATTTGCAATAAAAAGGTAGCGGTAACATTTTTATTTCCTTCAATAAAATAAAAAGTAAAAACTCCATCCCTCTGCCCCATTTCATCCACCAAGCCCAACCCACCTCTTCGATTAAATAAATTAACGTCCATAATTGGAAGTTCGGACTTTTATTTTTATACTAAGAATTATGTTGATCCTTCATCTTATTGCTTTTTTTTAGCAACTTCTTCTATATATTTTTTATTTTTATTATTTTTCTATTTTTTTTTTTTTTTTTTTTTTTTTTCCTTCTTAAATTACTTTTTTTGTGTTTTATTCCACCTATGTCTTTATGGACATCTTGGTATTGGAGGGCAGAAGTGCGAATTTTGTCACAGATGCTAAACATTGAACTTATTCGATCATCGTTAAAAAAAATTTTATTGTTTGGTAATAGCAATGAAATTTGTTCTGAATATGGGGTGGATTGAACTATTCCTGAATTTGCAATAAAAGGGTAACTTTTTCACATCTTTAAATAAAATAAATGTAAAAATACATAATAAATACATACAGAGTGTACATGCAAAATTTGTAGAGAGTGTGAAAATGTTTATGCAGCCTTATTATACAGAAAAAATATCGTTACAAAAATTGACCCTTCTTCACACTATCTTTGTCATTTAAAAGAAAACCTTTCAATGACATGTGCCAGTACATACTTGCCAACATCCTAATTAATATTCCGTAGTATCGTTAGCCACGCCTTTTATTTTACATCAATACTTTTTTAGAGTATTTTTCTTCTTTCTTAATCGTAAATGAATTTGGAGAATATTACTCTTGAAATTTACTGGTGTGAAAAAACGGCGAGGCTAACGATGTTGGCAAGTATGTTGGAAAGTATGCCAGTATCACTAAATAGTAATATCAATATTATTTAATAGCTGAAAATTGTTAGAAAAGTTTACTTATCTGAAATACTAATGCTAAATGCGTAAACTGTATTTGAATTTTGGGAAGCACAGTTAAGAGATTAAAGACAAAGAAAAATAAAATAAAATAAATCATATGTGAGAATTATTCAAAACACTCAAGTTTTGATATTCGTATTGGTTCGGAATAGACATCCGTAAGCTCCGGTTTAATAAGCCTTCGAAAAATTTTCCCCAAAGCTACTCCCGAAATCCTCATTTTTAAGAGAATAATAATAATAATAACAATAATTTTTTAACGAATGACAAAAAAAAAAAAAAAAAAAAAAAAAAAGACTATTTTTAAGTGCTAATGTGATAATAGAATAGTTTAATTTAATAATGTAGGATATCATATTTACTTTGCAAATATAGATGATATTTAATCCGGAAAAAAGAAAAAAAAAAAAAAAAAAAAAAAAACCTTCAATAAAATCTAATTTTTAAGAGTATGTTAATGGTGTTCATAAAATACTTCAGTCAACAGTTCGAAAATTACGGTATTTAAGACTGATATGTGCGGAATTTTGGGCATTAATAATGAAACTATTAAAAGACAATAATGCTTTCTGTTTTTCTTCTAGTGTGTTACAGACCAATTTACAATAAGAGAGTATTTAGATCAGGGGTCGAATAGACTACGTATTAAATGGCTGTACTGGTCGATTTCTTTTTCTTTACTTTACTTTTTTTTTTTTTTTTTTTTTTTCTGAACCACTAACTCTTAGAAGGAATTTTTGTCAAAAAAAAAAAAAAAAAAAAAAAAAAAAAAAAAAAAAGGCTTAAAATAAATAAGTTTATTTTTTGGAAAATTTGTGGTTATGATAATTGCCTGAATTGAATACTAATGCTAAATTGATCTAGAGAAATTTTCTCCAACATATAATTACAATGAAATAAGAAGAAAAATGCCTTTAAAATATACTGGTGTGAAAAAAGCGCGGGTCTAACAGTACGTTGGCATAAATTATAAATGTTACTTGGTATGAAATTTTGCTGAATATGGGGCGGGTTGAACTATCTCTGAATTTACAATAAATCGGTAACATTTTAATTCCTTATATAAAATAAAAATAAAAACTCCACCCTCTCCCTCAGTGCATTATGCCAGCCCAACCCACCACTTCGATTAAAGAATTTAATGTCCATGTTTGGAGTTTGAGACCTTTATTCTTTATGCTAGAAATTGCTTTGAGACTTGTTCTTATTACTATTTCCAAATTCCTTCTTCCATTTCTTCTTTTTAATTATATTTTTATATTATTTATTTACTTATTTATTTATTTATCTTATGTATTTGCTTTGTGGTACATCACGCCTATATTTGATTCCCGCTTATTGTTTTTGAAGTGTAGAAGTTTAATGTTTGTTATTAAAAAATATATTGAGACTCCTTATTATTTTTTCTTAGCTTCAGCCATTTCTTCTTTTTATTTTATTTTATTTTACTTATTTTTTTTATTTATATTAATTATTTATTTTTTTCATTTTTAAGAAACTGCTGTGCGTCACGCATATGTCTTTATTCTTGCTATTAGGGGTAAATGCGTGACCTTATCACAGTTGCTTCAGCCATTTCTTCTTTTTATTTTATTATATTTTACTTATTTTTTTTATTTATATTAATTATTTATTTTTTTCATTTTTAAGAAACTGCTGTGCGTCACGCATATGTCTTTATTCTTGCTATTAGGGGTAAATGCGTGACCTTATCACAGTTACTTCTCAACAGGAAACCATCCCATAGTGTAATCACAAAAAAAAAAAAAAAAAAAAAAAAATCCAAACACGCATTAATCGAAAGAGCACATATAAATAGGTTTTTTTTGACGCATAAAGCAATAGCCCTTGTCAGCTCGTTTTCGAGTTATAAATTCTGAAAGTTCGCTAATAATCGATGCAACCACGCCTGAATCGATAACACCACGCCTTACTGAAATAATGAATAAAATCCAAAACAAACAGAAATCGAAAGAGCATAGTCAAATGTGTTCTTTGATGGAATAATCAGTTGCTCATTTCAGCTTTGAGATATATTCAATCGAGATATAATGTCTAAAAATTCGCTAAAATAGAATCTAAATATTGATAAAAGTCATGGTTCTGGCAGGTTTTCACGGGACTCCTCCCACTTTTTTCAGATAGCTATATTTTTACTCAAACTTCAACACAGATCTCTCGAGAACGAGCTTACGAGGGCTAACAGTTTATGCGTCAAAAATCACGTTACATTATGCCCTCTCAAATGAACATAGTTTAACTGATTTCTTTTATCACACTATTAGGATGGTTTCCTGGTCAGTAAACACCGTCGATCGCCGTTGAGAAGTTTATTGTTTTTAAATATCAGTGGATATTGTACCGAAAATGGGCGGGTTGAACTTTACCTGAATTTTATTGCAGTAAAAATGTAGCTGTAATATTTTTATTTTCTTCAATAAAATAAGCATAGAAACTCCCTATCTCTGCCTCATTTCATCCACTAAGCTCAACCCACCTCTTCAATTAAATAAATTAATATCCATAATTAGAGGTTAGTACTTTTATTTTTATACAAAAAATTATATTAATCCTTGTTCTTACTGCCATTTCTAAGAAACTTCTTTCATTTATTTTTTATTTGTATTTATTTATTTATTTTTTAAGTACTTGCTTTGTGCTTTATTCCACTTACGTCTTTATGCACATCTTGTTATTGGGGACAAATGTATGAATTTGTCACAGGTACTACCCATTGAACTTATTCGATTATTGTTAAAAGAAACTTATTCTTTGGTAATAGCAATAAAATTTGTTCTGAATGTGGGACGGATTAAACTATTCCTGAATTTGCAATAAAACGGTAACTTTTTCACTTCTTTAAATAAAATAAATGTAAAAATACATTATAAATATACACAGAGCTTACCCGGAAATTTTGTAGTGTGTGCAAAAACGTTTATGCAGTCTTTCTCTCGGGAAAAAGTATCGTTACAAAATGGACCCTTGTTTACACTATTTTTGTCATTAAAATGAAAACCTTTAATTGACGTGTGCCAGTGTTATTTAATAGTGGAAAAATATAGAAAAGTTTATTTTTCTGAAACACTAATGCTAAAATGCGTAAACTGTGTCAGAATTTCGGCCAGCACAGTTCAGAGATTAAAGAAAATAAATAAATAAATTAAATTAAATTAAATTAAAAAAATAAAATAAAATAAATAAAATAAATCATATGTAGGAATTATTGAAAACACTTAAATTTGGATGTTCGTATTGATTCGGAATCGACATCCGTAGGCTCCGGTTTAATAAGCCTTCGAAAAATTTTCCCCAGAACTACTCCCCAAATCCTCATTTTTAACTATGAAAGTAATAATTATAATAATAATAATTTTTTAATGAATAATAAAAAAGAGGCTACTTTTAAATGCTATTGTGATAATAGAATAATTTATAATAATATAGGATGCCATATTTATTTTACAAATATAGATGATACTTATTCCGGGAAAAAAAAAAAAAAAAAAAGACCCTGAATAAAATCCAGTTTTTTGGAGTATATTAATAGTGGTCTCAAAATACTTCATTCAGCAGTTCGAAAATTACGAAATTTAAGACGAATATGTGCGGAGTTTCGAACATTAATAATGGAATTATTAAAAGGCAATAATGCTATGCTTTTTGTTTTTTGTGTTATAGATCAACTTACAATAAGATAGTACTCAGATGAGGGGTCAAATAGACTATGTACTAAATGGCTTTACTGGTCGATTTCTTTCTTTCTTTTTTTTTTTTTTTTTTTTTTTTTTTTCTTTAACCACTGACTTTTAGAAGGAATTTTTGCCAAAAGAAAAAAAAAAAAAAAAAAGGGTTTAAAATGAAGAAGTTTATCCTTTGGGAAAGTTGTGATAATTGCCTGGGAAAGGGGCGGGTTTTAGAACACCAAGCCTGTAGGTGGAGCTTAGTACAAAAAAAAAAAAAAAAAAAAAAAAAAAAGTTAAATAAATAAATTATAAAAATGATCGGTATTTAAATGTTTAATATTTGGTTTGTTGTTTTGAGCTTCCATGCAATTCTCAATCATTGTTATGTGCTCTATTTTTCCTCTAAATTTGTACCTCCCCTAATGGGACAACCTGTGCATATATTTTCCTATTTTTTGATTAAAACATTTAGTAAATGGTGTTGTGTTTTTTCTTGTTCTGGACGTGGTGGAACACTTTGTATTCATTAGCTAAAATATGTATAATTTTACTCTAAAATTTCATTATTATAACTTGAATGAATACAAAAATTGGTTCAAAATTTCGCGTATAAAGTGAACTGAAACAGTTTTAAAAACAACAGTCAATAGAAAAATAAATAATCTATTGATTGCAACATCATTTATTTTCCTAATTAGTAATTTCCATTGCAATAATTACTTTACAAAGTTTAATGAGTTTTAATGAAACTCGCATAAATCTACATCAGAGAGAAGAAAAAAAGAAAAACTTTAAAAATAAATTGATTGTAGACAGTATTGTTCAGCTCTGATACGCGGGAAGAACCTTCAAATTAGATTTCATTGACATCAGAGTTTTTAAACCTGAATTCCTGAAGGTTGATCCATTAAAAATAAATTTGTTTCATCTAGAAAGTTCGTAAGGAAAATAATAAAGAAACGTTTTTAAAAAACTTGATAGCAACCGTAAAAAATAATGGACAAATTTTTTGAAACTATAAGTCAGTGGTAAAAATCCTGTGCTTAGCTCAGTAGTGAAAGATGCTGGACTAGACGAACTGAATTATTCGTACTTCGTACGACATATATCCGGAAATGCAATTTCGGAACCCGAATTGCTTCCATCCTTTCGAAATGTAGATGAGGTGGCTTTTCACCAATGTCTCCATACCCATAGGATCATTTTTATCGAGGAAGCTTTCCTTTTCATTTGCCACGCGACGCGTTTCAAGCTGTATATGTGATTACGACTTTGTGTATGTGTACGCAGTTTTGTTTGCTTGGATAGTTTCGGCTTTCGTTGAATGGAAAAAATATGTTCAATGTTGTACACCTTGACGACAACTCAAATAACTATATATATTTTGTAATAATAATAATGATAAAAACTTAATTTAAGAAATCTGGAATTTCTGGACGAATAGCTAAGTGTGTGATTACACAATTAAAATTCAACTAACAAAGAAGATTTAAAAAAAAAAAAAAGTATATATCGAGCTCAGTTACCTCATTTAATGTTAAAGTATAAGCAGAGAAATAATTTTTTAAATAAATTGTAAATTCTTATTATTTATCGCAAAATATTCTTCTCTTCTTCTTCTTATTATTATTTTTTAAAAATTAATTTATGTTATATTAAATTATATATATATATATATATATATATATATATATATATATATATATTATTTTAAGCATGATGCAATATTTTGTTTTGATTTATACAAAAATAATAATAATAGTAATAATGATAATAGAATATATGCTTTTATTTCTAAAATTGTTTGACCATAATTTAAATAGCTACGATAATTTAATAATAATTTCTTGTTTAACATGAAAGGAAAAAATTATATAAAAGAATAACCAATTATAATAAATGATATATTATGTATAGCAGTATAGGAGAACTTCTGATTAGTAATTAAAATTGCAATGCAAATATTTACAACATTTTATGATTAATAATAAAACTCACACATAACTACATCAAGAAAATAGAAAGAAAAGAATGGAACTTGGAAAAGTAAAAATTATGCATATAGTGTTAAACGGAATCAGAATTTTTATACGTGAAAGCATTACATTACGATTAAATATATATATATATATATAAAGAAGGAATTTCTTTCTTTTTTTTCTTAAGCTGCGATAAATTAAGCAATATTTTGAAAGGGCAATACACAGTTAAGAAAAATAAATAATTAATAATTATTCAATCATTCTATCGAGATTCAAATAAACATGAGGATTAGCTTCTTCTTTTTAGAGAAAAAAAAATAGAGTCACTTTTACGGTACATTCAAAATTCAACATTAAAAGAGTAAAAAATTTTAACAAAAAATGTCAAAACATTGAAAATGTTCAAATATATGTAATTTCTTTTTAATGTAACAACAGATATTTTTAACGAATAGTGTTATTTTGTTCAACTTACTATAGACTTACTATGGAAGTGTGAATCCGTAAAACTCACATTGAAACCAAACTAAGGGTAATTTAAAGAGCATGTTAAAATATATAGATAGGGTAAAAATTTTTCGCATCAAACTTTCGCGTGTCAAGATATGACCCTAGAATTTTTGTCTCATCCTACCTAAACTGATAAAAGTAAAAACAGCGTGTGGGGAAAAAGTGGCTTTGTGGTAAGACATCTGATTCGTGTCCAGCGTGAGCTGAGTTCGATACCTGTCGGGGTACATAATATGGGGGTACATAAGTAGCTTTTTTCTTAAAAAATGTTTTTCGTCTTTATACAATTAAAATAAATGAATTGTTTACATAAAAATTACATTATATTTAGTTAAAATTTTATTATTGATTTATGCTAATATTTTATGTAATTTTTTAATTAGTACTTTTATCGACGCCACTAATAGGAAGAATTGATCGTCTGATTTTAATTGTATGCAATATTTTTTTTGTATTTTATTTATTTATTATTATTATTTTACTTTTTTGAAGAAAGCTCTTGAATACAAGTTCCATACCACTATTTCCGGAATAATAATAATAATAATAATAAACCTTAGATTAAATACGAAGAATATTTGATTTTGTAAATAGTGGTATGAGTTCTGCGCCAAAATCCCACCCCTGTGAATAAACAACAGCTGCAGCTCAACCACTTGGCGGGGCATTTAACTTCTATTTCAAATATTTCATTAAACAACTGTAAAATTTCATGTTTTTGAAGAAACTCACAATAAAAATATGAATAAGGGCAAATTCTCTCAAAATCATTTTACTAATTTACAATCAATTTACTTCTCAAAAAATGTCAAAACTGATAAAATATGAATTTTGCAAAGCTGGTTATCTTGATGAAAAGCCAAATAATTTCCAAAATGTTCGCAATGAGCAATATTCAACAAGGTGATCAAGACTGCCATGAAATTAATTGTGATCACTTTTCTGTTATACGTCGTGTTTATTCGGAAAAATGCGTATGCTTTAATCATTTTTCAGCTTCTAACATAGTCTTTACAATTTAGAAACTAAGTTTGTAATTTTAAACAGGATTTTTTTTCTCTTTATAAATAGACCATTTTTCATTTTCCCCCCCTTGTTAATATTTTGTAAATGAGTGCATTTATATATATATATATAACCTTAATTTAATTTAATAATTATATATTTTTTAATTATTAATTTAATAACAAAAAAAAAAAAAAAAAAAAAAAAAAAAAAGAAAAAAAAAAAAAAAAAATACTTGTGATCGATTTTCTTATACGTGTTGTGTCCCTTGTAAAAAAATGATTATGTTTTAATAATTTTTCACCTTCTAATAATTTAGAAACTAAATCTGTAAGTTAAACTTTTATATATTTTTTAAGATTTTCTTCTTTACAAATAATTTTTCATTTTTATTCCTTGTCTTTGTTTTGTCAATGAATATATATATTTTTTTAAATAATTATTAATTTAATATAATATTTATATTATGTTAAATTATTAATTTAATTTAATAATTAAAAAAAAAAAAAGCAAAATAAATAAATAAATAATAATCAATTTTCTTTTATACGTTGTGCTTATTGTGAAAAATGCTTATGCTTTGATAATTCTTTTTAACTTCTTATCACATTTCTTATAATTTAGAAACTAAATTTAAATAGGATTTTATTCTTTCTAAATGAATAATGTTTCATTTTTATTCCTCTTTAATATTTTGTTAATAAGTGAGTTGATTAAAGAATCATTCTTTATTTCCCTTAAATTATTAACTTAATTTGATAATAAATAAATAAATAAATAAAAATAAAATAAACCCAACTAAAAATAATAATAATAATTGTGTTCAATTTTATTTTATATTTCATGTTTACTGTGAAAAAATATTTATGATGTGATAATTTTTCTACTTGTAATTACAGTCTTCATAATTTAGAAACTAAATTTATAACTTTAAACAGGATTTTCTTCTTTATAAATAAATGACTTTTCATTTTTATTCCTTGTTACTATTTTGCTAGTGAGTATATTCATAAAATAATAATAATAATGATAATTTAATTTAATATTTATATTTATATTTTCTTATATTATTAATTTAATGAAAAAATATTAATTTTTTTCTTTTATTTGAAAAAAAAAAAAAAGTCATTAAAGTTGGATCCTGGCAAGTTAAAACACAACTCCTATCTCTACACGGTCCCATCAGTGGCTGAGAAGTTCTGCGTTCTGCGTTCAAAGCTGGTAGACGTGAGGTGCCGGATTCGATTCCAAGCCGAACTCGTCGGCCTAGCCGTTCGGAGTTTTCCGTGGTTTTCTCCAAAACTTGCGTAAATACGGGCTAGGACCTCTGAGAAAGACCCCAATGGAGGGCACTCTCTCACACCTAAGACCCTAGAGCAGTCAATTGGCCTTCCTCCCAAAACACCTAGCACCTATCAGACACGTGTCAAATGCTTTACCACAGAAACACGCGTCCTAGAAAAATTTCATTTCTTTCGTCGTAATGGATTGTGATATGTGTTTCTGCTTCTCCAGTCCCCACGCACACACTGGAGGTAAGAGTTATCGAAAAGTTGGAGAAAGAATTGCTTTTGGCAATTTTTTTCTCCATATTCCAGTAAACCAGTTATATGTTAAATTTCATTGTTTAAGGCTGAGATTACTCAAGGAACAATTTCATTTCATAAAAAAAAAAAAAAAAAAAAAAAAAAAAAAAAAAATTACACAGTGAGATAGACTCACAGAGAAATAAGTAAAGTCATTATATTATTATGCAGATATTCGTCTCATTCTCATATCATTTTTTATAATAAAATATAAGTTGTTATTTAGAAAGGCATCATTATGCTCTATTACTTATATTGACGATTATATGGTACGATTTGTCACTTCAGTCTCACTTGGAAAGATAGTACTATGCTGACACTGTTTTTTTCTTTAAATATGCATTTTTTTAAAACTATTTTTGCTTTAATGTTTCTGCATATTTTTCATCCTTTTCAACATAGGGTATGGCCATAGGTTTTAAACTGACTTTCATGAAAGTCTGATTGCAACTAATAAGAAAACATATCTGTGAAAATTCGAGATCCGTTAGATTATCAGCTAGTATTTACCCTTTGCTAATTTAATTTACCTTTTCTAGGACCAGAGTCCTATTTCTTTCAGGCAGGGAAAAAAAAAAAAAAAAAAAAAAGAGTCGTCACCAGTTGCGGTAGGCTACATTGAATTTTGCATAATAAGAAAATAATCTTTTGCAAATACGTAAATTTACAAATACGTAAAGAGAAATCAAAAACATGACTCGGGTAAATTAAATTCTTCTTCTTATTATTATTTTTGAGTGCCTTGTAAATAAATTTAAAAGAAACTAAATACAAAATTATGCATTTAAAAAAAAAAAAAAAAAGAAAAAAGAAAAATACAAAATTTAATTTAATTTTGTCACTTGTAAATGGTTTTCTTTAAAAATTATTGTTATATATTTTAATCAGTAATACAATATCTGTCTAAATATGCGATAGTATATATTAATACCAGATACTTTGCAATATGACGAACAGATATTAAAAGAGCTAATCCATCACAACATGTCTAATTTCATTCTTCATATCTATAAAAGAGCAGTAAATCTTAGATGTCAAAATCACCAACGGCATGTTTCAAACTTAAAAGGGGTACAGTTATAGCATTTTCGTTATTCATTGAAGTATAAATGCTTATTTACCCTTACTAGGCTTTTACTTTTCATTCTTAAAGTCTAAAAGGCACCCTTTTATGCCTTGACTTTTGACTGTTACTCGAACTCAGCTCCTTCTTCTATTGAGTTAAACCTGTTTCTATAGTGCTATATTCAGCGGCAACTGAACGCTACAAAGTCGACAAATAGCGCCACATAACATCTGGTGTAGAAAATGTCGAATTTGATTTATTTTAACTCTCGCTCTTTTAAGAAAAATCTGGAGAGGTACAAATGGTGAATATCATAGAGAAATTCTATACATGCATTTAAGAAATGTGCATTAGAAAAAAAAGTTGTAAGATTTATTTGATGGGAAGACTGTTACTTTTGAAAAGGAAACGTTATCTTTAAGAAAATCTTGTTCTTATAAAAGGAAAATAAAAAAATACTAAACAGTTTTAATGATAACCAGAGGTAATATAAAGAAAATTATTAGTTAAATAACTGTATTTTTCTTTTTTTTTATTTATACATTTCTGCTGTTTTCACTTGTTAAATAAATAAAACTTAAAAACTCGATGCTTCATAGCTTTTGAAGGATTATATGCATAGATGCCAAGTCTCCCTTTTCTCAAGGGAGACTTTTACAGCTGCTTTCAGTAACGTTAATCGTCGAAAATATATATAACATATTCCATTTAAAAATACTGGTGTCAATTTTGATTTAAAAGTTGAAATTTTTGGCAGCTCTGATTATATGTTATGCAAGGCAAATCCGTTACTTTATTTCTTTTGTATTATTTCTTTTCTTTACTTTTTTTAGAATTTGAAGCTATTTAACATCCTTATTTTATTATAGTTATCAATTCATATGAAACAGTATTGAGAGGTGACAACAAGTGGTGAGTATCCAAGATTCTAGAACCAAATAACTGCATGCAGAATATTAGACAAAGAATGACCGTCACTCTAAAACCCTTTTAAATTTAGTAAAAATAAATAAAATATTTTTTATATATAAACTGCAAATTTTAAAATTAATATTTTTATTTTCTCTTACTCATATGTGAAAGAACAATTATTGTTTTGGGATCGAATTTTCGAAATTGAGATTCAGTATTCGTACGGATCCAGGTTTTTTCAAGGACTCTTCCATTAGTATTTTCAAACAATAATTTTTTATTTTTTCAATTTATAGACTTTTATTCTAAAAAAAATTGCTAACAAAATTAGTGGTAAAGAAAATCAACGAAATTCAATGACCATACGAACCCTGTATATTTACACGCTTTAAGGAACCTGCATCCGAAAATCAGGTTTTCAGTAGATTGGTTTGTGTGCTGTGCATTTCTGTCTGTTATCAACATAACTCATCAGCAACAAATGTTAGAAGGAAGTCCTAACTCGGTATTGTAAATCTGTATCATATGGAATGGAGATACTACTTGAAACATTTGTTTGATTTTAACAAAATCAAACAAATAGTTCATGCTTAGGAACGTCCAAGAGGTTTCAAATGCATTACGTGTAGGGGCAAAATTTCTGGTAGATACAGCTTAATACCTTCAGACCACTAAATAAAACTAAATGAACTTATATTTTTTAAAAGTATAAAAGCTTATTTCGTAGAGAATATTGTGGAAAAATCATTCATCATTCGTTCACCGGGCCGCATAAAAGAATTACGATATATTACGGCTATACATGACAATTGTATGAAGTACATTTCAAGTTGAGTTATATGTTTTTCATACTGTGCTAAATTTAATTATTCTATGTAGTATGCGTATAATTCATAAACAATATATAAAGCTGTCTAAAATTAAGCGAAAACACTCTTTTCTATTATATCTAATTGATAGAAGTGCTTTTCTAAATTTTACCAAGTCCAGGAAACACTTTTAGGAATGATAATTTCTTTCTTATACTCACATGCATGAGAAATGGTATTTCTCATACTTACAAAATGTTGTTTGAAGCTCAATTTTCAACGCTGATGTTTTTTGCTATAATTACGCTTTTTGAAGCTCCCTGAATACTAAAATCAAGTTTTAAAAGGTTGATATGTGTATGTATCTGTTATCAGCATAACTTAAAAACGAATAATTGCAGGAAATTCAAATTCGGTATTTTGAAGATTAAATGAGGGTGTCCTCCTTCACATAAAAATTTCTGTATATCCTTTAGATGTCGAGGAGTTAAATGCCTTCGGCATATAGATACGTCGAGTTTAAGAGGTTTAAAAGGTTGATGACAAATGCGAAAAATAATTTATATATATATATATATATATATATATATAATACATATAGTTTTAGAAGAACGCCTAAAGGCGGCTTGAAAACAGACCTCGCCCGCAAAGGGTAAAAAGCAGTTGGCCAGTCCCCGAATTTCGGTGACAGACTTCATACCAGAAATCTTTTGCAACAATTTTCTCTTTATTTAATCACAGAAAAATAGTAGAACATACTTCTATTAAAAATTAGTGGTCATAAATCTGATTTAAAAATTTAAAATGTTGGCAAGTATGGTTAAGGTATTATATAAGGGTGTTAATGTGTGTAAATTAACATTTTGAGGGATAATGCAATTACTCTCATTTAATATGGAGATCCATTAGAATTTACGAGTAAGGTTAGAAGAAGGAAAAAAAAAATCTGCTAAGTTATAAAAGTAAAACTTCGTTAAAAAATTGTGGTAAAAATGTTTGCAATTGGGATTTAAAATTAGGTGGTATATAATATAGGTGGTACCATTAGGTGGTACCATTACCATTCAAAGTGTTTTTGTCTATTCCAGGTGTACAAACTCTAAGTAAATGAATATTGTTGTTGATTTTATTTATTTATTTACTTTGTAAAATTAAAGCTGCTTTCAAGAAATGTCATTAAATTAGGGTGTTTGAAACAGAATTTTACGACACCGTTATTCGAAAAACGAATAGTGATAGTCTGGTAATCGGGTCTGGTAGTCTGGTAGTCACTGTCAATCAACAATCCTTTAAAATCAGAGAAATTTAGTATTTACAGCCAATTATAAAGTTTTATTAGATTTTTGAGTATTTTAAATTTTATTATACATATCAGTTGAAGAGGAATTTGTAAATTGTAGAACAAACATTAGATTTAATATTTAGTTTGATAATTACTCACAAAATTTTAAATGTAAAACTTTCGTGGACTGTATGGAAATATAGAACACAAAGTAAGAAAGAGTTTTGTAAAGCTTAACTCATTAAACTCAAATACTTTTAAGTAGAAAGAAGTCTACCATCTGAATTTATACACTAACACAGACGTTTCAAAGTTAACCTTATTATATGCCTTTCACTGGTTGAGACCTTAATTTAAAATTTACTACTAGACATGAAAAAACAGCTGTATTTATCTTTAAAGAAAGTGAATGAGGGACTGAAGGATTAAATGAATCTGGCAGCTGCCAAGTTGTAGGGGAAACTGTCTTCTTTTCTACACGTCAAGATTTCTTCTTGCTGAATGTTTGTTCACCAAATATGTTCTCGTGATAGGAATACCAGAGGTATTCCTTCAAGTATTCGGCAAACATTTCTCAAATAATCCCCCAGCTGGCTGCAATTTCTTATTGTGATGATGGCGCAATCAGGATGTTTTTCGTGAAATTTATTAAATGTTTGAACAGATGACAAAACGGGATATTACTGTGAGAAAGATGGGGATTGGTTTAGTTTGCATTCAACTAAATTTTATTTTACGAGAGGTCTTCGACATCGATGAAAAATAGTGGTTTCATAGAATGAATTTTAGCAAACTACTTATACCGGGTTCGTACCAACTACCAACATATCTTTCTTGTAGGCGTATTATTTCACCAGTATTTTTTAACGATAATTTTTTTTAAAAATTTATAGGCTTCAATTATAACAAAAATTACAATACAAAATTGGTGATTGAAAAGATCAAGAAAACAGTCGGAGCGTACGAATCCTGTTGCAAAGTCAGACATGTTATTAAAATTATTAATATCGATATCATATTTCATTTTAATATTTTTATTCGTATTGGTTTTTTATTAATATTTGGTTACAGACCTTCAGTTGGTTTGTTTTGAGCATTCTTTTTAATTTTAGATAGATTTTTTAGCATATTGGTAATAAATATATAAAGTAGATGGCTTTTTTATTTAATGAATTAGTTTAGCGGAATTGCCTGCACTTTAATTTATTCCGGAGCATTTTTAGCCCCACCGTTATTTCATATAACTTTTTTTTTTTTTTTTTTTTTTTTTTTTTAATATTAATTGTAATTTTTTCGTATTTCATTGTTGTTATACATTGGGAAAAGTTATTCTAAAAATTAAGTGGTGCGATATAAAGGCGTAACTAAAAATGCTTCGGAATAAATTAAAATGTTGGCATCTATGGTTTAGTTATAATATGTTATAAAATTCTGATTTATGTGATATATCCTTACATTTTTCTTATGTATATTTACAAAGAGAGAAAGAGAGTAATTATAGTAAAACGTTTGAGGTATAATGGAATAAGAACAATTTTTTATACTTGTACCTACGATGTGAAATGATAATTTGTAAAAATATCAATTATAGAGTACATCCAAATGGTAAGTGAGGCGGAAGACATGTTCATTTAGATTGTGTTTCTTTTTCCAAATGTAAGTAACAAACTTGAGGATAGAGTGCACTACTTGACAATTAAAGTTTTACTCTCACTCTCTGATACTAATGATAATATTTTAATTCGTAATTTAAAGATTGATTTCTTGATTTATAAACAAATGATTAGATCAAGGTACTCGATCGATCGTTACAGAAAAAACTTAAGTTTTTTTTTTTTGGTTTTTGATGAAAATACTTTAAATTCTATTTTCCAGAAAAGAAAAAAAAAAAAAAAAAAAAGTAGAAATTTGGTCCCGCAAATTTCGTAAAATTCATATTATAGTATAATAATCAAATTCAATTTTTCCAAACTATTCGATTGACCTACTCCAGCTCCTAGTATCACGATTGTAATGAAAGTATATGGTGCATATAATAACATTCAGAATTGTCTCTAGTCTCAATTCATTATAAGACTTGCATAGTCAACAAAATGGTATGGAATTAATTATCATGAATATTAATAAAATTATGCTTAAAAAAAATCAGCTCTAACCAATCCCCCCCCCCCCCAAAAAAAAAAAAAAAAAAAAAAAAAAAAAAAAAAAATCACATTTAGAGTTGTTTATGAATTCATAACATATATTTTTCAGAAAATCGTATTTTCAGATTTCAAAGAATATATGATGGTGACGTCTGACTTTTCAATTAGGATTAACCTTCATAAATCAAATGGATTTCTTTTCAGCTCTGAAATTTACAGCAATGCTTCTTTTAATTTTTTTATTAGGTTAAATGTCCTTTCCATCACGTTGTTGTAAAGCATTCCAAGCTTTATAACTTTCTTATATAATATTGCAGTTACAGGAACTTTAAAATAGTTGAATTTTAATTATATACCTCCATGTATGTATACCTCCATTATTATTCTTTAAATGGATAACAACAGTAATAATGATAAACATTTTTGTATTTCAGATTACTCTTACACAATATACAAAATAAATTTATTTTAATTAATTTATTAATTTATTTTTTACGGTTGTTAAGTTATATAAAATTAATGCGAAAGCTCATCAAAATGTTTTTTTCTAAGTCTGTGAAATGACATTACATAAATAAACATTACATATACAGAGTTACGAGGAACATTGCTAATTTAATCGGAGCATTGCATCATGTATTAGCCAAATGAATAGAATTACTCCTACACAAAAACCAAATAAATACCATGAAGATTAAGAAAGATAATAAAAGAATGAGTTAATTTAAGTTTCTTTCAAAATGATGTAAAACAAAAAGGGGTTTTATTCAAATGTTAATTTTTACGCATATAATGCTAACGCACACTGAGAAAAAATTCTGTAACTGACATCTAGAATCTAGTTTGTGGCTCTAGTAAAAATAGTTCCATGTCTTCCTTATAAATTCTAGTCCCCTTTGAAAGCGAGTTCTAGAAACCCCTATTAGAATTCTAGAGCGTTTGCCTAAATTATCGAGGTCAAACTTATTTAAAAATCTCTGCAAATAAATGTGTGCACAAGATTCGAGTTCTAGCAACTATAATCTTAGTTTATAACCCAGTTCTAGAAAATCAAGCGAGAATTTCTCGGAATGAAAAGGATTCAGAATGTTTTGAATATTCAGAATATTGTTTCACCATCTCGAAATGTATACACCAGAAATTCTCGATCATTTCTTCTATTCAGCTTATTGGCGTGCCTTATACGCATAGCTCAGAAATCTATATTTCTAGTTTAGGGATTTAGAAAAGGACCACCTATTCGCTCTAGATGAAAGCGGTATATTTTTTTTTTCTCAGTGTCATGTACGTTGATTAAGGGGGAAAAAAAAAAAAATCCTTACTGATTTTTTTTCTGGTAGTCAGTGCATATATGAATTCACTTTATATGCATATAATTATGGGGAATTTATAGATTTGCATAGATTTAATTTTGCTGTTTATGATGTCGTTATGAAACTCTCTTTAAAATTACATTTTTGCAGATAAAAGAAATTTAATCATCGAATGTTTTACTGTTTAAGAAGGTAACATAATAAATTTTGATTGTAGATTGCAAGAACGATGTAGAACCAATCTAAAGCAAAAGAGAAACAGTTTTTTTTTTTTTTTTTTTTTTTTTTTTTTTTTTTTTTTTTATCGGGGGGGGGGGGGGGGGGGGCTTTGCTGGTCAGAAAAATATTTGTTACATGTAAGTTATACTTTTGTAAGTTATACTTTTCAATAATAAAAATATATATATATATATAAATGCATAAGTAAATATATTTTTTAGTTGTTGAATCAGAAGGTAAGGTGGACATTTTTATCAGCGTTGAATATGTGCTGAAAAATAAGTTTCATTCTTCTACCACCCCTACTTTTTTTAAACCTTACTTTAACAAAAAGCTTCTATTGAAGATGAGGGGCCCGGCACACGACAACCATTTTTTAACAGCCACCCCTGTGGCTTTTTAGCAGCGTATTAGCCATAACTTTATTCATATGTTCTTTTACCATGTATCGCCTGTAAAAAAATATTAAAAAATGAAATGCATTTTCCTCCCCCGTCCTTTTATAGAAAGAGAAAGTGTCACCTGAGTCCTCTACCTTTGGGAGTTACATGAAGATACAACACCAACGCCATCTGGCTACGTAAGTTTGGAGCTAAGACACATAGTTCCAATTTGTCCAATCAGGGGTAGGGATCTAGGGCATCTGTTCAAGATTTTTGTTAAATCCCAATACAGTAAGTTAAATATGACGCAGGGGAGAAAAAAATCCCAATCCATCACAATTGAAAACGGAGATTCCCGTCTAGGAGATACCGTGTAATTATGATGAGAAAGAGCCAACTATTATCCGGGGAAATTATTTTACTCTAGGACGATAAAAAGTGGGTGTTCTGCCTGTTTTCTTTTTTACACCTGGACCACTTGAAATGTTTTCTTGTTCAATTTTTTATTTATTTATTTATTGAAGCTATTTTTGTTATCATCTGCGATTTTTTTTCTTTTTATGAAAGAAAGAAAAATATTTTTCAAGGTCGATAGTTTTTTGTGTCATTAGGCTACAAGGTAATGAATATTTGAAAACTGATGGTGCAATGTGAAATTATTTTTCATAGTATTTCATAGTTGCCAAAATTTTGAATTTAAATCAGTTTTATCGTAACTATTTTTAAATAGAAATCTGTCGTATTTATTTTCTACGAATAAATAGATAGGAAATTGTTATAGAAAGTTTCTGGTATGATGTCTCCCCCCCCCCCCCCAAAAAAAAAAAAAAAAAAAAAAAAAAAAGACGGGAGAGTTGGCAGCTATGGAATTTCACATTTATTATAAAGTTATCTGGCAGTTTATTTGTTTATATTTGTTTCATTTCTGAAATGTAATTGCTTAATACCTTAGTATCAAGTTATTACTTTGAAATTTCTGTCGTTTAATGAACTGAAATCCGTTTAAATAAAAATTACCTAAAAATATATCAGTTTTTTCCCTTTGGAATGAAAAATTATTGTTATTATTATTAGTATTAGATTTTTCTTATCCAAAATTTTAATTTTTTTTTTTTTTTTTTTTTTTTTTTTTTTTAAATAAAAAATAAATTTGCCAAAAAATATTTATTTACTTAAAACAAATATACCGTGCTGAGGGCATACGGATGTTTTATTAAAACATCGTTTTATTCCACAAAAGTTTTAAATAAAATATCGCTATCAGTATCTTTATTTACATAATGATGCATATCCCAATGAACTTTTCTATCCATTTGCGTCTCAATCAAACCGAATCAAATTCTTCTGAACATTTCAATAGCAATGAACATTGTTTGTTTATATCGAAGTAATATGTCAACAATTAATATATATATATTTATTTTCCCCTTTTAACGGAACTCTTTGGCCATTTTATCCTTTCTCTTTTTTTCTAAAATGTTGACTGTTACTAATAATTCATAGTTTTTGCAAATTCTCTCATCGTTAGGCTTATGTGTTATGTTAGTGTCATTTCTCTTCTGCGTAAGTACTTTAACATGTTTTTACTAATCACTGGTACTCGAATTAAACTGACTATTTTTAATCGAAATAAATCTCAATTAAAATTTAATTTTTTGTTGGTATCTTCATCTATCTTTTGTCTGCTGAGTGTTACAGTGGTACTAAATAATTCAAATTATATATATATATATGTGTGTGTGTGTGTGTGTTCAGTTCTCTTGTCAGACAAATAAATATTATATTCACTTCTATTGCCAGACAAATAAATAATATTATACTAATTTCTGTTGCCAAAAGACGAATGATAAAACAGCGTTAGGAAAAAAAAAATGGATACCTGGAAATTTTTGACTTCCAGTTTTCGATGACTTTACACGTTTTCAGGCTTTCTGAACACGAATCAAACATTTTTAGAAAATGCCCGTCTGTGTGCGTGTTAGCAAAATATTAATGACACTTTATCTACCGAACCAATGGATAATGGATAGAATTTTATCAAAATTAGATATTTGCCAATGCATTTAACTAACATCGGTGCTCATTAGCTTTGAGATATATTGCCCAACAGGTGGTGTTACTATGCTGCGATTCCCTCCATTTAACGAAAGGCTAGATCTCACTTTCTATAGCCTAAAATGACAACAAAACTCGGTATTTGAGACGTACATTATATAAAACTCTGCTGATACAATTTGGGTGCATATCAGCCGAGAGATGGCGCTGCTATGCTGAAATTTAATCCCATTTACAAAACTCTATATCCCAGATTCTATCTCCTAAAAATACAACAAACTTGGTATGGGTGATATAAATTATAAAAATAATGCTGATTGCAATTGCGTATATATCAGCTATAAGGTGGCACTGATATTATTTTTCTTACTCTGAACAATTCATATACACCCAAATTAAATCAGCATAATTTTTCATTATATCTTACATACCGAGTTTGTTGCATATTATGTAACACAGAAGATGAGCGCTTTCCACAAATAAAATAAATTACAGCATAGCAACGCCACCTTGCACCAAAATGTGCACCCAAATTGAATCAATGTGATTTTACATATTATCCATTTCAAATACCAAATTTGGTACATTTATGTATCATCGAAAATTAGATATTGACTTCTCGTAAACGGAACTAAATTGTAACACAATAGCGCCATCTTTCGGCCGATATGTATCCATATGGAAGCCGCATAGTTTTATATAATATCTATCTCATATACCAAGTTTAGTGTGTTTATACATAACAGAAGTTGAGGCATAGCCTACACGTAAAGGGAGAGAATCGCAACATAGTAGCGCCACCTATTGGGCGATATATTGCAAAAGCTAATCAGCACCAATTTAAGTCAAGGTCTAACCAAAAATCAATCTTGTTTAAATTCTGTCCATTGGTTTGTGAGATACAAAATTTTTCTAATTCATGATATATGACTTACCCACCAAGTTTGATGCATTTATATAATATAGAACCTAACATATAGCTTTCCAGTATGCCAATATGGAAAATGTTGCAGAATGAAAAATGTTGCAGAACATTTCCAGTATGGAAAATGTTGCAGAATAGCAGTATCAACTTTCATCTGATAGGCATTCAAAGTAAATCAGCATAGTTTTATCTAATATCCATCCCACATGTCAAGATTTGCACATTTATACACTATAGAAGCTTTGACATATTCTTCCCAAAAATGAGACTAAATTACAACATGGCAGCGCCACCTATCAACCGATAAGCACCTAAATTCGATCAGCAGAGTTTTACATAATATATATATATATATATCTTATAATATGTTTGGTTCACTGTAGATGCTGAGCTTTCCCTGAAATGAAAGCGTCGAAGTGCCACACCTGTAGGGTGATATTGCCCAAAAGCTAATCAGCATCAATTCAATTGAAGGTCTAACCAAATATCAAATTTGGTTGAATTCAATCCATTGGTTCATGAGGTACAGCATTCGAACTGATTTGCGAACAGAAAAAGATAGACATTTTCAAAAAAAAATAATCGGATTGTATAAAATTAGGAATAACTTTGTTATATTTACATTTTTGAAGAACCATCTGAGATTTCTTCAAAAATCTAATCGGATTGTGTTTAGGAAATCTCAAACTGTGTAAATCCATCGAAAACCGGTAATAAAAAATTTTCACGAATCATATACTTTCTTCTTTTATATGCAGAACATAGTAGTGAATCCACTGTTTCAAAAATAAGCAGTCAATTTCTGTTAATTGAAAAGAATTATGTTTTACCTAAGAAATAAGTCTTCAAATTAGAGTTAACGTAAATCACGAAAAAGAAATTAGATCACAAACAAATTAGAAAAAAAGTTATAATTTTCATAAAATAAATCCTTTTTTAATTTGCGTATATGTTCAGTAGTATAAAATTTCGATCTAGCACTCATTCATTCAAGAAGCACTTCTACCACTCGAATGGCTGTTGCCTCTTAGAATAAAAAATCTGTGGTGAAGAAGATAGGAACACTACATATATACAAAATACTATGTCTATAATTTTAATGAATTAACAATTTTCTTCTACAGATATAAAATGAAAAAATGCATAAAAATAATGGTATTTTTGATTGCCTTCCTGGCATCATAAGAGAATATATATATATATATGTGTGTGTGTGTGTGTGTGTGTGTGTGTTTTCTCAAACTCACATTAACCGTACCTTTCGAACGATACCACTTTTAATCCCCTACTTTTAAAATTAATATGTTTAAAACGATGACAAATTTTATGTTTGTGTGTTAATATATAAATAATGATAGTGATAATGATATTCTTTAAATCTTAACATTTTTTTTTATTATCACCATTTTCCACCTTTTTTCATTTTATTGATATTTCGTATTTTGTGTTTCATATATAAACGTCATATTTCTTTTGATGCTTTGAAGCTATATGAATTAATACTGGAAATTTCGCTGACAATAATGCAGCCGTCAATTATTTCGATTTTCCTCTTGTTCTTTGTGAAAGTTGATGTAACGTTTTGCTTCAGAGGTCGCACGCTTTTTCTTCAGTGCCATTATGTCAGGAAATGAATCGTTTATTTATTTAATGTCACTGAAAATAATTATTAAAATTTACTAAGGGGAAACAGTGGGATAAAAAGAACGGTTGTACGAAACTTACACTATTGTAACATGAAATGATTATATAAATTTCAGGCTCTTGTTATAGGAAAAAAAAAAGGTGTGTGTGTGGGGGGGGGGGGGTAATTATGTAAATACTATGCGTTTAAAAAATTTCTTAAACAGAATTCAAAGCTAATTTAAGATAGATTTTATGTTCTTCAAGATGCTCATAATTTTTTTAGATAAACTTTCTTCCGTGTAATAAAAGCTTTAGTTGAAAATTTTAGCATATTTTTACCAACTATTATGGATTAATGAATAAAATATTAATTACACAAACAAATTTCAAAAGCCAAAATGTTTAAACCAAAATTATATTAATTAATTATTAAATGGTTTTATTATCTCATCGGCAAATAAGTCATTAACAACTGATTCAGTTAACAAGAAAATTTACATTCAGAAAAAATACTCAGAAAATTTAATTATGCGTAATGATTTTTTTTTTTTCTCGTTTCTTTCTTTCTTTCTTTTCTTTTTTTTTTTTTTATTAATTTTTTTTACATTTTAAACATGAGGGCGAATTTTAAATTAGACTCTTCTGTTGCAATATAAGTTGTGAAAAACTAGTGCAACATAAATTAGAATTCTATATTAGCAAACGAGTTGGAAGTTTGCAGTACAACTCAAAATTAATGATAAAATTTATCAATTATTTCTTTTCAATCTAAATAGTAGATTAAAAAAATATTTTGCCGCAGTTTTTATAAGATAATGAAATTGAGGATATTGTATTGGAGCAAAGCTTTAATATTACGAAAAAAAAAATAAATAAATAAAAATAAAAATAAAATAATAATAACAATAAAAATTATTTAGCTTTTAAATTATGCTGTTCCTAAACCAGCTCTAATGCAAAAAAATATATTTGTAATCATGACATAATTTTTATGAAGTATTGTGTAAGATAAATGTGTGTGTGTGTGTTTACGAAATCTTATGCGGAATAAATAATTCACCAGTTACGCTTCAAGCTCTGTATGGAGCTGTAATTTAATTTTATAAAATGTAACTCAATTATATTGTTACAGAATATTTGGCAATTTTGAAAAGAAAAACATTTAAAAAGAATTTCCTTTGGCTGGATATTCTTAAACTATACATCTTTAAACAATGGGATTTAGAAAGGAAATTATCTAAAAATACTTTTAAAATGATAATAACAAAAAAATTAGCCTTATCTGTTTATGAAACGAAATACCTGTGTACTTAGAAACCAAACAGTTATTTGGCGTAATTCCATTGAACTTTCTTTCTTTCTAACAGATTTATATGTCTGTAAAATGATTTCTTTATCCTAAAATAAACAGTTGATTTGAAGAATGAGAGAAATACGAGAATAAAATTTGAGGTGACATTGAATGCGATGTAATTGAAATAAATATATTTACATGTGTAAGTAGTTTTTGAGAAAATTAGTTTTAAGTGATTTCAATCTTTCCATTCATTAATGGTAAAACAGATTTTCCTAAAAAGCTTTTTTGTAAAATACAATACTTTTACTCAAGGGGTTGGTCTTTGTGTCTAGGGAAAATGAAAGGAAACTACAAAACTTATTAATAATATCCAAAATTTTATATTATTGATCATATCTAAATTGTTGTTCCAATTTTTCTATCGATTGTATTTGGAGCAATATGAACACAAACGCATGTAGCTTAGCTGCTAACTTTTACGCTTTTTGACTACCAGTAATTTTTAATAAAAATCTTTCATAAATTTTTGTAAAAGTTTTCACTGATTATACAAAATAGGAATTTCGACACAGTGAAATTGTTATTAAACGAGTGTAAAAGTTGGCAGCTGGAGAAAATTATATATTATCGAAGATACTTCAATTAAAATGATTTTGTAATATTATAAAAAACTTTCAGAGGTTTTGATATTACCGAAGGTACTTCAGTAAAAATTACACTGGAATATTATAGAAAACTTTCGGAGGTTTCGATATTACCAAAGATATAATTCAGTAAAAATTGTACTGGAATATTATAGAAAAATTTAAGACGTTTTGAAAGCAAATGATCTTTAATTTGAAATGATTCTCTTTTATACTTCAAAATACACACATATACGCCTTTAAAGCTTTTAAAAATGTCTGTTTTTAAGATGATATTTGTAAACATTATTAAAAAGTCAATACCAGCGTATTATAAAATTTTATCTGTTTACCTTTCTATCTACATACTCGGTTATTGTAACAGCAACAGAAACTTTTCAGGTAGAACATTTATTCATACAAATTTTAGAATCAAACTATAGCAAGCTTGGTTTAAATTTAGAAATCAAATAAAATTTACACTGGAATGCAAAACGAAAAACTCACGATTCAATTTTCATTTAACGATCTTTTTATTTACAAAAATAGACATTCTCGATAAAACCTATAACATTTCCATTAGAAAATTATTTAATAAGTACATTTTATTTCCCTTCCTTCCTTTTTTCTTTTTTCTTTGTACGATTTACTTTTCCTATGAAAAAAAAAAAAAAAAAAAAAAAAAAAAAAAGTAGAACATTTTCAGACAACATCAGAAATAAATATAACTAGAATACTCAGCTTAATCAAAGTTGCATTCGTTTTTATAACAATGAGCAAGAACGAATTTTTCTGCCAAAACTTGACAACAAGAAAAAGACGTATTACACTTAAAGTTTTTAACATTAATCGGATGTGAGCAATTGTTCTCATTCATATAAACGTGTTACACATGTTGACATCATGTTACAAGCCCGGGTGACGGATCTGCAAAACTGAGACAGCTTTTTGATCTAAATAGCGTCACCTATATCTAATACGTATTTTTTCACCCTGTCTCCCCCACCTTTTATAGAAAGTATTTAGGTGATGCACCCAGGGTGATATTGTTAACGTCATTTGAGCGTGCGGAATTGCTTGTCAACGCTGGATGCGTCTCTAGAAAAGCTACGTTGCCAGCTGCTTGAGATCGTGGAGGTTAAAAAATACATTTGGCTAGGGGTCAGTGCCACAACCTTAGGGATGTCAAGCGTTGGTTTCTCTTTCTTTCGAGAAAGTATTGAAAGAAATTTTCATATTAGCATGTGCACGTAATCTTTGAGAATTCTTTGTGTTTATTTATTTATTTATTTTTTCATACGATTTCAGTTTTTACACGACAGAAGCGCTATCCCTAACAGCACACCTCATTCACAAGACATCCTCAGGATACCCTATGGATGAAAGTACATCGAAGGGACATCCTCAGGATGCACTATGGATAAGTGCGCTGTTAGGGATGTTTCATAAAAACTTGCGATTACAGAAATGATACCAATAAATTATTAAAAATTGAAGTAATAGAAGGCAAAAATACTAATTTTAGGGAAAAGGTAAAAAGATCTGATTATAAATAATTATAAGATAAAAAAAAATATATATATATATACCATGTTTTTAAATAGCTTAAACTTCTCTTTAAAACGCATTAAAAAGCTCCAATAGGCAGGCAATGGATTTGGCGCCAAATTTGACAACTTTTTGCCCTTGGCGACTTTTTTGGCAACTTTTGGCCATAAAAAAATATGTTTAAACACACAAAACATGATTAATAATAATAATAATAATAATAATAACGAAAAGAAAAGAAACAATTTTGGATATTTCGAAAGATGATATGCAAAGATCTGTATTTGAAAGCTATAAACTCTTAAAATTTCTGTAGGACATTATAAAATGTAATGCTATAGAGTTTGTTGTAACGGATATAAAATTATGCACAATGACAAAATGTGCATGAAATATGCATTCATTAAACATTTGAAGTTATTAGAGTTTTTTAATTTATCATCTATAACAATGCAGACACCCCCAAATTTAAATATAAAATTTTACAGATATTTCATATAATCATTTTTAGTTACATTCTTTTTCATAGATTTAACAAATAATCACAGCAGTAAGTTAAACGTCCAAGGAGATATAAAACCCACATTTTTATTTGCTTTCTGCACATTTTATGCTAAGTATAAATGTCAGTATCTTTGCTGGTAAGTGTTTTGCATGAAATCTTATGTATCAAATGTTCAGCATAATGTACATTAAATTTTAAACGAAATATCAAACAAATTTAACACACTGATTTCTTTCATTATCCTATTGCAATATACGAAGCGCACTACTGATGCCTTAGTTAAAAAAAAAAAAATAAAATAAAATAAAATAAATAAATAAATAATAAACTAATCGTGGGTTCTCATCAGTCTATTCAATTTACATTAGGTGGTGAAACAAAAAGAAAGATACACGACTCTTCTCTCCCTCTTATAGTATGTTACATATATATATATATATATATATATATATATATATACGTATGGCTTAGTATTTGATAAACAATTCCATGTACTGAAGATTAATTTTTAATCGTTTAATTACCTCTATATAACGTATTTTTATTACGAACGAATCCTGCTCCAGTATTCATGTCAAGTAACAAGGCCCACATTTGGTATATGTATATGTTTTGTGTAGTTGCATTAGAGGCAAAACGTTTTAATTAAATTAGGGTTTTAATTATTTTAAATTAGTATTATTTGTTTTAAATTTCTAATAATCATTTACTAAGAAAGAAAACGTCGATTACTCTTCAGGAAGACAAGATGGGTAAAATCATATGCAGATTGACACTGAAGATTTCAATATAATTATCTTGCAAAGCTGCCAACCTAATCCGGCAATTTGTTAGTACCGCCCCTTTTTCTACACAACTTAATTTTTAAAGTAATTTTCTTCAAATATATTTACGATGAGTTAAGAAGAAATGACTGGTGTAGAAAAAGGGGCGGTACTAACAATTTGCCGGATTAGGTTGGCAGCTCTGATCTTGCATATTACTAGTACGAATTTCTACTAAATGATACATACATATATAGGTAGATACATACACTATATACACACATATACTTAATCTTTCATCTGTAATGTACTGCAAATTTCCAATTACCGTAATTTTCGGTGTATAATCCGCAGGTTAGATATGTCATTTCACCATCAGTAATTTTCTTTAACAGAAAAATCTTTATTTTCTGAGACTTTAAGGAGAGAACAACTCCTACAAACATAATTACATTTGTCAATTAAAATTTCCGGTGGAAAACTAACTTATCTGACCTGCGGATTATACGCAGAAAAATACGGTACACAATGTGACCTACGGTAAGAAATGAAAATATTAAAACTATTTACAAGCTTTAGTTTTGGAAGAAGCTTTGTAATAAATAAATGCAAGACGTCTCTTCATAGAAATGTTTCTCATTTCAAATAAACTCCGACTTTCGACCAGTACAAAATGGAGATTTCACAGTTCAAGAAATCCTCGTCCAAACAAGACTTTTAGCTTTTCTTAAGTTTGTATCTGCAACTTGCTGTCCCTCCCACTCTTTGGTGGTCCAGAAAAGCCACGCGACACAGGGGGCTAGCAAGCAGCTGCAGCACACGGAAAGGTGTTCCATAATACTATTTTTTGAAAAATAAAAATAAAAATAAGAAGCAAGAAATGGACACAAGGACCTTACGAAAGAACGTTGGGTGCTATGGTTGCATTCAAAGGGAAAATTTGAAATAGGACTGATTCAAGTCATTCACAATAGGAAAAAAAGTATTAATTCTATATTTAGCTCAATGAAGTGTGATTCAAAGGCACTGTGTATATCTGAATAATAGATAGTGTTTTATGTATATTTCAAATGCAAGTATGAATCAGTTATTCTTTTGTAAAGAGCAAGCAGATGACATGGTGACATACTGACATAAATATAGAAAACAAATATAGAAAATAAAATGCTCTGTATGAGCAAATAAAATAAATAAATAAATAAATAAATTTCAGTATGAAAACTGAAATAAATATTAACATAATTTTTAACACATGGAAATTATATTATATAAAATTTCCAGCTTTTATTTATTTATTATGTAGAAGGATAACTTTTATTTTTTAATTTATTTCAGCTACGGTATGTTTTTGAGGTTAAAGATGAATAAAAATAATTTTTGCATTTAGATCGATTTTTGCAAATACGTTAATGAAGTACAATGTTTTTATTAATTTATACATGCGTACATTTGTACAAGTTTCAAATTTAATGCTGGAAATTGATGAGGATTTGTTTCTACTACTTATTTAATAACAATAAATTTTCTCCTTGCCTAAATTGATGATTTTGAAAACTTTTTTTTTTTTTTTTTTTTTTTTTTTCAGAAACAATGGTAAAAAATAATCTTGCGCCAATTTCCAACTCTTGCATTTATCTTTGCATTAAACAAATTAGCCAACAAATAATTAATAAATATTATTCCTTTTTACATGTTTTACTGAACATTTTTTGTCACTTCATGGAGAATGACATAGTCACTTCATGGAGATATGCATAATATGCAAACGTTTAATTTACATATAAATTTAAGAAAAAGCACAGTTGAATTTTTTTACTCATAACTCAGGCTGTAGCTTGTGCTCCATCACTAGCTAATGCCTCCATCTTGCCTCCAGCTGTAACAGTGCTTACAATTTATACGTATACATAGCTGCCAATTTGTACGGTTTTTTTTTTTTTTTCAACTGGAAATTTTTAATAAGTTTTTAAGCACTTTTTTGCGATTAAACATGATAAATTTTTTTGCAATGAAATAGTGGTGTAAAAAAACCGTGCAAGTTGGCATATATGCGAATATGACGAATTAGATTATAGGAACCACTTAATTGTTTTTATTCCCAGTTATGAGTAGTTTAAAAAGGACCTGTTTAAATATTTATAACTAAGATGTTACTGCAACCATTAAACTCTTACGATTGATATTCAACTTTGTATGTATATGTTTAGTACCAGATGTATTAACTTTTGTCAAAAGTATTTTATACAACTTTTATTTAATTAAATATGAACTATTTAATTGCATGCAATCTTAGGAGATAAAATTTAAAAAATATTTGTGCATTTCTATGAAAGAATAGCTATAGAAATAAAATTCGAAGTAAATGAATTGTACGCGTGAAAAATTCTTAAGTTTTTTTCGAATTGTTGTTATGTACAATGAAACACAGAAATGTAGAAAATAATAATAATAATAGTAATAGTAATAATAACTGTGCATGATTTACGAATAAGAACACAGGTATCTCTATAACGCCTTCAAAAACAAGTCACAATATTAATTAGTGACGCAAAAGAGCAGATTAAAAAAATATATATTCTAGATTTATATAAAAGTGTTCGTTTATGCGTACGTCAAGGTATTTCAAATGTAAGAGTTAACGACGTATAGTTTTTATAAATGGTAGATACTATACGGTAAAATAAAGAATTGTAAGTTTGATTTGAAAAATTTTAAAGTTTATTATGTATATGTACATAAAGGTTAAAAATATGTAAATTGCTATTTCCCACAATTTTCCCCTTAAAAAATGATGTTAATGTGTTGTTTCCTCACAGTTTGCTTTTAAATTTAGCTGTTTACACCGTTATTTGAATACTATGACTGATGAACTGAGTAAAAATGATTTTTTTTTAATTTATAATTTTAATATATAAAAAAATAGAATTAATAAAATACTGATGCAAGAAAATTTAAAATAACTCTAAATTTTAAGGAAAAACATTCACTTTATTAAAAAAAAAAAAAAAAAAAAAAAAACTTTTGATTGTGTATAATTTTTATTTAACATTATCAATAAGTAAGCTATAGTTCTGGAAAAATAGGGAAATTGCACGTTTTTATTGTAGAAACTAAATTTGTATTTCAGCTATTTTATAGAATTTTTCAATGGTGTTGCAAAAGCTAAGAAATCTTACCATTGTTTTTGGAAGGGAAAAAATTTCTTTGTCATTCAAAAGAACATTTCTTAAAAAGTAATTTTAATTAAATAAATAATTTCATTAATTTAATTTTTTTTCTAAATGCTGTTTGAAATATTACATTTCTAAAATCCAAAGCTTTTAATTATTCTAATTAAAAAATAAATAAATAAATAAATAAAAAATAAAAATAAATAAATAAAAACTCTCTCTCTATATATATATAGTTTATTTTTAAAAGGGGTTATTCCATTACATTACATACAATTATAAGGTTTGTGATGGCAGTTGGAGAAGAAGAAGAAAGAAAAAACAACTATCAATCTATATCTATTATCTATAAAAATATTTTCGTAAACCTTTTGATTAATGTATGATTAAAACATGTCCGAAAGCAAGTAAAGTTAAGATAGTAGTAAATGTAAAAGAAAAACTTATAATTATTTTAAAATAAGTTCTCATAAGCGAGGAAAGCAGTGTAGTACTTAGCCTGTAAATCTATCTTTCCCTTTCGTGGAATCGTAGCGCTGAGGAAAAAACTAGGAAAACACATGTTCGTTTGTTTGTTTTTAATCCTAATTTCCAGGAAATAATGTCGTAAGATTGCAAGACATTTTTTATAACCCCAGCCTGTTTACACTTTTGAACTAACCTTTTTTTTTTTTTTTTTTAGAATTCTCCAAGAAGCAATCATGATGATAATTGACCGCAAAGCGAAGTTTAATAATAGAATAATATCAACGTTTTGAAATATTATAATTACAATGCATTCCCAGTAAAGTCCCAATCAAACCGATTTTATGAAAAATAAATTATAATCTTAATATTCAAGCTAGATTTAGACCTTTCAGTCCTACAAGACTGCTATCTCAACCACAATGATTATCTTCTAATGTATAATTAGGATCTAAATGAAATGTGTAATTAAGATCTAAATTATCAAACAAGTACGTGCTGTTTTGTATTTATATACATGGACATACATATTAAGTATGCGAACAAAGCATATTTTAAGTATTCCATAGTTCTGTTTATTTATTTATTTATTTTTTTTAAATTGAATACAATATTGTAATACTTCATTGATTGTGTTGTTATTCGTAGAATTAAACTTTTTTCAAGTTAATTTGCGATATTTAAGCACTATAATTTATTAATGAATTGCATTTAAATGAAAAAAAAATATATGTATATAAGTTTTGCCTCCTTCCTTCCTTTCTTGGGTTGCCTTTTTTTTCCCTGGATTTTGATTTGGTTTGAGTTTTTCTGTTGGGATTTGGTTGGGTTGGTTTGTTGTATCGTTTGTTTTGCGGGCTGTTAAGGATTAAATTTGATTTCTTTGGATATGTGTATTTCATCCCCTGATGAATTTTTTTAAAACCTTTCTGGGCTTCTCCTGCATGGAGAAATTGTTCATTCTTATTGGTCATTGTGGTTTTGGAGGTCTTGTGTCTGTTGCTTGGCTTCTACTGCACTTAATGGGTCATTATTGTTCATTACTGAGTTCTCTTTTTTCACATTGAAATATTGTCCTAGAGTCAACCTTCTTTTCACCAGAGTCTAATTACACGGTCCTATTTTAATTTTCAATAGGTATTGTTGTACAGTGGATTGGCGTCAGTGCTATTGTTGAACTTGTTAATTGAATCAATTTGGGAAATCTCGTTGCTTTGTTTGGCGTGTGTATGCCTCTTTGGTGAATTGTTTGACTAACTATTCTTCATTCTCATTCTTTGCTTCTACTATCAAAATGATTATATATATATATAAATATCGTTTTAAAGACTCCATGTTGTTTGAAAGGTTATTTTTTTTATTCGCATGCTTTGAACAACTAAACATTTGATTTGTTTTACTTGTAATCCATGTGACTGCACTTACTTCTTCATGTGAGATTTTTTTTTTTTTTTTAATGTTTTTGTTTGATTATCTCATTTTTCGAATTAAGTAGTTTTTCCACATTCTTCCTCCTATTTTTATTAAATTATTTTAATGTATGATTGGAAGCCCGCTATAAATTTGTTATTATATCAACTAGCGAACGTAATCTTACATTGGTGCTCAACGGGGAAAAATGTCTCAAATGAAAAGTTTTTTTTTTCATCGTTCTGAGCTATTCTTACAGTCGGCGGTAAAATTATTGAAGCACCAGTAATTCCTACTTAAAAGATGGACACCTAATACTGTTTTGTTAAGTAAATACTTGTCGAGTCATGATCTTACAAGGAAACATTCAAAAGGTGTCATCTTCAAAAAGTATTGACAAAAATATATGTGATTCTACTCTTCCTAAAACACCAGAAAATGAAAAAACTATCAGCTAAAATTCATTACAGCGACCACAAAAAATTATCAAAATTAAGCATATTTGGTGATTTCATAGTGCTAGGCGACTGATTTGAGTACTTGTCGGAAAAGCAAAACACGGTTCTGTTCGTACACGGTAATCTCGGTGCTAGCAAACGTATCTCCTAACAGCACTAAATCGCCAAATATGCTTAATTTTGATAATTTTTTGTGGTCGCTGTAATGAATTTCAGCCGATAACTTTTTCATTTTCTGGTGTTTTATGAAGAGTAGAATCACATATATTTTTTTCAATACTTTTTGAAGATGACACCTTTTGAATGTTTCCTTGTTAGCCTAATACTGATTATAAAAAAAGTAAGTTGATGATTAAAATTAGCGATCAGACTCAAAAAATATTTATGAAAAGTGTGGATGTGTGCTTCAACAATTTTGCTGCCGACTGTAATTGAAAAATAATTTGTCAAAAAAAGTGTTTTAATTGTTTATTCCCTCATTGCTTGTTTGATTCACTTGTTTTGGTTTCATGTCGTTTTAACGTAAAGGAAATATTATTTAAATAGCCACTAACTATCTAGAAATAATATTAAGGTAAGTTTGAATTTAAATTAAAATAAAATAAAAAACCAGTAAGTAAAATTTGTATTGTTTCAAAAATCAAAATTAATTGTTTCAATAATTTACAAAAAGTCTTCACAGGTTATTTTAATTTGAGGAAATTTTATTCTTTTTGGTCTATGGGGTTTCAGCAGTTTTAAATCTTTGTTGCTTGGCTTATACAACGTTTTAAAAAATTATTAATAATAATTAAATTAAAATAATTTTTGTAATTAATTAATTACAAAAAATAATTAAATTCGGATTATAGATAAAGAATTGCTTTTTATTTAAAAGTAGTAAATAAATATTTTATTTTCTATTTCTAAAGAAATGTAGGTCTAAGAAATAGCAAATATATGCGTTTATACACTAAGCGACAAAAAAAAAAAAAAAAAAAAAAAAAGCCGCACTGCAGAAAAAATGACTTATAACTTTTTTTTTTATTTGTAATAACTTTAAAATTAATGTTTGAAACAAATAAAACTGTCTTTTTTGCACAATAGTAAAGGGATGAAATGATACCTATGTACATTTTCGATTAAATAATTCGCTTTATTGCACTCTACGAAATACTTTTTAAAAATCTGCATAAAACTTTCTTTTTGAACATAATGCAATAACCATACACTTTGTATTCTATTATGATTTATTATATGAAATGAACAAGTTACATTTTAATATATAAAATAAAATTATTTATTTGTTAGATCTAAGCAATTTTTTTTTTTTAAATATGTATTCTGCATTGGGTTAATTCCACCTTTATATGGAATTACTGTTTTAATACGCAATGGCATAGTTTTGTACAGTGTTTTAATATAAATCTCAGAAATTTCAATGTGCCAAATATCACAAATAATTTTTCTAGTCCTGGCAGAGTTATAGGCTGCAAATTTCGAATCCTCTCCCCCTCTACCCCGCCTTTTTATAGACGAAAAATTTTCGAGCGGATCGCGATTAGGACTATTTCCATGTATGGTAAAGAAGAAAAAGTGAATAAACGTACCACAGACGCCGTGTAGTAAGGTGCATTATCATCTTGAAATGCTGTTTGCAGAAATGTCCAAAGATACCCCCAAAATAGTCGTTCAGACACCACTTTTATGAAGATTGTGTTTTATTTCGAGTTAATTAATCTCTTGAGCATAAAAATTTGCCGGACTGTTTGAAAAGTTATGCACCTCCATACCATAATGTACGGAGAATGTGTAACGTTTTAAAAGTGCGATTTTCCTTAAGTCGGTCATATTTTCGTTGTCAGATCTGCTTGTTTTCTTTGGCTCGAAATAAGTTAAACTTGAATCATCAATGAGAACCAGTTCAGCCCAATAATTAACTAATCATTTTTTAATTTTTTTAGCCATCTGAGGTCTTGCTTTTCTAATTCTCTTCACTAAGAATAGAATATTTTCAAATTTTCTATCATTTAAACCTGCTTTGTTTAATAGTTGCTGTACTGTAGCTAAAAAAATAATGCTGCTAAACACTTTTTCTGAATCTCTTTTATGTTCTAAATGTAATACAAACCGATTTTATAAGCAATGGCTTTTTAACTTACGGTCATCTCGCTTGGATGAGCAACATGGACGCCGAAAACTAAATTTCCAGTTTATAAAATTTTATATCTTGCTAAAGACCCTTTTACCAATATTTCGTTAACATTTAATTATTTTGCCATCTCACGTATTAAAATATTTTTTGATTTTCATTCAAAAATTTATACTTTTTGTGGCATCGTTAATTCTTACCATTTTCGAAATAATTTCTAAAATTACAATTTTCCTGACAATTGCATTTTGTTTTTAACACAGGACTCAAAGCTAAAGTGCATGTGGAGGACAACATAATAAAATCTGTTCGCAAATTTTCTTTTTAAACGATAAAATTGGCGGTTGTAGAAGGCGAAATAAAATTTCCAAGTGCGGTCTTTTTTTTGTCGCTTAGTGTATATATATAAATATTTTTTAAATACATAGGAATGATTGCATTGAAAAAAAAAAAGTTGAAACAAAGAAAAAAACGAGTTCTTAATTTGAAACGCTTTTAACTGATAGAAGAAGAAAAATAAATAAAATTAATTACAAATCAGTGATGAAAGCAAATATTATAGCTAAATTTAAAAGGGGGTCACAGATGATGGTTTTAAAATATTTTATTAAATATTTTTTTAAACTATAAATTTACTTAATAACTTAAATTGTATTCTTAAATTCTTTTTTAAACTTTTAATTATCAAATCCTTTTATCTCAATGCAATTTTAATGATATTTTTACAATAAAATATAACCTGAAAAACTTTTGCCTAAACAGTATACTAAAATACAAATTCGCTCATACAACAAAGCAATTAATAATAATAATAATAGTAATAATAATAACAACTGCTTTTTAAAAAGATTATTGATTTACAACTTACATAAATATTTTAATTTTATCTCAATGCAATTTTAATGATATTTTTACAATAAAATGTAACCTGAAAAACTTTTGCCTAAATAGTATATTAAAATACAAATTCGTTTATACAACAAAGCAATTAATAATAATAATAGTAGTAATAATAACTGGTTTTTAAGAACATTATTGACTTACCACATGCATAATTATTTTAATTTTGTTAAAAAAAAAAAAAAAAAAAAAAAAAAGAAAAAGAAAAAGAAAAAAAAATGAAATCACGAGTCTCTAAATCTCGAATAAATAAATAAATTAACTTTTAACTTTTGAATAAACTTTAAACTTTAGGCGAATTTTCAAAATATATCAATACGAAACATTATTTTTGAAATTGAGTTTTTTTTTTTTTTTTTTTTTTTTTTTTTTCAAGGCTAAAAAATGGTTTGAGAGAGCATACCTAGTTTAAGAATTTGGGCACGTGACTTCTACCATAAAGATTTCTACATGTAAATTCAGCACATTTATATAATTAGTCTAAAGTATTTATTGACATATTAAAATGCAGAGTTGTACCAAGTATACTTTAAGCCAATCGTGTTTAAAGCATGCACTTAGGCTATTCACCTACTCTGAATACCACAATGAAAGAAATCGGTGAACCAACCTACCTACGTACCTAATGCCCGACTAACTCGGTGGCTTTAGTTACGGTTAGTTAACACGCTCACTAAATGTGTATAGAAAAGCGAAACTGCTGCTGTAAAGATTTTTTTATTGTAAGTTTTCATTTTTAGCCATATCACATAGATTGTTGTATTTTTGTGCGAACGATATTTATTTATGGGGGACAGTTTCATTTCTTCAAGGTCGTTGGGCAAGAAAGACCGTAGCAATGGTGGCAAATTTAACAATAGTGTAAACGTAAATCATACTGTTTTTCTGTCGAAATCTGAATTCAACAATTTTCCGTTCTACCGCATATCGTTCTCTTAAATAAATTTTTCGATTGACCTACATAAATGATTTATTTGAACAATTTTCTGCTGCCATAAAGATGTATACAACTATCCAATGCTTTTCAAATAAATTGTTACTAATTTATTATTTTAGAATGCAGAAATACTGTCATATTCAACATCAGATAATAAATAGGTCAAATATGTAAATCATTAGGTCAAATTTCTTGGTTTTTATTACACAGCACTAAAATAAATTTTGCTAATGTTCAATGTAAGGCTGGAAACAAACTTTATCTCTAAAAACGTTTTTAAATCAAAATTCCTTGCTGATAGTAATTCTTTATAAAATGTTATCAGGTAAAAAGATAATTACTAATAAATAGACAACTATTTTATTCATAAAAGTGCTTCACAGAAATATACTTCATACAAAGGAAACATATGTGTTATAATGTCGATTGTAATATCGATAATTGTATTATTTTAAAATAAATTATTAAACAAATCGGTCCCAGCAAAAGGTAACACTTACGGATCAGTGCTCTGTTTATATGTTAGGGAAAGTAAGTAGGAAATATCCCCAAAAGTTTGTATTATTACTTCAAATAATTCATTTTTCTAAAGAAAAATTCTATTCCATTCGAGAAATTTAATGTTTATTTTATTTTTATTCTTAAAAATTTTTCTTTTCATATTTCAGTATTTTGAGAAAAATAAAAGTGGTTATCTTTCTTAATAATGAGAAATAAATAATTAAATATATGCTTTAGTACCATATTCGTAATATTTATAAAGCGATATCAAGGAATATTGCTCAATGTTTGTACCACACATTTTAATTCTGTAGTCTTAGCAGAAAACTTTTAAATTTCACTGGAAAGATTTCAAATTCTTTTATTTTATACCTTATTTCCTAATAGTAATCTTTGGCTTGTGTAATTCTAAACTATTATTGCAAAACGTTTGGAAATCCTAATTCAAAACCGAAAGATGGCACTCCAATATTTTAATAATAATAATAATAATAATAATAATAATAATAATAATAATAAAATCTTCCAGCTATGTAGATTACTGAAATACGAAAATTACCTGAATTTCTTGAAAATAAAGATTTTGTTTCTAGAAATTAGTAATTTTGTCTTATTTTTTTTCCTTTGAGGTAGAATATATACTTACAATCTCTGAATCAGAATTTCACAAGTTAAATGCGCCATCAGAAAAGCTATTTTTAAATTCATTTATCATTTTTAATGTGAGCTTTAATATATTAATACTAAAATAGTTAATGCTGAATTTTATAGTAAATATTTTTATTATTTATATACATATACATATATGAAACTTACTTACATAACTGTAAATTACATGTTCTGCGACTTTTATAAGTAATTGGGGTGGGAAGCTCATTTTGCAATTAACATATGCTCAATTTGTTTTAAGATTAGTAAACATTTACTACAAGTATTTTTAAAGCTTATTAGCACCAGCATCTCTAATGCTGGAGAGCCCATTAAAATATTTTTTTAATTAGGAATTAATCATTACATTTGTTATTCTATTGTTCTCGCAGGTTAGCATATACGTAACCTCCGTATGAAAATTATTAGAATTTTTTTTTTTTATTTTTTTACTCAAAGCAAATATTCGACGCTTGTTTGCGTGGAGCAATGTACACTATTGTACTGGAAAAGAAAGCGCATTGTACGTTATCATGAGACAGGTGTTACGGTTGAAGTGACAATCTCGATTGTTGATTTCTGTTTTCTGATTTCGATATATACTATTCCTGTTTATTTATTTATTATTTTTTAATTACATATTATATAATTTCTTTTATAAAATTTACCTTTTATCTCTAGTTACAAGCTTCATTATGCATTGCTCCCGTTTATTAAGATTAAAGAAATTTAGAAATTTTATTCATTAATTTATCAACCATGAATATTCATTTTAGTTAAATTGGAGTGTAAGGTTGATTTTGATACCAATTTTGTGAAAAATGTCATAGCCGGGAATCGATCTTGGGCACACCTCTAACTACACTCCACTTTAACTAAAATTATAAGAAAATAATAAGAAAATTAAGCAAAAAAAAAAAAAAAAAAAAAAAAAAAATAATAATAAATAAACAATTTTAGAAAAATAAAGAAAAACTAAATGAGAAATGGTGTTAAGAATGCTTTATAGATAGATGAGGATGCATATGCCTCCGAATGTTAAATTAAAACCCGACTTTTCTTCCTGTACTCTCTTTTCTTTTTCTTTCGTAATAAATTGTTTAAAAAATGAAATTATTAATTTGTAAACTATGAACATCACCAGTATATCAAAAATATCAATAAATAATTTTATAATGAACATCTCATTGAACTTTTATGTCTTTATGTACAATTTGAAAAAAGTTAATCACATACGAAAAAAGAAGAAAAAGGAAAGTGCATACAGGAAGAAAAATCCAGTTTTAGTTTAACATACATGGAAGCATGTGTATCTTCACATATCTATTTTTGTTTTCTTTTCTAAAGTTGTGTAATTTTTTTTTTTCATTTTTTCCATTTAAATTAATATCTGTTTAAAAATTGTTACTCTTTTGTCAAAATTCGATCAATGGTTTGTTACCAAACATGCCATCCAAATTTTACTTTCATATACGCCATTCATTTCATTTAAAAATTATGTGCAAAAGAAAAGAACATGAAAATATATTGTTGCTTTAATTTTATACGCATCAAGGTAACTTCATGGAATCTAAAATAAAAGTATAAAAATGCCTATGCTAAATCACCCCACCCACCCCCCACTTTTTTTTCTTCAAATTTTAAAACAATTATCATTACTAATTGCAGAGTGTTAAAAATTATATCGGACAAATAATGTTAGTTCTATTACAGGACTTATAAGGATTTACAGAACTTTTTTAGGACTTCTTTTCTTTTCTTTTTTTCAAATTTATGCAATACTATAAAGTAAATTCTTTTGATAATGATAACCTTCACTTAAACTTTCATTCTTTTCTCCTTAATTGCGCGGGAACGCCGAAAAGAATAAATTTATTCTTTTCAAATAAACATGTTTGAATGGAAAAAAATTACTTTAGCGTAGTTTATTTGTATGAAATTATTTTAAACTATATCTTTTTAGAAAAATTCCAAATTAATTTCTTTTTTTTTCTTTTTCTTTTAATAACGGTTTAATTGACGACCGAAACGATTAGACTGACAGATAAAGAATGCATTTCGCATGAAACTGACTATTTCTCGACAACGACATTTATAATCAGCAAAAAATAATGATGTTTTCTTTGACATTCATCACAAAGATCTCCTTTTGTTGCAGTTACTACACTTCGACCAGGTATTTGGAGGAATGTATTGAAATATCCGTAACAGTGTAAATCTGTCTAACTTGTTAGAAGGGAGAGAAAGTAATAACCTGCAATAAACTTCTTAGATCAGTTAATTTTCGACAGCAGTTCAAGGTCAATCGTAATTTCTAAAAGCTCATTCATAGGCATTTCAATTCAGGAAATATGCTGCTGATAGTAAATTACAGCATCCGAATGTCTTAAAAGATATACAACCAGGGGTGTCTAATGTCACTCCTTTGCAACAAAGTATCAAGCCATTATAACTAACAGTTTTGTGGGGCGTATGTATGTTTTTTTTTTTTTTAATCTAATAATATACAACTGTATTTTTGGAATTCTGCAGATCACAAATAACGTGATGGAAGACCTCCGGTAAAACTACGGTATGTCTATTTTTTTAGACGTAACGTTGCGCTGACCTTCTTTATCCTGGAGGGTCGGCAAAATCAACTGGACACACCTGCTGTTGTAGAGAAGAACCTAGAAGGGGAAAAGATTGTTTTTACTCTAGATCTGGAGGGGGGGGGGGGGCGTTCAGATGCAAGGAGGAATCCCTTGAAGGATGAAAAGGACGCAGGTACAACAGTGCAAGCGATTGGGGAAAGCATTCTGCTATTGTCAGATGCAAAATCGTGAGTAAAGTGGGGAGTCGAAGGGGGAAAAACCAGGTAAGGAGAAGAACACGCTATATTTGGCGTAAGATTTACAGCTAGAAGAGCCGCCACTCATCTTTATTTTCAATGAAAGTGGAGGAAACTAAAGGACACTAAATGAAATAATGAATGTCTTTGGTTCACATTACGATGTAATATGTTATTTGTTCGTGATTTGGGTGTTATTGTTTTCCGTAAAAAAGGTTTTTTCTGAACTTTCACCCCGTTATTTGTAACATGTTAATCTGAAACTGCAACATTCTGCCAACCTATGAAAATATATCATTATAAAGTTTAGCTGTCTATAATTATTTAAAAGGAATTGTTTATTAGAACGAAGAGTAATACTTAATTATAATTAGTAAATTCTTTAACGAATGTTTTAAGAAGATTCTATGAAGAGGCTAAAGAAGAGAAAAAAGACATACTATTTTTTCGAGATATAATAATGTAGTACAGAGAAACCTCTCAAGTTGGACACCCCTGTAAGTTGGGCACCCCTCTAAGTTGGACGCTTTTTCTCGGAACGGAATGTATCCATTAACATTATGTCTAACCCCTTTAAGTTGGACACCTCTCTAAGTTGGACACTTTTTCTTGGAACCGTAGGTGTCCAACTTAGAGAGGTTTTACTGTACTATTATCGTCTTTTATTTCGTCTTTTTAGCAGCTTGCGACTCCTAGACCTGCTCTTTTTCACTGCAATCTCTATTTGTGCTTGTGAAACATAAATTTTGCACTACTTAAAATATTATCCTGAATTCCTGCTTCTTTTATAAATGGACATAGCAGGAAACAATATAAATAATTTTTTATCTGTCTTTTTCTTCCCCCCCCCCCTGCCTAATTTCAAACTTTTATTAAACATTCTTAAAAAATATGACAATCGCCGCATGTAGTGCTTCTGAGATATTTTGCAGAATATGCAACTATCATAGTAATTTGCGTGGTTTTAGTTACATATGAATACACAAATGAAGAAGTTCTGCGTTAACAGCTGCTAAAGATCAACGTCCAGAAGCTAACATAAATTTAAATTTCATTTTACAGAATGTATGTAGCAAAATGTACTTAATTTTTAAGTAACGTACATTAATATCAGATATTAAATTAAAATTCTGTTTAAACATATTTTTTGCTATGAAAATGATTTGTAGGTAACGTATTATGAATATATTGGTGAAGATGGAAAAAGATTTCTAATCTAAAACTACCAAAAATTTACGTATATAATAATCTACAGAACTTTTAATACGGTTTTATTCTTTCTACCTTTTTCCATTTCAAAATTTTAGAAATATGTAAATAATTGAACAACTCCTTAAATTTTACGACAAATCATAATATATACCGTAATTTCGCGTATATAACCCATGGCGGAAGGTAACCCGCAGCACAAAAAATTTATCTAAAAATAATTATAACCGAAAGATATCCCGCACTTCTAAAATCACATGGTCGGCAATCGCCGTTTGTAATTTCAATACTAATTGCTATTATTTTAATAATAAGTAGGAAAAGATACAAATAATAAACAAGTATACAAATAAATATAAATAATAAACAAATAAATTTACTTACCTATAATGAAAGAGCAAATAATCATGACTTATTATTCTTTATCTCTATATAAATTACTATATAAACTGGAGTAACTTCTAATGATTAACACCTTTATTCAGTTTGTAAGAAAATTATAGATTAATAATATATTTATTTACAAAGTTAATTCAAGTCCATCGAATTTAGATTTTTCCATATCCGAATTAAAATGTTGCAATATTGTTTGGGACAGTTTGTCTTCATCATCCTTATTATCCTCCTCCTCAAGTTCCTTTTCACTGTCCTCAATTTCATCGTCATTATACGTTAATAATCTAGACTTTTTTAATTCAGATTTTACCGTTTTGATAGTAATAAGGTCCCAAACGTTTATTACACATTCAGCTACTTTCACTAGAGATGCTTTGATTTTCTCCTTGTTCGCGATGGATACCCCGCATCGGATGATAGCCCGCAAGACATACAAAGTTAGGTTTTTTAATAGATTACCCGCGGGTTATACACACGAAATTACGGTAATTTTTACCAAGATGAATTAATAAAAAGTATATTTATTGGTTAATATTGCTCATTATTTAAGCTTTGCTTTTGGATGCTGCATTTTTTTCAAGTTTGAACTATTTTATATATTTTTAATAACAGCACATTATTTTCACTTCACAAAATATTTTTATTCTACATTTGAATTTTTACAAAGTAAATTTTTGCGCAGGTGCCTAACTGCTTTCCCGCTTCCTTCTTATATATGCTGATGAAAGGTCACATTTAGTTATTTTGATGTGAAATAACTGTTAAGTGCATGCAATTTATAGTATTTGCTTGCACAATTTAAGTCTACTTAATGATGGAAATCGCTGCAAAACTTTTTTGTCTTGTAGAGAAGGTATGAAATATATTTTCTGATTAAATAACACTAAACTTACCATTCAGAAATAGTGGTTCTAAAATAGATATGAAAACCCAGCTACTGAAAGTTCAGAAAAATGTTTGCAGATATGCATATGTGTAAACACAGCCCAGGACAAATTAACATCTTATATTTTTTTTTTTTTATTCTGTATTAGCTATATTAAAACTGAACTCAGTTTTCATTATTTATAAATATTTAAATAGAAAGAATTCAGAACTGAATGATATTATTTTATAAATTAGCTCCCATGATTCAGAGTTCTTGGCATTTGTGCTGTAGTTAAACTACTGTCATTGCAAACAAATTGAAAAAACTTTAATCAACGTTTATAGACGTCATGGCTAAACAATGAAATACAATCATTTCTCTCTCAAATAAATTATTGATTTTAATGATTTTTGACTTCATATAAAATTAAATATTTCGCCTGTAAATAGGTGAAATCTCTCCTATGGTATGAACGGTGTTTATTTGTGAGGAATATGAGATCTACAAGTGATTTATGGATGGATGAACGCTAAAAATATGTCAAACAATGCCTCACAATCATCTCACTGTAAAATGACGCCCAGGAAAAATTTTAGCCGGATAATACTTCCTGTCATGCATCTAAGTTTGTTCATGCATGGTTATAGTAAAATATATTACATCATCTAGTTGTTGAAATTCGGACGAAAGCATGTAGGGTATTTTTTGGTGAAATGAAATTACAGTTTAATCAAAAACAATCGACTTTTTCTTATATTTAGAGAACATAAAAGCTTCGTAGTAGGATAAAAGTTTAAACTTTTGCCCCTTCCTCTTAGACATCAGAAAAATTGCATTACGGTATTATTCAAGTTTATTTAATACAAATACTACTATTTTGATATTTTATAAAAAAATATATGAATAATTAACAACCATATTCATATTTTTTAATTTGAAAAGAAATTTAAACAATACCATGTAAACAAAGATTTGAACCACACAATCATTTAATAACAACCCGAAATTGTAAAGCTAAAAAAACCGTCAAATTCTCAATTTAAATTTGAAATGAAGCTTCACATGTTTCGATATAAATAGTTACTTTTATAACATGACACTATAAATGTTTATTATATTAATTGTAATAGTTTTGTTGAATGTTAATTGTTATAGGTCTAACCAATTTAATGAAGGTTGATGTAAGAGGAATATACATACATATAGGAACTTTTATTACATAAGAAGCTATAATGCAAAAACAACGAAATATTTTTTTTCTATGATGACTGTTTTGTTTAAACAATTTATTGTTGTTTTCTGGCGACACATCGTTTTTCTTGCATACTATATTCTACAACAAGGGGCATTTTTAATGTATCGAGTTCAATAGCTGAAATACTTGGTATTTCTCGGTCTCATCCGAAAAAAGAAAACGAAAGGAAGGAAGAAAAGCTGCAATTAAAAGCATAAAACATTAAAAAATTTTAATAATTAGAAGAGCTCAAGATGTTTCCAAATTCTGGGATGTTTGGGTTCCGGTATTTTTTCTACCAGAATTTTTGAATTGTAATTTTCGTTATGCTGCACTCAGGGAAAAAAAAAAAAGTTTTGATTAAAACTACAAAATATATTTTGTTGAGGTCATTTTGTTGTTATGAACTAAACTTTTGTTTGATAGAAAATCAGTTTTGTTACGACAGCACAAATAATATTGTTAAAAATGTTTACAAAATTTCAACAAAATGTCTTTGTATTTGCTTATATTAACATAAAAAAAAAAAAAAAAAAGTTTACTGTAATTTTTGCATATTTGTAAATATAAAACAGTTTTTTTGTACGATTTTTTTTTTTTTTTTTTTTTTTTGTTAGAATTGTAAAACAATTCAATTAAAATTATTTTGTTAATCTAAACAAAATTTCTATTGGAACTAAACAGAATTTTTATTGTACCAACGAATTTTCTCTCAGTGTGAAAGTTACTAAAAGACTGTCACAAATATTGTTGTGAGAAAATTGCAGTAAAAAAAAAGGGAACACAATTTCCTGCAAACTGTACAATAAGAACTTTATTTTTACCACCATTTTATCCACTTTATGAACTTAAATAAAGAATTTCCATATCAAGATTTTAGTTCAAGTGCTTTCTAAATTGTACTGCTTATCCTCTCCTTTTCCCCTTTGCCCTTTGGAATGAGGGAAGCGTCTTTTTAATAGCATAGGGAGTATGGTCTTGAATAAAGAATTTTTATACTATAAATATCAATTTTCTAGCTCAAAAAGTTTTTCCAAATTGCACAGCATATACCTCTTTCTATCTACATTTCATCTCCTTTACTAGGTTGAGCAGCTTTTTAATAGTGTAGTGAATATGAAGTTAAGAATTTCCCTACCACATATCAAGTTACTAGCTCAAGAGATTTCCAAATTATACACCCACCTCTTTTTACACCCTTTCCATCTCCTTAAAGGACCTGAACAATTTTTTTAATAGTTTAGGGAATACGAAGTTGAATGAAATTTTTTTCATACAAATATCGAGCTCAAGCGGCTTCTAAATTTCCCCTTGCACCCCATTTTTACTCCACTTCATCCTCTACTGAAAGGTTAAGCAATTTTTTAATAGCATGGTGAATATGTACTTGATTGAAAAATGTTCATAGCAAATATCAAATTTCTAGCTCAAGCAATTTCCCAATTGTACCCACACACAGGAAAAAAAAAAAAAAAAAAAAAAAAAAAAAGTTTAGTTGAAACAACACAATTTTGCTGAGACTATAACAGAAAATAAATAAATAAATAATAAGAAAAGAAAGAAAAGAAAGAAAGAAATAAAAGAAAGTTGATTTAACAAAATTCTTGTTATTTCAACTAACTCATCAAAAATTTTATTGTTTCAAGAAAGCATTCTTTTCTGTGTACCCACTTTTTAACCCCATTTAACCCCTTTTAAAGAGGTTGAGAACTATTTTAATAGCATAGTGAATAGAAAATAATTTTTCACACTAAATATCAAGTTTCTATTTGGAGTGGTTACCAAAATACACAGCCTACTTCTTACTTTCCCTTCCTTGGAGTTCTTTCTCGGTAGGAACTTGTGTCCTAACTTTCTTTTAATTTCTGTAGCGGACAAACGTAAATACTTTTACATTTTTATACAGATATTACCAATGAATACTCATAGCACTAAAGTTTTCATTGATATATTTAAAAGCAGAATGTACTGATTAAATAAATAATGCTTATATTGTTAAGTCATAATTAAAAAAACACTATTCTACTCTCATTACGCAGGTATAGTGATAAATAAATAAATAAATAAAATAAATAATATATATATATATATAAACCTATTAAATAATTTAAAATGTAATATATATATATATATATATATATATATATAAAGTAAGAAAAATAAGAAAAAAAATAAGCAGGAGAGACGAATTGAATATAATAATAATAATAATAATAATAATAATTATAAAAATCCCAACTATTCATGAACCGAAAATCAGATAGGGAAAAAACTGTATTATGTAAGATGCCTTTTCAAGCTAATCTATGCAATATAAGACCCTGACCTAGCACCTCGCGTAGTTAATTGGCCTTAACCCTAGCACACAACATACACAGCCATATAGTACAAGAAAAATGCTAGACATCTCTGCACATAGGATACCCCCCCCCCCCGTCAGAATACTCACGTGTAGACACCACCCTCTAGCATATATGCAGAAAACAACAACAAAAAAAAAAAAAAAAAAAAAAAAGTGGGGGTGGGGTAGGGAAAAGGGTTACAGATAGTCAACACTAGCAATTAGCCTTACCTAACGAATGGTATATAGAACATAACTCGGATGAAAGAAGTACCATTACAAAAATAATAATTTAAAAAAAAATCATGAAAGATAGCAATAATAATAATAATAATAATAACATATTCGAAGAATACACGACACAAAACAAACCAAGTTCTAAAGCATCACGATAGGAAATAACTGCCTCCATTCCATGAATAGTAGAAGAAAAGAGCACTAATAAAAAGGAAAAAAAAAAAAAAAAAAAGGCAAAATCAAGTCTGTTCTCAAAAAAGATTTGTTCTTTTAAACAACGTGAAGTTTTCTGATGCGCTGACGTAATTATTTAAGAATGGAAATGCGCGAAATTAGGAAGTATTACTATTGAAATAATCTATTAAAAGGTGTTTTGCGTGTTTTAAAAGGGATTAAAGGTTCTTTATGGGATTATGGTATATTTTGGTGGAAACCGGACATATCTATATTTAGATATGTAACAGTCTGTTTAACAGTCTGTAACAACAGTTTAACAGTCTGTCCCCGATGGACGCGTCTCCCTGAAGTGAATTTCATACAAATGAGCTCAAGTTGCTCAGTTGACATATTGATTTTACAGAAAACTCGAAAACGTAATTCGATTTTAAATTATCTTAAGTAGAATTTCTGTAAATTCTACACGTTTAAATGAGAAAAGGTTAAAAACAGAAAAAAAAAAATTCAGAACGTAGGCAGTATTTTTCTTTTTTTTAAAGCTTAAATCAAGATAGAAAACAGACAATAACAATAGCACAAAAAATAAAGAAAAAAACGAAAGAAAAAAAAAATATTTTTCTAAAGATTATTTTGATCTACTTTTATTTTATTGTATTAGCTACTTAAATCTATTCATTTACTGATGAATGTTGGAAAGTGGGAAAAAAAAAGAACGAAAAACCATGTGGTACGCATTGATTATTAACACTTTCGAACTGTACGTACATTATACTGTACCATATACCTTTCAGTTTTCTTTGCTTACGCTATCACACAACGGACAAACAGAAGGACTGAAAGGCATACAGATAGACTGATTGAATTCGTAATCACTATTAAACATTACTGGAAACTGCTAAAAATGCTTAACGCAAAGGAAAACGCAGCCCTTAAATTCTAATTGCAGCCCTTAATGTGTCTGAATATATTAGTGTAGCCCTGTGAATCTGAAAGTTAAGAAAATCATATTCTATACAAAATATTATTTTAGCATATAAAGAATAAATGTCAATTTCTTTATGATTTTTACAATAGAAAGTTCTTTAAATGTAATTTATAAAAATGTCTGTCCTAAAATGCAATGCATTGGCTTTTTTTTTTTTTTTTTTTTTTTTTTTTTTTGAGTGAAGGGGGGGAGGGGAGGTGTCTTTGTACACAAACCAGTTGTGCAGGACATAATAATGTCATTTTAAATAGGAAACATTCTTTAGTGAACTTGAATAACATATATCATCTTTAAGAAAATCTGAAAATATTTATGGACACTTTAAAGGGGCAGACGGAGAGATAGACAGATGTAGAGTCAAACAGACTAATTCAAATCATATTCACTGTTAAGCCTTATTAGAAGTTGTTAAAAATTATTAACGTAAATAAAAATGCAATTCCAGCCAATTTTCAGTGATAGCCGTTAATGAAAGTGAATATTTTTGCGTGCCCCTGTAAATGTTAGTGCTAATCATACTATATTCTATAAAAAACATTCTTTTGTGCATATGAATAACATATTTTAATTTCATTAAAATTTTAGGAAAATTAAGTCATTAAAGTTTGGTTTATAGAATTACCTCTCATAAAACGCCGTGCTATGGAATACTTTCGGGTGTCCCTGTACACAAACCAATTCTGATATTTACTCCATTTTCTATATAAATAAACATCCGATAGCGAACTTGATTAATACATTTCAATTTCATTAAAACCTGTGTAAAGTAAAAGCATTAAAATATTGTTCATAGAAATACCTCTCATAGAGCACAATGCTTTGGAATACTTTCGGGCATCCCTGTACACAAACTAATTGAAGTATGCACTCCATTTTCAATAAGGAACATCCAATAAGGAACTTGAACAACATATATAAGTTTCAAGAAATTCCATGAATATTTACGGGAATTAGAGCGTGGACAGACAGACAGGTAAACCGAAGTCATTAACACTTTTAAACCTTGTTGGAAAGTGTTAAAAAGGATGACAATAATAAGTGTGGGAAGAAAAAAATAATTAACAAAAGTCGCATAAAAAATTTGGGAAATATCATGTACACTGTAAAATATTTTTGTAAATTTACGGAATTATTTACCCAGAGCCTTTATAAATTTAAATTAATTCTTAATTAAAAGTAAGTAATCGAAATTTTCAATCTTTATAATATTCCATTTTCTTTATTTAATTTCTCAATAAAAAAAATTTAAAATAAATGTTTTTACTTTAGAAAAAGCATTCTAAGTCACAAATATATTCTCGCCAACAATTAATTAAATTAATATTAGTCATTAAAATGCATATATAAAATAGATTTTTTTTAAATTTCCGTTTATTTTTCTCTGTAATTTTACATAAGACTTAAGATAAATGATTACCATTAGTTTTCTTTCTGTTGAAATTTTTAATGGTGTAGTAAAGTTCTTCAGGTGTTTAATTCTAAAAACATTGTATAGGAAGAGTCTTCTTCAGGAAGTATAAAAAGCTACATTTCTATACCTGCTTAAAAAACTTTTGTGCATGTTTGAAGAATGAATGTATCGTAAAATTTTAAAGGAGCAGAACCTTACTCTATTAAAAAGAAGATATAAAAAAAATAATAATAACTAAAATCACGTTAACAGAGAAAGACATAGGCAAAACTGTAGACAATGCAATAAAATTTTCAACCAGAACTGTAAAAAATCGTTCTATACTGGCATCTAATTTAAAATCTTTTACTTCAGTCATCTCACCACTTCAGTCACGAGAAACAAAAGAAGTTTTATAAAATGCCATGTGGTAAATAGAAAAAAAGTACAACCTAAAGCTGAAAAATGATGATTGGAGCTAAAACACCTTCTACACGAAAAGTAGCATTGCAAATTAAGAAAAGTTTTGTACTTACAAGACTTAAAAAATAAATGAAAAATTCTGTCTTTGACAGAATTTAATTTAGTACGACAGGACTAATTTATATATTGCAATCTTGTAACTTAAAAAAAAAAAAAATGTTATTAGCCACTCTGGCTACTAACAAGCTCGACATTTCTCACATAATAACCGTTGGCGTAGTCACCTTATCTGCAAACGCAGATGCAATATTTGTTATGTGAGAAATATCGAGCTGGTTACCAGCCAGGCTGGCTCAGTAGAAGAGCATCCGCACGTTAAGCGGAGGGCCTGGGTTCAATTCCCGGCTCTGGTATTTTCCCCATAGTTGGTGTAAAAAATATCAATCTTATACTCCAAACTACTTAAAATGAGTTTTCGCGGTTGACGAGTTTATCAATAAAATTTCTGAATATTTTGGTCAGTGTTCCCCTCCAGGTCAATGTTCAATTTAAAGTTCACCAGAAATATTACTGGATAGTTTGGTATGGTAGAGTATGCAGTTCAAAATGAAAAAAACTTATGGCTTAGATTATTGATAAGGACTGGGATGACTTCAATGTGAAATATCTAAAACTGTCAATATTTGGTGAGTTATGTTTTCCTATGAAATTGAGACACAGATTTAATTATGAGGTCTCATTTTAATTTTAAAGGAACCGCGGCATAATAATCATGGTTATTATATCTTTTTGATGTAAATTGTAATTAATGAAACTTAAGTTATTTCTTGCTTCAAAATAAAATAATTTTTCATTTCTTTTGGAATAAGACAACCATTTTTTAATCACTACTCATTTTACCCAATCCTTGGGGTAAACTGGGTGTGATAAACTTAAAGTGATAAAGGAACTTAAAGTGATAAAGGTTTGGCTATCTAAAAATTAAAAAAATACGAATAATTTAATGGTGATAACAAATTGTATCAAATTGCATAAGTGCACCAAAATATTTTCACATATTTAATTATTTTTCCAAGTGAAAATAAGTGATGAATACAAAACAATGCTATTTCTACACATTTCACCTACCAGACTGATACCCTACTCATTTATCAAACCTATAGGTATAATCAGACATTGCTTATTCATGCCAAATTAAAAGCAAATGTTCATCCAGCTAGTAATAAGAAATAATAACAATACAATAGGGAAAAGAAGAAGAACAACGGTGTTGTAACGCTATTTCAAAAAATTGCCCCTTGCCACTTTTTATTATATATATATTTTTTTTTTATTTCGAGAGTGATTTTTAGCTATAGAAAGGGGGGGGGGGAGTGAAATGATGATTTCGCTTGGGGAGAGATTTTTCTTCACTTCTGCAACCTGGATTTGGAATAAGCCCCAGTTCTCCTCCCACAGTAATATAGAAAAGAAAACTATGTCCCGAATCACTAGTGCCCTGGTGACCTCCAAAATCTTGGCACTGGCTTTATCCAAAAAGAAAAAGTAGTGCAGGGGATACAGGTTTCAGATTTTGATAAAAAGAAATCATACAATAGCCCAGGGTGCTTTTTCGTGGGAGTTGGATGAAGTAGTGGGAAAGTTACTGGAGATCGGTAGTTCCAGTGGGTGTTCTGTTGTTCAATTAAAAGCTGGAAACATCCGGCAAAGCGGTTTCCTTTCATTTGGTACCGTGAGATACTTTCAAAGTGTGAATCCAGAAACGGGGATTAAATTTTGACCGTTTCCCTTTCATATAACAGAGAATAAACGGGAAAAAAATGTTTTATGTACATATTTTACCCCCCTTCAAAATAAACCAGGCAAAAAAAAAAAAAAAAAAAAAAAAAAAAACATTGGTCAAGAAAGTTAAGTTTATAAAAGGGAATTCCTCCAAATATTAAAAAATAATTACAAATTTATTTAATCTTTAAATTTTTTAAACTCGCTTAACTTATGAAAACCGAAAAAAGACTGTGAGATACTTCAGACAGAAATATAAACCAATAAACAGAACTTTTAAAACTTTTAATGTTCAGAAAATGAAACAGACTTTTTGAATTTTCCATAAAAATAGGGAAAAAAAAAAAAAAAAAAACCGCGCACATTTATAAAGATTGTCAAACAAAGCTGCAACAAAAGCGTCAACAATGAGCTAGCTCTTTCTCTTTCGTTAATCTTGATCTATTTTTATGTCTTATTTTTATGTCTAATTTAATGTCTTAATTTTTTTTCATGATTGTAGAGCTTTTCTAACACAGAAATATATGTGACATAAAACTGCTTTTGATTGTTTTTAAAGTACATTCATAAACAGTACTTTTTATCTTGCTCATTAATCTTTGTTACCTTAGTAAAAGTAGTGTAAGAAAAAGTCGCGTAAGCGACACACTAGTTTATTTAAAAATGTTTTTGCCTGATTTAAATGTAAAAATTATCATCAAAGATTACTAGAGACTTCTCTTTATTAATAGTGATACAAAAACATCGTAAAAGTTGGCAGTCATGCAAAAAACTATGAGCAGATATTTGTTAGAAAGTAATTATGTAAGAAATATACTTCTGAGTTTTTCGATCCTACAGCTCACTTGATTAGTACCTACAAGTTATCAAAAACATTTTCTTCTCCGTATTATGAAGAATAAAAACTTCGAAATAAAACACGGTGAATGGCAAAAATACGTAACAACTGTTACGGTTGAAATAATTTAGCATGACCCTTTTTTCATTAAAAGGCTAGCAAACACGAGTGCAACGTGGAAATGGCAATTATTTTGATTTGGTATAAATATTGCGTGTTCTTGACCCTTACAAACGTTTTGGTGCAAAATTCTTATTTTTTTTATAATTTAACTGCACTTTCTTTGTATACTTTGTTGCATTTTATTTGCATTTTATCTATTGTTTTCATTAATCAAATTAATAGGAATAATTTTAATAATTTGATATCTAATACTATTGCTATAGTTTTTTCTTTCGAATTCTATTGTTCTCAAATAAAATTTATTTTTTAATATATGTTAACCGGAAAGAATGGAAATCATTACAATGTTTTGAAAAATGATAGTTTTTTTAACGAGTGTTACAGCTATTAACGAATTTTGAGATACTAACGAATTTTGAGATACTCATATCAGAAATGACACGTTTTCCTTTTTATTGCATACGGATTTTACAGAAATTGAGGACGAAGATTAAAAAAAATCATAATGTAAAAAATATTATATTTCGAACTTTTATACTATTCTGTGAGTTTTTAATATTTTTCGAATTATTTACTTTTGAAATACCAAGCTTATCTCTCAGTTATCTAAAATTATTTGCCAAGTATCTATAAAGATGTAGGTAAATCGTATAGGATAGCTGCCGATTCGAAACTGTTTAAAAAAATTTTGTATTTTTCAAACGAGCTTTAAAGCAGTGTTGCCAGTTTGCGATTTTTTTATTCAATAGTTACCAATAATTTTGAGAAGCGGTATTTGTAATACATAAAAGACGAATCAAATCTAAAAATCGTCGATTTTGTATATCAAATATCATTTTTCAAAATTACTGGTGACTGTATTAAATAAAATAGTTGCGAAGTCTAGCAACACTGCTTTAAAGGTTAAATTCACTTAAATATTTTCTTTTATTTATATTTCAAACCATTAAAAATATTTTGTCATTCTAAAAAAATTTTAATAAAAACATTACAAAAATTTTGAGTTATGTCGCAACTGAACGTGTTTTTTTTTTTTTTTTTTTTTTTTTTTTTCTAAATAGATAACATACGGAATAATCTTAACCCTTTGCGGCGCAAGACAATTTGAAACATTTAAATTATACTGCCACCGGAATTCATGAACTAAATTAAACTAAAAGAAATTTTAAATTTTAAGGTTTAAAAAACCGGCCTTTTCTGATATGTTATAAACGTGAATTTTTGCTAAAATATTTCCGGGATGAATTTTTGCAGCTGGATCTTAAATTTTGCGTCCTCGTGGCGAGGACACCGCGCGTTAAGGGGTTAAACTTGAAGGGAAATATTTACCTACAATCTGTATTGTATATTTATATTTCAAATGGATTTTTGAATCCCACTTTTTTTATATTTGTTTATGGACAGTCTTTTAATAGCAATGGATTGACTATTGGATGACGAATCAATGGAATTGCATACTTGCCAACCATCTCATTATTAACCGTACAATTGTTAACACCCACTGAAAAAACGCCCCTTTTCTCACACCATTATATTTTTAGAGTTATTCTCTCCAAATGTTGTTACGATTAAATAAGACTAAAATTACTCTAAAAATTATTGGTGTGAAAAAAAAGGCGGGTACTAAAAATTTTACGGTTCATAATGAGATGGTTGGCAAGTATGGAATTGACTAATCTATTGGATGGATTTTATGGCCTGACTTTTTATAGCAATTTTTATCATAAAAAATAAGGATATAGATTTATATATATATATATATATATATATATTGTTTACGAGTAGTGGTGAAAACTGTCTTGCAAAAAGAGCAGTGAATATAGACACAGACAGTAGCATCTGTTGTAATCAAACGTTAAATATGATTTGATTAATTATGTGAATTTTGAATTCGCGTTTTTTTCCCCCCTAGCTTTTATTAAAATTGTAATTCCTTTTATTGTAAGTTATAACTTATTTGAAATAAAATATTATGGTATGGTACTAATAAGGTTTCTTTAGTGTCTACACGAACAAACTTGGAAGGTTTTTTCTCATTATGTATTTTCTTTTTATTTCTGATTTACGAATTATTACTATTATTATTACTATTTTGTTTTATTTTGCATTTTGTTCTTATCCAATGTTTTGGTTCACTATCCATCGCATTTATTTATCTTAATGAAAGTTGAAACCGAGCATTAACTTCTTTAGGCATCTCACGCTGTCTAATTTCAATGGGAAAAAAAAAAAAAAAAAAGGAAAGAAAAGAAAAAGAAAGAAAGAAAAATTCGGTCTTTGACAGAATTTAATTTTAGTAAGGACTAATTTATAATTTATATATTGCAATCTTTTAACTAAAAAAAAAAAAAAAAAAAAAAAGAAGGAGAGAGAGAAAGATTTTGTTATTAATAATAACAAGCTAATATCAAGCTCACATAACCGTTGATAAGGTCACCTTATCTGTAAACGCAGATGTAATGGTTATTTATGAGAAATGTCGAGCTGTTTATCAGCCAGGGTGGTTCAGTGGAAGAGCATCCGGAAGGCCTGGGTTCAATTCCCGGCTCTGGCATTTCCCCCATAGTTGGTATAAAGAAAATCCATCTTATACTCCAAACTACTTAAAATGAATTTTCACGGTTGATGAATTTATCAATAAAATTTCTAAATATTTTAAGATAGTTTAAGAAATTAAATGGTAAAGTTGGATATTGGCAGGCATCCTGGCATATTGGAAGTGTGACAACGCAAAATCGCTGTCTGAAAGAAGTAGTCCTGTCGTACTAAAAATAAATAAATAAAGTTATAAGTTGGATAATATGTTTTTCAGTTATAAATTATAGTCTTGGAATTTGGTTTTATTTAGTGTTCATGTAAGTTTTGCACTTGTGTACTTCTTTTAAGTTACTAATTTTATCTGTTTTTTTTTTTTTTTTTTTTTTTTCAGGCAATACATATTTAAATTTTTAAGCTCAGCAATATACATGCATTCTTTCAACTGTCGTGAGAGCATAATTTTATTACAAAAGGATGTTGGTATTGATTTGAAGACGGAAAGGTTTTATATTTGGCCTACAGTTTAACCATTGTTGGTAAATTCACATTATTTATTACATTATTTGTTATGTATGTTGTATTGTAAACAAAATGTCATACATAACAAAATGTATTGAAAGATATAATTATTTTTCGAATTATGTTTTTTAAACTGACAATTCTCTTTAGTTGTATTAGGATTAGCTCATCTTTCACTAATTATAATCTCATTAATTAATCTTTTAAATCTAATAAATCTTAACATTACCATCATTTTTTACAGGCTGAATTACAGTGCTACATTATTATGGGCTTGATATTTAAACGTTAGAATCAATTTTAATATTTATATGGTTACTGTGAGGGAACAAAAAAATTTAATTATAAAAACAGTCTTCAAATAACTTTTTTTTTTTTTTTTTTTTTTTTTTTTTAAATAGTTATAACTAAAACTATAGCTAACATAAGGATTTTTACTTATTTTTTATTTATTTATTTATTATTATTATTATTATTATTATTATTATTATTATTTTTTTTTTTTTGGGGGGGGGGGGTTAATTGTAAATTATTGAATAATTAAGATGGGATACTCACATTATAAATGCTTCAAACGATGAAATTAAATTGATTATATATATAACTTAATTAAATTGCATTTACTGAATTTTTTCTAAATTACGTTATAAATTGTTTTTGTAAATTAATAGTAACTTGCAGTCTTTTTAATTTTGCATATATATACATTGACATATAAAAATATTATGTATATTAAAACTTCTTAACAAATATATATTTAAATAAAAAAATAATTTTGTTCTTTTTTTTTTTTTTTTTTTTTTTTTTTGAAAATTTTTAATATTTTCCACGCTTAATTTTCACACGAATTTTACATTATTAATATTTTAACGATATATTATAAATACATTTCAGTTATATTTTGATAAATTAATGTTTTTTAAATAATTTTACAGGGCTCGTCACAGTCCTTTTATTAAAAACCACTATTTACATACAGTTATATATTCGTATTATTCATTCAATGAAAAGTACTATAAGCGATTACTAAATATTTCGATTTTAGAAATTCAAAAACATGACGGATGCGAACCCAATTTTTATGTTTGAATGCTGAAATTTCATCCAAATTTTAAACATTTAAACATAAAATACTTTTTAAAAATAAACTGTCAATCAATCCAAAAAGTAATACCCAAATGCATTTATAATGTAATGTTAAAATACATTAATATAAAATCGGATGGAAAAAAATTTAAAATAGTAATCGTGGAGCATTTAAAAATTTTTCTAAAAATTTATTTATTTTTTCTTAATATTTAAATAGTTTTCGAGATTTTTTAATGTATTTAATATTGATGCATTTCAATGCATATATATCCAAAATTTCAAAACTCTAAGTTAGTAATACTCTAATAATAAAAACTGTAACGACCCCCATCCCCTTAAATTTTATTGTGTTGAATTATCTAGCACAGTTTATTCCTTTTAACAAGAATTACTAAAATTCATACTATGTGAATAGTAATTAAATGGCGTAATGCTATAAAGCTTATACACTAGTTTTTCTACTATTAGGTTTCAGTTCTGGCATTTTTATATCTTTATTTTATTGTTCGTTTTACACAATAAAGGTTTAATAACTTAGAATTTTAATTATCCCTTTTAACTTGGTTTCCATAACAAATTATGCATCGTTTATCTTAACATTTAAGTTAGTTATAAGAAACGAGAAATCACTTAAGAAAATCGTATACTTATTTCGTTTATTCACAAAACAAGATATTTAATTCAATTATTCTTCACAGTAAAAGCCTAATTTATTAGACCTTTTGTAAATACCAGAAAGGAGAAAGTAAATGAATGTTTTATCCTCTAATTTTAAAAAGGTCACTGTTCTTATAAATTTGGGAGTGTTACAGAATAATTTTATATATGAGGTATTTTATTGGGAGTACAAATTAATTCGGTCCGGTTTTTTTCGTTAAAAGAACATTTTATTTATTATCAAAATGAAAAAACATGTTATTCAAAGTATTGTCCATCGGTAGCCACAACTTTTGTCCACCTTTCTGGCAATTTTCGGATTCCATATCTGAAAAATGAGTCCTCTCTGGACGCAAACCATGAATCGAGCCATTCTTGAATTTCTTCGAAAGAAGTGAAGCGGTGTCCAGCCAAATCGTGATGCATCCGTCGGAACAACCAATAATCAGAAGGAGCAAGGTCTGGCGAATACGGCGGGTGGGGTAGGACCTCCCATTTCAACGTTTCCAAGTAATTTTTAACGACAATTGCCACATGGGGCCAGCAACGTCGCGCGGTTTCAACTCGTATGGGACCCAATTTCCTTGCTTTTGAACCATTCCTATTTTTTTAAGCGCACGGAAATTGCTTGCTGAGTGACTCCCAACGATCCTGCAAGCTCTTGTTGCGTTTGGCACGGATCTTGATCGAGCAATTCCTCCAATTCGGCGTCTTCGAACTTTTTCGGCTGGCCCGGGCGCTCATTGTCTTCGACACTAAAATCACCATTTTTGAAGCGTCGAAACCACTCTCTACATGATTTATCAGATGGCGCAGATTCACCATAAACTTCCACAAGCGATCGATGCGCTTCAGCGGCACTTTTCTTCCAATTAAAAAAGAAAATCAAAACTTCCCGCAAATGTTGTTTCTTTAGCACAAAACTCGACATATTGAATGCTCAAAAAACCAATGTTGTTGTATAAAACTCGAAGCTTCGTTGACTGAATATGGTTGACAAAGGTCAAACCTTTCTAACAATGCCAAAAACATCTATCATTATTCAGTAAACAAATCAGCCAGAGCCATCTATTGAAAACGGACCGAATTAATTTGTACTCCCAATACGTTTGAAGATATAAAAACATGGCCTTGGAAGTGTTAACTTGGTTTGAACCAGTTATTTTTCATCATTCTTATTTATTACTATTTCCAAATTATAACTTTTGTCTTTTAAAATAGTAAATAGTAAATTATATTGAAAATAACTATTTAGATTAGGAACTTATCAAAAGCAAGTAAATCATTTGATATACTTCTGATAGAATATTTTAATATTTTTTCCATTAATCCATACCTATGTGCTTAACGCTTGCATATTAAACTTTTGAAAGTACATTCAAGCTTCACTCATAATTCATTTATTCATATATATTATATATATATATATATATATATATATATATATATATATATATATTTATTTATTTATTTTGAATTGTATTTCAAATACATTTATTAAATACTCTGGATTATCTGAAGAAATCATGTAACACCTTATATCGAGAACTAACAACTACGAATGAAGTTAGGAAAATAAAATTAGTTGTGGTATGTCTTCACTGGTATGATAATTAACACTATTTGTATAGCTTTTTTCCACAATATTCTGATTTAACACTTTTTCTGAATTGTAACCTTTGTCTCATTTAATCGTAAATTCGGGGCTGTCACAGGTGACTTTTTTTGTTTTATTACTATTATTATTATTTTCGTACCACTATTTCCTTAACATAAATTTATAATAAATTTATGTAGGCAAAGAGCAGATTTACCTGCGGAAATATATTATAAATTTTATTTTTTGGAAATAGTAGTAAGAAAGAATTAAAAAAAAGTAGCCCTGCAAATATATTTTAAACGCTTACTTTTCGGAAATAATGTTAAAAAAGGATTGCAGAAGAAGGATCGTGTTAACCGTATGTAAAACAAATTTCAACTGAGTACAAGAATAATATACAGTCTATAACAAAAAAAGCGACGCACCAAGAAGGAGTTATCCGAATGGGACAAAAATTGGTAGATGTGGTGTACATGTGGAGAAAAACAATTGAGTACAGTTTCAGAAAATTTGAGTGATTTAATCAAGAGAAAGGGCCTCACAAAGTACACAAGTCAATAACGCGTTGGTCCACTTCTGGCCCATAGGTACGCAGTTATTCGGCTTGGTATTAATTGATAGAGTTGGCAGATGTGCTCTTGTGAAGTATCGTGGCAAATTCTGTCCAATTGTTGCGTTAGATTGGTAAAATCCCGAGCTGGTTGTAGGACTTTTTTTATGATGCTCCAAACGCCCTCAGTGGAAGAGAGATCCTGGGATTGAGCTCAACCCCATTTCACTGAGCCACCTATTAAGGGTCTTTGAAGTCACCGAAGTACCAGTTGCACGTAGGATCGAAGATAATGATGAATTGGAGCTTTGAGTACCTCTTTGACGATTGACTAGTTCTCACTTTCTGTCCTCTCTTTAGGCCGACCGTTTTCTCCCTGACGCTGTGTTCGACCATGGTTCACCCATTCCTGTCAATATTATCTAATAGTGGTACCGTTACTGTCCAATTGTCAAAAAAAAAAAAAAAAAAAAAAAAAAAAAATCGCAGATTAGACCAAACGGCTTCTTTAAGCCCAACTACACACCACACTCAAAGGCTGACATCTGCGCATGTTGCTTGCCCACCTGTATGCGAGGCATAGTTTCTGTCTTTCTGAGAAGATGGAATAAAATTCTCGAAGAATTTATGACCTGGAATCAAAATTTCTCATTTTTAATATTCTGCCAGTTGCGCAGTTGAGACGTGCTGCAGCGTCGCATGCTCATTCGATGGCAGACAAACTTTAAAATTTTGCATTTTCCATCGAAACCTGTATATATGTCAATTTTTGTCCAGTTTGCATTACTCCTTCTTGCTGCGTCGCTTTTTTTTTTTTTGTAATAGAGTATATATTGTTGCAAAGGATTAAACCTTTTTTTGTGCAATACATGTGCTGTTGCAGTAAAAGTAGATTTACAGTCAACAAGATATAGCTTCGAAATTTCGGTAGCAATCAGTGTTGCCAGATTGAGAATTTTTTTTTATTCAATATCCACAGCTAAATATTAATTGTGACGGTTGGCTAATCATTTCGAAGATTAATCTTCCATTATACAAATCAAATATCATTTCTCAAATTTATTGGTGACTATTCAATAAAAAAGTCCCCAATCTGGCAACAATGGTATCAATAAATATTATTTAAACTTTGATCTTAGCCAAGAGACAGCTACCATTTTTCGCCAAATTTCGTTGCCAAGTTTTCCAAATCTATCGTAATATCACCAAGTTTTATAGGTGGGCCGCGTCAAGTCCGCATTAATGTAAGTAAACATAATGTCATTTGTTTCCATTTTGACTGTAAATCTATTTTTACTGTAACAATACATTTAATGCAGGAAAGTGGTTGAATCATTTGCAACAATACTGAATATAGTTCAAAAATGGATGGATTAATTTAGTTATTAATATATCGTTAATGATATGTTATTACAAAGTTAAGTGCATTGCTTATTTTCGTTTTACGTTTTCTTAAACGTATAAGTTTTTTTTTTTTTTTTTTTTTTTGAGGTTATCTGACTAATATAAATAAAATCTAAATGAGTGAATAAAAGTACATTTAATAATTGCCTTAAAATTGAAATTATTCCAGCGTATATGTGTTGTCATATATGATTCATATCTATGTAATTATGAATGAAAGTTTAGTTATGACAATATTCTACTATACCGTTACATTGATGACATAATTAGTTTTTTTTTATATTAATAGCAGCTCTCCTACTTAATTATAATTAGATTATCCATTTAATTTAACTAAAAGTATTTTTAACACACAATCCATTAACTTCTTAGAATTTAAAATTCATTTTAATTGTAATAAAGTTTATGCTGATAGTTATGATAAAAGAAGATATTTTTGTTTTAATGTAATTATGTTTACTCATTTTAACTCATGTCTAATTTTCTCTGTGTATCGAAATATAATCCTTAAACACCTATTTCGAATATTGTTTGCTTCTGCTCATCGAAGTACGAAAACAAAAATATCTATAAATTAATTTATGCTACCACTAAAATGGGTTCCCTTAGAAACATTGTTTTATTATTAATATATGAATAACACTGTCTCTGTCATAATATATGTATCGTCTTAAGCCGTGGTGGCCTCTGTTCCTTCATATTCTTATTTCATTTTCCTTTGTATGGATATTGCCCTTGTTTCCCATAGTTTTCAGTTCTTACATTAACTATACATATTCATTTCTTATATGATATATATATGCCTTGCATGTGTGTATCCCCCAAAAATATAAAATAAACGAAACACAATAATAAAAGGGGGAGGATGGGTGAAGCTGATATTTGATTATGCAGTTTGGGTGGTGTTGTAGGCTGATAGGTTGGAAGGATTGTATTTAAAAAAACAGAAGCTTTGTCACTTTTACTACGATTAACATTTACTCTGTCCCTTAATATTTAACATTAGAATTTAGTATATTCAGTTTCAAATTTTGTTTTACATAATAATTATGTATGCTCAGTTTAATTTTAATTTATTCACAATAGTATGTACTATTATAAATAAGATTCATATTTTTCCTCATTTTAAATAAGTCTATAACTTATGCAATGTAATATACTTAGTGTCATATTGTGGATAAAATTCCATGCATTAAAAATTTTTTCTATAACATGAAAAATTCTACAAAATTCCATAATGCATTATCCACTCTCATTCGCCTTATGGAAAATTATTTAATTAATGTTAATAATAAAATTAATTGCAATATTGTTGAAGCTTATTACTTTAGCGATTGAAATGTAGATTAATATATTATCTGAGATATTGTTATTTTGATAAAGTATATGATAATATATAGTATTTTGATAAAGTATTTAATAATATATAGTATAATATATTATCATAATATACAATATAATATATATAATATAAAGTATATAAGATAATATATCATATAAAGTATTTTGAAAAAAAGTATTTGATAATATATGGTATCTTGATATTTCAATCTAAAATTCTTTTACATTATTGTTATCATTAAATGATTATATATTATTTTGTATTATAATAATTTAAAATGAATTATTTACTGTTCAGTTAAATTTGTGAGAGTATTAAAAAAAATTGACTTTTGTTAAAATTAAAAAGCTTAATTTCTGTATACAGGGACCTCAAATCGCGTACAGATAGCAAAACGCAATTTTGAAAGATAGATTCAAACAAGATTTTGTTTCCATACGACTAAGAAAGAGTAATTATAATTTTTAAGCACTTTTATTGAACAAGACATAAATTTTTTAATCAGTTTCTTTAACTATATCCAATAGAAAATGCTGTGTACGCTCAATTTTTGATAGACATGTACTTTGTCAGCAAACTGTATACGCACCGCACAGTGTACTTGAATTTAGAACAGTAAGAGAAACACAAAACATCACTTATAATGTACTTCAAGGGACTTCTCGATGTAGAACCTAATAAATCCGAATTATTTTGTGTAACCCTGTAAAGGAATGATGAATACTTTTTACATTCTATTCTATATGAAACACGCTTTTGCGCTTATAAAAAATATATGTTTATTTTGTTTAATGTAGTCTAAAAATGGCAAAATGTATGAATGTTCTATGAATGTATGTATGTATGAAATGTATGAATGTTCAAAATGTATAGTCGCCTACAGGCGTAATGTACATGAATACTTTTGAATGTCGTACACATACTTTTCGTCAGATTTCAGCAAGAGTTTTAAGTAACATCCTCATATGATAAAGATTAAGAATACTGAATTTGGACTTCTTGTTAATATTTGTTCTTTAATTATGTTACTAAGAGACTCACACACATAAACACAGACCAACCGCTTTCAACGTGATTTTCGAGTTCAGGGGGACATTAAAAGTTATAAATATATCAAAAACTAAAAAAAATTAGCCCCAAAACAATACTTTCTCTACTTTGCATGAGCAAGAGAAACTAAAAACTAGAATCTGTATTAAAAATTTCTAGAATTCTCTTTGCTCCGTACCCAGAAATTCTAAGGGGAAATTCAAATATGTCTTTATTAGGTATTCTTAATGTCAAACAATGGTACATATGTTTAATATTTTATTGATTATAGAGCCATCTGTGAATAATAAAGAAAAGTAAATTAAAAGTAATGGTACTTGTAGATCAAAGTAATGCGATTTTTTAAAATGAATAATCCAAATTTTCAATAAAAATAACGATTTTCACTTTTCAAAAATTTCCCCACTTCCTTTGAGGCAGACTGGAAACAAGTGTGCAAGAATTTCCTTTTCAAGACGAAACTATTACACTGCTGTTTTTTAGCGATAATATATATTATATTTGTACAGTATTTTTTAAAGACTGAAATTATTGATAAAATGCAGTGGTGTAGGTGTTCCTTCTTGTGATAGAAACTCTTGCACATTTGAATAGAAACGAGAAATTTTGGAATCACTTAAAACCTTTTATAAAAATATCAAATACTTATCCTTTGACTTTTGGATATAAGGTGTATTTCTCGAGACATTTAATTGGTTCGATATTTTTGTTACACTCGACGTATTGTGCTTTGCTTTTTATAAATATTAAATTTAGTATGAATTAAGCTATTTGTTCTGATGAATTTGATTTTTTACTCAAAAAAAAAAAAAAAAAAAAAAGGAAAATCTAATGCACTTTTAAATGTACGAGAAAATTTTTCATCATTTTAACACTTTCGCGACCGCATGATTTTGTCTTTTTGACAGTAAGGTCCGCCTGTGGGAGTTATTCTTCCAAGTTACAAGATTTCAGAACGAAATTTTCTTTATTCACATTTATATTGCGAATGGATATACATTATAATTATATTCTTTCTGATCAAAATATTTGTATCCATAGTATATTTCATTGTACAAATACGAATATTGGGTAGATTCTTTAGAAATAAATAACATGGAAATTGCGAAAGAAACGTCCACTGCCGGAGTTACATATTTTCAAATTACATGAATCTACGTCAGCGGTAGCGAAAGTGCTAAGATAATTTTTACAATTAAGGTTAGCATATCAATAAATTACATGTTAGAGCAGCAGTCGTCAACCTTTACGCCATCATGGACCCCTGAGTTTACAATTTAAAGTCATATGGCCCACTTAAGTTTGTAATTTAAAATTCCGAAACAACCAATGTTTCTGGTTAGGAGACGCGCATATTTTTCTAGAATAATAATCAGAGAACGATCATTTTATAAATATGAAAAAACCTATTTAATATAAAATATAACAGACGCTTATTTTATTATAAGAAAATCGTAAATATTTGTTTAATCATAAGAACCATGCTTAAAGGTTTATTGTTATAAAAGAATTATAGCGAAAAACGTAAACACTTTTTTATTGCTTAATTGTTCTCATTTAAATTATGCTGCCGCCGGAGTTTACGAATAAAATTAAAATAAAGGAAATAGATGACATTGTCTTAACTATTACAACAGTAAAATTCTGCTAAAAAATTTCGGGATGAGATTTTGCAGTAGAAACTTAGTGATTGGTATCGTAGCAACGCTGACACCGCACCTCAAAGGGTTAAATATAGTGATAAATTGTAATTGTCATGCATAAAACTTCATTTATTAAATCTAGTAATATGTGTATATTATATTAGTAGATTACCAAAATCCAATAAGTAATTATGATTTTTCCGTACAATTTAAGCTTTTAAAGAATTTGAATTCTGAAAAACTCAAAACAATTCCCAGTTAAGCATAATACGCAGATGAGAAATTCGCAATAATATGCCTGATATTTACAATTCAGATTTTTGTGATAAAAAATTATTTCATCTATTTTCCTTTTCATCCAGAATTAAAATAAACTTTAAATATTATAAATGTTAAAAATTTTATGTGGACCACCAAAATTTTGTCACGGACCACCGGTTGGAGACCGCTGTGTTAGAGAATTTTTATTTTGTTTATTTTCGGAATATGGTAGATAAATATTAATTTGTCGTAGACATGTGTTCTTTTAAAAATGAAGTTTGAGCAAAATAATTGATAGCACTAAAATTATTCTTTTACTAGCAAATGAGGTGAACACATTATTTTGGGTGATTATCCATTACTAATTAAAAAAAAAAAATATATATATATATATATATATATATCTAAAAGAATTAGGGAAAAAAAAGGGTTATTCAAAATATGTTTCAGAGAAGGAATTGTTAAAGTAATACACAAGATGTATTTATTATCTATTTTAATTCGCCATACGTGTACGCCGTACATTTTAAAATCTTTTCAAACATATTAATGACGATTTTAATTACTCATCTATATAATTTTTTAGAAACTAAGGTATTATTATTATTTGTTTGTCTATTAAACTTGCTTATTTTATTTTCCAAAATTTTGATAAATATCTTATTTCTCCATATATATTTAATTTTAAATACCTAAATTATCCACAAGAACAAAAAATAGAGATATGCAGGAATAGTTTTATTAAAGATTTGAAAAAATCCACACACTCACTTTACAGTGAACCATAAAAATCTGTATTCACTAACAACGAATTGATTAAAAATAGGTTGATAAATAACAAATGGAGAATAAATTAGAATATCCATCCAAATCAAATTTTTTATTTCCAAAGCAGGAACAATTATAATTTTTACATACATATAGGGTAGGTGCTCCAGTGATTGGCATGCCCCAGTAATTGACATCTATCCCGAAATAATTAATAAATAAGAAAAATAATAAAAACATATACTTTACATATAAGAATTTTAACATTTTATGTCAAACAGTGGAGCATAGGGCTCTAATAACTAGTAAAATGAATAACTAGCAGTGTCAAACACTGGAACATAGGGTGCCAATTAATGATAAAACGAAAAACTGGCAGTGTCAATTATTGGAACATTGAGTGGGTGTCAAATAAAAATTCATGAAAAAATTTATTGTTATCAAATGTATATATTTTAACATATATCTGGTTCTGAATGTCTTTAATGCCATATGTACTAACTTAAGATTTCTAAAAATATTTTCTGATGACTAGAACATTAAAAACATCAGAGATTGCTCTAAAAGTGTCAATCACTGGTGCACTTACCCTATATACTGTCAAGAAAAAAAAAAATAAATTTTTATTACAATGTTTTCATTTTACTCAAAAAAATTCAGTTATCAAAACAGCTGATAATATTTCCGTAGCTATCATATCTCAATCTTTTTAAACACCGCTATTTTTTAATTTTTTTCTATATTAAATAGAAGAAAGCATTGGATTCTTAAAAATTTCCTACTTCTGTTTCTCGATGCATTTACACGTTTTGAGACTCCAGAACACGATTTGACTATTTTTAGAAACACAATAAATGTAGGAGCAACATATAATTTTTAAAGGAGAATAAAAAATGTACTTTTTGAGATATTGAAGGTCAAAGACCTAAATGTTCGACTTTGAAATGAAAAAAAAAAAAAAAAAAAAAAAAAAAAAAAGAGTGCATGTGATGTATCACTTGAAAGTCTGAATTAACTGCTTTCTAATGATGCCAAAGTTATGCCTTTAAGTCAACCAGATAACAAAATGTGGGCACATTTGTAATAATTCTGAAAATTTGCACCTTTTGCCCATTTTTGCAGTAGTGTATATCAAAAAGTAAAAGAGTTAGGGACTAATTAATTGGTATATATTATAGAAGAAATATAAGAACCCAATTTTATAAAAATCTGAGGGAGTGAGGTTTTTAGCTATGTTGATTTAACACGGAATAACCCTACTTCCAAATAGTAATGTTTATTAATAATTTTCTAATAACATTCCTCAACTACAAATTGTAAATATAGTAAAAGTATCAAATATGAATAGATTCGATGCTACTGAAAATGAAAATGGTAATCAAAACTGAAAATTAGAAATAGTTTTCATTTTACAGGCGTTGATTGTAGAAAATATTAATGCAGTAAATTTTGCAGTATGAAAACCCATTTCACACTAGTAAAAGCTAAGAGAAAAAGAAATAATATACAGAAGAAGTTGCAATTGTTTCTTGATTCGATTTTTTAAATGAAAATTTACATGTAATCTTTTGCTATTATTTGCTTATAATTCTGTGATGTTTAATTTTAGTTTCAGTACACTGAGAAAAAAATATACCGCTTTCATCTAGAACGAATAAGTGTCCTTTTTCTAAATCCCTAAGCTAGAAATATTGATTTCCGAGCTATGCGTATAAAGAACGCCAATAAGCTGAATAGACGAAATGATCGAGAATTTCTAGTCCATACATTTCTAGATGGTAAAACAATATTCTGAATATTGTAAGTACTTTGTATTGCGAGAAATTCTTTCTTGATTAGCTAGAATTAGGTCATAAACTAAGATTATAGTTGCTAAAACTCGCCTTTTGAAACTCGCCTTTTGATTTCTCATTTATTTGCAGAGATTTTTAAATAAATTTGACCTCGATAATATACACAAACGTTCTAGAATTCTAATTGTTGTTTCTGGAATCCGCTTTCAAAGGGGACTAGAATTTATAAGGATGACATGGAGCTATTTTTTCTAGAGGCACAATTTAGATTCTAGATGTCAATTTTTTCTCAGTGTACGTCTTGAGTTTGTAAGACTTCTCCTAACAACGCTTGCTAAGTTTGTGAGGAAACAACCCTATCTAGTTATGTTATAGACAAGCTATCACGCTACTGATTGAAATGGCAAAAAATCTTTATCTTGGCTGTCGAAGCGGAGATCATGATAAATCATGGACGCCTCATATTGTGTGCAACATTTGTGACAATAACTTGCATAATTGGATTAATGGTAAAGGTCCTTCAATATTTCTTGAACTGTACATGATTTGAAGAGAATCTATAAATGATTTAACAGGCTGTTATTTCTGTATATACCACTTATTCGGCAGACTTTCTAAAAAGAACGTATCGTATCGGAACATTTCCTCAGCCATTATCATTAAATGAAATAACAATGAATGTATTTATTTAATCATTTCTTATATATTTTAGACAATGGAATTACAGTTTGTGATCAAAATTCTTAATAAATATGTTGAAGGTTTTTACAAATCTTGTTTTGTAACCATAAATTATGTATTTCATTAGTTTCGTTACTCACATCTCCTGTTTTATATACCAAGGCTAGTGATATGGCGATATTATGTCCTTTTATGGTCTTAAAATTTTTTTAAATCTCATTTTAATGGATTTACAAAAACTTCATCAAAGTTGGTTGAACAGTGTTATAAATAAAGCAATGACTACTGTTTGTAAATAGTGGTATTAAGAAAAGAAAAATCAAATAACATATAGTAGCCCTCAGAAGTTGCCCTCTTTCGTGGATTTGGTGCAACTATTTCCATACGGCAATCTTTTATTATAATTAATTGCAATTAAATAAGGGACGAATATCATATGTGAATAGTAGTGCCAAAATTGCTCCAGATTGCGATTCCTGAGTCCTGTATATAAAAAAAAAAAGCTGAATTTTCTAAAAAATAAATTTTCCTATCTTTAATGAAATCTTCAGTAACAAAATCTACACCTAGACTTTCCTGTATGAATAAAAACATCATTTTTTTGACATGAAACTCGAAGATTTAACCGGAACGGTGTGTGTACTCGCAAGGGGGATCCGGGTAAACAAAGCCATAAAGTACTTAACCTGAAGAAGGAAGGTTCGGTGACAATAAAACCTCGTAAAACCTCTTTATGAAATGCGATATGGCTGTGACGAACTTTCATCAGTGGTAAGATCTCCCATGTGGGTGAAAGTAAAGTTTATAACACCCCTGACCTAAATTACTGGCAGGTATTGATACTGGTGAAATTTGATTGTTGCGGTTTTGAAGACTTATGTCGTGGCATATGCTCATTTTGTATACATAACTTCAAAATTTTTCTTGCGTCTGAATTATGCCTAAAAGCATAAGGAGAAAGTATATGTTTATGCGGTTGCCGTAAATAAAGTGACACTATAGCGAATCAAATGGCGGTTTCCTATCCCATGTCATAAAAATGGAAGAAATATTTGAAGTGCTTTAGGTTAACATACTAACGTTGAATTAATTCAAAAGAAAATAATTCAAATTTTATCTTTTATGAAATTTAATAATTTGAAGTTGCTAGTAATTGCTTTTAAATTATTGTATCAGTTAAATTTAAAATAACTTATTTCATAAAGAAAAAAAAAAAAAAAAAAAAAAAAAAAAAAGGAGAACATTAAAAATTTTAATGTTCAAATAAAAGCAAATCATCAATACAAATGCATGTGTATAGCTGTGTGTCTTTTTTAAGATTAAGTGTCAGATGATTTTTAGTACATTTTGCTCAATTATAAATGCATATAAAATACATAGCTGCAGAGGTTCTAACGCTTTAAATTATTTCATACCAATAATTTTCAATGAAAATATTCTCTATATTTATCATCAAACATTCTGCCATTAAATAAGACGAAGATAATTTTCCCAGGAATAATGGCATGAAATAATCTAGAGCGTTTGGTTTTCTGTTGTTGCCAACAATTCCGATTTTTGAATACCGATTTTTTTTTTAATTATTATTATTAAAGATTTTGTAATATTTTTCTATCAATAAATAAAATGAAAGTTTCTGTAAATAAAGACCGATATCAAAAAATCGAAATCTTGGCTGCTATGAACACTGCTTTTTTTTTTTTTTTTTTTTTTTTTTTTTTTTTTGTGTGTGTGTGTGTGATAAACATATAGAAACTAAATTAAGGCACTAGTAAAAATAGTTCTATGCCATCCTTATAAGTTCTAGTTTCTTTTTCTGGTGAATTCTAAAAACCCCTATTAGAATTCTAGAGCGTTTTCCTATATTATCGTGGTCAATTTTATTTAAAAATCTTTTCAAATACATGTCGACATACGAAACGAATTTTAGCAACTATAATTTTGGTTTATGACCCAATCTAGGAAATCAAGGGAAAACTTCTTGCAATGTAAAGGATTCATAATGCTCATAATATTCATAAAATTGTACCATCAACTAGAAAAGTATAGACTAGAAATTCTCGATCATTTCGTCTATCCAGGTTATTTGTTTACTTAATACGAATAATTCAGAAATCTATATTTCTAGTTGAGGGATTCAGAAAATGACAACTTATTCGTTTTGAATGAAGGCGGTATATTTTATTTCTCTGTGAAAATGTAATATTAATTATCGACTTAAGCATAACATTTTACACTATTACATTACTTGAATAAAAATGGATATTACCTTTTTTGTGAAACTATTATAACAAAATGCAACATTAACATGCATGGGTAGAATTATCGCTTCCAAAATGACACAGTTTTATTTTAACAGCCACAACTGGTGTCAATCGAAGAAAAGATATTTATTTTTTTATTTTATTATGCTTTTTAAAACCTAAACGTGAATATTCCTAACAATGCATGCGTGCATGTTTTTTTGACTAAAATAAAGAATAAAATAACAATGGACATGTGAATTATTTAACGAAATAATTTAAATGTTTAAAATATTAACGTATCCTTTTATAGCATCACACATCACGTTTAATTTTTAACAAAATGCTAGTAGTTTAAATTAGATGTTTATAATTTATACTTTAAAAATCAAATGTTCGTATAGGTCAAATGTAATGATCGTACTTTGTAAGCATTATCTTCTGTATTCGCTTTTTAATCTGCTAAAAAATGTTCAGCATAAAAATACAGTCTCATATTTTAAATAGATTTAGAAAATTATAAAAATTCTAGAATTAACTCATAAAGCATAACTGAGTTTCTTGATTTATTTGCGTATATATTTTTTGAAGCGAAGGAAACAAAATTAAAACAAAAAAGAAAGATTCAAACAAACAGTTATGATTAGAGATCGGATTATATGCAATTGAATATCTACATTTGCATTTCCATATTTGAGCGCTTTAATATAAGCGCTCAATTTAATTTTGAGCGCATTGCATATAAATACCCATATTTTTTGCTTTAAATGAATATTGAATTTCTGAATAATAATCATTAAAAAAAAAAAAAAAAAAAAAAAAAATACGAAACTTGTATTTGGATTTCCATAGATTTACTTTTCTACATACTTTTCCCCTCTTAGTTTCCTTGTATGTATTTTTCTTGTGGGTGCATCTATTTTCATCGCGAAAGGATATAAGTTCCATGATATCTCACTTTTAAAATGTCGTCAATTACAGAAACTTGTTTTTCTTTCCTAAGTTCAACTTTTTGAAAATCGGAGTCTCGGGGCTTTTCGTTAAGTAATGGAATTTGTGAGAATAATAAAGAGTTCGGCAATATATTAATTATATTCCACATTCCTTAACAAAAGTGACAACAAAATGAAATTACATTATTTTAGAAAAAAAAAAAAAAAATCGATTATTTTCTGCAGTAAAGCAAATAAATTACTTTATAATTGATAAAGACGATGAACTGCCCCTACAAGTGCAACTCAGCAAAGCATTATAAATACTGTCCGGCTGCATTTAAAACAATTCTAGATGAAAAGAGACAAAATTTTCCAATTAAAAATTTGGAAAAATAAATTTTTATTTTTCAATGGAATAATAAAAATAATGATTTTTTATTTACAAAATTGCAAAAGATAAAAATTTGGATATCTAAAAAATCTGGTAAATAATAATTTTATGAATATTTTAAATGCATATATCCGGTTTTTAAAGGCGTGTTTTTACGAGTTTTAGTACTTATTTCATGCATATTTTGCAGGAGTCGTACTTTCCTCCCTTTTCTCAGAGCACTCTCAGAGATGAGAAATTTTCAAATTTATTGCTATCACTATTTTTATGAAATAATCTGTACCCTGCACAATCGTGACATATTACTATAAATATATCACAAGTATTGCTACATGAAATTAGTGGTGGCTAAAAAAGCAAAATTTTTTTTATCTCTGAGAGTGTCCTGAGAAAAGGTTGGAGCGTACGACCCCTGATTTTGGCATTTTTTTAGTTATGATGATTATTATGTCCAAATTCAGCCTATAAATTGAGTTGTAAGCCGAAGTTCCATTTACCCCCACTTCAACTTTTGTGATTAATGTTATTTATCTAAAATCAAAAAAGCCATTTCTATAACAAGCAGAATCTATAAATATAAATCTTCTGACACTGATTTAATTCTATACGCCCATTTTTTTTTAGAGAGACAACAAATAGAAACAACAATGTCAACACTAACTAAAATTCCTATACATCTTCAGTGGCTTGTTCAATGTTGTTAAAACTGATCGGTGTCTCGGTAATGCTTTTGGCAATGGAGGTATGAATAGATTAATCAATTTTTTTTTTTTTTTTTTTTTTTTTTTTTATGCTTGTAAGATCATTCAAGTTCGTTAATTAAACGTCAACGTACGACTCTGAAACATGATTCGAATGACTTGTATAAAAGTAAAATTGATGACGTGATCAAGTTTTATCTTTCTTAATAGTTATGAAACTGTGATATTAGGAAAGAAAGTCAAGATAAATGATTTTTTTTTTTCTCATTGCTATTAATATTTTTGATAAAGATTAGTGTGTTATCGTATACAAATTTTCTCTCGTCCTACAATAATATCATTCAAATGGTTATCTATTTAATTAATTTTATTTACAATAAAATTTACTGCAATGCACGAAAGGAATTTTACATTAATATATATATATATATATATATATATATATATATATTTATTATCTTAAAGTGGGATTTTTAGAATGAAAAATGTCTGATACGTTTATACAAACATACACTGAGAAAAAAAAATATGTACCGCATTCATCTAGAATGAATAATTGGCCACTTTCTAAATCCCTTAACTAGAATTTTCGAGTAATGCGCATAAGGCAGGCCAATAAACTGAATAGACCAAATGGTCGAGAATTTCTAGTCCATACATTTCTAGATGGTGAAACAATATTCTGAATATTAAAACTCGGATAAACGACTACGTCAGAAACGCCAAAGAAAAATATTGTAAATGCATACAGCTGTTTCGGCAGCTTTAAGAGTGCCGTCTTCAGTGCAAAAAGGATTCTGAATCTGCAGAAGGGCTCGTATATATAGGAGAGGGGCCGGATTTCGTGCAACCAATAGAATTACGGGAAAGGTGGGGAGAGTGGCCAATAGGAATTTATTAAAGTTAGCTGTGTAAACAGTAGAAAAATTAAGAAAATGTGGACTGAATATAAAATTATAAATATTTTATACTAAAATATGCACTGAAGACGGCACGCTTAAAGCTGCCGAAACAGCTGTATGCATTTACAATATTTTTCTTTGGCGTTTCTGACGTAGTCGTTTATCCGAGTTTTAATATTCCAACGCCAAGTCTCCTGTTACTATTTGTTAAGCTTCTACGGGCTTAGTTGAGTTATTGTTTTTCTGCTCTTATTGTTACTGAGCAACCTGGTCTGAGAAGCCTCATATGAGGGGGAGATTAGGTCAGTAATAGTTTGAGACATTTTCTCAATTTCACAATGTGCAAATTAGTTAACCGGTTCTACCGATTACGTACTAAAAAGTTTCGTGCTCTCAACCGTCTGAGGTTCCTTTTACAGTGCAAGAGACACCGCATCATCCCTAAATTCATTCAACTGAAATGCAATATTTCTGGTTCCAGTTTTGTTAACAAAGCAGTACTCAGGTCTCATTTTAATATTCTCCGTGCAGTTATCAAAGAAACTCGTACCACCATCGCCAAAATTGAAAAAGATTTATTTTCTCTCCACTTAAAGTTAGCTTTTGAACGTCCTAATTTTATGTTAATAGATCGCAATTCCTGGATTCATTGTGACAACCGCTCTTGTAAACACCCAATTAAATTACAAGATAAATTCACCCGGCTTCGTAATTCACAGAGTCCTATTCATTCAAACGACTTTCCTGTTGTCAATAAAAATGCAATCGTTAATCTTTCCAATGCTGAAATTACCAATAATCAATATGCTGTTCTCAAACTCAATTCAAATTTTGCCATTTCTAAACCTCCTTCTTTTCCTCAGTTAATTGCACCGGTTGAAAAAGCTTTCAAAAATTCTCGACTGACTGACCAACAGAAAGAAAATCTTCGTCATTTATTTCTTAATAATGCCAAATTCAATTCCAAAAATTTTAAATCAAATCTCAGCCCTGCAGAAAAAAACGCCTTGAAGGAATTAAAATCTAATGAAAATATCATCATTACTAAAGCTGATAAAGGTGGTCAGATTGTTATTTTGGATAAACAATACATCGAAAATGTTACCGAATTAATTATTGATGGCCCATATATTCCTCTGCCCCGTGACCCCTCTACTCAAGAGTTAAATAAAATTAAATCTGCTATAAAATCTTGCCCTCTGTTATTGGACTCGACTAAATCTCATCTTATCCCTTCTATTGCCAATTGTGCCAGATTTTACGCTTTACCGAAAGTTCACAAACCCAATATTCCATTTCGTCCCATAGTCTCTAATATCGGTACTGCTTCTTATAATTTAGCTAAATTTCTCACTACTATTTTTGCTCCCCTTCTTGCTGCTAATAGTTATACTGTTAAGAATTCCATAGAATTCGCAAAAAACATTCAAAACTGCCCTCACACTAATCTCACTATGGTTTCCTTTGATGTAAAATCTCTTTTCACTAATGTTCCAATAAGTGGCGCCCTCTGCTGTCTCGAAAATAGATTAAAAGAGTTTCATTTCACATCTTTTGAAATACAAGAATTAATCTCTCTTACCCGCATTTGTTTATCACAAACCACTTTTTCTTTCCAAAATAAATTCTATCGTCAGTCTGAAGGTTTAGCCATGGGTTCCCCTCTCTCCCCAATTCTCGCTGATATTTACATGCACTATTTCGAAAGCAAGCTTTTTAAGAAAATATCCTTTCCTTTTTGGACCCGTTACGTCGACGACACCTTCACGCTTATCAACATATCTCATCACAATATTGACCACGTCTTAGAAACTTTCAATTGACAGTAATATCCAGTTTACATATGAAATTGAAAATAATGGCTCCCTTCCATTTCTTGATACGCTCGTCTCTCGCACTGTAAATGGATTTTCAACAACCGTCTACCGAAAAAATTTTGCTGTCTCCCTTCCTCCCCATGCGCGTTCATGTCACTCACCTAACCAAAAAATGGCTGCTTTCTATACTTTTGTAAACCGTGCCCTTAATATTTGTTCAAATCCTAGTTTATTAAAATCTGAAATTAAATACCCGAAAGCCATTGCAATTGACAGAGGTTATGACCCTTCCATTATAGTCAAAGCTATTCAAAAATTACAACTCCCTCGTATTTGGTCTACTAATTCAGTCTCTTCTAATATCAGTATTGTCTTACCCTATTTTCCTAAATCCAGTCAAAATATAGCTAAAATTCTCAAACAATAGGATTTTAAAATAATATTTTCGCCTTCCAATAAACTCACATTTTCTCAGTTAAAAGATCCCATTGATACGCATAATTCTTGGGGTATTTATAGTATTTCCTGTCAGTGTGGTTTATCATATATTGGCCAAACTAAACGCAGTCTTAAATTTCGTCTAAAAGAACATATGAATTACGTCCGCAAACAAGAAACCAATAAATCGGCTATTTCTAAACATTGCTGGGAGGAAAATCATAATTTTAAATTTAATTCAGCTAAAATAATTTGCAGACCTAAATCCATTCATGAACTCGATTTCTTTGAAGCTTTTCATATTTATAAAAATTTTAAAAACCTTGTAAATTGCGATTTCGCTATTCCCTTTTTGTCTGACTGTTGGAAATTTTATATTCAGTCCACATTTTCTTAATTTTTCTACTGTTTACACAGCTAACTTTAATAAATTCCTATTGGCCACTCTCCCCACCTTTCCCGTAATTCTATTGGTTGCACGAAATCCGGCCCCTCTCCTATATATACGAGCCCTTCTGCAGATTCAGAATCCTTTTTGCACTGAAGACGGCACGCTTAAAGCTGCCGAAACAGCTGTATGCATTTACAATATTTTTCTTTTGCTTTTCTGACGCAGTCGTTTATCCGAGTTTTAATATTCCAACGCCAAGTCTCCTGTTATTAATATTCTGAATATTCTGAATCTTTCTGATGGCGAGAAATTCTCGCTTGATTATCTAGAATTGGTTCATAAACCAAGATTATAGTTACTGAAACCCGTCTCTTGTGTTCGCATTTATTTGGAGATATTTTCAAATAGGTTTGACCACGATAATATAGACAAACTCTCTAGAATTCTAATAGGGGTTTTTAGAACTCGCTTTCAAAGGGGGACTAGAATTTATAAGGATGACATGGGGCTATTTTTTCTACAGCCACAATTTAGATTCTAGATGTCAGTTACAGGATTTTTTTCTCACTGTCAGTGAGTTTTAAATTAAACAAAACAAATCTTACATTTTTAACATCCCCCCCCCCCTAAAACTATGTGATTAGTATTTGATACATTTACGGCCATATTAATAATAAAACGATGACTGCGGGTGATTAACGATACTTTTGATTCCCTAATGCACTTTTATCTTCTCTTATCGATATATGGTAGAGAGCAGTGGCGGATCCAGAACTTGACTTTTGGGGGGGGGGGGGGCTAAGATTCTTCAAAGTGTTATTCTAGACCAATAAAAAATTTACAATTGCAATATTCAATTGTGAATGTCAGTGTTTTGGGCCCCCCCCCCTTAAATCCGCCACTGGTAGAGAGAGAATTATTTTGAGGCCAAATTTATGAAACTGAGTTTTTAATATATTTACATGTTTTCAGGTTCCCTGAATCTGAATATCAGGTTTTTAGTAGTCTGCATGTTTGTCTATTTGTGCGTCTGTTGTCACCATAGCTCGAAAATAAATTCCAAAAAGAAGGCCAAATTCAGTATTCTAAATTTAAATCCTATGGAGATTTTACTTGCCACTTTTTGTACAATTCTGCAAATAGTTTGCGTACAGAGGCATTTAAGAGATTTCAAATACACTGCGCCTATGTCTATGGGCAAATATTTCTGGTCATATACTATCATCTAGCATTCGTCTGTAGAGCTATACAAAAAAGTTCGAATATTTTAAGCTTATGCGTTGAAATTATTGGAAGCGTTTTTGAAGTTGTGTCATGTGTTTATCATTCAGTGCTAAATTTAAGCACACTGTGTAGTGCGTGTGTATAATTTGTAGTCGGTATACAGGGGTAACCAAAATTAAGCGCAAATTTCCTTTTCTTATTGAATGTAATTTATAGAACTGCTTTACTAAATTTTATCAAATCTAGGAAAAACTTCTAAGGAATGATAATTACTTTTTCATATGAATATGGTAGACAAAGTATTATTTAAAGTCCAATTTTCAACGCTGATACTTTACTATGATTACGTGTTTTGAGGTCCCCTGAACATAAAAATCAAGCTTTTAGCGGCTGATATATCTGTATGTCTTTCATCAGCATAATTTAAAAATAAGTAATTGTAAGAAATTCAAATTAGATATTTTATAGGTCAAATGGAAATGCCGCTTGAAAATTTTGACCACAATTGGTCAGTTTTAAAGTGTGGTGAGTGTTAAAGTTCTCCAAATAATGTTGAATGAACTTTTAATATAATAGAAGCTTTAATTTGTTATTAATGTAGGTACTGTTTTTAAACGGGTGTTAAGGGGCAGTGCCTACCCTAACACAAAAACGTTTGTAAAATAAAGAATAAAATTTTTAAAGAATATTCATAGAGCTTCTTATCGTATCCTTTAATATATGATCTGTATTTATATAGTATTCAAATGTAGGATAAGAGAAAATTGTGTGAGTGCCATACCAGATTATTTTAAAATATGTACATATATTTTCCAATAAGTAACAATAACTCTGTTTATGATAATACATCGTTCCCTACTTTTACATTAATTAAATAAGTTTCGTTATCATCACCTTTTAGTATAAACATCTGATATTGATTTTCTGCGATTTAATATCTTGAATCTTATTAAGACTTCCACGAAAAGCGGAAGAGTTAACAGTTATGTATTCATGTTATTTAATCGTCGAAAATTGCTTGAAAAGAATATTTTTCGGAAATACTGCTAACAAAGTATTAGTTCGACTGTGTCAAATGTCGTGTCCGAATTGAGTTCGGGCAGCATTGTTAACACTTGCTTTCAGGTCTCTAAAGAATACGATTATTTAAGGAAAACGAGCGCCGCCTTTATGCGTTCTTCTAAAAATACTTTGGATTATAGTTCTTTAAAAGACTATTTTACGTATTTTTGTTTAACACTTTGGTGTATGTATATGCGGCAGTGCAATTATAGGATCGATTGCTGAGGATAAAATTTAAATAATCTAATCACGAATACTTACAATTATTTTGTTAACCCTTTCTACCCAAATGTTTTTACGTTAAAACATTACATTCTTCTGTTTTTGCCGACTGAAAGAAAAATATGGAGTACAACCACCATTTTTTGATTGAAAATGGTACTTTACACTTTCTGAGAATTAGTACGATCATTCATTTCCTGTTTTTACTACATACGACTGCTGTAGATACAAAAATGTATATGGATATGTGGATGTCTAACCTACACAACTGAGCAGCTTAGGTCGGAAAGGGTTAAATAATGTAAGGTTTTTGAAGAATGACAAAAGGCGAGACATACTGTTCAAAATAGGCAAATATCCCAACAACATTGTTTTAAAAGATTAAACATTTTTAAGTCTGAAAATTTCAATCAAAAAAGTACTGAGAAACCTAGATTGGTCTGCAATAGTATGTGTAAAAATAAAACAAGTTTGAATGATCGGTATAAAAACCAAATTCATTATTCGAAATTAACATAGCCCTGTTGAAAAAATATGTCAACCGTAAGTCAGGCTTTCATTTTTAGTGCTTTAATTAAACATGCTACACATTTTTTAATGTTTCAATGAAGAAATATTTGATAGATTAAATGAATTTATGAATAGTTGTTTTTACTTCTATTAATTATTATTTAAGAAATGTTTCTCTTTTGTATTCCATACTTTTAATGTAATGATGTTATGAAAAAGTAATAAATAAAATAACTTTCAGCATATTAATCTTAAAAACTTTAATAAATCATGTATCCAACATTTCGGTTAAATTTCTTCATTAACCTTCTTCAGGGAAGAACGATGCTTAAAAACACATAAACATAGATAATTTAAGTTATTCCATGATATCACAAATAGTGTGAATAACTTAAATTATCTATGTTTATGTGTTTTTAAACATCGTTCTTCCCTGAAGAAGGTTAATGAAGAAAATTAACCGAAACGTTGGATATATGATTTATTAAAGTTTTTAAGATTAATATGCTGAAAGTTATTTTATTTATTACTTTTTCATAATTATCGTAACAGCATATATAAAAAAGTGGAATAAATATTTCTGTAATGATGTTAATAAAAAAAGCATATTGAAATAAAATAAAATAAATATATTTGCTTAGGCTGAAATAAATAAGCAAAGAAAATGATAAGACCACTCATTATAAATAAATGCTTTGACTAAATTATAGTGTCTGAATACAGATGAAGAATGTGTATTTTGTTTATTAAATCATTATCTATTTTATTTTTAATCTTATTTCAATCCATTAAAATAAGTACCTAGAATATATTTTTTTTGTAATTAGAAAAACTTGTAATTACACCATTCAATAAGTTATGTATATAATATTCTTATTGTTGAAAGACCCATCGTGTTTATTATTAAGTCTTACTTAGAGCTCGTTAAAGATAAGAACAAATCTGAGAGAAGGAGTATCAATAGATTGAAAATGTTATTCCTATAATTGTATTCATTGTAGGAAGCAGCTTTAAGAAATAACTAATTTACTTGTTGTACTTCCAGTGAAAAAAAAAAAAAAAAGGAGAAAGAAAGGACGAAGAAAGAAATAGGAGAAGAAAATAATAGGAAGAAAGAAAGAAAAAAAAAATTCCAAGAAGTAGTTTAAAACAAATTTATATCAACTTTTTATTTTAAAATGAAAACTTTTTTTTTTCTTTCTTTCTTTCTTTCTTTCTTTTTTTTTTTTTTTTTTTAATAAGCATACAAATAGGATTCACGCCAGTATAGGGGCATAGTGATAACGGTCACAAAAATGCACTGTATTATTTAATTATTTATTATTATTTTACACTACACTCATATACACCTTTTTTAATGATGTGTCGGGTATAAGTATTTCGACTTGAAATAATTCTTTCTTTCTTTCTTTTTTTCTTTTTTCTCCTTTTCTATTTTTGAAGGTGTTGTGCATAAATATTTCGACCTAAAATAATTCCTGCATTTTTTTAGTTTATGGTATTTCCTAATTTTCTTCCTATGTCAATATAAGTTTTTCGCTGCAACTTATTGAAGTTATTAAAAGTCCTACTTGCATAATTTTTATATATATGTATAAATTTCTGCTCTAAAAACATTTTAAGCTTTGTGGAAATATTAATAAAACAGGAACACATAGACTGTTTGTGTTGAAAATATCATATATATAAAGCATGCACTTGCATATATGTGTGCCTACTATTTTATATTTTTGGACTACTAAATCATAATCGAGGTGGTTCTTATGAGCCACAAAATTTGCATTGCTGGCGTAAGCCCTTAACGAATATCAAACCCACAAAATTAAAAAAATCTACAATTTTTTTTTTTACCCTATTCCTCTTTCCCTCGTCAAAGCAAAAAGCAACATAACTGTTTTTCTTTCTTTCTTTTTTTTTTAATATTTTATTTTTATCTAATTGCATACTATTTTCCTTAATAGGAAATGGACTTTAAGCCGTAGGTTGCAGTCTATGAGACTTTAAGTGTAAAAATGTCCAAAAAGCAACAATTCAAATCTAACCCTTAATAGGAAATAGATAAAGAAATATTTAAAATAAAGAGATGAATAAATATTTGAAGTCATTAACTATTTACTAAAAGTCACAGAGTAAAACTATTTGCCTCAATTATACAGATTTACAAAAATAATGTTGGCAAAATTTGATTTGATAATTTTAGCTTATACAAATGCTTATTGGTTTCTGAAACCGAAAATGAAGCCAGTTTTTCTCTATTACATATGGATTTCTGTCAATACAGGGTGTCTACCGACACAATTTCATGTCGGTAGATATTAAAATGCACGTTTCCATGATTAATTATAATTAATCATGGAAACATACTATAAAAGTTAACATATACAGTGGGTGATCAAATTATTAAAATTTTTTTTTTTTTTTTTTCCATTTTCTAAAAAAAAAAAAAAAAAATCTGGACAAAATAGCTGAAACTTCAAACATGCAAAGAACATTTAGAAACTCACATTTCTCACTATCGATTTAGTCCAGAATGCAATTAGGAGACAAACCACAAATTGAAGAAGAGTGCAAATATTTTGGATCACCCTCTGTCACAAAAAGCTACAAATGACTAGTACCTTTAACACATTGTTGCACTTACTATGTACAATATTTATATGATTTGTTGTGTGGGAATTGCGGAAATTTTTAGGCAGATATATATATATATATATATATATATACATTTTTTTTTTTTTTTCAAAAAATATTAATTTTTTGGCAAGTTTTTTACTTATAAATAGAACGGGTTTTCATAAAAATTTACAAAAGTTGCAGAAAAATTGACAAAACATTAGACAAATATTATTCTGAAGCATAAAATTCACAAGTTTAATATTCGTTGAGATATGAGCATTTATAGTAAATATTTTTCTACTGCGCATGAGCAAAAGATAGAAACAATTTTATTACATAGCTTGAAAGCTAGATATATCGGGCAACTTTTGTCAAAAGTTCATTTGAATGGAGTAAATATTAAGCAAATTGTCGGCAAAAGAACAAGGCCAATTTTAAATATTTTCTAGAGTTGATATTTCATAAGGGTTTTTCACATGCTGCGTATTTAATTTAGCGATTCAATTATTTCAACCACGTTGCAAATGTTCTTTTTCGTGAAAAACCCCTTGTAGGCATGTAACTCTAACATATTTTTATTTACTTACTAATATTTGTGGGTTCATAAGGAGTTTTCCACAAATAAGAACTTTTGCAACGTGGTTGAAATAATTGGATCTTCAAATTAGTTACGTGGCATGTGAAAAAAACCTTATGAAATTTCAACTCCGGAAAATACCTAAAATTTAGTTCGTTCTTTCGTCGACAGATTGCTTAATTTTTACTTTGTTCAAATGAACTTTTGACAAAAATTGCCTTATATATGTAGCTTTCAACCGCCTATGCAATAAAAAAAAAAATTTGTTTTTCGCGCATGCGTCGTAAAAAAAAAAAAAAAAAAAAAAAAGAAAAAAAAAAAAAAAGAAAAAGAAAAAACAACGAATTCTCATATCTCAGCAAATGTTACGCATGGGGATTTTATGTTCCGGAATAATATTTCTCTGATGTTTTGTCATTTTTTCTGCAAGTTTTGCAAAACTTTATGGAAATCTGTTCTAGTTATAAGCAAAAAACTTGCCAAAAAAAAAAAAAATAATAATAATAATAATAATAATAATAATAATAATTTTTGAGAAAAAAAAAAAAAAAAGATATGTATGCCTAAATAATTGCACAATTCCCACAAAAAAAAAAAAAAAAAAAAAAAAAAAAAAACATATAAATACTGTACATAATATGTGCAACAACGTGTTAAAGTTACTAGTCATTTGTAAATTTTCATGATACAGGGTGATCCAAAGTATTTGCGCATTTCTTCAATTTGTGGTTGATCCCTTATTGCATCCTGGACTAAATCGATACACGGACATGTGAATTTTTAAATGTGCTTTGCATGCCTGAAGTTTAAGGACATTACATCTAGTTTTTTTTTTTTTTTTTTTTTTTTTTTCTTATCGAAAAAATGTCAAAAAAAAGTATCCATTAATTTAATCACACACTGTAATTTTATTGCTGGACAGAGAAAACCGGGCTTCATTTTCGGTTTCAGCACACCAACATGCATAAAGATCAGCCCAAATTATCAAATCAAAATTTTAGGTGTAGACATGGATTATTATTCTTTATAATCATATATTTTTTATTTTTGCTATACTTGAATATATTTATATCATCAATATATTTTCAATAGAAGATTGGTGTTCTGTAGGATTATCTTTATATTAAAGCATTTCAAATTCACCAAATTACGAGCCTATTTTTTTTTTTTCCCTTCATTTAATTCACAGCAAAACATTTGGCTAATAATAAATTTTCAGTGTTCTGCATACTAAAAACCACATTATATACAGTGTTTTGGTGAGTATATATATATATATATATATATATGGTATTTAGAAAATCGAATATAAGCATGCTATACTTATTTAAACCTTTGAGGAGTAAGTTACACTCCTGCTCAAAAGTTTAGCAAGGTTTGCAAACGATCAGTTTTGTTCAATTTAAAAACTTACCTCTCGATGAGATGCTTTCAAGCATTGTGTATTTTAAGAACTGAATCTTCTTCATGTTTTTCCGTGAATGTTTAACCCTTTGCGGTGCAAGGTAATTGAGATCATTTAAGTTACATTGCCACCTGAATTCACGAACAAAATTAAAATAAAAGAAATTGACGACCTTTTCTACTATGTTATAAAAGTAAAATTTTGCTAAAAAATTTCCGGGATGAGTTTCTGCAGTTGGAACTTAATAATTGCGTCCTCACAGCCAGGACAGTGTGCCGCAAAGGGTTGAGACAGCATTTAGGGGGTCGGTAACAAATTGAGCAAAGTCAATAATGTTTATGATCCCCCTGTATCGTTAAGTGAAGGAAATGATCTGTAACTTTAGGATATGCTAACATAGACCCAGTACAGTTGGTGGACCAATTTTTATGAAGATATCATGCTAAATAATGGAGATATAAGCATTTATTTTAAAACTCCAAAGAAATTCCGCATGTCTTTTCTTTGTAATATACAGAGTTTAAAACAAAAATTATTCCCACTTTCAGATAATATGAAAAAGCACTTTTAAAACAATACACTGGCAATCGTATTTCAATTATCTTAAATATCTCATGAAATATGAGCATTTTTTTTATGGAAAAACGTTTTCACTGCGCATGTGCAAATGATAGAATTTTTTTTATTACATAGGTTGAAAGCAATGTATATTGGGCAACTTTTGTTAAAAGTTCATTTGAATAGAGTAAAAATTAAGTATGTTGTCAGCAAAAGAACGAGCTAGGTTGTACGAATTTTCAAAGAGTTGAAATTTTATAAGGGGTTTTTCACATGCTGCGTAATTAATTTGAAGATCCAATTATTTCAACCGCTTTGCAAAAGTTCTTTTTTGTGAAAAACTCCTTATACTCTCTCAAATCTTAGTAAATAAACGAAAATATGTTACAGTTACAAGGTTATAACACTGCACGTTAAAGACGCTGCATGTATAGGGTTAAATAAGGTAACGACTATATTTGATCAAAAATATAATTATAATTTTGGCGATACAAAAATATCTAGTTAGCGATTAAAGAGCTTAGTGGATGAACAAGTTTTGTGACAATTTAGTAAATTTGAGAAATTCAACAGCGGTATAGTTCATGCGGTAATGGAATATCTAAAAATCATTTACATCATAATTTCCTGTGTCGATTACAGCGTTATTAGAGAACTTTGAAATACCAGTAAATGTCTTACATTTAAAAGTGATCATAATAAGTTTTTCCACCCAGAAATCACCCTCCTTTTTTTTTTTTAATATCACTTAATATGCTCACCCACTCAGCTCTTCACTAGTAAAAATAAAATTAAATATGAAAAAACAATTTTTGACTTGATTCTAAAATACATGAAGCTTAAACTTTCTATTTTTAAACTTTTGATCATAACTCGACAGTTAATCTATATAAATAAAGCAAAGAGTTTGTCGGTGGAACTACAGACTACTCCTATTTTTGATTGGTCTAGATTTACTACTTTGGTGATGAAAGTCGACCATTTTTTTTTAGTAAAAATTGATGAACTTTTTAAAAATATACTGAAGTTCTAGGAACTGAAATTTTTAAATTACAGCGTACTTATTTCCCGTACATAATCCATTAAATTCGTAAACAATTGTTGATTCATTCTTGAGAATCATTCACATAAGACTATAGAGCATTGTTGCAAAACGAGTGCAAAACGCAAGAAATAGATTATTTAATTCAATTTGTAATATATTATTTTGACTTTTTGACCTTAAAAGGAATTTTTAATTATGTTACAAAGCCCAAAATGGGATATAAAAAGTAAATAGTGATTCAATTCTTTTGAAAACTGATTTAAATTTAGTGACCAGCGAAGCGGGCATAGCCTGCTAGTTATCAGTAATCAATATCGTAAAACATCTAACGTTTTGAAGGGTTTGCAACCATGTTGACTTGAGTAACATACAATATATTTATGCATTTTTTTAAAATTAAAATTTATAATTTTTAAACTACATTGTTGATTATTAAAATAAATAAATAAATAAATTTAGTGCAAAATATATTTGCGTAATGTTTCATTTTTTTTTAGAAACTACTGTAGAAAATTAATATAATACGCATAATTTATTATTTTTAGTTAAAACTAAATAATCGGCACTGTTCTCTTTAAATATGTTAGGTTCATTTTTAAATAAATTTTTTATGAAAATGGTTTTTAAAAAGTATTCTCAACTTTATATATACAGTACCCGCTGGCTATATAAAATCACTGGTTAATAAAATCAACCGCTTAATCTTATCAAATTTCGAGGACCGGAATCAAATTAATACAAACTACCTATAAAACCACCGTGTAATAAACTCAGAAAAAAAAAGAAGAAGAAGAAGAAGAAGAAGTCTCCAGCTGCAAAAATATGCATATATACAAACTATAGATAACAAATTTTCCATCTCACAGATTTTTTTTTTTTTTTTTTTTTTTTAAGGGAAAGAGAAATAAAACACAGCAAGTTACCAAATTATCACTGTTAAAAGACAACATAACATGAGGGGTAAGCGGAAACGAATAATGAAAGCTGCAAACGTCGTAACAGCAGCATTTTTAGATACGTTCAAAAATGTGAGATTGAAAATAAAATTCCATCTCTCGTGTAATTTTGTGAGAAAAAGCTGTATATAGTTCGTGCAAATGATGAATGTTGAAAACTTCATTCCTTCAGATGACTTGTTGAAGGAGTGAAATAATACTGTTTGTCGTAAACTGATCGGAGAAAAAGCAAGACGCTGCTGATTATTGGAAAACAAATGTTTTATAAGATATGTTGAAAGATTAGAATCCATTTCATATTTTTAGCATTAATGAAACTGCACTATTTTATCGGATATTATCAAAGCACTCTCATGTGTTCAAAGCTAAATTCAGCGAAGGATTCAAGAAAAATAAACAGCGCGTAACTTGTTCTTTTGACGTGTAATATGACAGGAAGTGTCAAGAAAAACACCTTTAATTATTGGAAGTATCAAGAAACCTCGCTACATTAATGGCGATAAAAATTCGTTTTTTGATTACCACAATAATAAAAAATCATGGATGGCATCTACAACCTTCACAGTTTGCTCTGTGCATCCCACAGATTTGACGTTGCAACACAGAAAACTATAACATTTCTTTCCTCTAACACCACCAGTGTTACTCAACCACTTGATCATGGAATTTTTAGAGTTTTTAAATGCCATTAAAAAAGGGAGTAGGTTAGAATGACAGAAATTGATGTAAATGTCTTATATGCATCGTTTTTTATAAACAGCACAGGGAAAAATGTCAGTCTCCTTGATGAAATGCATTACATAAAAATTTGTTAAATCACAGTGTAACGACAAACACAATAAAAAAACGTTATCTAGCGTGCTGATTTAAGTCAGACGAAGAACCTCAAGAAAGCTATGCCAATTTTGAAGATGAGGAAAAATTAATCGGATATTTTATTCAATATGTAGCAATTGAAAGTCTGACTCCGAAATCGTGGAGAAGATCTCATCTGTTTTAAGAGAACCACAGAATGATTCTTATTTTTAGACGAGGTGCCGGATTCTCTACCTACAGCAGCTGATTCGCGTAAGGCTTTCATTACACTAAGAAAGGTGTTGGAAAATAGGGATGTAGAACTGAAAATGTACGACCAGTCCTATATTTTTGCTAGAAATATTGAATAACTAATTGTTCCAACTAAACCGAGCACCACTGATCAGTGTTTTGAGAAATCCAACTTTTAAGTACTGTATACGTATAAACTAATTTTATTTTATTTATTAATTTTATATTAAAAAAAAATACATGCGTTCAATTTATTTATTTTGAAGAAATAATAATAATATTTTTTTTTTTAAATATTAATCTCATTTATTATTAATCTAATAAATTGTTTCATTTTGAAATTTCATTTTTTTTTTTTTTTTTTTTTTGAGATGAGTATATTTTTGTATTTAGGAAAGTTCGCCTGTTATAAAAATCAGTCACTTAATAAAATCACTTTGACTCAGAACGAATGTGATTTTATTAAGCGGCGGGCACTGTATAAATGAGTGTAAGTCATATGCCTTTAAATAGAATCTGTTATGTATTCGATCGTTATATAGGGGAATGTCTCCTGTTATGAGCACTCTCCGGTTATAGGCACCCCTCCATATCTTTTAACAAAAAGCAAATACGGTGGATTTGAGTACTGTCAAGCATGTATTGTGGCAGTACACAGTTTTTGTGCCAACACCGAAGTGATTAGATGCATTTTCTTAGTAAGTGCAAGCATCGAAATAAAAAATTTGAGAAAAAGCGACACAAAAGTGATTTGGGAATATTTTCAGAATGCAATAAATCGAAGTGAATTAATTCAAAAATGTAAATGCAAGGTATATTTATGCAGTATATTCTTTACATTTTGTGTTGCAATATCGAATTCAGCCAAAATGTGGACCGAAACTTTGCTTTTTCTGCCATTATATAAGTGGTTGCCATTCCCGGTTGTGGGCACCTTCATGTAACCGGTTGTGAGCATACTTTTTTTTTTTTTTTTTTTTTCATTTAAAGCGTGTGTTTGATTTACAAACTGTGAAATATAGCCGTTTATATCAAAATAACATATTTTATTAGTGTTTATATGTACGTTTAGGCTTTTTAGCAATGTCAACCTCGAAAAAGTCAACCGATTCAAAAGAAATGGATTTAAATGCGCTGGTTAAAGCCATGTAGGATTACTTAGTGGATAAGAAATCCATAAAACCAACTGCCCGAGAATATGGTCATCCTTGCAGCATCTGAGTTCCTCCAGAAGAAGCCTAGAGAAAGTAAGGCAACTCCACCTTTCAAAGTGCCGGCCAAACGCCCTAAAAATTGGAGTCTCAACAATCTGACAATGTCGACTTCTGCGTCATCTGTTTGAAACACCAGTCACTATGCCTAACAAGAGCCATCTCAATCAAATGCAACGCGTGTGATCGTCTGATGCATTTGAAGTGTGCTAATATACATGCAAATTATTTTACTTGCAAGCATTGCACTTCTGATTTAGAGGACGAAGAAGATGACGAATAAAATTGGAAAAATGCCCTTTTCTGTTATTATTTCGGCCACTGAATCCTTACAAATAAATAAATAATTTTTTTTGTTTTCTGTATTTATGGTGGTTTTTCTTATTATTTCCCCACTTTTAGCGGATTTTTCAAGTGCGCCCACAACCGGGTACAAAATTTTGTTTGGCAAAAAATGATCGCTTCTCAAAATTGGTGATAACTTTTTTCTGGTTGACGGAATCAATATAGTTACTTCATCAAACGTTAGCTAAGGGTTCTAGTTTTCCATTAGTATTCATATGTTTGCATAATATCTACTCTGTCAAAAATTATGAGCCAAAATCAAAACTGTGCCCACAACCGGAGACGTTCCCCTGTATATACTTTTTCTTTATCAGCAAGAGAGAATCAGTAGCACTAGATTTTTTTTCCTGTATTACAAATAGCTGAAATTTTTTAAAATTTCATTTTATTCAAAATGACATGCTAATTATTTCAGAATATTTTGTAGCAACATAAAAATAAAAGTTTATGTTTATGAATGGTAATAAATGATATTAAAGTATGTGAGGTTGATACGTCAGAACGTCACCACAGTTGTTTTAATTAAGCTGGATCCAGCGAAGTAGGAAGTGGGGACGGTTAAAATCACTCCGTCGCCAGTGGCTCGGTGAAGGTTGAGGTCGAGCTAGTTTTGTGTCGGCAGGGTGCTGCATTAAAAGACTTAGATTTTGAATATTAGTTAAATTAGAAGTGATTTTTTAAAAGTACGGATTGAAATGTAGTGAAAGGAGGGTGTAGGAAGAAGTATAAAAATAGATATGGTTTTAGTAGATAGTGTGGATGTTGGAGGATCGTATAGTGGATGTTGGAGGATATTATAGTGGTTGTGATGAATCTTAGTTTTACGGATATTGAAAAGTAGAGTAGTGGAGATTTAGTGGCGTGAAGTTAAGTAGTGTTGAGTGTTGGTGAGTGTCTACTAGTTTTCGGAAAGTCAAGCTGGGTCAGAAGGGAATCCTCTGTCCCATAGTGAAGCCGTAGTATTGGAGTACGAGTGCGACCGTCTCTACACCTTCGACTATCTGCTGTAGTGAGATATTTAAGATAATTAAATTGTTGATTTATATATTTTTGATTTAGTAATATGCTGGCTGAGCTAAGATCTATTTTCCAGGCCGCCCTCCCATTAATCTGGTTCAATAAACTTTTATTTGTTGTTCAATTCACGTCTCTGGCATAGGCGTAGCCAGCTTTTCATGCGGGGGGGTGCCCAAATTTTAATTTGAAATTTTCAGCATAGATATACATACATAGTACGCATATGTATATACGTAAGCGTGCGTATGAGTATTTTAATATACGTGTATTCATATATATGTCGGTAAATGTACATAATAAATGAATTATGTTATTGCATGCACAGACATATATTATATATATATAAAGAATAATGATATAATTCAACTAGCAGAACTACCCGACGATTCTTGGGTTGAAGTAGTGTTTAAAGAATCTAAGAGAAATTTACAAAGATTCTGATTGTTCAGAAGTTTGAGGTAAATGAAATTTTCCATTGTAACAAAACATTGCAGGTAAGGCTCTGAGAAAATTTTTAGCACTACAATTTCCACAAACATTTACCAATTTTCCTGCGCTGACGCTGACAATACTTTGAGACGCATAATCAAAAGTAGAATCATAGTTAAATGTACACTAAAAACTAATTAGCAGCATCCAATACTTGATAAATTGTATTATTTATGACGTTTTGGCATCAGCTTGAATTCAAATATGCCGTTGCTCTTCAGTTTCTTCTTGTTTTCTCACCTCTGTCTGTTGAGCATCTGCACGATACCTGTCTAGTCGAAATACAGTAATACTTTCTAGTCTCCTACAGCTTTCCTTTTACCTAGTTATTCCTGAAATATTTCTTGAATTTATATAAGATGTGTCTGTTGAATAATTTCTTGCTGCTTCTTCCTCTGTCATACTCGCTCTCTTTACAGCAGAAGTCTTTCCGTAGAATAAACTTTTTTGGAGGTATAACAGATTAATTTTTGCTTATAGGTACTAAACGTAAGTTTTAACTAATTATATGACTGTTGAGTTTTAGAATAAAATGTTGATATTTAGAAAGAAAAAAAAAACTTATTAAACTATTTTAATAAAATTCATATTAGAGCCATTTGAATTGAATGTGAATCCCAAACAATCAATCAAAATTAAAAATTTTGATTTTAATGTAAGTATGTACTGAATTCAAAACCTAAAATTATTAAATAAAAATACAAAGCCGATGTTAAAAATCAAATGTTTAATATTGTAAAGCTATAATGGCATCAAATTTATTTTATTTTCATTGTATTTTTCACGCGTAAAAAAATATTCATTTTTTTGTACCATAATGATAATTATTATTACAATTATAATAAATAAAGGACATGTAATTTTTTTTTTTAATCAGCTCCGTATTTGTTTATAATGTTAAAGATAACATAAGGTTTTTTTTTTAAATTATTAATATTGTTTAAACTAATCCGGTTGAAGTAAAAAATATAGCATTAGCTAGATTTCGTCTTGATTAATTAGTGTACAATTTTCAATAGTGATAGGTTGAACGAACAGTGTAGTTCTGCATCGAAAACTAAGAAATCCAAACTGATTCATAAACAGATATAGATTTATACGTATATATAATGTCAAAAATAAGTTGAAAAATAAAGAGTTTTGCACATATTTGTGATGGAAGAGCAGAATTTAATTTAACAAAATGGAAGGGACGAGGTGGAAAAAGGAACTTGAGACTTTTGATATAACCCGTCAGTGCTCGACAAACTGAGCTATACGGTTGATATACGACCAATACTAACCAATCATCAGATGGAAATTTTCATCTGATTTGCAAATAGAAATCTAGGCTTCCTTACATAATGAGGGATTAGTATGAGCCAGATCTTACCCGTGTTTCAGTTGGTTATATGTGAATCTTACTAGAATATAATTATATTGTGGTAAACTCTAAACTGTGGTGACTAGACTATAATATGAAAACTTTAAGAAAATCGCAATAAATAAGCTCATATGGTGATATTATCAAAGGCAGGGAAGGGTATGAACGCAGATAGAGCATTTCTGTCTCCGATTGGTCTCTGATCATCAGCTGAACGGATTGCCAAATGACGATCGCACATATTTCATAAACATTGCATAGAATTGGAGGGAAGCAACGAAAGGAACTCACACCAACAAGATCCCACAGAAAATAAACACAAAGTAAAGTTAATGTATCGAAGCCTAAAAAAGGTGTCGAATGACAGTTGATGCAGAATGCCAAATGACCATCATACATCAGAAGTGCATGAAAAATGGCATAAAATAGCAAGGAAATAACAAAAGAAACTCCTTAAAATAAAATTGCGCTGAAAATCAACATAAGGTAACACATTTGCCAGGCACTATAAGTGAATGAGGGGTTCTGCTTTCGAAGCTGGTAGACGGGTGGTGCCGGGTTCGAATTGATTCAGATCAAGCCCATCAATGTAGCCGTTGTGAGTAGTTTCCCCCCTAATTTGAGTGACAATTTTCGATAAGTTTAAAAGAAACGCAATTTACATTCACTTAAAAGTAAGGAAGATGCGCTTCATTACAACGTTTTTTGGGTAGATTTTTTTTAAGGGGGGGGGGGGAGAGGGGTGATTATATTTTTCGGAAGCGTGGTGTTTTACTGCAGCCAGCAAAACTCTTCATTTAACTAATATAACTATATTCTTAGAACGTTTTAGGTTGTAATTAAACTAAAAACATTTTTTAAATAATTCAGAGAACTTTTATCCACACCACTTTTTGAAGCTTACCGACTTCAATTATCATTTCTAGTTCCCTCCGCTTATAATATACATTCAGAAAACTTAAAAAATAAAATAAAATTAACCAATGAGAAGTTCCATCAACAAACAATAAAATATTTTAATTTTCTTTTGCATATCCTTATAAACAGGTCCCATTTGTCCAATCTCAGTGAGAAATATCATGCAGTATCATAGTTCCATGATATTGGGATTAAATACGATTGTGAGTTCTTTGCGACTGCATTAGTGTCTAGGCTTGGGTGAAGTGTTCCTCACGGAGAGGGGACTATCAAGGTTCCTAGCTTATATTCACGCAAGGTTTTTTTTTTTTGGGGGGGGGAGGAAAGCTTTAAACAGCTAGGCGGCCGAAACGCTCTGTTCAAACTTGGCACCTCTGATGTGCCAGCTCTGAGAGCATTGCCGCATTTGGTATTTAGGAGAAGCAAGAAATACAGTGAATATATATACTAGCAGACTTTGCCGCTTCGCTGGTCGCTACATTTAAGTGAATTCTCAAATTTCCATATCATTATTAATAGAATCTCAAAAAATCAAAAAAGGAAAAAAAAAAAAAAAAAAAATCACTGAAATTAGATGAAACCTCAGCTAAAATTCCCACTGCGTTATGTAGGGATTTTTCCGCTCGCAACATGAGGATTCGGGTTTCCATTGCCATCGGCAGCGATTTACTCGCAATTCACCTTCTCTCTCTCTCGCGAGTAAGTTAGACGTTTCACGAAATTCCCCCAAAATGCATATTGCGTACACTTAAACAACAACCACTCACCAAAATTCGCCATTCTAAGATAATTTGGAGCATATTTAAGCTTAAAAGCGTGTTTTTTCTCTTCCCCCCCCTCTACGGGAGGTTAGAAAGTCATTTCGAAAAATCACTTTGTGGTGTGTGTATTGGGAGCGTATAAGCAATCGACACATCAAAATATCATTTATCTGAGATAATTTGGAGCAGAGTTATTCTTGAAAAGGCGTCTCCCCCCCGCCTTTAAAAAGCGGCGGGGGGAAGGAAAAATTTCAGAAAATTCATTTGTTGTATTTGTTCGGTACGCATAATTAAACCGCAGATAAAAATTAATATGAGATAATTTAAAAATTTGTTTATTCCCCTCCACCCACACCCAGGAGGAAAATGAGGGGATTTTCATAAAACCTAGTTATGCTCATAAAGAATCCACGCACTAAAATTTGTGACTGCAGCTTCCATAGATTTCCCAGGACAAATTTAGCGCTAAAAGGGGATCTCGAATTTGCCTCCTTATAATGCCCCCCCCCCCCCCAAAAAAAAAAAAAAAAAAATTGAAAGTTGCAAGAAACCAAAAATGGGTTTTTTGAAATATACTGAAGAAGACGCTTTTTTTTAACAACTTTATACCACTTTTGGTATCTACTCAAAAATTTCAGAAATTTCCCTCTGAAAATCAATTTTTCTCCCTCCTCCCCCTTAAAAATCCAAAAATCCAAAATCGCAGAAAATTTTATTTTCGTATTCAAGTCTAGTCTCTTCATGTGCAATTTCTTCATCGTAAAGTAATTTGGAGCCGAGTTATGCTTACTAACGAGTTTTTGACTTTCGACCCTCAGCAGGGGAGAAACAAAGAGGTAATTTTGGAAAATTTGATAGGTTAACTTTTAAGCTGGGTACAGACCTAAATTCTTGCCAAATGTCGTTGAGTTGCGTCTAGCCATTCTCACGTGAAACCCGGACAAAAATAGTTGATAGATGCATTGACTCACAATGCCCCCCCCCCCTAAACACACACATAGAAAGTTATTTTCCGCTTTCAAGATGTCTAAAACGGGAAGATATCGCAAAATTTTTTTATTCTAAGAAATTTACAAACAAAAGTCTGTTTTTATGAATATACATTGAAGTTTTTCGTATACTTTTCTCTTGCTTAAAATTTTACTTACCAGTGGCAAGTAAATTGGTGGAATTCCCCACACCTGGGTGTGCATGAACGGGGGGGTGCCCGGGCACCCAGGGCACCCCCCCTGGCTACGCGCATGTCTGGTTTTCTTAGTAATCTAAGTATTTAAGTTAAGATGGAGTTTGCAGGAACGCAAACGCCACAAGTAGAGCTCGCATAGACACCTTCGTCTTATTCAGTCATATAAAAACATTGTAAAAGTTCAGAAACAGAGGCGCTGAAAAAAAAAAATTAAAAAGCGTTCCAGCTTTAATTTAGATAAAATTAAATTTGTAAAAAAAAAAAAAAATACCTCTGAATTAAAGTGTTTTTTTTTTATTATTTATTTATTTATTTATTTTTTGTAATTCAAACCTCTATTATTAATTCAAATTAGTTTAAACTGCTAGTTTATTCACAAATTTTAAAACTGAAAATTCTTATAATACTTTGTCAATTAAAGGGTGAAACTTTGATTAATGACATAATAATTGTTTGAGAAGTCAAAAACTCAAAGGAAAATTACTAACGTAATTTAATATTTTTTTCTTCCTTTTCATTTTTATCTTACGACTGAAGAGGCTGCCATTGTATTAGTATCCACCTACTTCATTGTCAGACTGTATTTAATTACATGCTATGGGCGTGAAAACAATTGATGTGTTTGGCACTTTCTTCATTTTTTTCTGTGTGTATTTAATAGTTTGTTGATCTCGGGCAAATATCAGAATTGTTTTGATAAACGCACTAACCTTGCCAAAAAAAAAAAAAAAAAAGAACTGTTTAAGTCATGATTGTTGCTTACAGCACAAATGAAAATAATCACTTAAAACTCTTTGTCAGTTGTCAATATCATATTTCTAAATTACTTGTTAGAAAAAAGAAGAATTCATTTTTTCTTTTTTTAATATATATTTTTAAATCTTGTCTCATGTTTATCGGTTTCCTATCACGTAACACATGAATAACTTCTAAAAAACTAATCATTTATTTTTTTATTTTCTTTTAAATGCAAAACTTTTTCAATAATAATAAAGATTAATTACTAACTGAGGGTTGTAGATGCAGGGAATTTTCACTTCCACTGTTTCTAATGCTAGATTGCCTAAGGAAGTCACTTTGACTGCTTCTTAATTTCGTTTTAAAAAATACATATTTATAATGATCGATTTCTTAGATTTTATGTGACTTTATATACATGATATAAGTGCATTTATTATTAGTTGTATTTACTACTTTCTCCCTTTTGTTTCTGAAATTTATATTGTCCGAAGTTAGTCATTTTGACTGCTTTGGTGATCTGTTGTTAAATATTCCTATTTTTAATTTTTTTATACTATAGAATAAAGAAAAAAATATCATACAGAAATAGTGGTTGAGAACTCTGCTAATTCATGTTTAAAATAGAATTGTGTTAAGTTCCTAAGTAAACTATTTTACCAATCTATACAAATTCTAATGTATATTATATTTAATTATAGGAAATTATTATAAAATAAATAATGCAGTCGGAATTTTCGGTAAATAAGGGATTCATTTAAGGATACTATACGAACCATCTAATTTCTTTCGTAAATAATTCTATTATCTGTATATTTTTTAATTATACAGAGATGTTACGGTTCTTCCTATTTTCCCCGACTCTTCCACCCTGATTTAAAGAAAATTTCCCTTTAATTACTCGTAGAAACAATACACAGAAAATTACTATTTAAATACATTGGTGGCAAAGTCAGGGAAAAAATATCTGCCGTACTAATCCATATCTATTAAATTTTGAAAACTGCCGTTTTTAGCACTTTTAGTAAGTATTTTGTATAAAAAAGATAAAATGCAAGGAAAACTGAACGCTCCTCATTATTCTAGTTATAAATGTTTATACACCCCCCCCCTTGCCCCATAAAAACACATATGAGAAACGCTGTTTTGGTCTATGATATTTTATTTTATTTCATTTTCATTTTCTTTTTTCTTTTTTAGTTAAAGGGCTTATTTTGCATAATGAATCACGTACATATATTGAAACAAAAGTTAAAATTTTAAAATTCAAAAGCAACTAAATATTTTTTTCCTTCTATCTCAAATCCGCTTTTTATTTTACTTTTTTTATTTATTTATTTTAAAATTTTTCATTATTATTTGCTTTGACCGACGCTTTGTAGAAAATAAAACAAAATGTTTATATTTGCATTGCATAGAACTTCATTTTTTTTTTTTTTTACCGATTTTTTTTTTTTTTTTTTTTTTTTTTTTAAACCCGATAATAATTTAAAATATTTAAGTTTAAAGGCACCAGTGCTCGTCTGCCTTAAAATCTGCACCAGTGTTCGTCATCCTCACAAAAGACATGTTAAAATAACCGTTAATTAACATCTATGGATTTGAATCCAATCGAGCTAGATTATCCTGTTCTAGGGAATTTAGTGCCAGTGGTTTCAAATCCATAGATGTTATTAAACGCTTATTTTAGCATGCTTTTGTGAGGGTGACGAACACTGGTGCAGATTTTAAGGGTGACGAGCACTGGTGTCTTTACCTTAGGCATTGTTGAATCATCATGACTGGAAATCTCCAAAGAATTTTTTTTTTTCTTGATTTTAATTCTTGATTACAAAGTTATGAATTAAAATGCAAATATAAGTGTGCATAGCCATTCGAATTGAAAATCGATTTTCTTTCATTTCAGATATGCTGATCATTAACAGAAAACTGCATATTTATGAATTTCCAGAAAAATAACTTTTGTTAAAATTTAGAGGTGATTGATTTATTTTAATTTATATAGTAACATCTTATTTTATATTTCGATATTTCATGTTTTAAAATTTTTGTACAGTTAATAAAATCATCTTAGCTCTGTCTAAAATCATCTTAGCCAATGTGCGTTTCAAAATACATCATTATAAAATTATATCCAAGTTCATTAGATAATGACGAACAAATAAAGCTTAAAAATAAGAGGTTTTTATTGAGAATTTCAAAACTAGGACGAAAATAAATATGCAGTCAATCTATCAAACAACAATGTCTATTTGACACAATGGAATATTACAGAAAAATGTTTTGCGAATTGCGACAAATATAGCATATATCCTGCATTTTTCCAAGTAAAAATTTTAATTTACGTCCTGAGATTTTTTTTCTCTCTTTCTGTTTTCTTCTCTCTCTGTGTGTCTTTTTTTAACCCTTTCATTCAATTTTTTTTTTTTTTTTTTTTTTTTTTCATCCGTAAAACAATAAATCTTATATTTAGTCATATAAATGTTTCAAAAGATAAGTGCAAATAATTTTTGAAAATTGGTCTAATAACAGAGTACGAATTAATATAGTTAACAAAGCAATTAAGAGGTGTTTATTTGTACTTAATATAACCACTGATGGCATTTAAAATAATAATTTTTCAATAAATTAAAAAGTTAAAATTTTGAATGAATACATATTACGATTAATTTAAATACAAATTATAAACATTAAAAAGAAAAATTAAAATATTTGAAAAAAATAATTCACTTAAATTACCCCCAAAAAGGAAATTTATTTCGATATTACTACCAGAGTAAAACATCCTTTCATTTATCAACAGGGATAGTGAAAACATCTAAAATATATTTTTTTCGGAGGAGGTTATAATATTGTTCATTTTGAATCAGTGAGAATTTTAGATGAAAAAAAAAAAAATCTTTAATGTTATGATACCAGTTGTTATCACTGGGAATGAAAGGGTTATTACGTTTATTTCTATAGCTAGGATTCATAGTATCATTGCGACCCAGCTAATATTGTCGCCAAGTCATCAACAAAAGTCTTCAAAATCACACATGTGGAAAACAAATTTATCTACTTAAAACTAATTTTTTTTTTTTTTTTTTTTTTTTTTTTTTTAAATTTGTATTTGAAAAAAAAAAAAAAAGTACATTTTGAAATTTACAAGCTGTCGCTAGCAATAGATTTTCCGAAATCGAAATTCACTTATTTAAAACAAGCTTCTAATTCCAATTTGCGATTTTTGTTTATTAAATATCCGTTCATCACTGAATTCTCTACTTCAAAGATTTTCTTTCTTCGAAGTTTGTACCAGTGCTACTTTGAATATGCTATATTTCGTTAATGCTGCACTTGTGCTTCTTTTTCTATAAATGAAAAGTTAAGTTTAATTATTTCGGCTAAAAACAATTGTTTTCTCATTTTATGGTGTTTGCTTGATTTCTTTATCTTTCAACATCAGCTTTGCGTTACATTTTATTACAAGTCTTACAGTAACTAGTACTGTTTAAATTAATTACTGAAATTAAACTTTTATACTTTTGCGAGACTCAGCATTAATAACACAGGAACACAGGGAAAGCTTTGTATATCCTAAAACTTTTGTGCTGTTTTCATATAAAGGCATCGGTATATTAAGTGAAATATATTTTGCAAATAATAAGGTATTTTGTAAATAATAAGGTATATTTGCCTGTTTTTTTTTTTTTTAATCTAATAATTGCCACTAATTTTGAAGAATTATTATATGTTTTATATATCTGATAATTGATTGGATAAACATTGCAATTAAAATTTACTGATGAATATTAAACATAAAAGTCCCTGTAAATTGACAACATTCATTTGTCTACAATTTTATGTCTCTGAACTAGCACTGAAACATAACCTGTGGTATTTTTAGAGCACAAAATTTTTAATGCTGTCATGAATCTAATCTATCTGAATATTTCAGGTCACAATTTATAAGTCAGTCACAAAACGGATTGTTAAAATTAGTTTATTTACTGGTTGTGCTAAGTGCGTATACAAATGCAATAGTGGTAATATTATAAATGTTACTAATAGCAATCTTCACTGTGCAGATTTAAATTAACTTGCAAACAGTAACCTGTTTAATTCTTTGTACATGAGAACTTATGAATACTTACTACGAATGTTTGATATATTATATTTTCAAAACTGTTCCTTAATAATCACACTGCTTTTTTGTACATGGAATTGCAAAAATAAAGTAGGATTTTTTTTTTCTTTTTTGCTTTATTTGTGTGTCTCTTTTCTTACTAAGTATAGTAATTTTGCTTAGTTAAATGTTAATTTTAATTATCTAAACTTGGTTAAAATTATCTTATACCTAATACCTTAATCTATAATGAATAATGTCTGTTTACGTAAATTGCAATCCAGATTAATTCTTAAATGGTATAAATTATAAATCATGATTTAAAAAATAAATGTAAAATTATTAATTTTACGTTTCCCATCTTAAAACCCAAAATTTATCAAAATTTCTATCTTTGAAGAAATTCGTTAAATTTCATATGCAATCATAAATGTGGAATTTTCCCCTAGTGCTAAAGAAACGTTCTACAAAAGAAGTGGAAATTTATTTATGAAATCCCTGCTGTGCTAAATTTAGAAATTACTAACAGTTTTTCTTCGAGTATTTTTCCCTACAATTCAGAATAGTTTTGTTCCCTGCTGTGAGATTTTACTACATTTAAATTCACCATACGCTTGACCTCGAATAGCAACAAGTCTTCCGAGCAGAGCTGTTCAAGATGCCTGATGTGGTACAATGGCATTACTTCTGACATTTTGCCTTCTTCATAGAGGCAGTCACATTGAAAAGTATCGGCCGTTATTTCAAATCATTGTTATTCTCAAATCCATCATATTTAGGTAAAGTTGAAAAACATCTCCAATGAACCGACCATGGGCATTTGTCCAGAGGGAAGAATATTGAGGGACTCCTTGTTAGCACCTCTGAATGAACTAAGAGAGCTTTTGTATAAGAAAAAGAGTTAACGGGGGTAAAGGTCTGTTTAGAAACTACCTCTTAGTGAAAAGTTTCTCTTTTTGATACTGAAATACACATACTTTTGTACAAATTGCGCTTTAGATGAATAGACGTTTGAAACTTTTCAGTGTGGGAGACAATTTCTAACACTCTTAGACTGTTACAACTTTATTTGTGAGGTTAAACAGAAAGGGGGACGCACTGTTTTACTTAATCCTGTGATAATTTTATTTTTGAAAAATATAATTTAATTCAAATTTTTTACATTATCATTTCTTACAGAAAATGTTAAAAATGTTCGCCATCATTTTGAATACAAACATAAACACGTCAAACCAAGTTTTTTGACACACTTCGCAGCATTTTTGGTGTTATTGACGAGATTTCATTAGTTATGATCTGTTTTAAATCATCGATGTTTGCGGGATTTGTCTGGAAAACCCTATGAAATGATAATGTAAAAATGATAATGTAAATCTAAATGTAATGTAGGAATAATAATGTAAAAAATTTTATTTAAATTTTGTTTTTCATAAGTAATATTATCACAGGATTAAATAACATTGTGCGTTTCCATTTCTGTTTTACCGCACAAATAAAGTTGCAACAGTCCAACAGTGTTGGAAATTGTCTCCCACACTTAAACAAGGTTCAAACAAATATATTACAGTATTATAATAGTTGCCTCATCCGTCATATTTAAGGGTAATAAAAAAAACAAAAACAATTCTTTTAAACTGATCACCATGTATATATATATATATATATATATGTATGTATATATATATATATATATATATATATTGATAATAAAAAAATAATGGGGTTTAAAAAAGAGCAAGATTTTATGCAATTGATTCAATGATACTGGTAATTTTATTTATCATGAGTTTTGCAAAGCACTTGAATTAGTTACCTTTTCATCTTTAAGATTGTAAAATTATTTTCAAGGAGTTTTTAAAGTTGAGAAAAGTGTTATTTATTTATAATATAACATTATTTGTCCACTCTCATACTCACAAACATACTGATACACACATAAATACAAGAAGCACTATCTTCTTGAAGGCTATAATAATTGTAAGGAAGGTTACTGATTTTCTTGGGAAAATATTATTTTTTAACGTTTAAAAATTAGCTTGATTCTTGTAGTGATAAACAATTTGTCATTTGTGTCAACGTCCAAAGGCAATGGATGACATTAAACTGACTTCTAGAACATTTACGGTTTTAGGATTATGATGTCAGTGTTAGAGAAATTTTGCAACACAACACCTCCCCCCATCCCTCCTCACACAAATACCACATCCTAAAAAAATTATTGCCTGTAATACTATCTCCTTGTATCCAATAATATTTTTTAAGGGTTAATAATTTACTGGTTTTTTTTTTTTTTTTTTTTTTTTTATGTATAAAAACAAACTCGATTCCAATAACGTTATGACATTTGTTATTTCTGTTAAAAAGCTCGAAGGTCAAATATTGACGTGAAAGTAAGTTGTAGAAATGTAGTTTCTCTGATGTATAAAAGAGAAAGTTTTCAGACGCTCCCCCCTCCCCCCTGTCCCGTGACCATAATCTTTGCTCTTTTGATAGAAAACGTGACATGAATACATGACAGCAATGAGTGCTACACTGATGAAATTTGCAGAATTTGTTTCCTATTTTTTTTCTTCTTTTAGCAGTATAAGAAATAAAAATAAGGAAATACGGGAATACTTTAATATTTTAATTCCACATATATATATATATATATATATATATATATATTCGTTTCATCCAAATGGTTTAATACGACTATTTTATTCCGTAGAAATTCTGTTGAAAATTCGAATTATGTGATCAAATAAAATTAATAGAAAAAAATAATCTTTTCGAAAATAGGGATAAAAAAACTTTCGACAAAATTAAAATACTTAGTAGGGCAAGTGCACCAGTGATTGATACTTTTAGAGCAATCTTTCATGTTTTTAATGTTCTAGTCATCATAAAATATTTTTAAAAATCTTAAGTTAATACATATGGCATGAAAGTCATTCATGTTAAAATATATACATTTGATAACAATTATTATTATTATTTTTTTTTATGAATTTTTATTTGACACCCACTCAATGTTCCAGTAATTGACACTGCCGGTTTTCCCTTTTGTCAGTAATTGGCACCCTATGTTCCAGTGTTTGACACTGATAATTATTCATTTTACCAGTTATTAGCACCCTATGCTCAAGTGTTTGACATAAAATGCTAAAATTCCTATATGTAAAATATATGATTTTATTCTTCTTCTTATTTATTAATTATTTCGGGATAAAAGTCAATTACTGGTACATGCCAATTACTGGAGCACCTACCCTATCTATGCAACAACCAAACATTTTCATTTATATTAAAATTTTATCGAATTAATAACCATTTGTCAGAAAGCAATTTGTTTTGTTTGCAAAGTTAACACAAGCTAACCTTAAAATGAATGATATAAATTGCTGATAAAATTCTTTTAAAAGTAAAATGAAAGGTAATATTTTTCGAAATAAAACTATTTAAATTACTACTCCCCCCCCCCCCCCCCACAAATGGTAAATATTTATATTACACATAAATATTTTACCAGTATACAAATTTCAATTCATGAAATTTCTAAATTAGTTATGGCTAGAAACGACAACTTTCGCTGCCGATGTCGTGACATTAGACATAGTAAAGATAGTTCCAGTTTTTGCCTTGGAAATAAAATAAAATACAATAAAAACGTTATATGTTTTTAAAATAATTATTTGCATATTATGAAACATTTTTATGATGATGCAAACCTGAATAATTTCAATTTTGTGTTCAATATTGGTAAGGATTATCCAAAAGTTTGGCCACAGAGTAGTCTATCTTCGTTCTGTTAGGAGAGAGAGAGAGAGAGAGAGAGAGAAGACGTAATATTAGCATGACACTATGTTATTTTTATTCTTGTTTTAAACTTCTCAAATTCCGAAATAATCCTAGTGGATCTTTCATCGTATATAAATAAAGCTGAATAATAATAATAATAATAATAATAATAATAATTAAAGAAATCAAAACTATAGACAATACAAGATATTTTCCATTTTGTTTTCAAATATTTATCTGATTTTTCAGCAAAATTTATTTACGTAATTTCAAAATCTATTTTAGATATCATAAATTGTATCAATAAATTATGACGTACAATTCATAAAAAAAAAAAAATATATATTGTTATTTCGTTATTAATTGACGCAGGAAAATCTAACAGATATATCATTCATTATGAAAAATAATGTCTGTATACATCATTTTTGTCATGCTAGTACGTCAAAGCCTTCATCGTTACATAAATAATCCATGCATTTCATTATCATGTTATACAATTCAAAATAAAATAGTTTTTAATTTTTTTTTTTTTTTTTAATCATTCGTTATATTTTAATCATGTATTTAGTTTATAATTACTAAAATTTATTACTTATATTTTAAATATAGCATGCGCACTTGGAGTTTCAGATAAGTCTCATAAATAAATGTAATTATCAATATTTCTAAACATTATTTTTCATATAAGTTACAAATGCCCATTTCATTTTATAAATGGGGCAGTATAAAATCTTTCGGCCATAAAATCCATTAAAGGTGCCACTTGAACATCAGACCATAACATCCCGGATATTCACGTTTGTTGCGGAAAACTATAGACGCAATGTGTACATTGTTCATGTGACTTATTTATCGGTCTCTCTGTTGTCCAGGCATGCTGTTAAAATAATTATAAAGCCTTCCATTTAGTAGACAGAACAAGTTTCACTAGGAAGCCTCCCCTTTCCCCCCACCATAATTGACTGTAGAGAACGGTTTCGCAACTAACAGCTTGTTTGAACTAATTCCGTTCGTTGACTTCATGTTTCTCAATTAATAAATATAAGTGAAGAAAAAAATAACAATCACAAGGGAAGAACCTTCACCTGGCTAGCTGGTTCCTCCTTAAGACTTAATGCATTGACCTTTTTGATTACTTATCGGGATTTTTTTTTTTTTTTTTTTTTTTAAATCAAAAATTGGTGCTTTTACTTTTCAATGCAAAAAAATAGAGATTAGTAGGTATGAGAGGAGTATAGGTTACTGATCCCAGGATCCACACCTTGGTATATATATTTTTTGTTTCTAACAAAAAGTGTCTTATTTTAATTTCCGGCGGCTGCATATTTATAAAAAACAAGACCTTCAGATATAAATTTAAGCAGTCCCACGGATTGTTATACATCTTTGATTGTGTATTGTATATATCATATATATATTTTTTTACCTAACTTTCTCTTGGGCAATTTGTCTAGAAGCAGCCTCTAATATATATGCATGTGTATAGATATATTAACAAATGTAAAGAAAATCTCACTTGAAAAAAAATCATCTATTAACAATTACTGAGAGAAAAAAACCACATTGTTAAGTGTAAATATTTTATTGAATTTTTGACTTCTAAAAATACATTTATTAATTTGTTTTGAATTTAAATTTTATGTAGTAGTAATCTGGTTTCCGTATTAGCTATTCCTTGCATCAGAATTATTTTTTGCAAGCACAAAAATGTTCCACCAGCATAAGTAAAGTTTTCAATGATGTATGTGGGCAATTTTCAAACTGTGGGAACATGAAACGTTAACATCAAGTAATGCATTAAAATATACTTTATTTAAAGAAAACAACTAATTATTTAGGAAAAAATTACACCAGATGTTTTTATACATTTTAAGATATCAGATCATGAGATATCAGGTCATTGTTATTTAATATATTTACTTAAAAAAGAATTATTGCCATTAATTGGCTTAAACAATTTCATATGTTTCGATCGTTCCAGTATTTGGAATTTCTTATTTCAGAAAAGTGTATTGATTGAAAAGAAATTTTACAAAAATACATAAATATTTAGAATAAAAACATTTAAGAAATTAATTTAAAGAAAGATAAGAGTGTTTAGATTCATTAGACAATATTGCTTGTGTTAAACTAGCATTGTTTAGATCGTTACTTTTGGACATAACAAAGTGCAAAATATTTTCATCTGTAACAATCCAGATTATTGTCGAAATATCATCAAACCAGTGTTGTTTCTGATTAAGAAAATATGAGACAATCGTCACTTTCCTATGTCTACCCATTATTTTCCGTTAAAATCACCTGAAAATAAGTTATAACTAATTTTGGTGCTACATCTTGAATCAGGTAACGTTTTGGATGTCCAAAATTTACACTTTTAGTCCAAACTAATAAAATTTTAAGATATTTACACAAATATTTTGCAACAAAATGTATCAATTCTTGTCTTTGAACAGAATAAGAATTCCAGTGAAAAAAAATGAAGTCAGTGAGAATTACATTTATATTTATTATTAAAGCTTAAAGTTATGGTATGCGTTCTGAGCCCACCTTTTGATAATTGCCCATGTACCTTTATAAATATATTTTTTGATAAAATGAACAGTAGAAACTGATATAATAATAAAACTCTGTCGTTATAAAAATGCAATGATAGTTATTTTGCAACACAAAATGAATAAATGTACTATGCAACGTGTTGAAGTATTTTATAAAGGAAAAAGTTAATGAAATGAAATCACCAACTCCAACATTTGCTTCCATTCAATGAAATGAAAAGAATAAACTCATAAACGTGTATATATATATATATATATACTTATTCAAAAAATGAAAGCGTACTTTTTCAGAAAATTATAAATGTAGTTGAGAAAGCATGAATTTTCTAATACCGTAATTTTCGGTGTATAATCCGCAGGTAAGATATGTCATTTCGCCATCAGTAATTTTCTTTAACAGAAAAATATTTTCTGAGACTTCAAGGAGAGAACAATTCCTACAAACATAACTACATTTGTCAATTAAAATTTCCGGTAGAAAACGGACTTATTTGACCTGCGGATTATACACAGAAAAATACGGTATCTCTCAAATCAAATTCGAGGTTTTAATATGCATATAATTATGAGATTTGTCAAAAAGTAAAATCACTTTTGTTAGTTTTAACATTTAGAAGTAGAATATTTACAAATAGGATAATCTATAGTTAATAAAATACTTTGGACGGATGACTTTTACAAGTTCTTGATGAAAAAAATTCTTTGAAAACTTCAGCTTACAATCGTGCACAAAAAAAAAAAAAAAAAAAAAAAAAAAGTTAAATTTAAAAGATGGAAGTGAGTTAGCTTATAGGATAATAGTTAGCTAACTTTATTTTAATTTTTACCACAAGTATATTTTGGCGTTCGAGAATTGCAGCAAAAGGTAAAATGATATTGCAAAACTCAAGGTTCTCAGAAGTCACTATTTTCAATACCACTTTTCATGTAAAGCAATTTTTGTATTATTCTTTCGAAAATATGTACAACAAACAATTAATTAAGATTACTATTAAAAAATATATATATATTCTAAATAGTAACTGCAGAGAAGCCTGAATACTTATTATACGTTTAATATTATTTTTTAAAACGTAAACAGAAACCATGATATTTCTTAAATTTGAGTTTTGAATAAAACAAAGATAACCTTCTTAAGTCCATTACAACCAAAGTTATTTTTCAATAAAAGATGCCAATTTGTCAAAATTAACAATCTTATTCAATGAATTTAACTGACAAAAGTCGAATTCAAATTTTAAAGGTTTCTTTAATTCAAAGATGTTAGATATTGTGTATTGAATTCAAATAATTGTCTTTACTTATAAATACCGTTATATCTGTAGACAGTGTCAAAATATTGAAGTAGCAGGCATACTACAGGGTTCGTACAATCCTTAGTTTTCGATACCAGTAAAGTTTTATAACAATTTGTATCATTAAATAAGCTTAAAATTTTAAATAAAATTTTATTATTAAAAAAAAAAAATGTGGTGGAAGAGTCCTTACAAAAGGGTGTATCCGTATGAACCCTATACTACTGTCATAATTTTTATGGTAATGAAATGAAATTTGTACAGATTACATACTTGCTAACCTAACCCGGAAGATTGTTAGTCCCACCCCTTTCCGCCTATTTTTTCACACCAGTCTTTTTTTAGAGTACTTTTCATCATATTTAATCGTAAATATATTTAAAGAGAATTATTCTAAAAATTAAGTGGTGTACAAAAAGGGGCGGGAACTAACAATCTTCCGCGTTAGGTATTAGATTATAACATTATAAATTCTACTTTGTACAAATTTTAACACTTTCACGACCGCTTGCTTTTGTCTTTTGGACAGTAAGGTCCGCCTGTGGGCGTTATTCTCCAAAATCACAATATTTCAGAACAAAATTTTCTGCATTCACATTTATAATACATATAGATACACATTATAATTATGTTCTTTCTGATCAAAGTATCTATATCCATAATGTATTTCATTGTAAAAATATGAATACTGAGTATATACTTAAGAAATAACTAACATACAAATTGCGAAAGAAACGCCCACTGGCGGAGATACAGATTTTCAAATGACGTGAATCTACGTCAGCGGTCGCGAAAGTGTTAAGTAGAATGAAAATCAGTCATTCATGCCCTCATATTACAGGGATGGGAATTTGGCGGAGAACTCATATCAGTATTTCTTTAAAATATTTCTCTACACATAAATTTGTTGGTTTAAGAAGAAGAAAATTGTGTTTCATGAATAGTGGCATGAGTTCTGCGCCAATATTCCGTCCCTGTATTAGCGATATGCATATACACAGAGCCTGATTAAGGGGGAAGCACACATTATCTCCGCTCTCACCGAAATATTTTTACAATTATTTTTTACTTCATGTCATAGAAATTCCACGCTTTGACGAGGAAATATTTTTTATAAAAAAAGAATAGTGTAAAACAATCCAATTTACTCACCTTTATTAGACACCACAATTCTTTTAAAATAATTTTTAATGAGAATTTTCTGTTTATTATAGGAGGAAAGCATTTGTTAAAAAATAACGGTGTAAGTATAAATAATGTGTGCTTCCCCCCTTAATCAGGCTCTGCATATACATCAATCACTTTTTGCTGAGGAAATACTTGGTTATTAATTATCGACAGACATTTCATTAGAAAAAAAAAAAAAAAAAATACGGTGCTTGAAATATTAAAGCGAAAATCATGTTATCAAGTAATAAATACGTGCTGTTTCGATTCCATAAAAATTGGACATTGATGGTATGTTTCAGATACAAATAAAAATATATGGCTAATTCCATAGCAGAGGGTAGTGCCAGTCACACAGAAGGAAAAGATTTCTTATGACTATTACCATATAGAAATCTTTACCGAATACTTACAGCAGGTTCCAGTGATTAAATAGGATAGTGTTTATTGTTAAAAAATATTAGTGGAATCAAAAATATCTCTGTGTATGACTAACACATTTAACATAGAATTTCCTATATATCTGAATTTGAAGGATGGGGAGGGGAGGGGAGGGAGTATAACACTCATTAAAAAAAAATAGCTTAGGAGACAAAACGATTATAGTTGCAGACAAAAGTTTTTGAAATTTTGTTCTATCAAAAAAAATCATTTAAGAGAAAAAATAATAATTTTTTTTTCTAGATTTTGCCTGAATAATATATCTTATGTTTTTGGCAAATGGTGATCGATGTACATACTGAATGTAAATATTCTTCTAATGAGCGATTAGTTTGTTGGTATTCTGAAATGTTTTGGTTGGTGGAGAGATTGTAAGTCTAGAAATATGCGATATGAAACAAAAAGCATATAAATCAGATAAACAAGGAATATTTTTCAAGACAATTATTAGAAATGATTCTGATCCAAACAAGCTATATTTGCAAGCTCGTAACCAAACACTAAACACTGAACGTTATGCCAAGTAGTAATGTTACCAGCAAAAGTCGAGTTATAAATACAGTTCGATATTTACCTCTAAATGAACATATGTCGTTCTGAAATACTTAAAACTTATATACTTTAATATTTAACAAATTTCTAAAATAACTGAATTTTAATACCTATCAAAAATCTCTAAAATTATATAAATATAAAATATAAATCGTCATTAATAATTTAAAGTACTTTTTAATAATTCTAAACACAAAATTAATACTTACAATTATTCTTAATATGCATTTGAAACTCTTCAAATTCAAATAAGTGGCATTACGCATACTTTACATTTCTCCGTTAATCTCAAGCATCGTAAATAACGGTTTATTTGAACCCGTAATGTACTTTTAGGCATTAAAAAAAAAAAAAAAAAAAAAAAAAAGAAGAAGAAGAAACTTTAAGTTATTCATAATTCTTTTTACGTGTCACCGTAAATGTTGCCATTTTAATAGCAACAATAATAATAATAAAGGTAATTTGGTAATTTTTCTAAAAAAATAATATAAAAAAATATTTTCTAAAAAAATCTAAATAATACACCGTAATTTTCGGTGTATAATCCACAGGTAACATATGTCATTTCGCCACCAGTAATTTTCTTTAACAGAAAAATGTTTATTTTCTGAGATTTCAAGGGGAGAACAACGCCTACAAACACAACTACATTTGTCGATTAAAATTTCCGGTGGAAAACTGACTTATCTGACCTGCGGATTATACGCAGAAAAAAAAGTATGTAAAATTTCCTTTTTAATAGATTATGACCCAACAAATAATTAGATCATATTATATTTGAGAGGTAGAGTAAAAGTGTGCAGCATACCAAGTGTAACTAACTGTACCTTTAGATTGCCATTGATCACAAGCAAGAAAGTTGCACAACATCCTTCTCCCCACCTTTTGTCTTGAGGCACAAGCGAAAGCATACAGTCTTACGACACATGATGAGACCACCTACGACTTTTTTTTTCTTTAAAGATTTATTGCAGCATAACGGCAGGGAATATGTTGAAACAATGTAGACTTAACAGACCAGTTCAAAAGAGTGTTATTCATGTGTTTTTTCTCTTTAAACTTAACCATAGAAAAGAAATCACACGCATTGTAATTCCAAAAGTAGTGAAAAAAAAAATGTGCAATAAATGGTATCGATTTTGAAAATTCAAGTTTAACAAATATAAAAACATAAAAGATTTGTTATTTATAGAAAATAATATACTTTTTAAAACTTCAGTATTTATTTCTGTAATTTCTGCCATTTGATACATTTACACATATCTTATGTTTGTTGTTTAAAAACATTTATAAGGAGCAGGATTTTTTTTTTTTTTTTTTAAATTTATGAAAGACTGTGACCTAGAATAATTATATCTACATATGTGTATATTTGAATATAAAATTTACTGTCTTGAACGATTTTTTGAAATCGTTATTTGAATGTAAAAACGCATAAAAAATAATTATCTAAATAAAACTAAATGAAATTGAGATTTTTTTCTTATTTTCGAATTCACATAGTTCTTTTTACAAATGAATCACCAGTTTAAAGTAAGGAACAAGTCCAAAATATGGATTTTTAGAAAAAACGAGAAAAATATATAATTTAGCAAAATCAGAAGCTGAAATTTGCTGCACGTAGAATTCGGATTTTTTTATGTTCAACGACTCCAAAATTGCGATCGTATTGGAAAAATCAAACTCATGAATATTTCCGATTCTTGTTTCTACGTTAAATAAGTGGTTTTCGTTCCCTTCTTTTGTCTGGCATGTGCGTCAACGCAAAGCGAATTAAAAATAAATAAATAAATAAAAACTCAATTTTCGATTTTTTTTGCACATGTTCCCTTCTTGAAACTGGTAATTCAATTGAAAAAACAGCAAACGTAAAATACATTCACTCTATAGATGCCTGTAGTGTAGTGTGTAGTGTAATAGTAATACTTTGAAGTAAAACTCCTCATTCTGAGCCAGTGTTGAGAAATTTAGATACTTTTTTACTAAATATCTACCACTGAACTTTAATTGCAACGGTTGCCTACTCACTTGGAAATTTTAATCGCCTACTCTGTATATCAAATATCACTCCTCAAAATTATTGGTGATTATTGAATAAAAATGTCCCTAAATTTATCAACAGTGTTGTGATCAGTATCTGCAAACTGTAAAATGGCTAATAAGAAATACTATTCATTATAAAAGAAAATCTATCTAAAAATTAGCATGAGAACGCACTTGAATTATAAAGTAAAAACGTAACAGGAAGAAAAGTTGGCTCAGTTAGAAATATTTCCTCTTTTATATAAGAATGGGCATGTCAATGAAAATATAGTTTAATAATGTTCCATTTTATATGCTAAACAAGACAAAATAGTTAAGAAATTGTGAGTATAATTTGAAACCATTTTGTCCGAAGAGTTTAAAAGATAAAAATTACACTAAATTTAAATATATCGTGCGGCAAATTTATCCAATTAGTGCAACTATACGTGCCTCAGAGAAGATTTTCAACGGCTGATGCAAAATACAATAAAAATTAACATTAAAAAGTTTCTGAAAACTCCATAGTAAATTTAAACAGAATTCGTCTTGGAAAAGTGTATATTAATTCCTCAAATGTTTAAGAAAACACGCCCTGTGCTCTTTGTGTTTCAGTTGTTCGTGGTGTTAACAAGATGTATTAATTGTTCCTTACAATATATGTCTCATTTTATTCATATTTCACATATTGAACAGTGATTCATGTATTGGCTACATTTGTAAAAGCAATATACATCCTTCATCGGAACATAGTAATCATTTGGAATATAGAAAGTGGCTGTCCGGATGTTTTTAGTTTTCTGATTCCATATTCTATACCTTTGTTAAAGGTTATCTACAGACCTGTCTTTTTTATTTTTTATTCATTCGAGACTCTTCAACCACCGTATTAATATAGTGAATTTTCTTTTAATTAATCAAGCTGGCAGATGGAATGTGCCGGGTTCGATCCGAGGGCACGCTCATCGATCTACCCGTTCGGTTTTTTCGTGGTTTTCTACGAAACTCGAGTAAATACAAGCTAGGAGCCCTTTTAGATAGACCCCCTTACGGCATTCAACCCACAGGCCTAAGACTCTAGCGTTGTCAGTCGGCCTTGAACCCTATAACTAAACAATCAATCTTTAATTAATCATGGGAACTTTCTGTAGAAGATTACTATATGAATATGCGGGGTGAGAGTCACGGGGGAAAAAAATTATATATGTATACGGAGACTAGATTCTCTGATTGTAATAAGAATAAGATGTCATATAATGTCAATACAGTCCATGGTAATGGTTAATATGTTAGCTTATGTTATTAAGTACTAGTACATAAAGCATAATATATATATGCACAATGAAACAAAAGTGAACATTTTATTGACCAAATATGATATGCATCTTCAATGTTGAAACAAAAATATTCTGAATGATTATAAATCATGAAATTTTAGAAAAATACAATACAAAAATTTAATATATTTCTCATTTAGAAGAAAATAATATATTTTTCGAAATTGAGACTTAAATGCTTACCGTTTTATAAACTGGAAGAGTACCGAAAAATTAATTCCTTTCGTTTAGGGGGAAAAAAAAATATCTGGTGTGTCACTCACACGACTTTCTCTTACCCTGAAATTTAATACTATAAATACAGATTGGAGATTAATGGGTAAGAGAACGATTTCAATTATATAAACCTATGTTAAAACTATTCAAATTAGACTTCGGAACAGTTTTATTTGACAAATAATTCTATGTGAAGGAGGCTGCAGCCCCCCCCCCCCTCAAACCTCCGTTCCATTATTGTACCTACATTTACATAAAATTCAAATCTGTTATCAAATTCAAAAGCTCATTTAAAATTTTTAGACAACTTTCACACGCAACATTCCTTGAAACTTATCAATCTTGAACAAACTTTTCTAAGTAACAAACGTATTATAACTTCAAAATACAATATTTGGATCGCCTGGAATTATTTGTTTTTAATTTACTCTGAGAAAGAGAGAGAAAGATCAAACGTTAAAAACTTGACTTCGGTATTCAAGAACGTGTAAATATTAAAAAAAAAAAAAAAAAAAAAAAAAAAAGAGAGAGATATGAATGTTTAGCTTTAAAAAATACATTATTTACCATATGGCTATGAGGAATTAACTTAAATTTCTGAGCAGCTTTCCTGGACATGGTAAAATATTATAGTAAAGCACTTCCATTAACAATAAAAAATAATGTTACGGCTTAAATATTGGCAGCCCTGTATATTTTCTGAAGATTATGTACACACCACATGGTGCAAATAAACATAATCCTAAATTAATAACACATGGCGCAACCTGACATACAGTTCCATAAATTTTCAAGTATTGACGCACTATAATCTTGTTATTTCGTATAGCCCTGTATACGAACAGTGGATGATTTTTATGCCATATTCTACATTAAATATGTTTTTACGCATACAAAAAATATATATTCGTTTCATTTGGTTTAGTGAAGTCTATAGATTTTTAAACTCCACTTACCTGCAGTTTCCCCCATAGACGTAATGTATTTGAATTCTCTTGGGTGTCCCTGTACACGAATCATTTGCTGGATCTCAAAGAAAAGTTTAGTGTAGCATCCCTATATGATACGCATTTAGAATATCAAGCTTAGTCTTTCTGCTATTATTTATTCTTGAGATATGCTGGTAACAGTCATACACACACAGAGAGACAAACATACACACAGACACACACACAAAGACAAACAGACACTCACACAGACCAACCACTGAAAGCATGATTTTTAGATTCAGGGAATCTCAAAATGTGTAAATATAACAAAAACTCAATTTCGTAAATTTGACGTAAAAACAATACTTTCTCTACCATATATATGAGTAAAAGAAAGTAAAAAAGAGAGGGACTATATATACATTTTTGAAAACTGAAAGTTAAAAATTCAGAAATATTAAAAACTGAGACATTATTCAAAAGTAAAAATATTTTTCTTATAAAAAAAGATTAGTGCCCGTACTTATTATAAATCAGAAATGCATGCTTTTCTACTATTAACAAAAAAAGTCCAAAAAATGAATATGTTTAGCCTAATTTTAAACCGTTTTTATTTTCTCTTACCCGTATATATGGTAGAGAAAATATTGTTTTCGGGTCAAATTTTTGAAATAGAGTTTTTGTTAGATTTACATGTTTTGAGGTTCCCTGAATCTGAAAATCAAATTTTTAGTGGTTAGTCCGTGTGTCTGTCTCTTATCAGCATATCTCAAGAACAAATAGTAACAGAAAGCCAAAACTTGGTGTTCTAAATCTGCATTATATGATGATTCGACTCTAAACTTTTCATTCAGATCAAGCAAATAGTTCGTGTACAGGGACATCCAAGAGAATTCAAATACATTACGTCTATGGGGAAAATTTCTGGTATGTACAGTGTAACATTTGTCGGCTACTCTAAACAAAATGAAATGAAAACAACACTGCTCTGCATGAAAATTGCTTCCAATACCATTTTTCAAATTCTTACGTAAAATGACCTCCTGAATCCGAATATGATGGCCGAATATGAAGTTACATTTATTATGTATTATATATATTTTTTTATTTTTAAGAGTTAAAATAATTATTTTCCATTCTCCAAATCAAATTCATGGCCATAAAATTAGAGAAGAGGTGACGTCCCGAGAAAACGGTGGGTGATGGGGCAAAATGGGGGTCATATCCGGATTCAGGAGGTCATTTTACATAAAAATCAGCAGGAATAGTATCAGGGCTCGATTTTTTTTTTCAGCATAGTGTATGTTTTATGCAGATTGTGGTATGGAGGAAAACATTCTTCATTCGTTTAGAGGGCTACCCGAAGTATTCGGTATAATGGGGCTATACTTGGAGACTGCTGAAAGTGTGTTTAATTTTGTGTTAACTGTTTTTCATATAAGGCTAATTTTAAGTACGCAATGTAATGTGGATATAGTTTATAAGCAATTGACAGGGCTACCCAAATGAAGCTAAACGTTCTTTTCTATTGAATGTAATTGGTGGAAGTGCTTTACTACATTTTACTATGCCAACGAACACTGCTCAGTTAGGAGAATTAATTTTCATATCATCATACTATGGACAAAATATTTTTTTGAATTTATATTTTCAACTCTGTTTTTTTTTTTTTTTTTTTTTGTTTTTTTAATAATATCACATTTTGAGGTTTAATTTTTAGCGGTTGATTTTGTTATCAGCATAACTTTAAAAATAACTGCAGGAAATTCAAATTTGGTATTTTGAAGTTCGTATTAGTTTGCCACTTGAAAAATGTGATCAGGATTGTCAAGTTTGAAGGCAAATTAATTACAATTAATTTTTTTTTCCCTAATAAATGGGGGGGGGGGGGGTGAAGCGGGCGGTAGACCCTACAGACGGAACAATATATCAAATAAAAATGTTCCTAAACGCATTCTAGATTATTTTAAAAGAAGATTGGACTTTATTACCTCACTTTATTGATCTTACGATTTAATCTGCAATCTATCTTTATAGTACTGAAATTCAGGGAAAGTCGTGTGAGTGACACATGAAATTATCTAATTCATTTAGATGCAGAGACAAGCGAAGCGGGAAATTCCTCCTAGTTTAATATATAAAAAATAAAGAAATGGAACTAAATTAGCTTGAATCAGTTATGTGTATATACATATAGATTGATATAAAAAAATAAATAAATAAATAAATAAATAATAAAATAAAATAAAATAAAATAATAATAATAATAATAATAATAATAATAATAATAATAATAATAATAATAATTTTTAGTTTATGAAAGTATGAACCTAACTGGAAGAGTAAAATTACATGTTTTGAAAAGAGAAAAATAACAATGTTAGAGACTTTTCACCATGCTAAGGAAAAAAAAAAAAAAAAAAAAAAAATATATATATATATATATATATATATATAAAATCAACAATAACAACTGACATTGCTACACGCAATTTATTTTCGAAAATCACCATTATTATTATTATTTCACTTTCTTTACTTCCAAAAAATCCAATATTTTCTTTTTAAAAAACAATTAATGATGTTATAATAATAATAATAATAAATGATTTTAAGTTTTATAACTAATTTGGAAAAGATAATAACGGATCTTTGAAATTGCCTCCCCCTTAAAAAAATAAAAATAAAAATAAAAGCATAATTTATACATTTTTCTCTATTATTTTTTTTTTTTAGAATGTCAATTATATCTTTGTGAACTTTGTTATTTTTTTCCTTAAAAATAATCTGGCGTGTCACTCACACGATTTACTCTTATCCCGCATTTCAATACTATGAAGACATATTGCAGATTATGGCGTAAGACCAATAGGCATGATAATAAATTCAATATATTTTAAAAATAAGTTAAAATAGGTTTGTGAGCAGTTTTATTTGACAAATAAATATGTGTCCCTTCAAAACCCCGCACAATTATATTACCTACATTAAAAAAAAAAATATATATATACTGTAATTAAATTTAAAAGTTTATACAATAAATTTGAATTTCCCTCTTTTTTTTTTTTTTTTTTTTTTTTAATGCTGATAACATATATACTTATAGATCAATTGTTAAAAATTTGACTTTCCTATTCAAAGACCGCAAATCGTGATATTATACAAAAAAAAAAAAAAAAAAAAAAAAAAAAAAACAGAGCTGAAAGACAAAATTCAAAAAATATTTTGTTTTCAGTATGGGTATGAGAAATTATCTTTACTCCCCGAGCAGTGTTCGTCGACATAGTAAAATGCAGAAAAGAACTTCCATCAATTATATTCAATTGAAAAGAACGTTTAACTTAATTTTGGGTAGCCCTGTATATTGTCTATAAATTACATAGACACCCCATAGTGTACTTAAATATTATCTTATATTAAAAACACACAGCATAACATGAAATACACTTCCAGCAATTTGTATGTATAATACTACTTCATTCCTATTCTTTTGGATAGCCCTGTGAACGAATGGTGAATGATTTCCATATGATATTCTACAAGAAACATGATTTTACGGTTATAAAAAATATACGTTCACTCCGTTTTGTTTAGCTCAGCCTACAAACGGCCACAGACTTAATGTATTTGAATTCTCTTGGATGGACAACAATCTCTTCAAGCATTCTACAATTATATACAGCCTCACTATGACAAATACTTTTGGTAGCCCTCTAAACGAATGATGAATGGTTTCCATACCACAATCTGCATAAAACATGCTTTTCTGCATAGAAAAAAAAGTATGTTCATTTGGTTTTGTTTAGAGCAGCCTATAGATGTTACATTGTACACACCAGAAATTAATGGCAATATAGTGTACATTGATTTAAAAGAAAAATTTGGATAAAACCCCTTATTGGCTTGCTTCTTTTCGAGAGTACTTGAAATTCAACACAATTTATGAATGATAGTCTGAAATTTTACTATATGTGATTTTTATTAAAATCACACAATCAACTGTGGAAGAAAATAATATTTTATTGAAATTTTATTTTTCCGACTGAGTGAAAATAATGCCTGGACCGGGAGTCGAACCCAGGATCTTTGACTTACAAGGTCAAGGCTCTACCAATTGAGCTATCCAGGCCGACAACCTGACCCGGAAAAATAAAATTTCAATAAAATTTACTATATGTGCTTTTTTTTTTTTTTTTTTTTTAAGAATGACTCTATACGTTTGGCTAACAAATAATGGAGGAAAAAAATTGTTTTTTAATGCTTTTGCCTATAGGTCTGAATATTATTTAGAAAAAATCTTGTATTTCATCAAATATTTAATATTTCTATATACTGATTTCAGTAAGTTTTCTCTACTGTAATATGTCAAGTTTTCTAAATAGGAAATTGCATTGAAAAAAAAAGAAGAAAAAAAAAAAAGGAAAAGGCAAATTTCTTATTGTCTTATATCTCCATGTACAAACGTGTTATTCTCATACAAATGAGCATACATAAAGGGAAGCATCATAATCTATGGTATACAGCAACAACGTATTCCAAGTATTATTTTTTACTTTACGGGGTGATTTTAAACATTATTTTTTTTTCTTTTATTCGTTAATCTTTTTTTTCAGCACGAGACTATCGCAGAATTATATGTTAAATGACATGTTCTTAATCCCTCTCAAGTTTCAAAAGCATCCCGCAGGTATTTTTTCACAAAACGTTTGAATTCGAAAAAACGTCTAAATTTGACGGGTCCAAATAGTTTTTGGTAGTTAGTGTATATGGTTTGAAAGTATTATTAAAAATAAAAGTGTTTCTGTCTTTACTGAATTAAAAAATATATTTTTCAAAATGTATCACATGAGTGATTTTTCAAAATGGTATGCATGAATATAAAATAAACACTTCTTATCTCCTCGACATTTTATTATTTCGAAAAAAAAAAAAAAAAAAAAAAAAAGAGAGAGAGAGATAGTAAATGGTATTCAGAGCTTTCACTATCTCAACAATTGTAAGCAGAAATGAATAATACTACAGCAAATGTAAATAATTCAGAACGTTACGCATTAGATGACTTGTTGTCAACTAATATATTCATAAATTCAGTTGCTTTTAAATTTGAATCTTAAAAATAGTTCATTGAAAAGGAAAAATAAATAAATAAATAAAAATAAAAGTAAAAGTAAATAAATAAAAGTAAATAAAGCATTAACATCAGAGGTCTATATTTTTATTATAGGTTTTTGGTATTTAAAAAATATTTCCAGAGCTGCCAACCCGGCAAATTGTTAGTACCGCCCCTTTTTCTACACCACTTAATTTTTAAAGTAATTTTCTTCAAATATATTTGCGATAAATGAAGAAGAAAAAAACTCTAAGAAATGACTGGTGTAGAGAAATGGGCGGTACTAACAATTTGCCGGATTAGGTTGGATGCTCTGTATTTTATTTTACTACTTATATAACTCTAGGTATCATAAAAATTGGTACAACAACAATTGTAGTAACAGTCACAATTTATTTAGTGATTATCTAAATTTCATAATAGGATTTTTTAAGAAATGAATTTTGTTATTAAAATTTTATTATTTTAACACGATTTCAGGTAGATTTTAAATCAATGGCAAAATTTAGTGCGTAAGAAACTTTTTACAGGTCGCTATTTTAATAGTTACATTTTATAATTCAAAATATCACTTTTTTTTTTTTTTTTTTTTTTTTTTACAGCTTCTAATAAAAAAGACTCAAGTATCTATGATTGAATATGTTATTTAAATATAGAAAAAAAAATATCTGTTTTGAAAATAATTTTTTATTATATATAATTTTTAGAAAGTTCCATCGAATTAGAAAACAATATATGACGCAGCGATCATTGGATAAATCATATCTTTGATATTAAACACATATGCTGGTTAAAGTGGCATTTTATTTCAAATGCTTATGCCGTTTGACTTAAAGAAATATTTACGATTAGAAACTCAACTATTACATAAAGTATAAATTAACACAGAAAGAGATAACTGAAATTAATAAGATATGCATTTTACATACACCATCTACCAATAAGTATTTGGACACTTTCGAATTTAAACGTCTTGTCACATATTTGGACAAATTCTTCACGACTCATCTTGAAACTTTGGAAGTATAAACAACATGTTATACTTCATATATTTCATTAAAAAGTTTGTCCTGAAGAGAAAAAGGGGATCAGTAAAAATTTAAACAATAATCAAAATGTTTTAGATTACCTTGTAAAAAGTAATGCTTGAAATGTGATTTGGCTGCAGCATGTGGTTATGAAGATGTTTCTAATGATTTGTGTAATTTTTTAAAACTTTTTTAATTATAACACGGAAGGTATTAGACCCAGTGCAAAGCCAATTTTAGGAAATTTGGGATATTCTGTTAGATACAGCATACTGCAATTATAATGCAAAAAATTAAATATTTTACAAAATATGAGCATTTTTACTAAATATTTTTTAACTACGCAAGTGCAAGCTTTATAAAAATTTTATTTGCATAATTTAATAGCCAAAAGTATTGAGCTACTTATGTGAAAACTCCAAACAAATATATTGCAAATTCAAAAAGTTATGAGTTATAGCATACTTGCCAATATCCTAATTAATATTCCGTAGTATCGCTAGCCACGCCTTTTATTTCACACCAATATTTTTTTAGAGTATTATTCTTCTTTTTTTTCGTAATTGAATTTGGAGAATATTACTCTTCAAATTTACTGGTGTGAAAAAAAAAAAAAAAAAAAAAAAAGGCGGAGCTAACGATACTACGGAATATTAATTAGGATGTTGGCAAGTATGGTTATAGAATGAACAGAATTTCAGTTCCTTTGAAATGCAGTATATCAAGCTTCCTAAAAGTGGCTTTGCACTGGGTCTACGCGTTATAATTAAAAAAAAAAAATGTTTTTTTTTTCTTCAATTTTTTAATGAAACCGTTATATCTCCATGAGCATATGTGGTAGTCTAAGGAAAATTTATACAGATAATTAGAAAAACTTTATAATCACATGCTACTGCCAAAACGCATTTCAAGCATTACTTTTTACAGGATGATGCAAAACATTTTGATTTTTATTTATTTTTTTACTGGTCTCCTTTTCCTCTTCAGGATAAAACTTTCGCTGAATTGCATGAAGTGTAACATGTTCTTTATACTCTCAAAGTTTCGAGATGATTCCTAAATAATTTTTCTAGATATTTGACAAAACGTCCCGATTCGAAAGTGTCCAATTACTTATTGGTAGATAGTGTATAATTACCGAGTGGTTATAATTAAACTTCCGCTGTAAACGTCTCCCTATAGCCAGAACAGGTAAGGTAATTGACACAAAAATTACCATCTACCCGTTTCAGGAAATGCTCTCAAATAATAATAATAATAAATAAATAAATAAATAAATAATAATAAAAAATATCAACTAGAGTGATGCTTTTCCTGAAAATATGGAAATTATAACAAAGGAAGTGACTTATACCAAATGCATCAACATTTTTTGATTAGTTTTTGATCCCTTGTGGATCATTTCATTTCTTAATTTGCCGTTTTTTTTCCTGCAAAGAGCATCCTGCTACACAATATTTTAACTATCAGGTTGTAACATATGAAATGTCCGATTCTCACCAGTAAAATTTTTGAGATTTGGTTCCTTATAAACTTTTTTGATACAGTCGTTAATTATGTATCATTTTAAAGCTAAAGCCTTGTCTTTTTCATCTGATGTGTTTCAAATAAAGATATTGTGATTTGGTGGTAAGTATAGCTTTAATCGTAGGATGGATTTTAGAGTGTTATTTTTGTATGAGTGGAAAAGTAAGCATAATGCTGCATTTGGAAACGGTTCTGTAAATGAACGTACCATTCGACGTTGGTATGCAAAGTTCGAAACTGGGAATGAGAGTCTCACAAACGAAGACCGGGGCAGACCAGAATCTGTTGTGGACAATGCAGTTTTACGCGCAATAGTTGAAAAAAATCCAGCAATACTGTTAGAGATTATGCAGAAGAACTAGGTGTATCTCCTACAACTATTTCACGTCATCTAAAATTGATTGGCAGAGTTAAAAACTGGGATAAATGGGTACCGCATGAATTGAATGAGAATCAGAAGCGCAAACGTTTTGAAATCTCGTCTGCCCTTCTTCTTCGCAACCAAAATGATCCTTTTCTCAATCGAATTGTAACTTGTGACGAAAAGTGGATTCTGTACGACAATCGTAAACGTTCAGCGCAGTGGCTGGATGCTGACAAGGCTCCACAACACTTCACAAAGCCGAAACTCCATCAAAAGAAGGTTATGGTGACTGTTTGGTGGTCCTCAGCTGGTTTAATTCACCATAGCTTTCTAAAACCAGGCGAAACCATCACAGCGGAGAAACATTGTAAAGAAATCGATGAAATGCACCAGGAACTTACACGTAAACAGCCGGCATTGGTCAATAGGAAGGGCCCTATTCTTCTCCATGATAACGCTAGGCCGCATGTTTCAATAATCACTCGTCAGAAGCTGCACATGTTAAACTATGAAGTTTTAGATCATCCACCATATTCACCTGACCTCTCACCTACAGATTTTCACTTTTTCAAACATCTCGATAACTTCTTGCAGGAGAAATGCTTCAGAAATCCAAAGGATGCTGAAGCGGCATTCAATGAATTTGTTGCCTCCAGGACGACTACATTTTACGATACCGGCATAAAAAAGCTTGTTTCTCGTTGGAAAAACTGTATTGAAGCTAATGGTTCCTATTTTGATTAATAAAGTTTGTTCTGTAAAAATATATTCTTTCTTTAAGTAGACCATGAAAATCGGACATTTCATATGTTACAACCTAATAGAATTTTTTTTTTAAATACTTTGGGTATCTTATGATTTGGCCATATACGAAATTCGGCGGCAATCCGTTTACTTGTTTTGGCTGTAGGATTCTTTTTACAGCCGTTTACAACCATTCTGTATATACTTTTAAACCAATACTCATATTTGCTCAAGCAATTAAAGATGTAATATTCACCCAAAATCTAAACATATTTTGTGTTATGTTTAAATCAAAATATTTAAAGTATGCTTATTCCTTATAAAATATTTCTACTTCTAAGATTTTCTGTAACTGTTATTTAAAATTATTGGAGTTTAACATTTTATAATTAATAAACTTTTTTTGTAATTACTTTCATAAATTACTTTCTTTTGCTCATTACTGTCTTTTTATTTTACATTCATAAGTTTAGAAATTTTCAAAATTTCAATATCTCGAAATTTCAAGATAAATAGCGATAGTTTCTGAAATATGTGAAAATATACATATAATTAATCGACATTTTTACAAACATATTTTAACAAACTGTCATTGTTATTATCATATCATTATCATTATTATCATTAATAATATAAAATCATTAACAATTAAATTTTTGTGTGAATGCTTTTGAAACGTTCTTGTTACGTACATTAAAGAAACCGAAAAATAAATGTGTATAAAATATTGCTTTTTTTTTTTTTTTTTTTTTTGTATTATATTTACTTTTACAGGATAGCTTCCTTAGATACTACTAATTCATAGATTACTAAGAGGAAAAAAATATTCTTTTTCCATTAAAAAATAGGTCAATGAAATCAAAAATCTTTTGCAAAGGTATCTTTATTTAAATTTCTTCTTTAAATAAAAGAAAACACTGAATCAACCGTTTCCTAATGTGATACATTTTGTATTACATTCATTGTTTGCTATCTATTTAAGGACTCGATAACAAAATCTTTAATGTAATTTTTCACCTCAGGATCTATAATGCTGGTTTGGTATCTCCTGAAGGAAAAAATAATAATTATGTACGCAATTTTATACAACATTTTAAATTAAATGTAAATTTACATTTATGTGTATTCAAAAACAGAAAAAAAAATATATATATGACTGCATCAAACATGAGATAAAATTACATTCGATTTTTTTCTTTTTCTTTTTTTTTTTTTTCATATATATATAAATAATTGTTCATTTGAAAAATAATTTTACATGCAATTGCATTAATTATTTTTTAATATTTTAATATAGTATGATTATTTGCCGGTTGTCTTCATGTTCTTCTCAGGTATGGGAAAAATAATTTGAATATATTACCGTAGAAGGTATAATAGAAATTATTATGAATGAAAAACTTCGACCTAATCTAACATATACTTAGATGGAAAGGCCTTGTTACTTTCTACAAGAGTGGATATGTTTAACTTTTCTCTTTTGCCGTGTAATTATTTTAATCGAATTATAATGCGTATATAAATGTATATTTGTAATCAGAAAAAATATTTAGAGCGAAAAAACTTGGCCTTTCCACTTGTTTGTGTATTCGGATTGTGCTCTAATGTATATATTATGGTGTATTTATAATGATAAAAAATGGCAGTGACAAATATGAGAAAGAAAGTCTTTTATGTTTAAAAAAGTATTGCTATTTTATTGTTCATTAAAAAAATCATTTTATAAGCAATTCCATTAATTTATTTTTTAATATTTGCAAATGATATCTGAGTGTTTGCTGGTTCCCTTATGTTCTCCTCATGCATGAAAAGAAAAAAAATGTATATGCCAGCATAGAAGATAACAGAATTTATTAATATTTAATACATAACGTAGTCCTACTTTAACATTTTAGATGGAAAGGCCAGATTAAATTCCACAGGTCAATATCACAGATCAATCATTCTTAAGTTCGATAAATTCTAGTGCATTCACTTTTGATTTAATGGATATCCATTCGGTAGTTAAATTAGTATGCATGGCAAAAGAACTTGCTTATTTGAAAACCTGCATATTGTACAAAGCTTTTTTTAAGTACACCCCTTTTTTAAGGACGGAAAATTCAATGAAAATTGAATATGTTATCCACGTAGATCGTAATTATAAAATTTAAAAAACATATATTTTGCGCTTGTTTTAATGATGGAACACAGTAGTAGTTACAGTAGTAATTTTAGATTTTTAGATTTTGTGTTTTGTGAGAGTGACAAGATATTTGTATATATATATAACACTCTTAGATAAAACTTGGACAGATGTTTACAATGAATGTTTGAATTATACACATAAAATATTTTCGTGTGTCTTTCAAAATATGACCAATAGATAGCGTCATAATTACGTATTTTTGCTGCAGCAAATGAAAAATAATCGAAATTCGTTCAGAATCGAGTTGGTGCTAGAACATTGCTTTTGACTGAGAAGGTTTTTGATTTTAAAAGACTGGTTTTACTCACACTTGATTTCTTTTTCGAGAAATTCCTCTCAAATTATGGCTAAACATATTGAGTCCATTTTGGAGTAAGGAAATCCGGTCACACATTTTAAGAGAGTACAACGGCAACAGTGGAGTGTTACTTTCAATGTGCATGTTGATTGCTTAGAGCGTCTAGGGTAAAATATGGTTATTTTGCCTTGTTTTTCAAAATAAATGCTTGAATTTTCTTATTTCTTCCAAGGAAATTTTATAGAATTGCAGTAGTACAAAATATTTTTAATTAAACGATTTATCATAAGCTGCTAACCCAAACTAATGATACGAAACAAATAGTATTTCGCTAAAAGTGAATATTTTTTAAAATAAAAGTCATCGCAATCACTACTACTGATATGGGTGAGATTGCGCTTCTGATTCTTGGGAGAGGTTGCGCGTTATTTCCATTTATTTTCATGCTAGGTGAGATTAACTACGCAACTTATTGGTAATGACAATACAATGAGAATGAGTGTTTTGAATGTCAGGAACTATTCTAGGTGTCAACTTCGACAAGTGACTGGACTGTATTAAATGTGTTAATTGTATCATGTGGTTGCACGAAAGCTGCATCATGTGCAACAACAAAAGCATCCACTGTGACCAAGACAGATTAGGTCAGCAGCCAAGATAACATTAAAACTGAAAAGGAAAACGGCTAATTTTAATTTAAACATGTTATCTAGTAACTTAATGTTATTTTGTAATTTTATCTAGTTTTATTTTCTTTAATTTAAAATTTTTTAATATTTTTAAAAATATTTTATTTTTTTTATTCTTTAATTATTAGGTTGAAATATTCACTCCTAATACAATAACATTTCCTTACAAAAACCTTACATCAATTTCATTTAAGTGTAGTTATTATTGTTAACAATTAAATTGTACATATATTAAAAAAAATCTCTTCTATCTATGTGCACACCCTATAAAGACAGATTATGCTCTTTTGGTTTTATTGTAACTGTTGCATTAAATTAAAGCATAACAAAATAACAATGAGAATGCATAAAAAATGAATAAATTTAAATCATTAAACAACAGCTTAGAAAAAAATGTAATAGTTTGATTTTTTATTAAAGATTAATAGAATGACAATGCTTTTTGTTTTAGCCATTATTATGCATCAAAGAATTCACAGTTTAATCCTTAGGGCTTAAGAATATCAAATATAATATTTTTTACAAATATGCACTGTTTGCGCTTCCCCGGAAGAAAAAAAAATCAGTGAGATCTTAAATATGCAAATTTTAAATTGGTTAAGAACACTTGCTAAAGGCTAAATGGTCAATTTGAATAAGTCACCAATCATTACTTATAAAATAGTGTCAAAATAGTGCGAAATATATCAGGCAAAAAGGCAAAAAGAAATATATGGTGGTGTAAAAGATGTGTTTGAGTGATAGAGGTGTAATATTATATTGCTACATTCATGTTTATGGTTAAAGCTAAAGAATGTCAAAAGATTGGTCTGCATCTCAAGCAGAAATTTTCCAAGAAGATTGCTGAATTGACAAAATTATTTTTCTCTGTTCAGTGTATTATTAAATATTAGAAAGCTATGACTGAACCAACTTTCTCAACAAAAATGTGCTTGAAATCAGGTTCTGAACAATCTTGACCAAAGATCACTGAAACAATTGGTAAAATGTAATTGTCAACAATTTTCCCTAGAATTTACATACAATTTCAATAATAGAAGTACAGTCAGCAGCAAAATTATTGAAGCACACATCCACATTTTTAATATATATATACAGGGTGTTTATAAAGTCCCGGACCCATTTTGATGTTTAATAACTCATAAAATAATGAAGATATAAACAAACTTATGGCATTTATTGATGGAATAAATCATATATTTTTTTTTCAGGTTTGAATATCTTTACTTTTGTAAATATTGTCTGCGCGTGTGGTTAATTTCAGATAATTTCATTTTCCAGTCTAAATATCTGTACTTTTCTAAATATCGCCTGCTTAATAATTGCATTTTTCTCTCTTTTGTTTTTGGCAACTATTGCAATGTTATGTTTACTTTTGATGTGTTTGTTCGATGTAGTACTTTTGTATGTGATGTTTTATTCGAGCGGATATTAAGGAGAATGCATACACCACAAGAGAAAGCACAAATTTTATGGTGGTACATAGAAACGAAATCGATAGTGCAAGCACAGAGAAATTGCAGAAGAATTTACCAAAAAGATCCTCCATCCAAAAGCAGCATCTTGCGGTGGAAAAATAATTTTCTAGAAACTGGAAGTATCGCAGATAAGATACGTTCCGGACGTCCCTCACAAGTGATTTTGATGTTGACCGTGTCAGAGAGACATTTTTACACAATCCTAGAAGATCTGTGAGATCAGCGGCAAAAGAATTGGATATGCCAATTTCGACGGTGTACAAGGTTATTAAGAAAAAATTAAGACTGCATGCATAGAAAGTTCAAATTTTACAAGTTTTGGAACCGGACGATAGGCCTAGGAGGATGGCCTTTGCAACAGATATGATAAGAAGGATAGAAGATGATGCTGATTTTCTGAAGCGCATAATGTTCTCCGACGAAGCATCCTTTCATGTTTCTGGCATTGTTATATCGCCATAATGTGCGCATATGGGGATCTGAAAACCCCCATGAATACCGTGAGGCACAAAGGGATTCCCCAAAGGTTAATGTGTGGTGTGGACTAAAGCACGACCGAGTCATTGGGCCTTTCTTTTTTACAGAAAAGACGGTCTCATCAGTCGTATACTTAGACATGTTGGAAAAGTTCGTATTTCCACAACTAGAAGAGCTTCAGCCACATGTCTTTTTGCAACAAGATGGTGCACCACCTCATTGGGGTACCATCGTTCGTAGTTCTTTGAATGACCATTTTCCAGGAAGATGGATTGGGCGTGGAAGTCCAATTCCTTGGCCACCCAGATCACCTGATATAACGCCGCTGGACTTTTTCCTTTGGGGATTTGTAAAGGACAATGTTTACAGGAGGAGAGTGTCGAACATTGATTACCTAAAAGTCAGAATTACAACCGCAATAGCCTCTGTGGATGCCGTCATGCTTGCCGCTACCTGGCGTGAAATTGACTATCGACTTGATATTCTCCGTGCGACGAAGGGGGCACACGTGGAAGTTCATTGACAAGGGTCATGAAACTTTTTGAGTCTATCTAACCATTTATGTTATTAATTTTAATCTATCTTTATTATTTTATGAGTTATTAAACATCAAAATGGGTCCGGGACTTTAAAAACACCCTGTATATATTCGGCAAATATTTACTAAAAAAAAAAAAAAAAAACAGTATTAGGTAAACACCTTTTAAATAGGAATTATTGCTAGTGCTTCAATAATTTTGCTGCCGACTGTACATTTCCATTTGTAAAATTAACCGAGAACTAAAAGGAATAGGGTAATGTGTTAAAGCGTAACAAGAAAGATTCTAGTCACTGCGACTAAACGAAAAATTAGATTGCAATATGGCGAGGAACGTCTGAGAGAACATGTGGTGAGATGAGTCTAGGTCTGCCTTCTTATTACAGGATTATCACATCAAGATTAGAAAAAAAAAATGAAGCAAGCACGAACGTGTACCGTATTCACTGTTCGATTGTGTACAAGCCTCTAGTGGCAGTGTTATAATCGGAGTGCTTTAATTTGGGATTTTGTTTTAAATTATGGATTTGACTCAGTAATATTATGCAAGGAAAAAAAAAATGTGTAGTTAACTAAATACATGAGCTTATTAAGAGGCCATTTTATGACTTCAACGGATTATTTTCATTATGAGATAGAACATTTTTAGATGATATTAGAGTTTATGATGCTCATATTAAGAGAAAATTTGTTTAAAAAATATGAGGGTTTATTCACACTGTTAATGTTTCTCCGCAAAATCCTACCATCAATTTCATTGAGCACTTATGGGATATACTTAATATAGTATTAAAATATTTGATGCGATTTAGGTCAAAAATATGTGGCTAAACATTGAACAATTTAATAGAGTCAATGCCAAGATTAATGCGTACTCTCTGATTCATCCACCAATTTTTTTATCTCATATTTTTTCTTTTCTGTTTCTTGCTGTTCAGTAATATCTAAAAATTGAAGATTATGATATGCATATAATCTGATATATATATGCAATATATGTATATAATCTTAACGAAAAACGAAATAACAACAATATCGATGGAGGATGTTGGGGGGGGGGGGGGGGAAGAATATCAAAACGAAACAAATTAGTATACAAATAATTCAATAACAAACATTCCGGTAATAGTCTTTTTGTCTGTTGAATAATCATACTTAATTACTTCTAACCGAAAGAAATGTTGCGAGATTTTTGTAATTTATGATCTCTGCTTACAAATTTCTTATTCTTCACCATTAACACTGTTTTTTATGCATATTGCTGATGTTGAAAAATGTTTCATGTAATCTAAAATTCATTTTTAATTTGTAAGCATAATCATCCATCTTTTAAAGTAAGGAAATATTAAACACTGGAAATGTTGAGGTTTTAATTTCATGTATATAGTTCGCGTCTAGTCTTTTAGACACCAAAAATTATTTTTAACCTTCGACGCAAAAAGAGAAGTGATAAGATTGAAGTCCTTGTCTGCTGCTGTAGGTCTCTTTGTGTGTATCTTTGAGTGGAATTGTGCCTTCTAAACAGAATAACCATTTTCTACGTTTGAAGTTAGACGCTTTTGTCTTTTAACATCGCAGTTTCTAAATGAATGAGTTGGTTTTAACCCTACTGTTGTGTTAATTTCGAAGGAACGATATGAACATTCATTTATGAAAGTACCAAATGGAGTCCAAACAGTCTAATGTTTTTAAGATATATAAAAGCACTTTTATTTTCTATTTTTTAATTAAATTTATGCAATAATTTCTTTTGTTTTTACGGAAAGTGTTCTACATAAAATACGAATTTCCATGTACAGTCGGTAACAAAAGTGTCCGAACACTAGCAAAAATTCCTACATAAAAAAAGTACACTTCATACGGTTTTGTTAAATAAATCCTTGTCGAATCGTGTTCTTACACTGACTAAGAACAGGATTCGACAAGGATTTATTTAACAAAACCGTATGAAGTGTACTTTTATTACATAGGAATTTTTGCTAGTGTTCGGACACTTTTGTTACCGACTGTATATAGATTTTGGGTCGAAATGGACCCGAACACAGCAGCAAGGTTGCCGTTTGTTGTGTTTGAAAGCACTTAATTGGAGGGGTTCTTAACAATATTTTGTGTTACTCAGTTCATGCTCATAGATTTTTTAAATTCTTGTTTTAAACTTGTATTTTCAGTAGAGCACGTTGTTATAAGGATAATAATGACAATTTGAATTTCTAATTGATATGATTTAAGCAGGGAATACAACTTCCTGCCAAACCTCTAAGATCAGAGGGATCTGTCTGCATTCACACAATATTATTAGTATTATTTTAAGATTGATTGAATATTTTGAGTTTTGATATTTTAGTTGGAACAAAAGTCAATGGGTTTCTTGTAAATAACACAATTGTAAATATATCTTTCTGTAAACAGTTTACCGTGATAGACCGTTGGGTTTTATTAAGACACCATTTCTGGAGTCATGCGGATTACATGCAGGAAATAACGATGCAAGTAATATTGTAATTTGGCGTCTGATACATTCGATTTTTACTGGTCACTTTCGAAAAGACTTTTCCTTTCGCTTGATCTGGCATCATTCAGCTACTTTTGCCCCTTCAAACTGTCACAGTTCGTTTTTATTTATTTATTATATTTTTTAATTTTTTAATTTTTTCTCTGCAGCTGTATACTGTAACAGAATAGGCACCAACAGTATTTTTATTTTATTTATTTTATTTATTTTTTTATTAACAAAGTTTTATTTAAAAATTGTTGGTATAAATATGTTCTTTACTACGGACTAATAGCAAGTAACACAATGTAGTAATAAATAATTGCTACTTATCACTGTGTTAACAAAATATATTATTTAGACGGACAAAAGTACGATTAATGAAAAATAAATAATTCAAGAACAGTTTCAGGTAACCAGGTGTTCTCTTTTTTAGAAGACAGTCCTTATTTTGAAGATATTTTTCTAAATGTAGTAAGGAAATTGTTTTGTGAAAATTATTATATTATTTGTGTTCATTTTGGAATACTAAAAATGTTGGCTGATTGTAATAAATTTAATCCTTCTGAATCATAAAGGTACTCTGATCTGGTCACAAAAGAATAATTTCAAATTAATTTAGATCTTTGTTTTTAAAGAGTAATTTCCTGAATATAGACACACACAAATAAATAAATAAATAAATAAATAAATAATAATTAAAGATAAAAATAAAAATAAAAATAAATAAATAAAAAATAGAATCTACTTATTTTGCTTAGCTTTTTTTTTTTTTTTTTTTTTTTTTTTTTTTTACATACAAAAATTTGTACAAATGTTTTTGTGGGAAATAATAATTGTCGGGCTCATAATTTTGTCTCTGCTTTGCTTCTGACTGTCTCTTCGTATAATCACATCGTATGCTACTGGTACTATTGCAAGTCAACAGTCATTGCATTGCGTTGCTCCATTTAACTTTTACTTGCCATTCGATGCATATACACATATACACATATATAAAAATGTTTTTAATAAAATGAAATGAACAAATCTCGTGTTTATAATACAGTCCTCAGCAAAATTATTGAAGCACACATCCACATTTTTCATATAGGTGTAGACAATATATATATATTTTAGTTTGATCGCTAATTTTTATCATCAGTTTACTTTTTTATAAACAGTATAAAGACTAAGTTCATGACTCGACAAATACTTACTTAAAAAAACAGTATTAGGTGCATGAAACCGACATAAGAATTATCGCTAGCGCTTCAATAATTTTGTTGTCTACTGTACGCTTTTATTCATAAAATACACATTTATATAAAAATTATGATTTGGAGCATGAAAGTTACTAGAGAAATGTGTGTAGGTAGAGCATACCGTGAAAATGTTTAAATTATTTATAATTAACGCAATACTACAAATTGCAAAAATGCATTTTTGTGCATCATACTGTAATCAGAAACACTGCATCTGCATGAGTGCAATAAGGAAAATTTATAAAGTTTGAAAAGGGATATTTATAGAGCTATTGTGTATATTTGTTTATTAAATATATCTATTAAATTTGGGATGTGCATTTAAGAAATTATGAAATTTAGGTTATTTTAAAATGTATGAGTAGAGATTCGAACTATAATCATCTTTTATCAAATCTCTCATCCAGGATGTGTGAGGATGTACTGACATTTTGGTTCATTTTAAGTAATGAGGTATCTAATACAGCTTGAAGATAAAAAGTTTGTCAATAAATCTTGAATATTTTTGTCACATCCAGTATGTGAGGAACTGGTTTAAAAACCTGTTTCTCTACATTTTACCATTAACTATATGTCATATGTCAAATGTTATTGAAATTCAGTTCTGTCTGTATTATCGGTCAGTGAAGGGTTACTAAATATGGATAAAAAATATCGGCATGCTTTATGCATGTCAAGTCTCGTCAGACAGCTCCTTGAACAGAGAGCTGTCAGACTCCTGTTGCACTATCTTCATGTGTTTGATACTGATATTTAATTCTGAATAAAAGTATTTAATGCTCTGTGTCTCCGAGAACTCAAACTACCATTCCTATGCAAAATCTTTTCCTTACGGGTATTCTTAACCATGTTGTTTATAGTGCATTTAGAGTTCAATAGGCTACCTTGAACTTAAGTAGAATCCACTGGAGATCAATGAACACAGGCAGATGTGACAGGATCTTTGCTTTGAGTAGAATACCAATAAGCACCCGCTACGCCGTTGAATTACGTAATTCAAGTTCCTTACTTTTGAATTCTAAAATATTACGTGGCATGTATGAGAAATAATGGGGAGATAAAGGATTCAATGATGTTTAGAGCGAATCCGTAAACAATCTGCTGTATTATTATTATTTTTTTTTTTCAAACAAATTAAAATTGGCTATTTTTTTTTTTTTTTTTTTTTTTTCTGTAGACTGATTATGTTTACAAATGTTTTCTTATAGCGCATCTTAGTTAATGTATTAATGCTACATCGTGATCATTATATTCCGTTATCGATAAAAAAATTTATTTAACTATGAAAGACAGAGAATGTTTGGAAAATGTTTAATTTTGTTAACTTATATAAGCTGGAAAAAATTACAAAAATTTATAAATTTGGTTCCAAAAGTATAAACAAGAATTTTCTTCCTTTGTTAATAAATGTAGTTTTCTGGAAATAGTTATATGTGTGACTCTTTATTAACAATTAATTAGTTTTTATATGAAATGATATAACCATATGTGATATTCACATCAATTTAATTGCTCTTTATAATATTCGGGTTTGTTTTGGAGGTGTCGCTGCACGGTCATTTTTTATTTCACATAAATACTCATCTATTAAACTCGGCACAAGATTATGTAATTTGGTGCAATTAGAATTTAAAGCCTATATGCTTATTGTATGCCGATTTAAAAATTAATTAAATCTTAAGTTCTCGTGAAATTAACTGGGATAAAAAAAAAAAAAATCAGGTGCTATAATTAAATCATTTGTCAACCTTTATTAATACATTAAATATATATATATATATATATATATATATATATATATAGTTGCATACATACGTAAACATTGAAATGGTCCAAACATTACTTGATCAATTTTTACTTGAATGATACAATGAATGAATGAGTTAACAATGAATTTACAATGAATTAACTTTACCGTTAGAAATTAAGGGCCCATAAAATCATGTAGTACAAGTTAATTATCGAATAAAACAAAATAAGTATTGTTGAAGATATGAAATTAAATAACTCCTATCTTCGAACCGCTTGCTGAAGTAAAAGCATTTTACTGTTCTAGTGGGTATAAGAACAATCCCTTGCTGTCATTTTTATTATAGACATGAAATGTTTTTAAAAATTTGTGAGCTTTGTTGCATAAAAGAAAAGTATAAAAAAAAAAAAAAAAAAAAAAAAAAAAACTTTCGTCTGTAGAACGTGAAACCTAGCTCTGGAATTTTTATTACAGAGATAATTTGTTTGTAATTTACAAAGAGGATGGTGTAGCCGAAACATTCAAAATGCACTTTTATTAGATAAAAGTGGTGTTCAATTATTGCTTTAAATAAGAATGTTTTTTCCTTGTAACTAAGTTATTTTTGATTGAAAATTTTAAAATAATATTCACTCACTCATTACATTTCGATTTATAAACAAAACAATAAGAGTATAATACAGTATTAATTAATTATTATTATTATTATTATTATTATTTTTTTTTTAATTTGTATTCACTTTATTCCGTAATTGAATCTTAAATAAAGACTTTTTCATTATAAACTTTTCAAATGCTTCATTTTTGTAAAGAATATCGATTATTGAAGCAATAAAATCTTTGTCATGATCAGAAATTTAAAAATACACATAACTTTTAATTTTATTAATTGAAATAATAATGGATATGCGAAGAAAACATATTAATTTAATGAGGTTGTTTTTTCCTTAATGAAAATCCGTATTTATCTTAATTTCATTTAGAATTGGAATGTATGGTCAAATTTACCGCCGCTTGTAACATTATCCACCTATATTTTTGTACAGTTATCCTCATTTTACTGAATAATATAAACATATTTTTTAAAAATGCTATTTATAAATGAATGGTATGTGTAAATAAATAGTGGGGGAAAATGTTACAGGTAACGGGAATTCGACATGGTACGTATTTATAAAAATAATGATAATGGATTTCTTAAAAATTTGTCTCGTTATTTTCGAAAAGAGATTTATTTTAATTTTTTATATAAAAGTTTTAGTAGTATTAAATAAAATTTAAACGAATATTTCCCCCCCCTTATAGTTATGCTATTAAAGGGAAATAAACATTATGAATATTAATGAAGGTTAGAAAATATATTACGCTAGCTATAATATCCGTTCTTCGCACGAAAAATGCAATTAGAAACGAAGAGGAGGGATTCTCATTAAAATCAGTACACTTAAATGATTGTAAATTAAAAGCAATATATATATATATATATATATATATATATATATATATATATATATATATATATACAAATAAATATAAATTATGATTTATAAGGCATATATGCATACATTTTAAAAATTCATTTATAGTAAGCTGCAGATATTATAGAATATATTTTTCTCGTATAGCTTGAATTTAAAGCCACGTGCATATTTTTAAAAAGAAATTTATTTAAAAGCTATGCAAAACGGAATTTTAGATCAACGAGTTTATCTAAATGTGAACAAATTAAAACACGATTGAATTAAAGTGCGAAAATTAATCCAGCATTATATGAACATAGGGAGTTGATAAAAAAAAGTGGGTATAGTCTGAAATGTAAAATTATCACACTATATTTCCATTCTGTGTGCTTTACCAAGAAAGTGTTATCGCGTATGCAGAAACGCTTTCTGACTATATACACTGCTCGACATTGAAAATGCAACACCAAGAAGGAATGATAATAACGAAATGAAATTTGTTGGACACATACATTATAGTAGGAAGAACAATTGATTAGAATTTCAGGAAATTTGGAGTAATATGTAATGAGAAAACAGTACATAAAGCAGCGACATCTGTGAGCAATAACAGCACATATCTGCCTAGGCATTGAATCGAACAGCGATTGGATGACATGTACTGGTAGAGCACTTCATGAAGTTTTAACACGATGCCACAATTCATCGATCGAAGTTACTGGTAAGTGGTGGGGGGCCAGTCCCTTTTCAACGATTAAACAGTCATTTTCATTGGTGCGAGATCAGGAGAACGCGCTGGCCAGAGCAACAGTCGAACACATTCGGCATCGATGAAATTCCAGAAAATATGGACAACTTGCGGTCGTGCATTGTCCTGCTTAAATGTTGCGCTTCGGAGGCCTTGAACATAGGGCAGAGCTATGGGCCTTAACTCGTCAGAAATGTAATGACTGGTATTCAGAGTGGCGGGAATGAAAACAAGAGGTGACCGGGACGTGTATCCATGGACAGTGTTCGACTGTTGCTCTGGCCAGCGCATTCTCCTGATCTCGCACCACTGAAAATGACTGTTTAATCGTTGAAAAGCGACTGCCCCCCCCCACCACTCACCAGTAACTTCGATCGATGAATTGTGGCATCATGTTAAAACATCATGAAGGGCTCTACCCGTACATGTCATCCAATCGCTGTTCGATTCCATGCCTAGGCAGATATGTGTTGTTTTTGCTCACAGAGGTCGCTGCTTTATGTACTGTTTTCTCAGTACATATTACTCCAAATTTCCTGAAATTTTAATCAATTGTTCTTCCTACTATGATGTACAGTCGGTAACAAAAGTGTCCGAACACTATCCTATACATATAAATCTAATTAAAAATTTGAAGTGATCCAATGTATAATTTTAAAATGGCTACAGGCGTTAACCCTTGCCAAACGGCATTCAATTCCGTCCAGTCTTTTTCACGTGATATCTAGACCAAAAAAAAAAAAAAAAAAGCATTACACAGAAGATATTTTGAAGGCATTTTTTGCTTCTTTAATGTCTAAAATCGAAAGGTAGTGCATCCTCCCCCCCCCCCCCACATTCTACATGTTTTACGGATAAAAACTTTATTGCGCGTGCTAAACGTTTTTAGCCGATACCTCCAATTCTCGTAAAAATTTTGAAATGTTCCATAGATATAATTTAGGTTGGGTACATGTCTAAACCCCTACCAGTTCTCTCTCTATTTCATCCAGCTGTTTTTTAATAATATCCAGAATAATAATAAATAAATAAAACATAAAAAATCAGCATGCAGGGTGCCAAATTTGGCAACTTATTATGGAGACACAGTCATCTGCTATGAAAATAAGCATTTGAAACTAATATACAGAACTATGCCCGAACGTATTGTTCGGTCAACTATTTTCTACAAATCAAAATCGTGGCCTAATGCCGCGATTTACAGCCTATAATGAAATTATGATATTTGATTATTAGAGTTTCATTATTTTAATAAGTAAAACTATTAGATTTTAAGAAAATGAATTATTACAAATATACATTTACTTTAGTTTGCAGACAATAAAGTAAAATAATATATGTACACATATTACAGCTTTAGTATAGGATGACCTTGGCGACTTTTAAATTTTGTTGTCATTTTGGTGATAAATTGAAATGACTATCACAATTGCGTAAGTAATGAACTTGGCGAAAAAGGCCCGAGCTTCTTCGTTTGCTAAATCTCAAATTTCACCAAATATATCCTTTATTAAAATTGTTCCATTTCTTTCACACCATTTTTCTCAATTTTATTTTAAATATTGTTTTAAACTTGATTAAAAAGAAGTAAAAACACCTTTTAGTTGGTCTAAATATACAAATAAGTAAATAAGTAAATAAAATAAAATAAAACACATGACTTATATATTTATATATATTTCAAATATTTACTTTATAATATGAAGTTGCATTCCTTAGCAACGGTTACTGTAATCAATTCTTAAAATTTCTTTTTCTTGTTTTATCTCAATTTTAATTTAATATATTTTTTAACCTGCTGCCAAAGGGAAAAATCATCTACATATTCAGACATATTCAAGATTAAACACAGCAAATGATAATAACGCGATATATCTGATTGAAAGCAATTGTCCAGTAGCGCTGAAAAAAAAAGAAGTCTTTTTTTGTTTCCTAAGTAACAGAATAAAATTATAGAAAAAAAAAATTAATTTAGTACGGCGGCACATTGTTTAGGCTATTTTACTATATAAATACACGTAGTACTTGTGTTGCGTTCCTTAGTAAGGGTTATTATATTCATTTGTTAAAATGTCTCTGGTACAGCTTTAGTATAGTACCCCATTAGCAACTTTTAACTTTTTGTTGCCATTATGGCAATGAATTAAAATACTTATCACGATTTCTTAGAGAAACTCTCGAGCTACTTCGGTGGCGAATTTCAAATTTCGCCAAGGAAATCCTATGCAGAAGATGTTCAATTTATTTAACATGATTTTTCTCAATTTATTTGTTTATTTATTTATTTATTTTTAACTTGATACGAGAGGGAAAGAATGAAAATAAAATAATTGATCTAAATATGTAAAAAGCGTAAAATAAAAAATAATAATAATAATAATAACAATAATAAAATAAAACAAAATAAATAACTAATTTTTATATTAAAGTATGAAGTTGCGTTTCTTAGCAAAGGTTGCAATGTACCTTTCTTAAAATTTCTTGTGCACTTTTTATCTCAATTTAATAGATTTTAACTTGTTGCCAAAGAAAAAATCCTCCTTATATATTTAAGGATTATTTTTACTTTTCAGACACAGCAGAATGTGCGTCTGAAACTGATTGGGGTTACTTTTCTTGCACAGCAAATTATGGCAACGCGAAATATCTGACTGAAAACAAGGGTCCATCGTACTACTAATGAAAAACTGTAGTGTATTTCGTCATTGTATTCCTGATTTAATCTATTGGACTGTTGGTAAGTGACGTCACGTCCAATCAATGATCTGTTCATTCCTTTTTACGTTTATCTCTGCTAGAACAGATCGCAGTCTTAAAAATGTAGTCGTTCATGTTACTTGTATTTTTCATGTGTAATTGTCATAGTCATCTATTAAATTTTATGTGTTTAAAATGAAACGCCTCGTCATATCCTAGTTATGGCTTATAAATCTTCTCCTGCCTACAAAATACTATATTGGCGACGAAATGAAAAAGAAAAAAGCAAAAAGAAGTTTTGCTCTTCAACATTTTAATAATATCTACTTCAAGATGATTAAAAATGAAATCTGCAGTTCATAAAAAAAGAACGGAAAATCTTCTACACATGTGTTTATTCAAAATCTACTTATTTCATAAAGAAAATTGATATTTCGAAAGTAACGAAAAGCAATCGGAGACAGGCAGTTGGTGAGTTTTTGTCTACTGTCAGGCCGGAAATGCATAGGCGCCACAGATAATTAGTTGTCTACGATTTTTTATTTTTTCGGGAAAGAGAGAAAGAAAAGGTATTTACACATTTATTTTATTTTTTTTCTTTCTGTTCTTTTATTAGATTGCATGTTTTTATTGTTAGAACTAGTATATTTCCATTAAAAATGTTTCAAAATTTTAAAGAATTCAATGATTCGGTTGAATCGTTTGAGATTTATGTAAGGAGACTGGAACAGAACTTTATATTGTTTGATATTAAGGATGAAAAAAAAGTTAGTGCCTTAATAACTTTTATCGGCCCGAAATTATATAATTTACTTACAAATTTACTGTTCCCAGATCTCCCTGAATCAAAAACTTACACTGAATTAGTAGCTGTCTTAACAAAACATCTAGGTAAAATTCCAAACAAAATCAGTGAACGCATTAAATTTAGAAAATGTTGTCAAGGAGATAACGAATCTGTGCAGGATTTTAGTGTTCGTTTAAAGAAACTTACAACACATTGCGCGTTTACAGGCGATTCGCTGTCAGAAAATTTGTTAAAACAATTTTTACGCGGATTAAAAAAGGAAACAATCCAAAGCAAATTAATGTCTCAGGTTGAAGATTTAACATTTGAAAAAGCAGTAGAACAAGCCGTAACTATGCAAAGTACTGAAAATGACATGATAGAATTACAAAATAAAAATTTGAATTTGAATAAAGTTTCTGTTAGTGTTAGGAAACCAAAACAAAATTATTCTCAAAATAACTTAAGTAAACAAAACGTGAACAAAACTGCGAGTGCAAATAAAAGTAAAACTTATTGTTATCGTTGTGGAAATAGCTCTCATTTAGCAAATGTTTGTAAATTTATTAATGCAGTTTGCAATTTTTGTAAAAAACGTGGTCATTTGAGTAAAGTGTGTCGGAACGCACAAAACAATGTTACTCAAAAGAAAAATGTAAATGTTCTTGATACTGTAGACATTTTGTCATTACAATCTGAAGGCACTAAACCTATAAAAATTTGGGTTTTGATAGAAAATAGTGCTAAAGCAGAAATGGAGCTTGATATAGGATCGGCGATATCCGCTGTACCGATAAATCGTTTTCGGAGATTATTTCCAGAACATAAAATGTTTCCTGCTGATGTACAATTAAAGACAGCCACGGGAGAAATTTTTCAGCCCGAGGGATTTGTTAGAGTAAATGTAACTTACGAAAACAAAACTAGGAATGTTAAGTTATATTTAGTTAAAAAAGACAATTTTCCTTTATTGCTAGGTAGGGATTGGATAACTACATTTAATATATTCCCAAACAATTTACAAACTGTTCCGGTAAACAAAGTACAAATCTCGGATAATTTAAATAATTTACTAAATGAATTTACGGATTTATTTACAAATAACGTAGGTGAAATTAAAAATATTAAAGCTGAATTACATTTAGAGAAAGACTCATCACCAATATTTTGTAAATCGCGAACAGTTACGTATGCATTAAGGAATGCGGTAAATGAAGAATTGGAAAGATTAGAAAATGAAGGGATAATAAAAGCTGTTAGTACGAGTAAATGGGCAACACCTATTGTTCCGGTGGTAAAACCTAATGGGAAAATTCGTTTATGCGGCGATTTTAAAGTCACGGTAAATAAATTTTTAAAGGTTGACAAATACCCGCTACCAAAAATTGAGGATATATTAGCAACTTTAGGGGGTGGATTACATTTTACAAAAATTGATTTAAACCAAGCATACTTGCATTTACCGGTAGAGGAAAATTCACAAGAATTACTTACTATTAACACTCCTAAAGGCTTATTTCAATTTACGCGATTACCATACGGAATTGCCAGTTCGCCAGCAATATGGCAGAGAACTATAGAACAAATTTTAAAAGGTATAGAGGGTATTTCAGTTTTTATTGACGATATATGTATCTCAGGGGAAACTGATGAAATACATTTAGAGCGATTAAAACAAGTGCTAGAAAGGTTACGTGAATATAATCTTAAAATAAATAAGGAAAAATCTTTTTTCATGAATGATGAAATTACATACTGCGGTTACAAAATTGATAAAAATGGCATACACAAAACGCAAGAAAAAATTTATGCTATTTTAAATGCTCCAATACCACAAAACGTAACTCAAGTAAAAGCGTTCCTAGGCTTAGTATCTTACTATTCTAGATTTGTTCCTAAATTATCTACGATTGCTTATCCTCTAAATGAATTATTACGTAAAAATGTAAATTTTCAGTGGACTAAAAAATGTGAAAATTCATTTAATGCAATTAAACAGGAAATTACTTCCGAAAGGATTCTCACCCACTTTAATCCTAAATTACCCTTAATTTTAGCCACTGATGCTTCTCCTTATGGAATTTCGGCAATACTTTCGCATACAATGCCAGATAACTCCGAAAAACCCATAGCTTTTGCTTCTAGAACTTTATCTTCTGCAGAAAAGCGGTATAGTCAGGTAGATAAAGAAGCGTTATCAATAATTTTTGGTGTAAAGAAATTTTTTCAATTTTTATATGGTAGGAGATTTACACTGTATACAGATAGTAAACCCCTAGTTTCCATATTTTCACCCGTAAAAAGTATTCCGGTACTTTCGGCAGCTAGAATGCAAAGATATGCATTATACTTACAAACATTTAATTATGATATTAAATATAAAAAATCTGCAGAGCACGGAAATGCCGATGCTCTATCACGTCTTCCATTACGTAGTGAAGACTTACTGCTGCCGTCGTCCGATTCGCTACAACCAGAAAAAGTGTCACCAACTTTGTCGCCAAATTTATTTGGCAACCCTGATGAAACCGATTGTTTCTTTATTCATCAAATAACTTCGTTACCCTTAACTACAAAGATATTATGTGCAAGTTCTAAGCGAGATCCAACATTGAAAGAAATGTACCGACATTTAATATCAGGCACACAGATGCCAAATTACTTACTTTTCGGACATAAACAAGAAGATTTTTCTATACTAAATAATTGCATACTACAAGGGAATCGTGTTGTAATTCCTACTGTTCATAGACAAAAAGTGTTGGAAGATTTACATTTTGGCCATTTTGGCATAGTTAAAATGAAAGCACTGGCACGTAGTTTTGTATGGTGGCCAGGGATTGATAAAGACATTGAGAATTTAGCAAATAACTGTTCTGTTTGTATTAAATTAAAACATAATCCTCCTAAAATGGAAAATCATCACTGGGAATGGCCTACAACACCTTGGAACAGAATACATGTAGACTTTTTTGGTCCAATGATGGGGAAAATGTTTTTAATCGTAGTAGATGCCCACAGTAAATGGACAGAAGTGTTCATTGTTCCTAATACTACTGCTGAGAATACTATAAACTGTCTTTCTTCGCTTTTTGCCAGATATGGCTATCCTGTGGTTCTTGTGTCTGATAATGGGCCACAATTCATTTCAGAAAAATTCGAACATTTTCTACAAAGTAAAGGCATAAAACATAGTTTAACTGCACCATATCATCCGTCTACAAATGGTCAAGCCGAAAGATATGTCCAAATTATTAAAAAAGGATTGAAATCCTTAAGTTCAGAACCCGGAAATCTCCAATTTAAGTTAAACGAATTTTTATTCCAATACCGAATAATACCTCATATTACAACAGGGGAGAGTCCCGCATCATTATTTCTGAAAAGAAATATCAGATCAAAATTAGATTTGCTTGTACCAAATGTTAAAAATTATGTTGAAAACAAACAACATAAAAATGTTTTTAACAAGAAAAAGATAAGAGAATTCGACATAAATGAAAAAGTTGCAGTACGCAATTACACATCAGGAGATAAATGGAAAATAGGTAAAGTAATTGCCAGACTAGGTAAACTACATTATAAAATTCAAGTAGGTTCATGTGTATGGAAAAGACACTTTGATCAACTAAAAAGTGTAGGTTCCAGAGTACAACTGGAGGAAACTACAAGTCCTGGTGAAATTGAAAAGAACACTCTTGATGCAAACATTTCCATAGTTCCCAATAGCAAGAGTCCACACCTGCAAAGCAATGGAGAATCTAAGTCTGGTAGGAGGCCTGCCATTTTACCAGATCCAGTGCCAACCGATTCTGCCGTGATACCAGATCCAGGGCCAACATTATTCGCCAGGCTTTAACCTAGAGTCGACAGTGGGCGATGAATGAGCTGGTGAATCTTTCTGTTTACCAATGGGCAATGGCACTTGCAAACTGAGCATATGGGCAAAGAGAAAAGAGAAAAACGGAGACTTTTAATCAGTAAGATTGCCATTATGTCATTGAATTAAAATGGCTATCGCAGTTACGTAAGTAAAGATCGTGGCGAGAAATGTCTGAGCTATTTCGGTGCCAAATTTCAAATTTCGCCAAGAAAGTTCTGTACTAAAGCAGTTCCATTTCTCCACGATTTTTTAAAATTTTATTTTGAATGTTTCTTTTTTTACTTGGTGAGAGAAGGAAAAGAGTAAAGATATTAATTGTTCTACGTATACAAAAAACGTAAAATATAAATAAATAAGTAAATAAATACATTGAATAACTGATTTTTTTTCTTAAAGTATGAAATTGCCTTTTTTTTTTTTTCTTTTAGTCATGGTTACCATGTTTCTTACTTAGAATTTCTTTTACGGATTTTATCTCAATTTGATATTTATTTAACTTGTTGCCAAAGGGAAAAACATTTCAACATATTCAAGGTGAAACACAGCTAATGATGACAACGCGGAATGTCTGACTAAAAGCAATAACCTTGTCGCACTAAAAGTTTTTGTCAACAGTTCCTTACCTACATGTACACATTAAGTATTCTAAAAACATTTTTGGCTTCCTTTATGTCTGAAAAGTAAAAATTGCCAAATATTTTTCCATTCCGGGGATTTTTCTGAAAAAAGTTTCATTATGCATGCGAAAACGTCTTCTACCCATATATCTCAATCTCATTAAATTTTCGAAATGATCCATACATATAATTTTGATTTGGATGCAAGCGTAAACTCTAGTCAAGTGTCATTCAATTCCGTATAGCCTTTTTGACGTTATATACGATAAAAAAGCGTTCTGGAGACCACGTTCCCTTCCCACAGATTCATAGAAAATATTGCATTTTTGGCTTCCTTGATGCCTGAAACGTAAAAATACTATAATATTTTTTCCATTTTACGCGTTTTACTGACAAAAGCCCTATTGCGCACATGCGAGCGTTTTTTTGAACATTTTTCTAAATCTAATTAAAATGTTGAAACGTTCGATAAATAAAATTTTAAATTGGGTGGAGGCCTAAAACTCTGCCAAGTGTCATTGAATTTTGTCCAGCCGTTTTTACATGGTACCGGTCGAAAGCAACGTTCTCTCTTCTTCCATATGCACACAGAGAAAATATTCTGAAGTTATTTGGGGCTCCCTTGATGTCTGAGACGTAAAAATATTGCAATTTACTTTCCATTCAATGTATTTACTGAGACTGCGCATGCGCAAGCGTTTTTTGCACATATCCAGAGTTCCCAACTTTTATAATTTATTCACGAGCACTTTTAGCCCCGCCTCTTTTTCCTACCGGAAATTTTGAAAAAGGATTTTCTTCTTATTTAATCGGTGTCACATATTAAAGAAAAACAGTCAAGAAAAGTTCTGGTGCGAAAAGAAGGCGGGGCTAAAAATGCTCGTGAATAAATTATAAAAGTTGGGAACTCTGCCCATACCTCCAAATCTGATAAAAATTTTGAAATTTTCGACAGATATAATTTTAAATTGGTCACTGGCTTAAGTCCCTGCCAAGTGTCATTGAATTTTCCAATCTTTCTCACGTGATACCCGGACAAAAATAGCGTTACGGGCATAACGACTCACACACACGCAGAGAGAAGTGTGTTTCTGAAGTCATTTTCGGCTCCCACAATATGTGAAACATGCAGATACCGCGAAATGTTTCGATTCTAAGCAATTTACAGTCAAAAGTCTGATTTTATTTATATAGGTTATTGTAAATACATTTTATATTTATTAAAAATATTATACCTTTTTATTTAAACAATTGCAGTCCAAATTAATTTAACATGCTTTTCTATATGCAAATAGTCTCTGTATTAAAAAGATTATGCGAAGTCTTGGACCCTTGAATCTTTTCTGAATCAGAGAAAAACTGAATTTCGGAAACTTTTTCCAAGTAAGCATGTGACACATAAAGCACACAAAATGATGTAATAGGCAACGTAAAATGTTTGTCGTTTTCATACTGCAATATTGCTTATAATTTGTGAGAAAATAGTCGTGTTCGATTGGGAAAATAGTTGTGTTTAAATATTTCGATCCGAAACAGATGCTGCATGATTTTGCATTTGTGATTATCATTAAAGTTTGCCGCTTATTTTAAAATAACTATGTATACGAATGAGCAAAGAAAAATTTATTGTTAACAAATATACTAAACAGAAATTTTATAATGTTTTCTGGGAAGTAATTTCCAACCAACCCTATTTTCCAACAGAGAACTTAATTGTATTTTTACATACCAACTTCACAATTAAGCTGCGTTATCATTATACATAGTGTGGCTATAAAATAACGAAACATGCTTTTGCAGAAGAAGTACTGAATGTTTATCCCTCACGTGAGTTTTGGTGTAGTTTAAGTGTTTCCAAGCTGGCCGAGAAGACGTTAAAGATAAAGATCCTCTCCGGTCGCCTTTTCATCTCAAAAACGGATGAAAATATTAAAAAATTCAAAATATAATTCGATCTGATTATTGGTTACAACCTTGAAGTTATTTCTCAACTACGTGAAAGAATTAAAAAAAAAAAAAAAAAAAAAAAACAGCGACTCGAATTGTGGAGAAAGAAGTCATGGACTCTCGATCAAGACAATACGCCGGCCTATTTTGCATTGTCTGCCAAGACGTTTTTTGCTAAGCGCAACATAACAGTGTTAGACTAATCCAAGTGCAACATCCCAATGTTGTCTCCTTATTCGCCGCCTTACCTTGCACCATGCCACAGTTATCTCTGTCCCAAAGTTAAATCTGCATTAAGGAACAAAAGAAAGGTTCTTGAAAATTTCTCAATAAGGGATCATTTTGGAGATTTTAAGTGGATACAGTCTTTGAATTGTCTTAATAATTGTCCGTCAGTCGTTTTAAATTTCACAAGTCTTTTAATTCCATCTTTTCTTGGAAGAATCTGAATTATTTTGCCTAGTGGCCTATTGATTCACTTGGTGTATCAATACAACATCTTACATTTCCTTTCAGTATAACATCACCAATATTCATTTTCACAGATTTTTCCCTGACGATAAATAAAATCTCCTAAGAGCTAGTAAAAAACTTTTGATAGTCATGGATTTAACCAACTCTAAGTGGACTGCTCTATAAATGGTGTAGGTGAATAAACAAATCGAAGATTTCGTGTTACCTCTCAGGATCACTGGACCAGCAAAGTCAACTCCCCAAATTTCAAACACAACAGCTTCTCGTAGTCTGTCTTCTGGAGGTGGTGCAGTATAAGTTTCTAGGTTTTTGCTGAAAATCTTCAACACACTGTGCACTTATTAATGAGAGATCTCACATTTTTACGGACATTAAGAATCCAAAGTATCTTTCGTAAAATATTTACCAAAATTTGAGTACCAGCGAGTACATTTTTCTTTATAATATCCCACTAATCTCTTGACAGCCTTACGATTGAATGGAAGAATAGCTGGTGTTTTAAACGCCTCTGTCTCCTGACGAAAAGTAAGTTTTGTTTTCAGTCTGAGGATTCCACTTTGATACTTGAATGCTCCTAAAGTTATTAATCTCTCATCTCTCTCATTTACAAAACAGTCTTATTGAACTATTTTGATCAATACTTTTTCAGCTTCAAAATTTTTATCAGAAGCAAGGTTTCCATGTCTTCTCTCAATTTGTTTAGACCAACAATTAAAGACGAATCTTAGGATCCAGGTAATTAAATTAACTATTTTTTTGTATTTGAAAAAATATCTGTAATACCAGTCTTGGTAACCAAGCATTCAGAAACTAAACATTTTTTACAGATGAAAGTACACTCCTTTTTTTTTCTCTAACAATCTCACTTTCATCCAAATTTAAGTCACCCTTTGGCCAATATTGTTCAGGTAAGTAAAAGCAATTTAGACCTAACCACCAATTAGATTTCAATAAATTTAGAGCTGAACAACCTCTACTCGGGTGATCGGCAGGATTCATAGAACTAGGAATATGTCTCCGAAATTTTTTTTATTTTTAGGCTTCTTATTTTTTCACTCTATTCTGGACAAATACATTCCAGGCTTCTTCTCTCGTTATCCATGATAAGACAGTGGAAGAATCAGTCCAGACGTAAACTTCTTCACTCTGTATCTCTGACAAAATTGAGGACGAAAGTCGTGATGCTATAGTAGCTGCAAGTAATTCAAATCGCGCGATAGTGATTTCTTCCTTTCCAGTTACTGCAACTCTACTCGTGGATTGTATCAGCTGTACTTTAACAGAATCTAAAGTTTCTATTCAGATGAAAGCAGCTATGGCATAAACATGCTTATTGGCATCGCAGAAAATATGTACTGAAGTATTTTCATTCGTATTTTTCGAACCAAAATATCTGGGAAAACGGGTTTCCTCTGGATAGTCAATATCTCTTACCGACTTTTAAAATGTAGTTCTCGTATTTGTATCAACTTTTTCATCCCATGTTATTTTTCGCTTCCACGATTTTGAAGCAATAACTTGGGGATAAGGATGACAAAATAACATATACCAAGAGGATCGAACAATATGTAAGCTGTAAATAAGATTGTCCGCTTAGTTAGTTTCTCAAAACATAATTTTCTTATACTTCCTGTATTTATTCGCAGAGTGTCGTATTCTTTACTCCATATCAAATCGAGCACATTTGTATCAGCAGAAGCATCAGCAAAAATATCATTGAATTTCCACCCTCTAAGGCCAAATTTTCTCTCAGCCGATTTATTATTCAGTTCTTTTAATTTTATTCTTATTATTCTTATCATTCTTTTTATTCAGTTGATACGTTAATAAAAAGATTGAGTTATATTTCATTTTGAACATAACTGACATGATTGTCAACATAAAAACTATGCATAAGTTTTTGAATGACAACTTTTTGGATATGGAAATTCGCCAGTTCTTATTTTCTCTAAAACAGTTTGTAAGTGAAGCTGAATTGTAGAACTTAGAAGAAAAGGACTGCTTGATAAACCAAAAACAACACGACAATGCCTGTTGGTGGTGCGGCGCAAGTGCCGATTTTCCGAAGACTTCTAGCACTCTTTCGAACAATGGAAAATCCGTATATTGAAGGTTATAAAACCTAAAAATATATATAATAAAAATTAAAACTTTTGCAGCAATAGTCTCGTTATTTTCTTGCCACATCTCGTATATTTTGACAGAAGACATAGCAAGGATTGCTTGTATAAAAGTTTGTTTGATTTTGTACAATAGTTTTTGTTTGGTGCACTATCAAATATAGAAAGTCGAAACAGCATTTTCGGTATATATTGCTTATTTACTATTGTAAAGTCAGAAATGTCCAAAGAAGAAAAAAAAATATCCGGTGTGTATGGAGAAGAAGTATTGATTGAACGCCAGTGCCAGAACTGGTTTGCAAAATTTCGTTCTGGCAATTTTGATGCTGAAGATATGCACCATGTTCTGGAGAGCCAGTTGGAGCTTATGAAAGACAAAAAAAAAAAAGGCATTGATTCATGCCAATCGTCGAATAACAACTCGTGAGATCGTTGAAAGATTAAATTTGTCGATTTTGACCGTTCATGATCACGTGAAACGCCTTGGTTTAATTTCTAAACTCGAAATGAGGATTCCACATGTTCTTGCAGAAAGCAATTTGCTCCGTTGCATTGACGTTATGATTTGGTTCGCGAACGTGAAGAAAATGATTCCTTTTTGAAGCGAATTATCACTGGAGATGAGGAATGGGTTGTCTGCAACAGTGTTAAGTGCAAGAGAGTATGGAATAAAAAAAATGAACAGGCTCAAAGCTCTTCAAAACCCGATACCCATAAAAAAGTTATGCTAATTGTTTGTGGGATTTCAAGAAAGTCGTTTTTTTAGCTTCTACCAGGCAATATCACGACCATTACTCATGTATACTGTCATCAACTGGACAAAATGATTGATTCACTCAGACAGTAACGGCCAGATTTGACGAATAGTAAAGGTATAGTGTTGCACTAAGAGAATTCGAAACCGCATAAAGGTTTAGTAACTCGTAAAAAGATTTTACGGCTTGGATGGGCTGTACAACCACACCCACTATATTCTCCATATCTGGCTCCTTCAGATTATTGCTTGTTTCTGTGTCTACAAAATGTTTTAGACAGCAAAACCTTTACTTCAAATGAGGACGTCAAAAATACTTGGATCAGGTTTTTGCAGATTTTATGAATGTGGGAATCTTGCTACTGCCAGAAATATGGCAAACGGTATTTACCGAAAACGGAGAATATATGATTCAATAAAATATTTATGCACTATAAGAAAATCATCTTTCATATACACCAAAAAAAAAAAAAAAAAAAAAAAAGTATTTTCCGAACAACCTAATAGATATAAATTATTACTTTTTTTTTTTGTTATAATATGTATGAGAAGAAAGTATTAGACTAGAAAATTTTCGACTTCGGGTTTTCGATGCATGTATTTGTATGTGTTGAGATGTACTGAACATGACTAGACATTAAAAGAAAAAAAAAAAAATAAAGCTGTTTGTGTATATATTCAAAATTTTGTGTCGGTGTGTATGGGGGGAGGGAATGTAAATTTTCAATATGCGTATCTATCAAAAGAACTCGTCAATACTTTTAAAACGAATGGTTGAGTCATAGATCTGTGATTAATTAAAAACAAATTTATCAATTATTTTCATTAAATAAATAAATAAATAAATATATATATATATATATATACATACAAATAAGATAAATAAATAAAATAAAATAAAATAATATAAATAAAAAAATCTTAGTAAAAAAAAAGTTTGTTGATATGTTGTCTATAGGGACCAAAATTACCTTTCTTTCAAAAGTCAGTGTTATACTCGTTTGAGATGAAAATCGCCTGCATTCATCATGGAAAATAATTAAAAAAAATATATATTTTTTTATAAATAATTTGTACTACGCGAAAGGTAAGTTAGACAAAATGTTGTGAAGAGTGGTTCTCTTCCTCAAAATCTACCTACAGGAAAATATAGAAGAAAGTTTTGTGATGGCCAAAACATAGTAGTACTGATTTTTTGGTTCTTTTCACGGAAATAACTGAAAGAAATAGCATGCAACCATTTCCATATGGAAGTAAAAATACGAAATGTATAAGTACAACTAATACATTTTTTGAGTAATAGAGGGAAAATATATGGAAAAATAAAAAATAAAATAAAATAAAATCTTAAAAGTAAAAGCTTTAAATTTTGCAAAAGTTGTTGTTTAATTTCATGATTGCTTATCCCTTAAGAAATATGTAGCATTGTAAGTGCTTGTAATATTCATAGCTATACAATGCCTTATCTCAGGATATTCTACTTTCAAATAGATTCGTGCACTGACTGAGAAAACAATATGCAAAACATCCATAACACTCGAAGAAAAACTACGTGTTTACAACATTCCTTTTAAATTAAAGAAATTCTAAACGATATAAGAAAAACCTTCAACAAAAGATAGTACTTTTCTGAATACGATATGCAAAGGTTACATGCATTCCTAAACATATGCAAAATGGTGTAGCTTCAGGACTAATTTCTTTGAAAGAATCTTATTCACAAGAGTGAGTAACATTTACTGACTCCCTCTTTCTCTCACCAGGTACTATCTGTTCCCCATAGCACGCAATAATAGGAAGTAAAACAGGTATATATATATATATATATATATATATACATATAATACCGAAGTAAGCCCGTTTTGTTAGAAATCTGAATATATACCATGCATAATTATTAGGTGCTGTATTGCATAATTGAATGTTGAAATTTATTAATGCTTGTTTTTCAAGTGTAAAGTGGAAATGAATTGTTATGTAGGAAATTGTGTCATCGACTTCGGAGATGAAAAGAATTTTTAGGAATTAAAACTATCCGTAATTTGAAAGTGAAATCATATTAAAGGATGATACGCAATTAAGAATCAATATTTGTTATCTCATTTTTTGAAAGATAATATTTTAATTTATTTATTAATTTGGATAGAGAAACTTGCGGAAAAATATATGTTCATTTAAATCTGAATAAATTAGAAATTATTAGAGGCACTGTAAAAAATTCTGTTATTTTACTGAAATGTTTTTTTTTTCAAAATACCTGCAAGTTTGCAATAGTTCAGTTGAAAATAAATAGTAAAATAGATTCTCAATCTTTTTCCTACATTTTTACTTTTTGTTTTTTAAATTGTTTTATTTTGTTAATAAAAGTTAAAAATGAATTTTCTGCTTCAGAAAATTATTACGAATCACTAATATACGTAAGCCAATAATTAATTATATTAATATTAATCAATAAAATATACACACAAAATAGAAATTTTAACACTTCCGTAATTTTTTATAAGAATTAAGAAAAATAATTTACAATAGTTTTTTCGTTGAAATTTTTAACAGTGCGTATTATTAATACAATAATACGTTTTTTTGATATATGTAAATTATGAGCAAAATGCATTATAAGTAAGATGCCAGGTTTGTTGATTTTAAAAATATTACATGTACCTGTGAAAACAAAAAATCTAAATGTTTTTGATAAGTTACTGTCACTGAGAAAAACAAGATGAATAAACTTATTTTTGGCATTCGATTTTGCTCAAAATACCACACTACACATTTAATTAATTTATTAAATGTTATTAATCTAGTTTTTCGTTTCAATTTTTACAATTGGTAAATTTACGCGTTCAAAAGATAAGAATCATTTAACTTTTGAAGGAAAGCAAATTAATGACTGAAGTTGACAAATTAATTAAATTCCTTAAAATAAACTTTTCTAAACATCATTAAAAAGTAAAAAAGAATTTTTGTTGAATTTAAAGATATAATTACATTTTTAAAGGTATTAAAAATTAATTGAAGATTAAATTTCCTGAAAAAGGAAAATTTTTATTTTCAGAGGGGAGAAATTTCACTCAAAATGCATTATTTAAATTAGTACAGCTGTCAAGCCGACCGTTCATATTTTTGGATACTTTTAAAAAAATAGAAATCTTCCTATTATTTAATGATAGAAAACTGCTACATAAGCTTGTAATATATAACATGATTACTGGTATCCGAAAATAGAAAGGGCTGGTATCTATGCATTAGGAAAGATAAAATCATTGAAATTTTACTTAATATTTAATGCAGGATTTTAATTTCAATTTAGAATAATGTAAAAAATTACTTTAATTCGAAAAACGTCATTTACAATTATTTGTACTTTCTATTCTATTTTCATCACGTCAAAAAACGCAAAAATTGAAATTTTCTTTTATCGATTTTGAACAATTACTCAAAGAAATATTAATAATTGTAAAATTAAAGTTAGTCAATATACCCCCCAAAAGTTGTTATTAGTTGAAGTAAATAGATATACTACTCCATTTTTACATTTATTTTTCTGCATATTATTATTATTATTATTATTATTGTTATTATTGTTGTTGTTTAACACGGGAATTAAAATACTAAGCTATCGAGCACATCGAATTACAGAGTTGCCAATTAAAAGTTGGCTATATTTTGCTGTTTATTATTTTCAAGATCATTTTTAGCCCCTGCCTATTTTTCCTACTACTTGTTCTGAAGATTAATTTTCTTTTTTAATCATAGTAAAGAATTTGAAAAATTATTGCACAAAAAGCGTGGTGGGAAAATAAAGCTAACATTAACAATGCTCCGGAATAAATTAAAAACACTGGTAACTCTGAAATTATATAAACAAAACTCTTTTTTTCCCCATACATATTTATATTTTATAATAGCTTACAATTAAAGAAGTATTCTTTCAATTAATGAGTGATTTAACCAAAAATTTTCCACATGAAGGTGTGTTAACCAAGTATATTTGAAAAGCAAAAAATATCAAAAACAAAATAATATGAAATTTTATAACTATTAGAAATTTATCACAATAACGAACACATAATAGAAGGTAGTGCTCAAAATTTCTGTAATACATTCATGTAATACATATCTGTATGTATATATAGTTGTGCATGTTCATGTGAATCAATTTGAACTGTGAACATCAATTTGAACCGTGCATCAATTTAAACTGTATATGGAGACTGGAGTAGCATTATTAGAATGCAGAATAAAAATGAATATTTATCAATCAAAACGCACTAATACTCAAATATGTTTTTTTTAACTACTAATTTATTCTACTAATTTATTATTACCTTTTCTTTTATCTGAATTTTTGTATTTGAATTTTATTTCATAATGTACAGACAGAAAAAATAAATAAATAAATAAATAAAAATAAATAAATAAACGTCAACCCTCTTCCTGACTAATTTTTCCATAAAGTGTAAAAATATGCGGTTGGTGTCTATCGAATTGCATTAACATCTAGTTATAAATACAATATTTAAAATTTGTTTAGTGGTAGTGTACTTATTAAATTTTGTATCAACTTCACTTTTCAAACGGTAACAACCATTTATGACACTATATTCGAATTCTTGAGGTCGAGGCAGTTCGGAAAAAGTTTTAGTTTATATACTACTCCGATTCAAAAAATTAGAATAATGAAAAGAAATATGGTCAAGGGAAATGAAAATCGAATTTATCAAATAAATAATCAACAATATCAAATATAAAGTACTATAATATGAATCTGCATATTTTGCAGATTATAAAAATGTAAACACATTACAATGAAATAGAAAATATATTTAAATCAGCTAACAACAAAAAATTCAAAATATTAGAATACTTTCTAACATGGTTCAAAAAATTAGAATAATGAAAATATATTGAACATAATTTAAACTCTAAGTATTTTTACTTGCTAATCAGTACTTTGTTGCATCACCCTTAGCTTTAATGACAGCTCTTAAACGTTTTGGCATGTTTTTAACTAAAGGTTCACAATCTTTTTTATCCAAATTCGCCCATATGCTCTTTATACTAGAAATAAGTTCTTTTTTGTCTCTAGGCGCAACTTCTTGAAGTCGTTTCTTCATAATTCCCCACAAATTCTCGATAGGATTTAGATCGGGTGAGTTTGCAGGCCAAGGGAGTACAGGTATGTCCTTCTCTTTGAGCCATTTAGTTGGAAGTGTGGGGAGAAGCTGAATCTTGCTGAAACAAGAAATCGTCATCACATAAATCCTCAGCTGAAGGAATCATGAAATGTTCAAGAATTTCTTGATAGACTTCTGAATTGACTGTTGTGGAAACAATACACAACCTGCCTGGGCCTTCAGCAGTCATGCAGCCCCATACCATAACAGAGGTCGCAAATTGAAACGAACGTTTTAAACATTCTTTCTTATAAGCTTCATGTTTGAGTCTCCAGACACGTATACCTTGATTTCCGTGAGACACACAAAACACACTTTCATCGCTGAAAAGTATCTTTTTCCAATCGTCGTGATCCCAAAATAGCCTTTGTTTACACCATTTAACTCTAGCAGCCCTTTGCTTAGATGATAAGAATGGCTTTATCTTAGGCACACGTGATCTAAAACCTAATTTGCGAAGTCGTCGTAGTGTTGTAGATTTGGAGACATTTATACCCATTTCTTTCCATTTTCTATGCACATATCTCACACTCCGAAAACGATGTTTCTTCACAATCTTTTTCAATTGCCTTTCATCTCTTCTTGAAGTTACTGGCTTTCGACCACTTTTAAAGTGTTTATTTTGAAAACACTTATTATTAGAATATTCTCTCAAAACTCTACTCACACTTGCTTGAGAGCATTTCACTTCTTTTGCTATAAAAAGTTGTGTTTTTCCTATTTCGTGCAAGTACACAATACGATATTTCACAGCCTCAGATAAATCGCTCTTTCGTCCCATATTAAGCAAATACTACGCTACAATCAAATGCCAAACGACTTTTCATTTTCAACGGAGCACATTTTATAGTCCCACAGATGTTAATCCCGCAGCCGTTCTCTCAACTTATAAGAAAAATTTGAATATTCTAATTTTTTGAACCATGCTATCGAGGTATTCTATTTCTTTGAATTATTCTAATATTTTTTAAATAGTTAATTATTAATATATCAGATAAAAATAAATATTTATGTTATATTTATAAATGCTCTGAAGATAATTAGATACTTTTAATATATTTTTTCCTGGACGCAGTATGCAAATTGACGCGTTAGCAACATCAAACTCATTCTTTTTTACATTATTCTAATTTTTTGAATCGGAGTAGTACTTTAGACTGTTTCCTGGTAGAATTACAAGCGAAAATGTATTAAGTATTCATACCTACATAAAATAAATAAATAAATAAATAAAAATTAAATAAATATATGAATAAAGGAATTAAGATCTTGCACAGAAAAGGGTTACATCCATTCATATAATAACTTGAAAATAAATAGGGCAATTTTCAATATAAAATGAATTAATGCTAATTAAGAAATTATGTGTGCATCTAAGTAGTTTAATTCCTTTTTTTTAAGTTATAGATGACACAAACGATAATTATTGACACCCCCTTAATAACAACGGTAAATGAAATCACCGTAACTCGAAAAATAATGATAAGAATGAGCTATAAATTTGAAATCTCACATTTTTGATGATGCCTGTTCTATTCGTGCAAAAATTAATGTAGGTCATATTTCATAATTTTTGGAATATGAATTTATTAATAATTTTCATAATACTAATTAAAAAAAAAAAAAAAAACCCACAAATATCCATGGAATGTGTTTTGGGTCACTTCGTTCAACAGCATTAAAAAGAAAGAAAGAAAAAAGAAAATTGAATATAATTATTTTTTGAGGAGATATGAATTAATGTTTGTCACGCATATTTAACATTAACATCCACATATTTTGACAGCTTATAACTCTATGCAAAATTGAGAGAAATATATAAATTATATATTTTTCCAATCTGATTTGGTTTAAAAAACCTCCAAAAAATTATCAAAAATGGATGTTGCCATTTTAAAAATTGAAGTTTTTTGAAGTTTTAAAATGTAGATTACCCCTAAGCAAAATCTAAGTATATCATTATAAATTAGGTGTTATTACTAATCAATCGGCACCAACCGCACATTTACACGACGAGTTGCTGAGAAACTTGTAGGGGGCTTTATATATATTTTTTTCTCTTCTTTCTTTCTTTTCTTTTTTTCTAACAATATAGACTTATATTGACTTGTTTGTAGTATATGTGGGAGAATAAGCTGTATATTTTTAAATTATACAACAGAAATCACGTTAAATGATTTTTCAATTTTCACCCTTGACAGTATCGATTTGGCCAGTATTTTTCAGAACCACTATTTTATCTATTTTACAATCACTTATATATTATTTAACCTACAATTAAATACGATAATATTACTGTATAAAAATAATGATTTTAGAAAATATTCGCTATACAAACAGTGTTATGTTCTCCTTCACTCTTTAAAAAATGTAATTATAAAGTACTTCGTGTATTTTTTACAGAATAAATTTTGTTTCTTAATTATGCACAACCTTAGGATAAGAATTTTGAGATTGTGATTCATTTTAAAACGAATACAAAAAAAAAAAAATCTTATCTATATACAACAATACTTATACTGCTTGATCAATTTATGTAACGTTTTTATTCAAAATTTAATTATTTAATAATTTTTAAAATTCAATTAATGATTTCATTTATTCAATGTATCTCTCGATTAAAAAAAAGAAAAAAAAAACAACCTTAAACGATATTTCTCTGGTGAGATACTTGTTCAGATGGTTATCGGTTGTTTTCCGCTTCAGTCTACGGTAATATCTTTTGTAAGGGTTGAACACCCCTTTGTATTCACTGCAAATTGGCCACGTTTCCTGCACACAAGTTAGATATTGTTCAATGCCCTCTCTTGTGTCTGTAACACCACATATTGCGCGTCGTTGCTTAGATATTCGGTATAAATATCTAGGCAGCCACGAGTAACGATAAAGGAATTAATATTGTACGGGGGGGGGGGGGGAGAAAAACTTATTTTTAGATATAGTAATCTTTATATTTTACGAATATATCAATATAAAAATTTTAAATTTTTCTAAATTAAGTATCACACACACACATACACACACACACACAAAAAAAAAAAAAAAAAAAAAAAAAGAAGAAGAAGAAGAAAGAAAGAAAGAAAAGAAAATTTTGACATTTGTAGTTAAATTAATGTGTTAATATATATATATATATATATATATTATTAATTTAGTCATTGAAGATGATAAAATAAAAACATTTGGAAATAATATGCACAGGGTTAAACTATCCACATAATAAAAACGATGTTAAATGTACTAAAAAAATTTTTTATTATTGAATAATTTTTAAGTTATTAATAGTGGTTATTGGTTATTTTTTGTTAGTTTGAAATGCAACTTCATTAGTAAGGTTTGAAATTTTTTAATGTTTTGAGTGTGAAATTTTATCTGCGGTAAAGAAAGTATAGATAATATATAGCAACAAAGAAATATGTTACACTTGATTGGTTCTAATGATTCAGTCAATAATGATAATGGTAATAATAATCTGGAAAAGATAATAATATTAATAATATTAATGTAAATTTTCATTTATTAGTAAATTTGGTTTTGCACGATTAATAGCTTTTTGTAATTTATATTTTAAAATTGCACCTTATTGTTTTTTGCCTGTTGTGATAACAGAATACTAAATTGGATAAAACGGCACATTAAGCATTATTCCATATGTTATTCCGGCACTTTATGTTTGTAATTTACTATTTTATTTCACTAATTTTTACTTGAGAGAAACATTATTTAAAATATTATTTATTATTCTAAGTGTTTTGATTTCTTGCAGTAGCATTTATAAAATGCGATTCATTCATTTTCACTAGCGGATATTTCACACTAAAATAAATAAATAAATAAATAAATAATAACGAGCCATATAATTCGAAATATCATCTTCTAACTAAATATTAATATATATATTGTGCAGGTTCTACCACGCATTTGTAATTGAGAAAATATTTTAAAATAAGAATAAATTTAACAATTTTGATTTTATATAAATATTTTGAATTTAATCACTTAAGAAATGTATAGCACGCGAATTTTTTTTAAATATTTGGGGAATCACCCTACGGCAAAATGTAAAGATAATTATTTTAAATTCATTTGACAATATTAATTTACATCTCTTTAAAACTTAATTAGACTTAAATTTGTTTTTTTTAATGATAAAATGATACAGGTTTGCGATGTAATTTTTTTTTCAAGACGATGTGTTTTTCTGTGGTGTATTTCTCGATGCTGATTAAGGAAAATCTAATCAAACATTTTCATCACGTACAGTTTTGACAAAAAAAGGGGATTTTTTGAGCTTAAAGCTCCACTTTTTGAAATCCAATCTAAGTTATTTCCCCGAAAATCTGGGTGATGTGAGTGAAGAACAAAGATAGCTATTTCATCAAGATATCAAAGAAATATAGAGGAGGTATCAGGGTTAAGATGTTAGCAGATTATTGTTGGATGTTGCATATAGAACCCCCCCCCCCTCCCTCATTAAAGCCATCACGCCGTGTACAGGGGAAAAAAAGCTCTAATAACAAACACATTTAAAAGGTAATGATAGCCTGTTTTAATGTATTTTATATAAAAATTATTTCGAATTTATTACAGCCTCTGTGTGACATTTTCTGATATTCATCCTTACTTTGAGAAATACCCTTACGTGGTAGGAAGAAAAGACAAGCATTTCTGAATTCAGCGTATCAAAACACATTAGATATACCCAAATGCAGTGAAAAAAAATTGAAAAGCATGATTTCGCAGGCTTCGGTAATCGAAATACCTAGAGATTATAATATTTTTAATGTATATAATATTAGATAAAGTATTATTAAACTGAAATTTAAAAATTATTAATTATTAATTTCGACTTACATGAATTCTTCCATACAAAGTATAGCATATGTACAAAACATGCAATAGAAAATAATTTTTAGGACATAATCCATACGAAACATAGTCAAAATTTACAATTAACTATCACCAATCGTTTGGAATGTGTATGGCAAAATTTTATTTTTTATCCAGATCCCCTCATGCATTTGTTTCTTTACGAGTTCTCTTTGAACTGCTGTATATATGGAAAAGTTTAATAAAAATAGTTTCTGTTATGGGGGAAGAAAAGACGCTATATATAGGCAATCCTATATATGTACATAGATATCTAAAATATCTATCTATCTATATATACAAATAAGAAAGTTTCTGAGCCCCCCCTCCCCCTTTTTTTAAACATGCGAATAAAGAAATGAAAGAAGAAACACTGGAGAGGAGTTAATTTGACCAAAATATGAGAGTTGCAACCGCAGGCTGAAAACTTTGTTGTTGTTGTTAAGAGATTGCCCTATATGATGTAATATGATAAATGACATGCTGTTAACGATGGTGAAAAAAAACCGCAATGTTAATATGGATATTATTTCAAATATTTTTTTACAGTTCCAATAATTCTAGAAAATTAAAATGAAGCTAACAATGCTTTAGATGCAATACATACACCACAAAAAATTTGAATATATAAATAGCTTAGAGTTTTAACTTTTTCTCTGAAATTAAAAAGGAGTGCAATAAAATATAATATTATTAAAGTTTTACTTTAAAAAAGCTCACTACTTTGTAACTTTTGGCATTGTAGAATAATAATAATAAGATGCTTTCAGGAATATAACTTTCTACTAATCTCCCACAGAAAATAATTGAAATAATGAATTTTTCCTAGAGAGTTTTTGAGATTTTTATAAAAAATATGTTATTTTAAAAATTTATGAAATTTAAGACCAATCTATTTTGTTTAGATTAATGTGGTTTAGATTTATATATTTGTATACGTGGTAATTTGAGGGGAAAAAATCAGCCAAAGAATTCTGGTACAAGTTTAATTTTCATTATAAAAATAAAAAAATTAAATTGCCGTCTTATTCATTAAAATATCAGGTTGTAATTGTTATTGAAACTGCTTTTAAGTACTCCAATTTTTTATTGAATTATGTGAAAATTACGACAGTAAAGTTAAGGAAGACGTTAAGATTAACGTTATACTTGTACGGGAAGTTGAAATATTACATTTTATTACAAACAATTCTGGTGTGAAAAGCGAGTATTATATCAGCGGATTATACATCGGAAAATACCTACATACAAAAAGATTTTGATACATTGCGATTTAAGGAAACAATCTTTATTTTTTTTTTTTTCTCCGTTAGAATGAATACAAACTTCTTCAAAAAGAATAAAAGTTATAAGTTATTACGTTTAACTACTACTAATTAAACATCAATGTACTTGCTTTTCACAGCAATTTTATAGGGCCTCATAACAAGATGGGTATTTGGTATTACATATAAGGCATCTCTCCCGATATTTTTTCGGAAACTTGTCATAACGTATTTATAATAATACACTTTTTATAATATTTACTTACTTATTTTATATATTTTAAAGATTTTATATTTTACCATTTTAAAAATAACATGTTAAATCTAATACATTTTAGCGAAAGGTTTACTTCGAAAACGAAAAAGGAAACTAATAAAAACTTAAAAAAAAAAAAAAAGGAAAGCAAAATGTTTAAGATAATCCTGGGTAAAAGTAATTCTTAAAATGCATTCTGGCTGTAAAAGGGGCTTTCTTTAAATTAAATGTATAAATGTATATGAGATTAGCACATTATTCATGGAGCAGAAAAGGCTTCTTAAAAATAATAATAATAATAATATTTCTTTTTTTCTTGTAATATTCATGAAGTTAAGCCCAATGCAAAGCCATTTTTAGGAAACAAAATTGGTCACAATATAACTGCAATCAGAATATAAAAATATTAAATATCAAACAAGGAAACATTCAAAAGGTGTCGTCTTCAAAAAATATTGAAAAAAAAAAAAAATATATATATATATATATATCTGATTCTACTCTTCAAAAAACAACAGGAAGGGAAAAAAAATTATCGGCTGAAATGAATTACAGCGACCACAAAAAATTATCAAAATTAAGCATATTTGGCCATTTAGCGCTGTTAGGCGTTCAGTTCGCTAGCACCAAGATTGCCGTGTACGAACAGAACCGTGTTTTGCTTCTCCGCCAAGTACTCAAAATCAATCGCCTAACAATGTGAAATCGCCAAATATGCTTAATTTTTATAATTTTTTGTGGTCGCTGTAATTCATTTCAACCGATAATTTTTTTCACTTTCTGGTGTTTTAGGAACAGTAGAATCACATATATTTTTTTCAATATTTTTTGAAGAGGACACCTTTTGAATGTTTCTCTCATGTGAGCATATTTCTTTAATAATTTTTAACTGTGCATCTGTAAGCGTTTAAAAAAAAAAAAAAAATCGTTTGCATAATTTATAAGCGAAATGTATTGATCTACATATATAAAAATTTCAAACAAATTAACATATGAATTAGTTTTTAACATATTTGGCAGAATGACTGAAATTGAAAGTGTCCGGTCACTCATGGAAAGAAGGAGTATTAAAACAGCTAGAGAGAACAAAAAGCCTACTTGTATATTTACTTGTATATTAAATTGTCCAAAAAAGGAGTACGTATCGTTTGTTATAAACTGAAAACCAAAAATTATTCATTACGTAAATATTCTTGCGTTCCATATTTCATGTAGGATTAATAAAATTTTCTTGTATTTCGGAAAGATTAAATGTCATTAAAACCTTCATTTACACATTCCTTCATCTGGTGATAGAATAGTTATTTCTCTCGCGAACGGTTTCCAGGTGCTATGTTCGAATCCCGTTTCGCTCAGGCAAAACTGTAGTGGTGATTCGGAATCCACCTTAGACCATTGGTACAAACCTATTGAGCCTTAATTTGCAAAAATTAACCATAAAACGACAATTCCCTCAAACCATTTGCGCATTCAAACTGCGAAACTTTTACGAATAAAAACAATCATAAATAACTTTAAAAAAAATCGTTCAAAGATCTTTACCGCAGGTCTGACATGTAAATGGCTCCCACTCAAAAATATCTGACTGATTCATGCTCAATTTATCATTCATTTTGCATGAATCTACCTAGCGCACGACACTATTTTGGGAGTGCATTCAAAAAATTTCCACTTGCCTGATGACTTACTTGCTGTTTCGAAAATGCAAATAAGATGCGCGAAAGGGTGGAGATGAGTTGCAAAGAATAAGTGATTTAAAAGGATCATCTGTCATGTTGCCTACACGAAAAATAGCAAAAAAGATATCGTCTCCGTTATTTTCATTTCACTTTTGTGGCATCACACCTTATAATAAATAACTTTTCCACTAAAATACGGAGGCAATTTGTCTCAAAAGGGCTTCACAGTTTATAAGAGGTGAATAGATTTTCCTGAGGCATAACTTATTTTGTCTCCTGCAATTCCATGATTCATTCTTTATTGCTGCTCTCACTCATTGTTAGCATACTAATGAACCAAAATGCGTGGCATAAAACCACTGGGGAGCATCAAACTTCACGTTGGAAAACCAAAAATGGGCGATTCTTTGTTTACTTTTAAAATACATCAAATCATTTTTTTTTTCATTAGGAAAAATTACAGTGTGATTTTGTGCAAATAGGCCATTTTAAAACTACTGATGAGAGGAAAAAAAATCATGTTAAAAGTTACCAATTTTCTGTAGCATAACACTAAAAAAAAATTCTGATGTTCTTTGAGATACTTAATAGAGAATAATAGCCGTGATGTCGTGTTTCATAATAAACAATGCGACAATACTGTAAAGTTTAGATTCCCAAATTCTATGATAATTTTCTCCCTCTTTCTTTTTTCTTTCTATATGTACTTTAAGAATTTTTCTTTCATTGTTCTCTTCTTTGCTTTCAGTTTCAGACTAGTTATTTCTGAAACTGATTTCTCCTAGCTTTTTCATTTCTTTTTGAAACAGTTCCGATATTCATTATTGTTATTATTGTTATTATATTATTATTATTATTATTATTATTATTATTATTATTACAGATTCCTCTTTAACACTTTCCAACAAGGTTGAAAAGTGTTTATGACATGGGCTTGTCTGTCTGTCTGTCTGTCTGTCTGTCTGTCCGTCCGTCCGTCTGTCTGTCTGTCTGTCTGTCCGTCTGTCTGTCTGTCCGTCTGTCTGTCTGTCTGTCCGCGCTCTAACTCCCGTAAATATTTATAGAATTTCTTTAAACTGATATATGTTATTGAGGCCCACTATCGGATGTTCCCCATTGAAAATGAAGTTTACATCTCTATTGGTTTGTGTACAGGGACCCCCGAAAATATTTCAAAGCATTGTGTTCTATGAGAGGCATTTCTATAAACCATATTTTCATACCCGTACTGTACAAAAATCTTAATGAAATTGAAATATGTTATACAAGTTCACTATCGGATGTTCCCTGTTGAAAATGGAGTTTATACCTCTACTAGTTTGTGTACAGGGACCCCCTAAAATATTTCAAAGCATTATGCTCTATGAGAGGCATTTCTCTAAACCATATTTCCATACCCTTACTGTACACAAATCTTAATGAAATTGAAATATGTTATTCAAGTTCACTATCGGTTGTTTCCTGTATAAAATGGAGTAAATACCACCACTGATTTGTGTACAGGGACACACAAAAGTATTTCAAAGCACTGTGTTCTATGAGAGGCATTTTTATAAACCATATTTCCATATCCTTACTGTACACAAATCTTAATGAAATTGAAATATGTTATACAAGTTCACTATCGGATGTTTCCTGTAAAAAATGGAGCAAATACTACCACTGATTTGTGTACAGGGACGCACAAAAGTATTCCAAAGCATTGCGTTTTATGAGAGATATTTCTATAAACTAAATTTTAATAACTTTACTTTGCACGAAGATTTATGAAATGGAAATGTGTTATAAATAACACATATTAGCACAAAAGAAAATGCTTTGCATAGAATATAGCATGATTAGCATTAGATTTACAGGGTGACACAAAAATATTCAGTTATATAAAGAGCTAGTAATAAATGTTTGCTAAAAGTGTACTTTCGTTTACATTAAGCGTTTTTAAGACTTTCTAACATTTTTAACACTTCCCAACAAGGTTGAAAAGTGTTAATAACTTCGGTTTGTCTGTCTGTCTGTCCGTCTGTTTGCCTCTCCGTGCTCTAATTCCCGTAAATATTTGTGGAATTTCTTGAAACTGATATATGTTATTTAAGTTCACTATCGGATGTTTCCTTTTGAAAATAGAGTTCATACCTTTACTGGTATCTATACAGGGACACCCGAAAATAGTTCAAAGCATTGTGTTCTATGAGAGGTATTTCTATAAATCGTATTTTCGTACCTTTACTGTACACATATCTTAATGAAATTGAAATATGTTATTCCAGTTCACTATCGGATGTTCCCTTTTGAAAATGGAGTTTATACCTTTACTGGTTTGTATACATGTGCACCTGAAAGTATTTCAAAGCATTGTGTTCAATGAGAGGTATTTCTATAAATCATATTTTCATACCTTTACTGTACACATACCTTAATGATATTGAAATGTTATTCAAGTTCACAATTGGATTTTTCCTGCATAAAATGGATTAAATACCAACTCTGTTTTATATACAAGGACATTCAAAACTATTCTAAAGCACTGCGTTCTATGAGAGATATTTCTATAAATCAAATTTTAATAATTTTACTTTCCACAAAGTTTTAGGAAATTGAAATATGTTATTTTTATGCACAAAAGAATAATTTACATCGAACATAGCATGATTAGCATTAGATTTACAGGGTGACACAAAAATATTGTCTTATATTAAGAGCTATTATAAGAAATTTGCTAGAATTCTACTTTCGTTTACATTAAGCGTTTTTAACACTTCCTAACATTTTTTTAAGTGTGAATATGATATCAATTTGTGTATCTGTCTGTCTGCCCGCGCTCTAACTACCGTAAGTATTTATGGAATGTTTTGAAACTGATATATGTTATTAAAGCTCACTATCGGATGTTTCCTATTAAAAATGGAGTTTATACCTCTACTGGTTTGTGTACAGGGACACCCGAAAGTATTTCAAAGAATTGGGTTCTATGAGAGGTATTTCTATAAGCCATATTTTCATACCTTTACTGTACAGTATCTTCATGAAACTGAAATATGTTATTCAAGTTCACTATTGGATGTTTCCTATATAAAATAGATTACATACCACCACTAGTTTATGTACAGGGATACTCAAAAGTACTCCAAAGCATTGCGTTCTTTGTGAGATATTTCTATAAATCAAATTTTAATAACTTTACTTTCCACGAAGTTTTAGGAAATTGAAACATGTTATTTTTATTCACAAAAGAGTGCTTTGCATAGAATATAGCATGGTTACCATTAGATGTACAGGGTGAGACAAAAATGTTCAGTTATATTAAGAGCTATTAATAAAAAATTGCTAGAATTGTACTTTCGTTTACATTAAGCGTTTTTGACACTTTGTATCAGTTTTTTAGTGTGAATATAATTTCCGTTTGTGTATATGTCTGACTGTTCTTCTGTCCGTCTGTCTGTTTTTCTGCGCTCTAATTTCCGTAAATATTTATGGAATTTCTTTAAACCGAAATATTTTATGGAAGTTCACTATCGGATGTTCCCTATTGAAAATGGAATGGACACCTTTTCTGGTTTGTGTACAGGGACACCCAAAAGTATTCAAAATCATTGTGTTCTATGAGAGGCGTTTCTATAAACATATTTTAATACCTTTAATGTATAGAAATTTTAATGAAATTTTAACATGTTATTCAATTCCCTATCGGATGTTTCCTATGTAAAGTAGAGTACATTTCTAACTGGTTTGTGTACAGGGGCACTTGAAAGTTCTCCAAAGCATTGTGTTGTATGAGAGTTATTTTTATAAACCAAATTTTAATAATTTTATCTTCCACAAAGCTTAATGTAATTGAAATATATTATTCGTATGCATAAAAAAGTGTGCCTTCTATATAATGATTTCAATTTGTGTTCTGTCTGTCCAATTGTGTACCTTTCTATGTGTTTGTCTCCGGCTCCTATCATCCGTAAATATTTTGAGATTTTTTTAAAAATGATACACTCATGTTCCCTATGGAATGTTCCCTATTTAAAATGTCTTTAATAGGTCCTTTACAACTAGTTTGTTTACAGGGACAACAACAACAACAAAAAAAAAAAAGGCAATGTATTATGTTTTAGGACAGAATTTTTTAAATGTTATATTTAAAAAACTTTCTACTACAAAAATCTTAAAAACATTGACATGTATTATTAATATTCTAAAATATTGTTTTGTATTGAATATGATATGATTAACTTTCAGATTTACAGGGCTACAGCAAAATATTCAGAGAGTTTAAAACCTGTAATTATAATCTAACGGCTGCATTTTCTTTTGCGTTAAGTTTTTTTTAACACTTTCCAAAATACCTAAGAGTAATATAAAAATCAATTAGTTTACCGGTATGATTTTCAGTTCTTCTGTCTGTTGTGCGATAACGTAGACAAAGAACATTAATAGTTATTCGATACAACAATTGCGTACAGTTGGAAAGTGTTACTAATCAATGCGTACTGCATGATTTTTCTTTCTTGTTTAATGTTTTCCTTTTTCTTTTGCCATATTCCTTAATTTTTCAATTTTGCACCCTTTTTTTATGTCCGTGATAATTATGTATATATAAATAAATATATATATATATATATATATATAGAAAAAAAAAAAAGAGAAAGAGAAAAAAAAATAATATTAGCATAATAATTTTAACCTAAAGTTATAATTATTTTTTATGTATGTGTCATAATATGTATTTTTTTTTTAAATTTGAGAAATCTTAGCATTCAATTGTAAAATTCAACAAAATTACCACAAATTAATATTCACACTTGTTACTAACACCAATTATTTATTAAAAAATTATCCCCCCTCCCCCCTCGCCCCAATATTTTGCTCTCATACACTTCAGATTTATTAGATAATTTAGTTTAAAAACACATGAGTCTAAAAAAAATTACTATTTGCTTTTGAAAGATAGCAAATTTCAACAAAAATATCTTTTGCACCTGTTCTTTAAAATAATAGAATTATTCTCTCATAAAACACATTTCTCTCACATGAGAAAATAATTATTAAAATAAACAATACGTATTATCAAATTACCGTATTAGATCAAATAGAATTATTAATGAATTTTAAGGAAATAAACTGACTTCATAAATTTGAATGCGCGAATGGTAATATAATTGTAAGACTGCTTCAAATTGTTTGTTCAATTTCTCCTTCCATACTGAAATCTTTCTATCTGAAATCTTTCCAATTTTTAATAAATGAAGAAATGTTTTAAAATATAAGTTACTTTTATTTATTTATTTATTTATTTATTATATTTTATGTCATTTCATTTTCATTTATTATATTTATTCTTTTGCCGAATAGGTAAATTAAGTATATTAGTAATCAATAAGATTTTTTGTTTTTTTGGTGGTGATAGTTGCTTGAGAGGGAATAAGAAAATGATAATTTTAGTTTTAAAATTAATATATATATATATATACATACATACAAGGTGTCCCCCAAAATTTGAAATACTGTTTTATTCTTTACCTGTTAGAGTTAAGTGGGCAATGTAAATTGCAAAATTGTTTTAAATAATTTAGGGAATAAGAATATGTTCATAAAAATTTCTTCCCCCTGATTTTCAATTTTTTTTTTTTAATTTATACGATTCTTCTAGACAAATTTAGTCTGTTAGAAAGTTTTTATTTTTAATACAACAATATCCTTACAAAAATCCGCATAACTCTATTATTAGAATTATGTGAGTTATATTTAATTGAAATTTGAATGACCAACAGAGGAACCCTACATAAAAATCGAAATGTAAATCTGTAACATACTACAAAAAAATAATAGGCATGATAACAGTTATATTAAAAACATTTTTGCGGGCTTTGAGTTAATTCGCGATCCAGTTAAATAATTTGAAATTGGCATTTTTATTTAAATATATATATATATATATATATATATATATATATATATAAACTATATCAAAGCGTGTGATTTATTTTTTTAATATTAAAATTATTCAAAACGATTAATTAACAAAGTAATTCTCAATTTTTTTTTTTTTTTTTTTACATTCGCTTATCTGTATATGATAGAGAAAGTATTGACTTGAGGTCATGTTTTCGAAAATTAATTTTTGCTATATTTACATGTTTTCAGGCGCCCTATATCCGAAAAACAGATGTTTTGTGGTTGTTCTGTATGACTGTCTGTCTATGTGAGTTTGTTACAGCACATTCCAAGAATAAATATCAACAGAAAGTCTAAGCTCGGTATTCTAAATTTACATCAGATAGGAATTCTGTACTAAACTTTTGTTAAGATTAGAAAAATGATTTGTGTATAGGGAATACCAAGGGAATTCAAATGCATTGCATACATGGGTGAAGTTTTGGTCGTTACAGCTTAGTATCTTTGGACTGTATTAAGCAAAATGAAATGAACATCTATTTTTTTATGTGCATAAAAGAATGATCTGTACAGAATATAGTAGAAAAATCGTTTATCATTCGTTTATAAGGTAGCACAAAATATTTGGGATATATTAGAGTTATGCTTGGAAATTGCTGGAAGAGAATTTCAAGTTGTGTATTTATCATATTGTTCTAAATTTTAGTAAAATGTATGTTGTGTATATATTTTATAGACAATATACAGGACAACTCAGCATTTTTTTTCTCTTGAATGTTATTGACGAAAGTAATGTATTGCATTTTACCAAGTCAGGGTAAAATGCTTAGGAATTATAATAACTTTTTCATACCCACACAGTAGGCATTTTCAACGCTGAATTTATTTCTTAATTGTGCGTTTTCAGGTACGAATATCAAGTTTTTATTTTAAGAATTTGAAAATCATCTTAGACTACCGCTTCAAATGTTTGATCAAGATTTCTAAGTTTTAACCTTTATCTACCTACAGTACTTTAAAATATCATAACTTGGAAAAAAAAAAAGTATAAAATCGAATTTATGGAAGAAGTGTTAAATGTGTTTATAAGAATAAAACGTATACCTCACTTTAATCTCACTATAAGGCGCTAGACTCTACATGTATCTCTTTTTGTTCCAAAAAAGATTTTATGGAGTGCTTTCGTTGTTTTTGCTTAGCTATTTTCATGATTTTTACGTATATTATAATTAATTCCTATATTGCGTCAAGAATCTACCACCAATCTGAGAAAAAATATAAGGAACATAAATAGTAAATACTTTTCTATACATTTTAAGGTCCTAATACCTTTTTAGACCATTATGTACTAATGGTACACTAAAGTACCCCATTAACCCTTTCGCACCGACTGTCACGGATACGTGCCAGCAACAAACGAATTCCTTTTCCGCCGGCACGCTGGTGTGCCGAAGCGTATTCTCGTTCGCCCCCGGACATCACACCTGTATGCCACAGTGTCCTGGAACGTTTTGTAAACTGTAATTTTTGGCACAAAATGACGTTGAATGTCCATAGGATTTGAGAAATTGATCCATAGGATTTGAGTGCGCGTTTGCGCCTCCCGTCGCGAAAGCTTTGATTACTCGAGTGAAGTTACATGCTAAATTTTTATTGCATATATCTTTATAAAATGCTCTTAAGTAACTAAAAAAAGTATGTTTCAAATGCATTTTTTGTCTGTTTCATAATGCAGTAAATAAAGGGTTAAGACGTGGTACGGGTAAAATTTGGAATGAACCAATTTTAGGTTGAATTTAATAACAGCCTTAAATTCTTTATAAATGTAAATAGTATATTCAAACGTGAGGGGCAAAGGGGGGGGGGAGGCGATAGGCCCCAACACACCGAAACACATGTAAAAAAATATAATTAAACAAAAACAAAAACAAAAACAAAAACAAAAAAAAATGAATAAAAATAAAATTGAATAAATAAGTAAATAAATGAATAAATGAGTAAATAAATGAATAAACTTAAAAATGAATAAATAAGTAAATAAATAAATGAAATAAAAGCCTATTTTTAACTCTGTTTTTCAGGTACTTTCTTAATGTACAGTACTCGTTATCTTATTTTAGTCGTTTATCTTATTTTACTCGTTTCTTATTTTAAAACTTGCAATTTATAATGTTTAACCGTATCACTAAAACCTGGGGTCCAGAGTGACCCCAAGTACTTTTAACTTGCTGAAAAGGATAATATATATCTTATTTTGAAATTGAAATTCGACCAAAAGTTTGATTTCTACTTTCTTATATCATTAAATTGTTGAAACTTTTATCTTTCCAGCGATATATCACGCATGTTTATATATAAAGAAAGAAATGTTGAAATCTTTCTTTCTTCCAAGTTCATTTTATAGCTTACTGTTGCCATATAAATCTTTAAATCCCCCCCCCCCCCAAAAGAAAAAAAAAAAAAAAAAAAAAACTTGTATTTTTCAGGTTTATGTTCCTTTCTTTCAATATCTAAGAAACTTAAGAACTCAGATTTTTAATGCCACTTATATTATGTTATATTGTACGCTTTTAACACGGAGTTTGATGATTTTTTGAGAATTAATTCAGGCAGTAAAATTTTACTAAAAACACTAATTTAAAAGTGATTTTCTATAAATAATTGAAAATAATTTTTCATTTTCCCTAAGGGGGAAAATTGTCTGTTAAAGTGTGTAAAACATGCTATTTTTGTTGGTGAGAAATAAACTCAAAATGACATTCTTTCAATAATTACAAAAACTTTCATTTTCATATTATTCTAAAAACATTTCATTTGACTCTTTTATTTCTTCATGCATATATACATCTACATTGTGACGACGCTATGACGCATTTGTTTTTCTGATTGGCCGTCTGTGTTTCTATGTACATGTAATAATGTATTTTTCGTTTTTTTTTTTTTTCTTCTTCTTCGATGTTCTGTTTTAATAATAAAAGATGTGATTAAAAGGATAATACGTGGGTTCATTTTTTATTCCCACAAAAAGAATGCAACATAAAATAATATATAATTTCCTAATACACAAACCAAGCTAAATGAGGCTGGTTTAATTAAATTGAAACATCATTATTTATACATTTGAAATTATCTTTTGAATAGCTTAGCAGAAAAGATGTTTATAAAAGAAAATAGAAATTGGTTCTTCTTTTCATACATGGAATAAATTCATCTGGTTCTGCAAGCCTCATAGGATACTCATATACAGGGTAAGTGCATTTTACTTACCATATAAATCTTGAATTTAAATATTTGACAAAAGTTTCTTCTGTGAATTCTAAAAGATTATGCTACTGACGCGCTAAATCGAAACTTTGAATTTATTCTTGACAGTTTTTTTTTTTTTCTTTGCATATTTGAAGAAACATTTGCTTCATTTAAAATAATATTATTTTGCTAATAATAATGATAAAAAAATGTAAGCGAAAATAAATAAATATGTTTTCTTTTTGTTTCTTGAAAACGAAAGTATAGAAATAAAAGAATGTTTAAAATAAACATATGAATGATTAAATATAAAATTGTAGTTATTATAAACTAGAAAGAAAACAAAATTGAAATATTAAAATGAGTATCCTCAAGGACACTATAATTGAAAAACTTAACGCACAAAATTATGATGTGTGGAAATTTAAATTAGAAATGTTTCTCCAAAAGGAAGATTTATATTCCGTGGTTCTTAACGATGCTCCGAATCCTATTACGGACACATGGAATAACAAAAATAGGAAAGCACGAGCCATTATAAACCTCTTAATAGAGGATAATCAAATAATCCACGTCAAAAATCTTGAGACCGCTAAAGAATGCTGGAACGCCTTAAAAGCTGTACATGAGCGTTCAACCCTCAGCAGTAAACTATTTTTGCTTAGAAAGCTTTACTCTACGAAATTAACTGAAGGTGGCGATATGATAGACCACTTAACTAACATCTATCAATTGCGAGATAAGTTAGTATCGCTCGGAGAAGAAATAAATGATAGGCACCTTTCAGCCCTAATGCTCTGTTCCTTACCTCCAAGTTATGATGTATTAATTACCGCTTTAGAATCGCGTGATGAAAAGGATCTTGTACCAGAGTTTATACGCTCGAAATTGATTGATGAATTTTCTAAAAGAAAAGAAAACAAATCTGAAAATAATTCAGTGTTAAAGGTTAAATTTAAACCGAAACCAGAAAATTCAAAGTTCTGCCGTTATTGTAAAAAAAAATCGCATACAATTGAAGAATGCTGGCATCTTAAAAATAAAAATAAAGAAAAGACTCTGAAACAAACAAAAGCCAGCAATGCCAGATCAACTTTCAAATCTGGTATGTACTCTCAAGACAGACATAACGCGGATAGGGCTCTTATTACTGAGAGTGAAAATAAAAAACCTAACGATAAAATATTCACTCTATTTATCGGTGAGAAATCTAACAATTGGTATGTAGACTCAGGTTGTTCAACGCATGTATGCAATGATAGGAATAAATTTCATGAATTTAAACATAATAATTCACGCGTAACAATCGCGAATGGACAGGAGATAGAATCCCTGGGTCATGGGTCTGTGAAATTAAACACCATAAATTCCAATAACACACATAATACTATAATATTGAAAAATGTTTTATATGTACCAGAGATAGAGACAAACCTCATATCTGTAAAAGAAGCTACTGAAAATGGTTGTGTAGCAATATTTGAAAACAAATCATGCAAAATAATGCATGAAGGAGAAACATGCATTGAAGGTTACATTAACAACAATTTATACGAATGCAAAGTTAACTATGATACAACACACACTATAAACATGGTAAAAATATGTGAAAATACAAATTGCATTGATAAATGGCACATTAAATTAGGCCATAGAAACATTAGTCATATAAAACGATTGGTAAACAACAACATGGCAGTTGGGATAAAACTAGACAACTGCAAACATGATAATGCATGTGAAACTTGCATATTAACTAAATTAACGGACAATCCTTATCCCAAAAAGGCTCAGTTTAGGGCAACTAAAGCACTAGAGTTGGTACACACTGACTTGTGTGGACCAATGACAACCCCCACGGTCGGTGGAAAATACTATTTTTTAACCTTCATTGACGATTTTAGTCGATTTACAGTAATATACCTACTGAGAAAAAGGGATGAAGTTTTTGCAAAATTGAGGGAATATATCGCAATGACATCAAATAAATTCGGACGAACTTTGCATGCAATCCGCTCCGACAACGGAGGAGAGTATACCGGGACAGAATTAAATGAATACTTAACAAAATTAGGTATAGACCACCAATTCACTGTTCCCTATTCAGCTTCTCAAAATGGAACTGCTGAACGTAAAAATCGTACCTTAGTTGAAATGGCACGTTGTTTATTAAAAGATGGCAATTTACCAAATTCTTTCTGGGGGGAGGCAATAAATACCGCAGTTTACTTGCAAAATAGACTCCCAACATCTTCGTGTGAATTGACACCTTATGAATTATGGACAGGTCGAAAACCTGATCTATCGATGTTAAAACCATTTGGTTGTCGTGCCTATGCATACGTACAAAAGGTACACAGAGGAAAATTAGATAATACGGCACAGGAAGGTATATTCGTAGGGTACGACAATAGAAGTAAAGGATATAGGATCTGTACAAATGGCAAAAACATAATTATTAGTCGAACCGTAAAATTTGTAGAAAATGAAAAACAAACGATACTTAAATATGACACATCACAAAACAATGATGAGAAAAGTGATAATAAAAATCCATCACCAAATTTGCAAATAATAGACTCAGAGATAGATGAAACTAATGATAGTGTTGTGTCAGATAATTCTCAAAATACTCCACGTAGATCACAAAGATCTAATAAAAGGGTACCACCAGATAGATTCGCATTCACATTACACAATGAAAGAATAAGTGAACCAAAATGCTGGGATGATATAATAAGTATGGAAAACCCTGTAGAAAAGGAAAATTGGATCAATGCTACATTAGATGAAATAAATTCACTCAAGCAGAATGACACCTGGGATTTAGTTGAGGTTTCACCAGGGATGAAAATAGTAGGGTGCAAATGGGCATTCAAAGCAAAATATAACAGTCAGGGCCGTGTTGAAAAATACAAAGCTAGGCTGGTTGCGAAGGGCTTTTCACAGAAATATGGAATAGACTACGATGAGACTTTCGCCCCAGTGGCGTCTCACACAACTTTGAGAAGTTTTTTGGCAATGAGTCTTTATAAGAATTTAAGTCTTAGACATATTGATATCAAGACTGCATTTTTACACGGTAAATTGAGTGAAGATGTTTATATGCATCAGCCAGAAGGATACGTGGTATCCGGGGAAGAACATAAGGTGTGTAAATTAAAAAAGGCAATATACGGGCTAAAGCAGGCCGCGAGAGCATGGAATTTAAAATTGAATGAGTCATTACTTAACTTAGGCTTTATTCAAAGTCAATTCGACAAGTGTCTTTATAAACGTAAACAAAACGATGTAACTACTTATGTACTTGTGTATGTCGATGATTTGTTAATAGCGGGGAATGATCAACAAATAAATGAAATTGTAAACAAACTAAAACAAGAATACCCGTTAACAGACTTGGGAGAAGCAAAACAATATCTTGGGATAAATATTAATCGTCCTAATGAAAATACAATGACTCTTGATCAAACACACAAAATACAAGAACTTATAGTCAAATACGGTTTAGAAAATTCAAAACCTACAGACACTCCTATGGACACAGGTTACATAAAATTAAATGACGAGGAAAACCTTTTACCAGAAAATACACAATATAGACAGGCTGTAGGCGCATTGTTATATATTTCAACCGTGTCACGTCCGGATATTAGCGCCGCGGTAAATATTTTGAGTAGAAGAAATGAGCGCCCAAGAGCAAAAGACTGGGAAGCGGTAAAAAGATTAATGAGATATTTAAAAAGTACAATTAATCTTAAATTGACATATAATAATATTGAAGAGCCTGTCTTGAGGGTATATGCAGATTCCGACTGGGCAAACGATCCCAGTGATCGTAAGTCTACAACAGGAAATTTGTTCTGCATAGGAGCAAATACTGTATACTGGACAAGCAAAAAACAAAAATCTGTATCAATGTCATCAGCGGAAGCGGAATATATTTCTGCAGCAAGTGCCGCGCAAGAAGTAAAATGGCTTATAAACCTTTTTGAAGAAATTGATATGCAACAAAATTGTCCTATTACACTCTATGAAGACAACCTTTCTTGCATTAAATTAGCGGAAAACGACAAGTTTCGACAGAAAACTAAGCATATCGAACTAAGGTATCATCTGATTCGAGACCTTGTTGAGCAGGGCACAATAAAGATTGAGTATGTAAGCACGGAAAATATGATCGCCGATGTGCTCACGAAGCCTCTGCCGAGACATTCTTTTCGAAAATTGCGAATTTCCTTGTTGAACTGTGATTAAATGTCATCGAGTTTACGCAGGGGTGTTGGTGAGAAATAAACTCAAAATGACATTCTTTCAATAATTACAAAAACTTTCATTTTCATATTATTCTAAAAACATTTCATTTGACTCTTTTATTTCTTCATGCATATATACATCTACATTGTGACGACGCTATGACGCATTTGTTTTTCTGATTGGCCGTCTGTGTTTCTATGTACATGTAATAATGTATTTTTCGTTTTTTTTTTTTTTCTTCTTCTTCGATGTTCTGTTTTAATAATAAAAGATGTGATTAAAAGGATAATACGTGGGTTCATTTTTTATTCCCACAAAAAGAATGCAACATAAAATAATATATAATTTCCTAATACACAAACCAAGCTAAATGAGGCTGGTTTAATTAAATTGAAACATCATTATTTATACATTTGAAATTATCTTTTGAATAGCTTAGCAGAAAAGATGTTTATAAAAGAAAATAGAAATTGGTTCTTCTTTTCATACATGGAATAAATTCATCTGGTTCTGCAAGCCTCATAGGATACTCATATACAGGGTAAGTGCATTTTACTTACCATATAAATCTTGAATTTAAATATTTGACAAAAGTTTCTTCTGTGAATTCTAAAAATTTTAACTCGCATAAAACATTTATTCTATCTTTCACAATTTCTGTAAAAAAGGCACATAAATTTGATGAAAAAAAACATGGGGAGATAGTGCTTTCCTGATTCCTTACAACGAATGGTAATTCATTCATATATCTTTTAAACATTAGGATTAGCTTTCAAATTATATAATACTTATTTTAATTACTTAGCATTAGCGAATTTGTATGATATTTTTATGGAACATATTTGATTCTGAAAAAGAAAATACACACAGTTTTCAGTGGTTCACATACATTTATATATATATATTGCGATCTCTCTTTATTCTTTTATTGGTATTGGTTTTTATTGTTCATTTCACTGAGATTTCAGGCAAATTAATAACTATATTTTGGATTTTTTAATCTATTAATATTATTAGAAACACCTTAGTATTTTTTTCCTTCTTACAGTGATTTACTTTTGATAACGATGTTATACGAAGATGAGTACTTCAAATTAATTATCCTGTTTACTTAATTAATTGGATTGGATTACTTATTTGGATTAATTTTCCTTTGTCATGTTTGTCTGTTTGAATTGTTTGAATTTTCTCTTGATATACATAGTTTTCAGATCTTATATTCTATATACAAGCAGTTTTAGGCACTTTTGTTGCCCATTTTTCTAACAGAAAAGATATATTCTGCATACGATATTTCTAATTTATTCTAACATAACCTAACAAAAATTAACAAAATACAGCTTTTCGTTATTATTATTATTATTATTTATTTATTTTTTAAATAACATGGTTACATAATAAATGGAGGTTTTTTTTTTTTTTTTTTTTTTTTTTTTTGTTAAGAATCATTTTGTACTCATGTATTGTAAAATGTCGTACTCTCTTTAAACAAATGAGTTATCGCAATAACAACCAGCGCTCTATTTTTAAACTTTTAATTTTTTTTTTCTCTTTTTTTCGAATGATTCTTTTTTTTTTTTAGTGACCATAGAGGGAAGTATTTTATATTACCCAGAAATTTTCACGTTTCTACTATTTATTATAACTTCGTGACACTCATTGCTATTTTATAATTTTTTTAATCCTCGCACAAGTATTTGCTTTTTCGCGAATGTATCATATACTAAAGTAAATAACATGTATAGTGTTATACGTTACTTTAAAAGTCTGAGTTAACATGTTATAAGAAATTTATCTTAAATGCAATCTCGAAGTTCTTACGCCGGGCCCAGTATCCACAAATAAGGACAAGATGTAACTTCGAAACAAACACGACCTTTAGTTTTTGAATTTCACAATTTCATTCTCAGTAGTCCAAGTTCAGATTTCAGTAATTCATCGAAATATATTCAGCTGAATTAATTTGTCCTTGAATGTGTTAATTCACCTTTTCAAACATGAGTTATTTTCATTATTTATTTATTTATTTATTTATTATTATTATTATTTTAAATCGACTTGAGTTGAAAATGATTTCGTTTGAGTCAAGTAATTGCTTTGTATTTCATCGAACTTGAGTTATAAATATTTAATCAATACTTAATTTATTTCTATTCGTTCATGATTTACTGGTGTCTACGGGCCACCTCTAGGGGTGAGTCCCAGACCATCGCCAATTGCCCATCGCGTAACACTAGTGCGACGTAAAACCCATCCAACCAACCATGATTTACTGGTACAAAAATTAATGTTTGCTGTAATTTTATGGCACCCTTTATCATACATATCTCGAATATTATTAATTATTATTTTATCCTTTATTGTCCTAGAATTTATGTATGCATTTAAAGTGATCCGGGCTTAATATCACGAGATAAAATCTCGCCGGACAAAATATTGCGTCGACTAAATAATAATAATAAATAACAATAGTAATAATATGATCTATTTTACGTGTGATCGCTAGAGAGGGCTGCATAGAGCCTTATAAATTGAAATATATACATCATAGAGTGGAATTTCATTATTTTATCAATATTTAATTTTAAAGTATCATTTGATTTTCAATATTCAAAATGCATTTTAAAAATATATCATCGTTACTGACATCAAAGCTGTTCACAAACCTGAATTCAAAATTATAAAATTAGTAAGCACATTGAATTAATTATGACTAATCTTGACAAAAGTTAATAAACTAAGCCTTAAAAGTCTTTTAAGCAAAAATTCATAACAGTTTTGATGATGGGTTTGTCTGTATGTAAGTGATCTGCCTAAGGTAAATATGCATTTATTGTCATGAAATTTTTTATAAGATAACGAATAATTACCAACTCATTCAAATAAAATGTAAAATGTGTCATTTAATTTGTATTACAAACAATCATCACTCACATTATTTTGCTTTTCATTCATTTATGCCGGCTATATTTTGTCCCAACAATATTTTGTCCCGCGAGATTTCGTCCCCAACCCGCATTTAAAAAATTATTAGAATTTTTTTTATTTAATTAAAATGTCAAACTTAAAAATTATTTCATTAAGTTTAATGAGTTTTTTTGACATTTTAAAAGCGTTCAATACATTCAAAATTTTATTTCCTTAATTTGAATAGTTTTTGGGAAATTTTAATATTTTTAATCTATAATAATAAAGGAAGATGTCTGTCTGTCTCTCTGTCTGTCCGTCTGTCTGTCTGTCTGTCTGAGCATCTATACGTTCAGCCCCTATTGAACGCAGAAGTACAAAATTTTACACACGGGTGCTCCGAAGCCTGCCCGAATGCATAGTGAAAACAGAATTTAAAAATTTTAATTAGTTGCGGAGATATTAATGAAAATGTAGACCCATGTCTAATCAAAAAGCGATCTCAATTACTCAGAATTCACCGCGATTGCATAAAAATAGATATTTTAATGGAGTTAAAAGCAGGTAAAATGGAAAATAAATTAGAAATATTAGTCCGATTGTTACGAATTTGGTACCAAATGAAAGGGGATTTTTTTCCGAATCTAAGAGTGCAAGAGGCTTATCTCTACAGCAATTAGATTTTTTAAAATTAACTAAAGTATGAAATTTAGTTGGAAACAGGCAGTTATTTCATTTATCAAAGATTCTTCTGTGCCAGGTGCTAGACATGCTGGCTCACTATTCTTCCTGTCGGGAAAAAATTGCTTTTCGTTTTTCGAACACGTGACAAAGTAGTGGAAATAAAAAAAGCAGTTTTTGAATTTTTTCAATTTAAAATCGATCAAAAGTAGAACTTCGAAATTGCTCGTCATTATGGCTCACCTGTATGCAGTTAAAAAATCTAAAGTATAGCTTTAAAAATAAAATAAATAGACATATTATATTTATTTAAATTCATTTTTATTTCATCTGTTAATGACACCAAAAGTTACTTTTAACAGAATAATATTGATTTTTTTCCCCCTTTTTTTATGAATTCGGTTGTAAAAAAAGCAATTTTGGAATTCTTAAATTTTAGACGGATTTCAATAGAAATCGTTAATCGCCCTTGATAGATTAGCCATTTTGAGTCAAAAATATATCATTGTAATACATAATACATCATTCAAAAGATATTTTAAAGTATTTTTATTGAAGGCTATTAAAATGATATAAGCCGTTCAAATTCTGTACGAAACTTTCGGAGAAAACTACGGAAAAACCATAAAATTTTTATTCTTTTATATTTTACAGAGTTTCAAATTCAGATTTTCGCTCACATTTCGTACTAATAATTTTTAACGGTATATAGCCCGGAATTAAGCAAGTTTTGGAGAAAACCACAGATAAGTCAGACACAAATCTTTTTAAAAAATGTTTGTATTATCTTTGTATTTCAGCTTCTAATTAGTATAATTCCATTTTTATATTATCGAAAGTGGAATTCGAGATTTCACCTGATTTACACGTTTTAAGGTGTCCTGATTAGGTTTTCTTTTGTATCTCAGCTACTAATTAAAATAATTTCATGAGTAATACATCATTTGAAAGTTTTGTTGATTTGGAATTGAACAATATATTACAGAAATTTCTACCGCCAGATGGCGCTGCTATATTTTAAAATTTCAATATTTAAAATTCTAATGAGCGAGGAAGGTGTTGTAAGTTCTAAAACGGGGATAAGGCGCCGCAGGCGCCACCGAGCGGGAGTTTCGTAAAGTCGGATTTTTCAGGGATCGCGAACCAGCTGGTGGCCGAAGGCGGCTAGTAGTATAATATTTCAGTGAATATGCATCTAAAGTTTCATAACTCTTAGACAGTCATTTAAAAAAAGGATTTATAATACCTTTCTCTTAAACAGTATGCTTAAGATTAAAGTTTCGTTTACAGGGTCACATAAAAATAGTCTATAAATTAGTGAAAGTGCGTCATCACTTGTATTTTTTACACTTTCTAATGGTGTTAAAAAGTATTCCTGATTTATTATTAATGATGTAAAGGATATGTAAAATTTGAAACTGTTTTATGATAGGAACCGTATGATTTTTCGTTATAACTACCCTTTATGTGCTTTAAGCTTCCATAGTGTAACTTTCCAAAATTTAAAGAAATTCGACATTTCTACTTATTAAGGGAAAAAAATTGATCACGTAACAAAACAAATGTTTCATATAAAATACTCTATATATGCAACATATTTATTAATTAAAATGTGAAAACTAAGCATGTTTCTCAGAAAGTATGTACAGTCATTTGCAAAAGTTTAAGCCCAGTAGCCGATTTTTAGTATTTTAACACACTGCATCATTAGCGCAGATTATTGCGTCATCTAATGTGCTGATTGCATCAGACGTATTCTACTACTATAAATAAACGTCCCCGGCACGTTTATCGCCGGTTGTTTATCGGATTTTCAGACAATGCTGTTGTGTAATTATTTTAATGGGTAAAAAACCGTCACTTACTGTTACAGAAAGGTCAGAAATATTGACCCTGCATAAAATTGGATTTTCTGAACGTGAAATAAGTTCAAGGGTAAATGTGAGCAAGATAGCTGTGCATCAAGCTATTAATAAATTCAAAATTTCGGGAAATTTTGTGGACCTTAGGAGTCGTTTCTTTTTCATACTTGGAATAAGTTGAAGTTTCCTAGCAGGTTTATGGGATGATAAACAAAATTTTTGGCCAAACTTCTTGAAATAGTACTCAAACTGACGTTGGTGCCTTTTGCAGCCAGAAAATATTTAATCGTATTGCAGGAGGTTCTTGGATCTCGTACGACCATCCTTATCACATGATCATCACGTGCACTTGTTTTTCTAAAGTGACCGCTTCTCTTAAGGTCCCCAAATTTTCCCGAAATTTTAAATTTACTAATAGCTTGATGCACAGCTGTCTTGCTCACATTTACCTTCGAACTTATTTGACGTTCAGAAAATCCAATTTTATGCAGGATCAATGTTTCTGACCTTTTTGTAACAGTAAGTGAAGATTTTTTACCCATTGCAATAATTGCACAACAGCACTGTCTACGACAAAATCCAATAAATAACTAGCGATAAACGTGCCGGGCACCTTTATTTATAGCAGTAGAATGTGACTGATGCAATCAGCACATGAGATGACGCAATAATCTGCTAAAATGATGCAATGTGTTATAATACTGAAAATCGGCTACTGGTCTTAAAAATTTTGCAAATGACTTTACTTGTGGGTGAAATTAATCAAATTCCGTAGCTTTATACAAGCGGTGGCGAAAGTGTTTAGGGTAAGTTGAGGTAAAGTTCCACATTAGACAGTATGGTTTGTCATGTAGTTCTTTTGTACACAGGCGCCGAAGGGGGTCGCCGGCTGTTGATAGAAATACGTAAGTAACGAAGCGAAAGTTACATTTTTGAAAATTTTTAGGAATTTCTTAATTTAGTTCAGATTGATAATCCATCTCTCTTCATCTAACCCTTTAACGTTCGTTGGTTTCGCAGCGAAACCAAACATTTGACATAATTTAAGAATTTTTATGCAGCATTTTTTTTTAAACATTTCCCCCCTTCTTTAAATCAGGTTTTAAACTTTTGTTCCTTTTCTGTCGGTAGATATCAGCACTATTCCAAAATTTAACAAATAATGCTTTAAAGGAAGCGAAATGCATAAGTCACTCGAAGTTTCTTTGTGTACGCGAGTGCGAATTGCTGGTTTGATGATGCACTCATGTCTTGTTTTTTTAATTTAATGAAGAGCTGGGCTATTGTTTTCACCTGCAACAACTTTTACGAGTTTTTGTAGTCGATAATGTTTACTTACAAAGTGTTTTATTTATTAAATTAAATATTATATGAATTTAATAAGGTTAACTTATAGATGTTTCAAACGAAAAAATTCTCAAAAAGGAACAATGTGAATTTTTTATTTTTTAAATATTTATGATGAACTAAGTGTCTAAAAACCATTTTTAAAATTAGTTTAGTAATTTTTAAAATAAATTAAGTAGTGAACGTTAAAGGACTAATAAGTATTAAAATATTGACTTTTCTATTATTTAATTAATTATGTAAACCATAGTTTAAACATTGAAAAAATAATTCAGTTAATTTTTAATAGTACACTGTCTGGGCTTTCCGCTAAGGCTATAAAGGGGCCCGGTTCCCCCTTTTGTAAGTTAAATAAATGAACTTATGCCTCACCCAACGTTTTGGGGTAAGATGGCGAACATTTTTTGGAATGTTTCATAATAAAATAATTATTTTTGAAGTCAACTGTAGTTTTTTCTGTTTTATGTTCCTTCAAGGAAATTTCCGTAAACATTTATTTGTATTCATTCTATACTCTTATTCCACTGAAGTTGTACAAATACAACGCCCTGCATTTAGTAAGATAAGACTAATTTTAATAATTTTATTTTAAATTATTGTTATATGTGATCAAAATAATGAGTGTTACTGTTTATATTTAAAAAAAAAATCATTATTTCTAGTTTTGGCGGTTAATGGGTTAAGAAAAGGTGCCTGGTTGTCCTCTTTGTGGTTTTAATTTACAAATGGATTTTTTTTTTTTTTTTTTTTTTTTGAAAAATATCAAATACGGTAATAGATAATATTAATAAGATAATATGTTAAGATACATAAAGTTAAAACATAGTAAAAAAAAAATAATAATAATCTGTTGTTTAAACTAAAAATGCATATTTTACATTAAAATCCCCTAAATAGACAGATATCTTACCCCCAAGATTGAGATAAGATGCTGAAATGAAAGAGTTAATTTAAACTTTGATTTTAAATTTTTTGTAGTATTTTTTGAAATTAAGATATATTTTTAATATGTATTCAAAAGTAGACATTTTCACAAAAGAACAATAGATAACTAAATATAAATATAACGCGAGATTTTGCAGAAATTTTAAACAAAAACTACAGCCCCCCCCCCTCCCCCACCAATTACCTTATAATATAAATCTCTTTGAAATAAAGCGAGATCGATATATTTTACATTTGTTTTCCATATAATCTTCTCTGGGGAAAACAGCACATTTAACATTTATGTTTATTTTATTTTATGTATCATTTTTGTCATCAGTGATAATTTTTACGATCCAAAAAATTATCGCTGTTGTGTTTTTGAATTATATTTAACACATACATACAAAAATGTTTTGATTTCATTATCTGAAGACACTGCTATAATTATTTTCATATTATTGTTATTATTATTTTGTGAAAACCTGCGATTCAAACTAATTGGTTCATTTTTTACTGAATTTTTAAAAGTTCTCTTTTAACCGATAAAAAGGAAAAATTCATTTAAACTATAATGCTTAACTTTGTATTATTGATTAATATTTATTCTGTATAACATGCATATGCTTATATACAATAGTTACATAAAATAGTGGCAGTGTGGTATCAAGTTTAAAATCAATTCTTTACTGAGAGACCTAAGCCTGTCTAAAACGCCCTCCATGGCATTTTTCTATGGGATCTAAACAGCTGTTCTTGCAAGTTTAGAAGAAAACCATGGAAAACTCTAAACGGCTAGGTAGATGAACGCGATCTGGGTTCGAAATCGGCGCCACTCGTCTGCCACCTCTTAAAGTAGAAAATCTCGACCACTGGTGGGGCTACATAAAATATTATGCACACTTAATTAAGTAAATAATTGATTCAGTTAAAATTTTGAATGCTAATTCATCACGATAATGTCTTTTCCTTTGAACTTTTAATTGATTTCCTAAATATTTTTAATGAAGTTTTTATTATTTACGGAAATCATAAAACAAACTAATAACAAATAAATACAGCGATTAGGAATACTTTATTTAAAAGAAATAAAAATATAAATGACGGTTATTGTCCATTTTATTTCACGCCTAATCAGTATCCAGAGAACTAGCTTATGGGAAAAATCATTGCGATCAGAATATTAAATTAACAGATGCACAATTTAGTAATACGTTTGATAAAGAGAACTAGAATTACAAGTAAAAGTTGTCTGATAGAACGAAGAGCAATGGGAATAATGTGAAACATGACAGATAAATTGATAAAGGGTGATATTTTTATCCCGGTCAATAATCTTACCTCAATGAGGTGAACGTGCCAAACGCATTACTTTATCGTTTTGTCTTCCACAATGTACATTTCATTGTTTTTATTTGAGCTATTCTAATACCAGCCTACGTAACACCGGTTAGGCAATCAAATCAAAATTTCACTTAAGTAATGCTTAGTAATAATAGTTTTAATTATATATTCGTTTTTTCAATTTACATAATTATCTGTAAGTTGAATATTAAAAAATATGGCGGGTACTGAATTTTATAAGTTTTTCATTTTTAAATGCTATTTTAAAATAATTGTATGATGTTTTGCTGTATTGATACCTAAAGTTCATCTTATTGTTTTTTAAATTATTCCGAAATTGGATTTGAAAAAAAGTCTCTCTCTCTCTCTGTGTCTTTCATTTATTTATTTATATGAGGCAGATATTTTTGTTTTTTGTTCTCTTATTGTATTAATATTAGGATTTGAACAACTTATAATCTCCTCTAGACATTTTTGCTTTCTTCTATATTCAATAGAAGAAAGTATTGGATTTGTAAAAATTTTCGATTTCTGGTTTTCGATGGATTTACATCTTTTGAGATGCCCAGAAAACTATTTGACCATTTTTAGGATATACAGATTATCTGTATGTCTTTCTGTTTGTGTGTATGTGTGAAAGAATTTTTGTGGCGGCAGTATCTAAGGAACTACTACACAGAATCGTATAAATATATACGTAGATACACCTTGACCTAAATTAGAGCCTACCAACTTTTGGTGTCAATCGCTCAACAGGTTGCGCTGCTATAACATGATTTCCGCAATGTAAGGAAGGGCTATATCTCAAGAACACAAAATTGCATATAAATTTATATGTAGATTCACCTACACTTAAATTAGTTCCTATTAACTTTTTGTGCCAATAGCTCAACAGGTCTGCAGCGATTTTCGCACTTTCAGAGAAGACGATTTCAGGTTTATTGCGTATAATCAAACAAAACTTGATATGTGAGAAGATCATTATGAGACATTATGCTGAATCAATTTGGATGCATATCAAACAATAGGTGGCACTTCTATACTGCAATCTTCCTTGAGAACGGGAAAGCAATATCTCAACTTCTGTGGCATATAACTGTACGAAACTTAATATGTGAGATAATCAGTAAGAAAATCCATTTTTTAAGATGTTATTTATAGAGAATAAAACGGTATTATATATATATATATATATATATATATAATGTTTGTTTCCTCTAAGATAAAAATCATCTGCTATCATCACGGTAGATAATTTTAATAAATAATAGTTTTCGTAAATTATTCGTACTGAGTGAATTTGTAAATGAAAATATAAAAGAAAGTCTTTTGTTGGTCCCATCATACTATTTTTACATTGGTTTTACACTATGCTAAGGGAAAGTGAGTTAATTTTAGTAAAAAAACATTTTATATATTCACAGTGATATAAGACAATTTTTGTTTTAATTATATATATATATATATATATATGTATATATATATACGTGTGTGTGTGTGATATTAATTTTAATATCTGTATATATGAATTAGTAAGTTATGTAGTTTTATATAAAGCTTTTATAACGAGTTTCGATTTATTTAGTGAACATTAACATTTACCTCATAAAAAGAATATTTGGTGTGTATTGTAACGTAATAAAATTTTTACTCCGTGGATTAATGAGAAAAAAAAAGTTACCAAATATTTATGATTTCATGTAGCATATATATTTTTTTTAGATTTTGTAGAGCAGTAAACTTTTCTATAATATTTACATTTAGGGTCCAACTAAAATTTTAACGGCCGAAGCACAGCGTTCTGTGGCTTTTTCCGAGCCATTAATATTAGAAGGTTTGAATTCCAGATAATTTAGGTTTACCCTCCTGTGTTGGATCTTAAATTTCCACAAGGACGATAACAGGCTGACAGAACTTCTTATATATGAATAAAATGCAAACGTTCATGCGTAATAGATAGGTTAAACTTACAAAACAATTCATGAGATATTAGTCAAACATTTCTCCCACACTAAGGAACGTGTTATCTGTCGTCATCAGCAGCCACGCAGTGCGTTATTCTATCGGAATATTGTTACTCATTACTAAATAAATTATTTATTATTATTATTATTATTATTAAAAGAAAACTACACTTGCGAAAAATGTATACTTGTTCTTTTTTTTGCATATATATATATATATAACATTTTGAAGCTTTTCGTGGCATTGCTTACTCTTTCATACATAGTATCATCAATTTTTCCATATGGAATATTCTGTTAATATAATCATACCTTGTTTTACAAAAATAAATAAATAAATAAAACTTATATTTATATACATATTATATATATATTTAATAAGACATGGGACTTCAGTTGATTTTAGCCTTCATTACTACGAAATATTTTTTTTTTTTTTTTTTTTTTTTTTATGATTTGCGTATTTTTGTTTAATTTTTAAACCATTAGATAATAGATAATTCTTTATGGCTGAAACATCATTACAACATGTCTCAAATTAATTCAGACAATAGTAAATATAATTTAGTTGAACTACCATTTTTGGAAGAATAGCATTGTAAAATTATTTCCACGCCGAATTTCCATAAGATAACAATACTTACTATTTTTAGTACATATTTTTATATATATAAAACAAAAATGGAAAAAATGAATAGCTCAACTATCTCACTTCTTATTCTAACTGTGTAACGTCACCCGCATGATCTTTTTTCTTTCTATTTTTTTTTTTCTATTTATTTCCAAATACCCATGAACCTGTTTTTAGATGAAAGTGTATTACTGTTTTACTCAAGGCATATGGTTACAGCATATTATTTGTTAGACAGTTGCAAAAAAAAAAAAAAAAGGAGAATGAAAGAAAGAGGTTTTGCGATAAGTGAATGAAAATAATTCATCCAGCTACATAGTTTTATAACATTGTTACGTGTCCCACGGATGCAATACAAAAGAGGCGTACACGTCGCATGGTTGAAATTGATTGTTTTTTCAACCTTAAAAAAAACTTTTTTTTCTTATGATACTGTCACACACCGAGAAAAGACTGAACAAACATTTAGGTGTGTATTAAATCTTACATCTAATATTTATTCTGTAAATGTAGACTGCATTATTTCTTGCAGTTTCTTTCGGAACAATTATACAGCTTTCAACGCACACGTACATACATTAGTTATATGTGTATCCAATTTATGCATTTTTCAAGATTATGTTTTTCATTTGAGAAAAAAGAACATTTAGCACTTTGTATCCTTCTAGTTTATATTTCGTTTAATCTTAAAATATTTTCCTCTGCTATTAAGGGGAAATCACCAAAATAAAGATAAATTATCTCGTATACACTTCCAAATTTTTTTTCCCCTACCCACTTAACTTGTGGTATAATATCTGTATATTACCGGATTAAACGTTGGCTATACGAAATACATATTTCTTTTGATCATGAAATTTTTAATTTTTAAAATTCATAAATCAGACCTTATTTCATGTAGTTGAACTTCATTCAAGATCTCAATTTAAATTCAACTGTTCGCCCAAACTACTTATTTATAAAAGCAATTTATGAGTTACTTTTTAAAGATTGAAGCTCTCACTATCACTAGGATTTACTGTATTATAAATTTCGTTTTCTTAAACCCACGTACGTTTTACGAATGAAATAATGTCTTAATTTAGAAGTTGGTAGACTGTAGAATATATATTTTTTAAATTTTATAATTCTTTACGATCTAAATACAATATATAAGATATTCAACGATAATAATTATGGAATTAATACTTTTTACTTAAAAATTTCGAAACCAGATTTTTTAATACCAATTTGTTTGCGTTTATCTTATTGAATAATTTACGTTTAATGCAAAATTACATACATTTGTAATATTTTCAGCACTATTAACTCTGACCCTCAGCCTCCCACATAGATACACTCACAGAGCTGCCAACCTAATCCGGCAAATTGTTAACGCCTACTGAAAAACGCCCCTTTTTCTACACCACTTAATTTTTAGAGAAATTCTCTTCAAATGTATCTATGATGAATTAAGTAGAAAAATACTCTAAAAATTAAGTGGTGTAGAAAAAGGGGCGGTACTAACAATTTGCCGGATTAGGTTGGCAGCTCTGCACTCAGTTCTAAAATGGAAAACATTATCGCACCTAATGCTTAAAATGCGATTTCAATGCATGTCATTAAATATTCCTTTAATAACCATTCACAGGCAGAACCTTTATTGAAATTTTACAAAAACCGTATGTTATTAGTTTGAGTTATCTAAAAGAAAGTATTAGAAATTTCTCACAGTAATTTTCAACGTATAAGCCGCAATTATACACCTGTTTTAAACTACAAATTTTATTTAATAATCCGTCACGTACTTGGTAAAATTATAACCATACCTGTTGAACAAAATTTCTGATGTAAAATGGATTCATTTGAAGCCGGAAATTACGGTAATTCATTCAATATAAATTCATTTTCAAAAGTACTCTTTTATACATATCGGTTGCTACATAAAAAAAGTGTTTTAGAAAATTGTTTAAAATTTTGAATATATATATATATATATATATATATTGACTTACAAGCAGACGTTACTTATGTGACAAAATATCAGAGAACACTGAAATAAATTTATATATATATATATATATATATATATATATAAAGTTATATTATTTTACCATTTGTTTCAGTTTAATCACTATTTGAATATACACTCCGCGACAAAAAGATAGGTACAAAGGTTTTTTTTATTTAATTTTTCATAAAATAACATTATCAAAATTGTGCTTATAATTTATTATTATAATAAAATAACACTATTTCAAGACTATTTTTTTTTTAAAGACTAATTTAGAAAGAAATTATGTCTAAAATTTTTATAATTTAAAGCAACACTCCGCGACAAAAAGATAAGTACAAAGGTTTTTTTAAATTTTTTCATAACATAACATTATCTAAATTGTGCTGATCATTTATTATCATAACAAAATATTATCATACCAAAAACACCCTAAATATTTGTATCATATTCAAAATAGTCATATTAAAAAAAAAAAAAAAAAAAAAAAAAAACAACTTTGTACCTGTCTTTTTGTCGCGGAGTGTAGCCTTAAATTAGAAAAATTTTTAGTCTTAAAATTTTTCTAAATTAGTCTTAAAATAAATTAATCTTGAAATAGTGTTATTTTATGATAATAATAAATAATAAACACAATTTGGATAATGTTATTTTATGAAAAATTAAAGAAAAAACCCTTTTACCTATCTTTTTGTTGCCGGAGTGTATTAAATCTATAAATAATGATAAACTAATTTCGTTGTAAACGGTGAACATTTTTTTAACATTATGTTTTTTACCACATGAAAAAGGTTTTTCGTTGATAGTTGATTCGTTTAAATATCTATCGATTTAAAGATCAATTCATATGAATGAATGATTCAATATTCAGATAAATATTGTTAACATAGTTACTTATTTGATATATATTAAATGATTAAATTACACAAGCCTGCGAAATCCTGCTTTTTATTTATTTAATTTTTTTTTTTTTCTCCACTTCTTTGGGTGTCTCTAATGTGTTTTGATACGCTAGATTCAGAAATAGTTGTATTTTCTTCCTACCATGTAAGGATTTTTCTCAAAGTAAGGATGAAGGTCGGAAAATGTCACACAGAAGGGGTAATAAATTCAAAATTATTTATCTATAAAATACATTAAAATAGGCTATCATTGTCTTTTAAACGTGTTTCTTTACATAGAAGACACCATTAGAGCTTTTTCTCTTGTGCGCGGCTTGATGGTCTTAAGGGGGGGGGGGGAGATTCTGTAAACGTGTTAACTCTCCATGACGTGTTAACTTTCTTGATGAAATAACTATCTTTATTCTTCACTCACATCACCCAGATTTTACGGGAAATAACTTCGATGGAGTTTAAAAAGTAGAACATTAAGCTCAAAAAATCCCATTTTTTGTTAAAACTATATCTGATGGAAAGTTTTGAATAGATTTTTCTTAATCAGCATCCAAAAATACACCATAAAAACACATCGTCTTAAAGAAATTTTTATATATTAAACGTATAATTATTTTTTTTTAAATATGTTTTTATTTAAACCTTTTTTTTCTGAAGTTTTGTCATTCCTTCAGAATATTTTAATTCACTATAATTAAATAAACATTTGTGGCATTAACTTGATTTTTCTTCCGTTCGTACATATCACAAATACAGGCATTAAACGGGGTCTTTAATCTTTTAACCGGATCTCCAGCTTTTAAATCTTTCTAAATTCAACAACTTACAGAAATTATTAATTAAGGCAACTATTTTATTCAGACAACAAAATTCTATTTTATGTTTCATTGTATTGTTAGGAGTGCCATTCATCTAAAAAAAAAAAAAACTAAGATCACGAAAAGCAAGTTTAAATGATATCTCGAAGTTCTTTAAAACAAGTCACTGACATAATAATACTCTAAAAAGGACAAAGAACTTTAATGGCAAAATTCATTTGCATTTTGCATTTGCTAAAAGAATATAATAAATAAATAAATAAATAAATATATTTACTAGTCAGTTGATAATGTAATTATCTTCATTTTTAAGTTATAAACTATTTATGTCACAACATAGGAGAATATGATTTTATAACAAATCATTCAAGTAAGTTTACTATTAACTCATGTATAACTAAACAGCTAAACAGCGACCGTTAAAATTGCAGAAAAATGCAGCAGAAGGGAACTTCATATGCAAATTTAAGTTGATGACTTCAAGTTCCAGAAAGTTCAATTCTAATTTTACAGAATTTTCGTCATTTTTATAGCTCTTAAAACTTAACTGTTTAAAGATATTCTGAATTTAAATGATTTTAAATGTCCCATAATTATAATTTATCAGAAACTATCTTCTGGTAAAGCATTGGTTGATATATTGGAATCCGAAGGAACATATTAAAGGGAAAAAAAAACATTTTACAAATAACGATTTAAAAATTAAAAAAAAAAAAGTTAGATTTTCACAAAAGCAGAAATCTTACTTACTATCTCTGCCACGGATGGCAATTATCTGATGTTTCTAGAGAACAGAGGGCGTCAAGTCAAACAGCCCTAAATATACTCTATTATAGTGACCTTTATGTAAGTAAGGTAATAATATGTATTCCATTGACCTCAATAAATACTCAATTTGACAATGTTTTCCATTTCCGCGAGAGCCACTTATAGAGGCATTCCGAACGAAGCCACTTTGGCTTGATTTTCACCATATTTCCCTAGTTCTTATAATTTTCATATACGTTCCTAATACCTTTTCTAATATTGGTTTGCCCATCTGGTGACCGGACGGTTAGTACTCCGAGCTTCAAACTCCGTGTGCTTGGTTCGAGTCCCAGTTTTCACAGGAATGTTCACAGTGGTTCAGAATCCACTTTAAGCCGTAGGACACGATCTAATGAGCCTTCATTTGCAAAAAATGATCGTTGATCAACCCAAGCTCCTCTCCTTTCCTTTATTCTTTTCTAAATTATTACGAAAATGTTACAGGGTCACATGATTTTCGAATGCTAAAAGAAAAATCACACTTTCTCTATTTATTTATTTATTTATAATATAATAAATAAAACTTTTTATTCAAAATTTTGAGAATATAAAAAGCAACATTTAAAAAAAAGTTTTATTAAAAATTTTGAGAAATTCAGTCGGTGGTTCTTGGTTTTCGGAGACCCTTCAGAAAAGCAGTTGACACGATTTCTTAAAAACTAATTCACCGATCTTCTTAAAATTTTGCACTGTTCTTGGAAACAGAATTGACTTTTGCTTAAACGAAGAATTTTTCTTTGAAATAATTAAAATGTGTGATTGGATTTGCTTACTCTAAAACGGGCGCAATATTTTTAGCCATAATTTGAGAGGAAATTCTAGCAAAAAAATCAAATTTGAGTAAAATCCGTCTTTTCTGACCAAAAATCTTTTCAGTTCAAATGATCGTTAAACTGTCGGCTCCTTTCTGAACGAATTTCGATCATTTTTCATTTAGTTTCACAAAATTGGGTAATGCTTGCAAAAGAGGGAAATGATCTTCCTTCTGCTGCCTCTAGTGAACTTTTCGTGTCTGAAATTTTTTCTGTTCACAAAGCTAAAGCAAATTCTACTTGGAGAATTCCTCCCGCTCACGATTGGTATGCTGGTACCCGTCCTGGTCTGTCTCTTCAGTACGGAGGCACAAGATCTGCACCGACTGCATTGGCCAGACTGCGTAGTGGCCACATCAAAAGCTTGAAATTTGTCGAAAAAGTAAAGACTTATTCTTCTTTCCCTTGTTCCTGTCCTGCTTCTCCTGCTCATGTCAATGACTGTATTGGCGCCTCTGCCAGGCAGCTGTGGAGTGAGGAGGGTAATGGACTCGTGGTTCTGCTAGAGCGACATGATATCATGGACCTGGTCTAGGATTTTTGGTCCAGGGGGACATGAAACAACAACAAAATTGGGTTATGATGGTGTCATCTATCGACCAAATTTTAAATGACACGTGATTTTTTTTTTTTTTAGATATATATAATTAATTAATTTATATATTGTTTAAAACATATTTTGAGCTCTTTTGATGATTAGAAAAGTAAAATATCAAAGTTAAAATTTTTTTTCATAAATATGACAAATGTCTTATATACAACTGACAAAAAATAACACAGTTCTTAAATCACGAGTGTTAGTCATAGTAAACTAAAACTGAGCAGCAGGGCCTGATTAAGGGGGAAGCTCGCTCATACCGGAATATTTTTACAATTATTTTTTACTTCAGGTCATAGAAATTCCACGCTTTGACGAGGAAATATTTTTTATAAAAAATGAACGGTGTAAAACAATCCAATTTACTCACATTTATTAGACACCAGAATTCTTTTAAAATAATTTTTAATGAGAATTTTCTGTTTATTATAGGAGGAAAGTATTTGTTAAAATATAACGGTGTAAGTATAAATAATGTGTCAAGAGCGAGCTTCCACCTTAATCAGGCCCTGCTGAGCAGGGAATGTTTTTTTAAATCTGTTCCTTAAAAACGTGTGTGAAATATAAAGAAAAAGAACAAGGTATTTATATAAAGTGGGAATTTATTTATGTCTAAAGTTATTTAATATTTTTATTATATTCATTGAAACTAATGAATTAAAATGTATGTTAAACGTTCAATAAATGTGTTATAATGTTTTAATTATGATTAAACTTAACATCGGAAATAATATGCATAAATAAACTAGTACATACTGTTTTTCAACTCATAGTTATTTAAGAAATTCTGGAACGTTGCGTAGAGGAATTTATTTATTTAAGCGAACTAAATTATATAGAATTAATTTCCAAGCTTCTAAAATGTCTGCTTGTCATAGAGGTTCTATTTTCAAGAATATTTCCTCAATTTTAAACCAATAGTGTTATTTGAAAGAAGTTTATTGGGTTTCCCATAGCTTTATATTATGTATAACACAAGTAAAGATTGATAAATATTTCCTCCGTTTGAGAATGATTGAGAACGACTATACAACAATTTTTTTGTCTGAAAACGTAGCGTAGTGGTAGAGCATTCATCTCGCATGGAAGGGGATTCGCGTTCGATTCCGGCGGAGGAAAGCTGATATTTTTTCCAGCATCAAACAGATTCACTCAAATTTGGCCCGATTGCTCTCAAAAATATCTGGTTTCAGTTGGTTCAAATCTGAACCGCTCATACCAGCTCAATGATATGAGCGGATTTCTCTCAACGTGAGAAGATGCCTTTCAGCATGTCGATTGAGTGAAAAATGGCTCAATTTTAGAGAATTTTCCCGTTTCATTTTTAGAGAGTATTTGAAATAATTGATAAAACAGAAAATTTAGACGCGAAAATTTTTTAGCTTAAATATTTTTTTAATTATTATTATTATTTAAAGCAATCAATTCTCACGCAGATAAAATAATAATAATAATAATTATTATTATTATTATCATAATAACATGAGCAAAAAGAGTAGGTTATAGCTAAGAAAACGAATTTGTAACTGAGCACTCTTAAACGATATCTATGTAATCCCACCCCCCCCCCTTTTTTAACTCTTTTCTTTCACACGATTACCTACATCTTAGTGCAAAACACCAAACTTTCTAGTTTTCATGTACATACTTTTTATTTTTAATATCACTTCAAAAAGGAAAATATATATTTTTTAAATAGCATAAGCTGCGGTTTTCAAATGTTTTATGTGCATTTTACAAGATAAAAAAATAAATAAATAAATAAATAAATAAACCTCTACGCACGAAGCTTAAAATAGAAATACATATTAAGCTTTAGATATATTGTGGATAGTTTTACTGGAAAAAGTAGAGATTATAACACAAAACAACAATTTATTTCACAAATACTATATATATGATATATATTAGGTTGGCGGGAAAATTCTGTCGCATTGAATTAAACAAATGACACCGGAAATTTATCCAGTACCACATTTATACAACTTTTAAGAAAGTATTTACCAAATACCTTTTAATAGTTATATAAGTCATGAAAATAGTAAATGTTGTCCAGGATAAATATGAAAGAAGATATTTAGCAAATACATTAACCCTTTGCGGCGCAAGACAATTCTGATCATTTAAATTATACTGCCACCGGAATTCATGAACTAAATTAAACTAAAAGAAATTTTAAATTTTAAAGTTAAAAAAAAAACGGCCTTTTCTGATATGTTATAAACGTAAATTTTTGCTAAAAAATTTCCGGGATGAATTTTTGCAGCTGGATCTTAAATTTTGCGTCCTCGCAGCGAGGACACCGCGCGTTAAGGGGTTAAGGAGGTATTTATCAAATACCTTCTCAAAAGTTACATAAATATTGTCCAGGATAAATTACCGGTGTCATTTGTTTAATTCAATGCGACAGAACTTTCCCGTCAACCCAATCTATATATCATGAAACAAATAGTGAAATTTATATCTCATGGTGGCTTGATGAGGTAGTCGCACACCTGCTAATCTGTTGGTGCCTGGTTCGAAACCAAACCTTCAAAATAGAAGTTTTTAATATTTTATTTATTCTCTAAGGCATTTTTAAACATGCTTTTAACAGAAAAATAACTTTAAATGCCACTTTCTTCTTTTTAAATTCAAGAAAAAATTTCACTGTGGTCAGTAATGGCTGCCTAATCCTAAAACTGAGTTATTAAAGATAGCGGAATTTCAGACACTTCAAGTACATGAAATGTTGTACCTTTAAAGTACTTCCTGTGTCTGAAATAAGTAACACCTTTTTGCGTTTTACAATTTACACACTCCATTTCAAACACATATTTGTCTGAATTACAGAGACTTGTATTTGCGGTGTACCTGAGATGGAATCCTTCATCTACCGTCTTCTAGCTTTGACAGCAGAACCTCTCGGCCACTATTAAGACCTATTTTGTGATGAGAAACATCATTTGATTCTTTCCTATGATAGTAGTAATAGTACATACCTACCAACATTCTAATTAATATTCCGTAGTTTTGTTAGCCCTGCATTTTTTTTTTTTTTTTTTTTTGAGTATTTTCCTTCTTCTTTAATCGTAATTGCATTTGGAGAATATTACTCTACAAATTCACTGGTGCGAAAAAATGGGTGGGTTTAACAACACTACGGGAATTTAGTTAGGATGTTGGCAGGTATGGTAATAGTATCTGTAAATTTCGTGTATTTCCATCAAAAAACAACTACCAAATGCATCATATAGATTTGTGTTTTAGAACAAAAAATCTATGTTGAGAAGTGCCATTAAAAAAGTTTAAGCATCAAAACACACTAAATCAACAATATATCAGTAATATGAATAATAAAAAAAAAAGAATGCCAGGCTACTTTCTTTATTTATAGTCATTTATAAATGAAACTTAACATACACGAAATTTATTGATTGTTGCCAGAGAAAAAATTCAATCTGATTGCCGAATTATGTTGTAAAAGAAAATAACTAGATATGGAAAATAACGAAGGTCATTGATGAAAAGGCCGAATTTAAACATTATGGGTACATAAATTAGCATATATAAGAAAAAAAAAATGATTAAAGATCCAGGCTCAAAAAATAAGTTTGCGATATTAGTTTTTGTTGTAAACGTACTAAATACATTAATGTAATAAGTTTTCTATATAAAACTTATTAATTTGAGAATTCTGTTACAAACATATTATTGATAATCGAAGAAGGAATACTCATACATATCTATAGAGCGATTAATTCTTCGAAATATTAATAACGAGTTATATATATAAAGCTCTTAAAATTATATATATATATATATATATATATATATATATATATATATATATATATAAGATAAAGATTTCTTGATTCTTATAGAAAAGTGAAGAGCATACGAAAGGTTGAAAAGAAATTAAAGAAAGGAAAGTGAAGAAAAAGTAAACATAAAATAAAGCAAAGTGGAGACAAGAATAAGTAATCATTATAAATAAATAAAACCTTAAAATGAATAAAGATATAAACTCTCTTAAAAAAAAAAAAAAAAAAAAGAATATTTAAAATCAGATTATCTTCAAAATCTGAAGTATACAGTAATAAAAATGAAAGCGGGTTTATATTCCTGAAAAATTACCGATTCATAATTTTTCTTTAGTTATGCATTCATAAATGTAGCTCTGCTGTGAATTTTAATGATAAATCTGGAGTATCTACTTGTTTTGATCGCAAGGTTGGCTTTTATGTTTTCATGTTTGTTTTTCTTTTGTTGTAGAAAACCTGTTTCGAACTGCTCATGTTGCATTTATATGACAAAGTTCATTTACCACGTGACGACAATTTAATCAATAGATCTAAAATACCCAGTACAAGACAAATGTTATGGCGCCAGTATGTTATGTTAGATATAAAGCTAATGAACTCGGTAATATGCTACTTATAGATGCTTGGTTTTGGTTCTCTGAATATTTATTCTTTTGTAAACAACCAACTACTCATAAGAGAGTAAAATTTATATCAGAAGTTTTATAGCATAAGGATTTTAATACGTCAGCTTAAGTTGCATAAGCAAATAACATGTATTGCTGTAATCCTAAGTTACCAAAATTCTGCGTTTTTAATGTATGAATTAGCTTCAAAAAGTTTTCTAGACTTCCGTTTATACTTATAAAGCGTAGGACTCGCGCATAGTCTCTCAATTTTAACTGTGACATCAATACCAACAACTTTTATAATTTGAACCATGCCATCGTAGACGAACTGAAAGCTAGAATAAATGCAACAGAACTGCCAACCTAATCCGGCAAATTATTAAAACCGCCCATTTTTCTACACCACTTAATTTTTAAAGTAACTCTCTTCAAATATATTTGCGATGAATTAAGGAAACAAAAACACTAAAAATTAAGTGGTGTAAAAAAATGGGCGGTACAATCAGTTTGCCGGATTAGGTTGGCAGCTTTGATGCAAGCACAGTTGCCAGAATTAGCTTGTTTGGAGTTACCGTAGAATTTTAATAAAATTATTTATATATTTCTGTAACAATAATTTTCACTGATTAAATAAAATAAAAATTTCTATTAAAAGTTGGTAACTGTGTCTACAACTTACCAAAAACTATAAGGGTTTTGTATCAGTATTTCTGCTCATTTATCATCACTAAAGATAAATAAACTAAAAAAAAAAAAAAAATCTTGTAAACAAATTTTTGCTTTTTATTTTTTTTCGAATGGTTTGTAATTACAGCAGATTTTTTTTTTTTTTTTTTTTTGTTAAGTGAAATAAAATTTTTATTATTTTTTTTTTATTATTATTTGTAATGCTAATAAAAAAGGCGAATTCTGGTGCTTAAACTGAGGTTACTTTATCCCAGAGTTCCCAACTTTTATAATTTATTCAAGAGCATTTTTAGCCCCGCCTTCTTTTCGCCCCAGAAATTTCGTAGATTATTTCTCTTTAATATGTGACAACGATTAAATAAGAAGAAAATCATTTTTCAAAATTTCTGGTATGAAAAAGAGGCGGGGCTAAAAATGCTGGGGAATAAATTATAAAAGTTGGGAACTCTGCTTTATCCATACTTGCCAACCTATCCCGGAAGATTGTTAGTTTCAGCCCCTGTTTGTACACCACTCAATTTTTAGCGTGATTCTCTTCAAATATATTTACGATTAAATAAGAAGAAAAGTAAGTAGTCTAAAAAAAGATTTGTGTGAAAAAATAGGCGGAAAGGGGCGGTTCTAACAATCTTTCGGATTAGGTTGGCAAGTATGCTTTATCCCACTTTTTTTTTTTTTTTCAAAAAGTAATCTTTATCTTATTTAATTAAAAAAAAAAAAAAAAAAAAAAAAATAACAAGATAATTATTTTAGAAGATTTACTGAAAATAGCGTTGCTTGTGTGAAATTGTAGGATATTCTCCCATGCAAAATGCAAAAATATATAAAACATTTAATAAAAAGACTTTGTTCAAAATTTAATATTTTGCATATTGTTTTGTGATAGCATGCTTGCAGTGTTGCCAGATCTGGGAGATTTTTTTATTCGATAGTCACCAATAATTTTTAATTGGAACGTTTGGCTAATCATTTTGAAGTTTGATAGTCTATTATGTAATCACTCCTCAAAATTATTGGTTGTTGTTGAATAAAATTCCGCCAGATCTGGCAACACTGCACACTTGTTCCTATGAAAATATGTGGGATATTGTGAACTCTTTAACGTTCACTACTTAATTTATTTTAAAAATTACTAAATTAACTTTAAAAATGGCTTTTATATACGTAGCTGATCATAAATATTTAAAAAATAAAAAAATAGCATTGTTCCTTTTCGAGAATTTTTGGTTTGAAACATCTATAAGTTAACTTTATTAAATTCAAATAATATTTAATTTAATGAATAAAACAATTTGTAAGTAAACATTATCGCCTACGAAAACTCTTAAAAGTCGTTTCAGGTGAAAATAACAGACCAGCTCTTCATTAAATGATAAAAATTAGACATGAGTGCATCATCAAACCAGCGATTCGCACCCGGGCGCACTAAGAAACGTCAAGTGACTTATGCACTTAGTTTCTTTTGAAGCATTATTTGTTAAATTTTGGAATAGTACTGTTATCTACATAACAGAAAAGGAACAAAAGTTTAAAACCTCATTAAAACAAGGAAGAAATAATAAAAAATCTGCTGCATAAAAATTGTTAAATTATGTCAAATGTTTGGTTTCGCTGCGAAACCAATGATCGTTAAAGGGTTAAGGTAATTTGAATAATTGTAACTACATCTTATGTATGTCTTATGTTTCTTTTGTCAGAAATTTTAAAAATGCATTTTCATCAAAATAAAAGAATATATTTGAAAATGAAATCACGAGAATTACCAAAATTAAAAAAGAACAAATAATTATTTTATTTTGGAAATATTAAGATTTTCGCATTTTTTTCTGTGGCTACGCGTTTATTTAAAAGTGTAGAGAAAAATATTTGCTTTTACCTTATATGTCGAAATTTCGATTTTAAAGTTCGCGAATTCGTTCAAGTGCGGTGCGAATACGTTGGAAAAATATTTTAATGAATTCCACTTTCTTCAGAAGCAATAGTTTTTTCAAATTATACACATTTTGGTAATATGTTCTCTACAAAACAAAAACAGAAACAAAAGTAAATAAAATAAATAAATAAATACTGTAAAGCTGTCTTTTACGCAGGTGTGTCTAGAAATCTTCGGTTATCTTGAAAATCAAATTGATGATTCAAAAATCACGCACATGTTCTAAAAAATGGTAAAGAACTTCAAATGTTTCCCAGCCATAGTGTAACAATTAAAAAAAAGTGAATGAGAAGTATATTTATACTTTTATCATTATATTAAATCAGTAAATTTTAGGGAAAGAACCAGAATCCTTTATCAACTCTATCTTTTTTTTTTTTTTTTTTAGTTAAGAAAAAATATATCATCCTTTATTAATGAAATTGTTAGAAATAATTGGGTAACCAGGTGCTTCAATTTCAATGACAAAGATTTTTCTTTCTTCCAATAATTGTTCGTCAACTACGATGATTTTTTTTTTTTTTTTGTTTTGTTTTGCCTTTTTTAAATTTATTTTTTCAGTGCCCCTTTTTAATAGGTTTCAAAATTGTGTCAGTTCATAGGAAGAAATATATAGACAACATACATTGATTTGATTTCGAGTTGGACATAGGACAGAATCAACAAAGTCATAACTGGGTCTATTTAGAGTAACAATCCTTCTTATGCTGTAATTAAAGGCGTTATATACAGTAACTGCCGCTTAATAAATCACTGGTTAATAAGATCAGCAGCTTAATCTGATCAAATCGCCAGGACCGGAATCAAATCCATACAAACTACTTTTGAAGTCGCCGCTTAATAAAATCAGCATCGCCGGTTAATAAACTCAAAAATATCTCCTCAGCAGCCAAAAATATCATTTATGCACACTAAAAAAGATTTTTATTTACATTGTGATTTTTTTTAAAATAGAAAGATAAATTAAAGCACATCAAACCATCTGTTATTGTTCATTGTTGAAGATTTTACACTTGCAGCACAGTTACAAATTAAACACGCCCCGTAACGCATCTCCGTAACAATTTTAAGTAATGTATTCTTCAAAGCGCAGTAATAACATACAAATTTGATTTGAAGTTATTATTTTTTTTCAAATTATTAGAAGGCAATTTCTAGTTCTTATTTTGAAATTACTATAATTCGTGAGGTTTAAACGGAAAGATTTGAAATTTATAAGAACAGCGTGAACTTTCGGTAAAGTAATGATGATTTTCCTCTAACGAAAGTGCACGGGATCTTATAATGCGTTTAATTTACTTATATCGAAGAAACAATTAGTTAATTATCTACCAAAAATTAATTAATATTGCTTACTAATTCCATTATTTGTTACCCTTTGAAGTTTCTTTTGAAATTCAGGGAAGTAATACCTTTTCCTTATGGGCAATAACTTTCGCGGGGTATAAGAATCAGCCGCTTAATAAAATCACTTTGGCTCAGAACGAATGTGATTTTAATAAGCGGCGGGAACTATATATATATATTAAGTTAAAATTGCTTAAACTGTACGCATTACTTTTTTCTTTTCTTTTCTTTTTTTTTTTTTTTTTTTTTTTTAATAATAAATGCTATAAATCTCTCCAACATACTGATCGATTTTCTACTATATGCCCATTTTACTTCTTTTTTCTTTTCTGTTTTTCTTTCTTTTTTTTTTTTTTTTTTACCTAGTCAGCACTTCTCCCTCTTACATCAATACATAGAATATATTGATTCAAAATATAATTTTAACTTTTAAGAGCATGAAAAAATTATAAAAAGTAATTTTTCTGGTATTTTCCTTAAATAATATTTTAACGTTGAAATAAGTAAATAAATAAATAAGAGTAAAAAATAAATAAGAGAAAAGGAGTATTTCGGAGATGGATATACTATTGAAAATAATACTTATTTTTTTAGGAAATGTTCCCCTTTAATTATATTTTTTTTTAAAATAAATTTTCCTTTAAATGTGAAATAGTGGCTTTTGTTTATTCCTTTATACATTAAATAATTGCTGTGTTATCAATGTTGGTGTTAAGATTAAAGACTACAAGGGGATCCTAAGCCTGTGTAGTGTAATGATATTCTTCGTGATGAGCGTCTGCTTAAGTGGTTCTATTGCGTATGCACATAAGTTTCACAAAAAATCACGATAAACTTCCAACGGCTAGATTCACGAACGTAACCAGAGATCGAGATCGGCACCAGACGTTTACCAATTTTGAGAACAGAACCTCTCGTCCTTGCTGAGGTCCGTTGTACGAGAACAACGATTTTCATAAGGAATTTAAGATTTATTTTGCTAAAACTTATTACAAGGATGGTAATTTGGAGTAGAACCTCTACTACTATTTATGAAAAAAAAAATTTCTTCTTAGAAAAATTTCGATTTAACCAGAAGAGGGTTTCATTTTGCAAATAATGGTATGAGTTCTGCACCAGATTACCCTGATATATTGTTTTTTCATTCCTTTTCTTACTGCTACGTGGGTCGGATTAAAGCATGGGGCGACTGTGCCTTTGTTATAGAGAGGAGGGGCTGAAATTTCAATTGCAGTTCAAAATAATAATAATATTTTAAATAATCTGGTGTGTCACTCACACGACTTTCTCTTACCCTGAAATTTAATACTATAAATACAGGTTGCAGATAAATAGGTAAGATAATGAGTACAGTTACGTAAACCTACGTTAAACAATTCATATTAGGCCTCTGAAAAGTTTTATATGATAATAAATTCTGTGTGAGGGGGGCTACCGCCCCCCTCAACCCCCCGTTTCATTAATGCACCTACATTTATATAGAATTTAATTCGGTTATTAAAAAATAATTCTCTTTTTAAAAAATAATTTATTAAAATTATTATTTAAAAAAATTATCTTTTATGATAAGGCAGACGATTTCCATATTAGACAAGTAGTATAACACCAAATATCCAAAAAATGTCCATTTTATTCTCAAAATTTAAAAAAAAAAAAAAAAAAAAAAGTACGATTTTTTTTTCTAAGTTTTTTTTTTCGTTAAAAGTAAAAAAAAAATCGATAACTTTGTTTTAAATTATCGCAGATCAATGGTTCAACCATTCCTTTTAAAGGTATTGGCGAGCTCTTTTGAAAGATACCCATCATGAAAATTTACTCCCCTCGAGGGGGGACTTCCCCCCCAGGGGGGGAGGCGAGGCTCCTACATACACAATTTTTTTTTCACAGTTAACTGTCTCTATTACAAAATATATATATTTCTTTCATTTGGTTTAGTGCAGTCTATAGACGTTAAACCCTACTTTCCTGCAATTTCCCCCATAGACGTAATGTATTAGAATTATCTTGATTGTCCCTGTACACGAACCATTTGCTTGACCTTAACGAAAAGCTTACTGTAGCATCCCTATATGATACACATTTAGAATACCAAGTTTGAACTTTCTGCCACAATTCGTTTTTGAGATATGCTGATAACAGACAGACACACAGACACACACACAGACACACACACAGACACACACACACACACACACACACACAGACACGCAGACCATTTGATAAAAACATGATTTTCGTATTCAGGGGACCTCAAAACGTGTAAATATAACAAAATCTCGCGTTCGAAAATTTGACCATAAAACAATACTTTCTCTACCTTACGGGTAAGAGAAAGTGAAAAGTAATGTTTTACTAAAATATGTAATTTTTGGTGAAAGTGTGGGAAAATTAAAAGCTTTTTTTCAAGGAGCGATAAAAACCGTGGGAAAATTAATAAGTAGGGTGCCCGAATTTGCACTGGGTCCTGGGCCTAGTTTTGGCTTGATCTTGCTCAAGGTAAATTAAAATAATTCTTATTTAAATTCTAAAAGACACAGTAGCATAGTAAGTTCTAGGCATATGCAAATACATGAACTACCTTGACATTTACTAAACACATTTAATTATAACACAAACAATACGCAAGAGGCAGCTGTTTATAGGAACCACACAACCTCTCGGCATACACGTAAATTTTTTTTTGAATCGCGTGCCAAATACGAAAGCTGAAATTACGAGTGAAAGTGTCGGTGGCAAAAGAGTTAAGCTCACGCACTGATATTCGCTGTGTTCCGCAGGTGTTACTGACCAATTTGCATCATCTTAAGAAGGGCAGCTGAATACAAGGTTGCAGAGTTGTAGGTCAGGGATGCCAGAAAGCGATACAGAAATCGACATGTTACTTTTATTTAAATAGAAAATAAGTTATTTGAATTTCATTTGCTTAGAAAGATTACTTAGAAATATATTTGGAAAAACTAACTTGATCTTATAAATATTATAAAAGATAAAACGCCTTTAAATATAATAATAATAAAAAGGTTTCATTGTTTTTGTTCGTTTGTGCTAGAATTTAGCTAGTTTGGCATTTATAATTGCTCATTTATATAAAAAGAAGTTCAGTTACTTTTATTCAAATAGAACATAAATTATTTGAATTTCATTTGCTTAGAAAAATTATTTTGATAATTATTTTTTAAAAAGTTCGTTTGGTCTTCTCTCTTCTAATATATATTTTAAAAGATCAAACGCTTTTAAATATTATTTTTTAAAAATGAATTTTTTTTTTGTTCACTTCTACTAAAATTTAGAAAATCTGGAATATTTTATATGATATTGCATATAAGATTACTTATTTGTACAAAAAGAAGTTCAGTGAAATTCTAAGTTTATTTATTCATTTTTTATACATTGAAATGTAGATCTTTTTTTTTTTTTTCTTTTCTTTTCTTTTCTTTTTCTTTTTTTTTTTTTTTTTTTTTGTATACGATAAATAGTTTCTTTTTCTTTTACTTTGAGGAATTTGAATATCTTTTAAAATGTAAATAAATAAACACAAAATAACTACAATCGTTCATACGTCATTGCACATTTTTCAATTATTTTAAAATCATATTGTTTGAGAACTTTAGATATGGCATCACTTGGTTTAGGAAAATAGGGTAAAACAATACTGATATTAGAAGAAATTGATTGAGTAGACAAAGTACGAGGAAGTTGTAATTTTTAGATAGCTTTATCTATAATGAACGGGTTATAATATCTGTCAATTTCTATGACTTTCAGATATTTGGTTTCAGAGCTTAACACGTTAATCGCCATGTCAGTCATATGTGCCTGACGCTAAGAAGTTCTACATGAGCCATGTCAGACATATATGTCTGACGTACGCAATTTGGTAGAAGGCCACGTCAATCACAGATGTCCGACGCAAACGATACATTTGCGTTATGTTTCGAAAGCTTGGCCTATCAGGAACAAAACCTGAAAATTTCTTGGCTTACTACAAACAATAAAATGAAATAAACATAGTTATATAATGGTATATTGTTTCAGTTGAAAAAATACATTTTGGGGGCTTACTACAAACAATAAAATGAAATAAATATAGTTATATAATGGTATAGTGTTTCAGTTGAAAAAATACATTTTGAGTTACTGGGGACGAAGCAATTTGACCGTCCCAACTTTAGCTTGCTGGATTCAGCTGAAATTCAAACGGACTGTGGAGACGTTCTACAGTCTTGACCTTACACACGTACCACTGATTCCTACACAATGCATTCAACGCTGTGTTCAAAACAACAGGTTAATACTTGTTGTATGTTGTTTGGATGCGTCAGACATATAAGACTGACACGGCTTGTCGAGAAAAAAAGTTTTAATATAGGGCCATGTCAGTCATATATGTGTGACATAAAAAATAGTGTTTTTCCGGGAATTTTGGCAAAAAAATTTTTTTTCCTGTGATACATTAAGTTTCCTTGATACATTTTTAAACTAAATTATCTAATAAAGTTACCATGGCCCATGTGAAAATTTTTCTGATATTAACGTGGCGATTAACGTGTTAATAAAACAGAATCATAACGAATATTAAGGGCACGGTTAACAAAAGTATAGAAAGCTGCCATTTTGGGGGTAGGTGGATGACATGAACGCACATGGGGAGGTAGAGAGATTGCAAATTTTTTATGATAGATGGTGATAGAAAACTTCATTCTGATATCAGCGTTAATCTGCTTCTTTTAATTTTTTTCTTTCTTTTCTTAAAAAAAAAAAAAAAAAAAAAAAAAAAAAGTAAATACTATTTAAAGAAAATACATCAAATCTTTGTTCTGTTTTTACGATGATTTTAAGGATGACAAAAACATGCACAAAAAATAAAGAAAGTAGGAAAAATAAAGTAAAAGTCTTGAATAAACAGCACAGATCAACAATACAATTGATGTATTTACTAAGCAGACCAGAACCTTTTAAAAATACGTTTAAAAAACTAACGACATGAGAAAGCACAAATGAATTACCTTTTTCTCTGTTTTGCTTTCTTGATGCTTTTTTTTTTTTTTTTTTTTTTTTTTTTTTTTTGTTATTGCAAACAGTGACCAGAAATACCAGATGATTATAGTGATCAGAATATTAGTGATTGCATTATCACTATTGATAGGTTTAAAGAAATGAGTAGAATGACATAGATACTGAATTATGTTATAATTTTATAAATTTTATATGGTTGCTTAACAAAAAAGTGTGTACAAATTCTCTAAAAGTTTTTAAAAATAAGTTCTAAAGCACTTGGCAACGAGATGTGCTGAAAAACTCAGGCTTTGAATGATAAAAAATTAAAAAATTTTAAGCAAAACCTATAAACATTATAAATTATAAAAGCACTCAACAAGTGTTTATGTAATTTATGGCGTTTCCTTACAAAGATTTTAATATTCATTCTAAAGTACTTGATTTGTTTTTAATCCACCCTTCCATATCACATTATTCGCCCACTTACCATTCAATATTGTACACTTTTTTAAACTTTCATATGAGTTTTATACTGGTGATTGTTATAAATTTTAAAATATAAACTTTATATCAAATAGTAGGAAAATACTTGATTTTTTTTTTTATTACACTTTATGTGACATATAACAAGGTTACGTATTAGATTCAAATCAGTGGGAATAATTTTTAATTCAAATGTGCCAATATTTGTAAATATTATTATCTCTTTTTAATCTTACATTATTTTTCTTAGACATTTATCTGTGGAAAATCTTTTTTCTTTTTTTTTCCAAATACAGTATATTTAGAGGTGTGCACGGGCCGGGCCCGTTGGAAAGGTTTGCTTACCCGGCCCGGCCCGGTATGAAATAAAAAAATTCGGCCCAGGCCCGGCCCGGCCCGTTTCTTTTTTACTAGTGTACGGCCCAGCCCAGACAAAAAGCGATAAAATCAGGCCGATTCAAAAATATGTAAAATTACAAAAAAAAAAAAAAAAAAAAACATGCCTTTCTATGAAAAAGATTTTTTGCATGTGTCTTGCAGAGGTTTTATATAGCTAAGCAATAGAATGTTCTTTAACAAAACTGCTGAATGTTTACAAGATATTTATATATAAACGGTATTTCATTATTATAGACGTACAGAAGGCACAAAGACAGACAGAAAGTCAAATCGAAAATATTAGCATTCCTCAAACAATATAGGAAGATATTTAAAATGGTTAATAGTACTAAAAATACACTTTCAACCACTTCCTGTTATATACCGTAATGTATCCAAATTTTCATGTGATCCGGTAAACAAAACTTTAATGCTAATCCAACCATATTAAATAGAAAAGAGGCTTTTCCACATGCTAAAATTGATGCTACTTTCATCCAATGCCCCGGAGAAAAGAAAAAGAAGCCTTAGAGGAAAAGTTACAGCGGAAGGATTTTTATAGCTTTCATACCACCTAAACACTACAGACCATAGAAAACAAAGCCTTATATACAGTAACGTATCTAATTTCTTTTGTTTGTTACATGTACGCAAACTGGTAGTAACATGCAAATTATTTTGAATTAGAAACCATCTAATATTAACTTAAATAAAATATATTAATTTCGAGACACGTTTAAAATATTTGCGGAAAATCAGATCGCGAACAGTCAAGCTGATAGACAAGCTCGGGCTTAAAATTTCCTCCAGGCCCGGACCGGCCCGAGTACACACAAAAAATATTGAGCCCGAGCCCGGCCCGGCCCGAGAGCAAATTGAAAAATTCGGCCCGAACCCGGCCCGAGAGCAGGGCCGGGCTCGGTCTCGGGCCGAAAGCCCGGCCCGTGCAGACCTCTAGTATATATTCTTGCGGATGATGGCAGTTCATCGTATGTTTTCTTTCCTTTTACAATCATTATAACAAATATATATTTGCATTGACACTCAAACGGCTGCATTTAGGCAAATAATTTGTATGTATATTGACTAGTTATATGTATTTATATTATGAATACCTTTTCAGACATTCACACAAAAAGAATATATATACAATTGAAACTAAAAGAATGATTTAAATAAAATTTAAGCCTTTAAGGAATAAGATAAAAGACGAAAATTAAGGCTTTTAATTATTTAAACTAATATATATATATAGATATATATAAGTAATAATATGATTGTATCTGTATATTCTTATAAGTTATACAAAGTTTCTTAATTTCTTTACTAAATAATTAAATTGCGACAAATATCCCAATATATCATCAATAAGATGTTCGTTGCAAGTTACTATATGCTTGCATAAAACTTAAAGTATTTATAAATTTTTAATGCTATATATTCTGAATTTAGATAATATTAGATTATTTTTGCATTTTCATTAAAATGTTTGATCCAAAACAGATAAAAATACACTATCTGCCAATAAGTACTTGGACACTTTCGAATTTAGACTTTTTGTCAAATATCTAGATAAGTTATTTAGGAATCATCTTGAACTTTGGTACTATAAAGACCATGTTATACCTCATATATCTTAGTAAAAACTGTGTCCTGAAGAGAAAAAGGGGACCAGTAAAAAAATAAACAAAAATCAAAATAGTTTGGATCACCCTCTAAAAAGTAATGCTTCAAATGCGTTATGGCTGTAGCATGTGATTATGAGGAATTATTTTCATTTTCTGTATGAGGTTTAATTTTATGAGGCTACTGCGCATATTTATCGAAATATAATAGTTTATTTTTATTTTTTTTATTGCAAGGAACATTTCCACTTTTTTAATTATAGAATGCATTGTATTAGACCCAGTGCAAAGCCATTCTTAGGAAATTTGGAATACTACATGAGACATAGCATGCTGCAATCAGAATGCAAAAATGTTAAATATCGTACGAAATATGAGCATTTTTAATATTCAAATAATTTGTAATTACGCATGCGCCAGCTTTTAAAAAATTTCATTTGCATAATTTAATAACCAAAAGTAATGGGCAACTTACATGAAAACCCCAAACAAATATCGGTTAAATTCAAAAAGTTATGAGAGATAGAATAAACAAGTTCCTCTCTCAAAAAAAAAAAAAAAAAAAAAAAAAAGATGATGATAGGGGTTTTTATCAATGTTTTATTTACAACCACCGAACACTCTGTTACCATTGGCCATTGAGTGAATCAAAATATAAATGTGAGTAAAACCCTTAAAGTTTAGCTTTTATTTTGAGACAACTGGAGTTCTGTTCATTTTATCTTTCATAACTTTTTTAATTTACCTGATATATGTTTGGGATTTTCATATAAGTTGCTCAATACTTTTTGCTATTAAATTATGCAAAAAATTTTTTTTAAAGCAAACGCATACGTAGTTAAAAACTATTTGGTAAAAATGTTCATATTTTGTACGATATTGAATATTTTTGCATTCTGAATGGAGTGTGATGTGTCTAATGTAGCATTCCAAATTTTCTAAAAATGTCTTTGCGCTGGGTCTGATACCCTACATACTACAACCCCTGGCAAAAAGTATCCGATCACTGAAAGATGTGTCTAAGATACGTTACTATAAAAGGCTATTTTTCTAAAAATTTATTACATTTTTTAAAATAAAGTTTTTTATTACAAAAGTATCTTACTTTGTGACATGATAAAAAATAATACCATAAATTGCAATTAATTTTTACAATACAGAGGAAAATTAATATAAAGTATTCAAAGAAAAAAATGTCCGATCATCACATAACCGGGAAAAAAATATTCGATAAATTTCAATTTAAAACTTGGTTGGTCCTCCTTTTGCTCTAATAACTGCCTTTAAACGGCGGGGCATGGATTCAACAACCTTTTCACATAAATGTGATGGAATTTCCTTCCAGCTTTCCTTGATGGCTAGACGAAGTGCATTCATATTGGTCGGTCTTCTCTTTCCTTATTATTTTTCCAAACATTCCAAATATTTTCGATCGGATTAAGATCAGGACTATTTGCAGGCCAGTTCAGAGTCTTTATTGGAGAATTTCCGTTTTTATTTAAGAAATCCTTGACCCGTTTACCTCTATGGCAGGACGCATTATCATCTTGAAATAGGAAATCGGAGGAGTCACCAAACGCTTCCTCGATGCTAGGTATCAAATAATGCTCTAAAATGTTAACATATACTTCTGAATTGATTGTTTGCAACACTATACACAATTTACCAACTCCTTGAGATGTCATGCAACTCCACACCATAAATGAAGGCTGATATTTAGCTTTAGTTTTTAGGCAATCTTCTTTGAACTTTTCATCAGCTCTCCTCCACACAAAGATTCCAGGGTTATCCCCAGTTCCTAGACAAACACGAGATTCGTCACTGAAAATAACCTTCTTCCAATCATCAGAAGACCAGCATTTGTATTTCTTGCACCATTGAAGACGATTTTTCTTGTGTTTCTTAGTCATATATGGCTTGGTTTTGGCTTTGCAGAAGTGATATCCTTTATTATTTAAATGATTTCGCACTGTACGTGCACATACCTTTACTCCATACTTTGACCACTCGGCATTCAGTTGTTTAGACGTACACCTTCGCATAGATTTGGCAAGATCAACTAATTTCCTGTCTTGTCTACTTGATGTTACTCGTGGTCGACCGCTTCGAGGCAGATTTCTTACATCATTTCTTAAGCGATATTTCTTCCAAATTTCGCAAACAGTACTTTGAGCACATCCAAATGTCTTAGCAACCTTTCTTTGGGAAATTCCGCTTTTTAAGCGTTTAACAATCAAAAGTTTTACATCATTAGATAATTCTCTCTTTCGAGCCATACTTCAGCAGATGCGAAACTAACTTGTAACTTTCAAACTACAATTTGACCTTTTATACCGTCTTCTTCGAACTTGAACGCATGCGCCGAGTAAAAAAAAATTGCATATATCATTTAACTGTGTTGCTTTTGTTTGCGATCAAATACTTTTTTCTCCACACAATGATGATCGGAAATATTTTTCCTTTGTGATTCAACGTATTTTCTCGTGTAAACTCTTAACTGATATTGTAATTTCTATTACTATTTAATAGAATTTGACAAAATTAGTCATATTTCACAAAAGCATACTCATAGGTTTGAAAAAAGTTTGAATTTGTGAAAAAATAACCTTATGTTTTAACGTATCATAAGCACTGTTTTCGGTGATCGGATACTTTTTGCCAGGGGTTGTATAATTAAAAAAGTGGAAATTTTCCTGGCATTTAAAAAAAAAAAAAATATCTCCATGAATATATGTGGTAGCCTCATAAAAATTTATACAGATAATGAAAAATATCTTCATAAACACGTGCTACAGCCAAAACGCATTTAAAGCATTGCTTTTTACAGGGTGATCCAAAATATTTTGTTTCTTTTATAATTTTTTACTTGTCCTTTTTTCTCTTTCAGGACACAACTTTTGATGAAATATATGAGGTATAATATGTCCTTTGCACTACCAAAGTTTCAAGATGATTCTTAAAGAAATTTTCTAGATATTTAACAAAATGTCTAAATTCGAAAGTGTCCAAATATTGAAGGGTAGATAGTGTATTTAAAATGATAATTATGCATTTCACATGTAAAACTTTAATATTTCGTCTTATTCCTTAATTAAAAATTCATAAAAAAATACATATTTTTTTTTTAAATTATTTTTACAAATTCAATTACATTTAATAAATAATTAATTTTATGCGCAACATTTATGAAACAGATATTTGTTTTAATCGCAAAGCATCATCTATTTTTATTTATTTATTTATTTATTTTTTTATGAAACAGATATTTGTTTTAATCGCAAAGCATCATCTATTTTTATTTATTTATTTATTTTTATTTATTTATTTATTTATTTTTTTTTTTTCGCATTAAAAATTAGATTTTAGGAAGAAGAATGCAGATGTAAATAAATTTATGTATGTTACTACCTACTTCGATATGTTAAGATGAGAAAAGAAAGCATTAAAACAAATACTGAGAATCAATAAAAACCTTTTACTTTAAATAGATAAATAGATAATAAGACTTCTTCACACACCATAAATTTTAAGCCAGCACAACCGGTTTCGAAAGGACGCAGCCTTTCTTCATCAGGTGCGAAAAACACGTGCTACTGCCTTGGAGGCAAAAGCAAGACTGAAAGCAGGGCAAAATCCAGAGGGGGAGGAGCAACACAAACAACCAATAGGAAGCATCATGCAGGACCAATCAGAGAGGAACACACATACACACACAAAAACAAAAGGAGGGAGGGAAGGAATAATCAATTAATTTTTTTAATTAATATTATACTAATAAGTAAATTTAATTTAATTTATTTATTTATATATTTTTTTAATTAGAATTATTTAATTATAACTATTATTATGTTATAAACATAATGAAGGAAATTATTTAATTGAATTAAACAAATTTTTCCAGGCTGTAGACAGCAAAGTGGAATCAGATTTTTCATTGACAATTTTATCACGGTTAAGGTAAATAGCTAAATTTTCCAAAAATTCCAGTTCGGAAACGCGTTTGGCATGAAAGATAATTTTGGCACTCTTAAAATTAAAACAATGATCAAATTCCCAACTGTACTTCGCAATAGAAGATTTCGAAATTTCTTGATTAACAACATACCGAGAATGTTCCCGTAAACGGCATTCAAGATTTCTTTTTGTTTGACCAATATAAGATAAATCACAATTATTACAAGGAACATTATAGATACCCCACTTATAAGGCTTTTGTTTTTTTGTTTTTTTGTTTTATCAATTTGCACTATTTAAGGGCATTTGGCATCTTTGTCTTAGCACCACGGAATGTTTTACATACAAGCTTGTATTTCCAATTAATATTTATAAATTGAACTATATTAGGTTTGTTCAATAAAATATATGTTCAGGGAACAATTCTTATGTTTTTTTACATATTTGAAATTTAAATTGCATTTTCTCAGTTAGCATTTTTTTTTTTTTTTTTTTTAATGAATTCACAATCTTCAAAATGCTGAAGCTTCTACAGATAATTAAGAAAAGATTTAATGTATATATATATATATATTGGTTGTTTATTAGAACCTATTTTCACGAATTAGGGATGGATTTTCTAATATCTTTAAAAGGAAAAATATTACAAATAAAAATATAACAGAAACCATGTTTTATTTGTAAATTTTTACATAAACATACACTTTTTTAATTTTTTTCCCCAAAAAACTGATTAATAAATTTTAAAATCCATTCCAAATAAAATTTGTCTAGATTAGAAATTTAGGAAAACATTTTATTCATTTAAGAAATAATTAGTCAATCAAAATATAATTAGAATTTAATATTTTTAAAAAGATATTTAAACAGTATAAAAGTTTCAATGTACACAGAGCTGATGTTGCCCGTAATTTTCTTCAGCACTGCTTTTGTACACTTATCTTTATTCCACTCAAATTTATAAACATATTATAAAAGGTTGTTATTTATAAATGGTGGTGGAGAATTAATAAAGACGACGGTGGTGGTGAAGTAGTTGAGGCCGATTTTCTATCTTTATTTCTATCTTTAGGTTCTTGTTGAATGTCTTTCGTGAAAGTGTCTTTGTTATGGATCCTAGACCGTATTCAAGCGAGTTTCTTAGAAAATCATGTAATATTTAGAGTAGCTAGGCCAACTAGCGTGACCTGAGTGCATACACAACACCCGTCTCCAAATTTAGAAAGCAGAACTTCTCGGCAATTGGTGAGGCTACAATATCTAAAGAAGATTATTGTTTGAAAATAGTGGTTTTTGAAAATACCCACTGTTTCAGTAATAAATTATTGCGCTATTTTAATCCTAATTCGTATCAATCCATACGTAGGTAATTATCGCGGAAACATTAACGAAATCGCCATCTAGAATTTTGGCGATTTCTAGTTTGCATTTATACTTGTTTTAAGCCCTATAAGGACAAAGCAGTGCTACAGGTCAGTGCCTCTAAGAAATTACCACTTCACCTGCCAATTTATACTTGGAAGGAGGGATGGGGTTTGGAAATGGGCTGTTCATTTTTACATAATATGAGCTGCTGTTTCCAGTGAAAAACTTTTTTGCGGGATGAAGTGGTTATATTAAGGGCGAAACAATCATGTACTTTATATTAATTTGATAATTTATGACCTAGAAGAAGAGCATAATTCATTATCAGGATAAAAAGCACTGAAGGTATATCCTTGACATAGAAAAATTCTGAAATACTTGTCTGGAGATGTAATTTTTCCGTGTCTGTAAATGATATAGCAATTTAGTTTAGACGATTTCTCGAACAAGATGGTTTCACCTGCTCTTGCTCTTGACATTGCTCTATGACATTTTAGTGAGAGCAGGTTTATTTCAAGAGAAAGGGTCAAAATAGTGATTTCAGTCTGCTTTATTTTTCATTGAAGGGATATGATATAATTATAGCTTTATAAATACCACTATAATGTCATTATAGATGAGTATTTTTCAGGTGCTTGTTTAATGACAGGCTATGTGGCAATAACTGTTTATAAGTAGTTTCACTTATACGTTTAACCAGTGTCTAAATAGTGTATAACTGAATATTGTGTAACTCTAGATTGCCGTAAATCTTAACAAAATCACGGAAGAAAATAATACTAGTTTTGAAATCATTTTTATCTTGTAAAAAGATTGTTAATATGTCATACTCCTATAATTCGAAACTGTATAAAAATAACGAGCTGTTGCGTTACAATCAGAGAAAACCAGGTGTGTTCGATAGAACCATTGGTACACTCTCGCCCTCAAATGTATTTGTGCATCGTATATAATAAACTAGTGTCGATTTATATAAAAGTTTTTATAAAATATATAGAATCCATTAAACTTATAACATATTTATTTATAAAATGATGTTCTAAAGATGAATTTCTAAAACAGTCCGCACTGAAAAAAAATTCTGTAACTGAAACTGGCATCTAGAATCTAAATTGTGGCTCTAGAAAAAATAGTTCCATGTCATTCTTATAAATTCGAGTCCCCTTTGAAAGCGAGTTCTAGAAGTCTATACTAGAATTCTAGAGTGTTTGCCTATATTCTCGAGGGCAAAGTTATTTAAAAATCTCTGCAAATAAATGAGACAACAAGAGGCGGGTTTAAGCAACTATAATCTTGGTTTATTATCCAATTCTAGAAAATCAAGCGAGAATTTCTCGCAATACAAAAAATTCAGACTATTCGGAATATTCAGAATATTGTTTCACCGTCTAGAAATGTGTACACTAGAAATTTTCGATTATTTCGTCTATTCAGTTTATTGGTGTGCCTTATGCGCATAGCTCAGAAATCTATATTTCTAGTTAAGGGATTTAGAATATGGTCCCTTATTCATTCTAGAGGAAGGCGGTATATATTTTTTCTCAGTGCGAAAAAGTTTTCAAACATGAAAAGAAACGAATAATTTTAATTTAAAATTAATTAGAAAATAATTTTATGTCTGGAGTCAAAATTGGTTACAATCTACTTGTGTCAAATTATATCGAACTATATTTAAAAATTTGTAGTCAATATGGATATAAAACACGAAAGTTGTGTAAAGCAATAAATGTGTTCTTATTCCATTACTTCAGAGATATTTTAAACTTATTTAATGGATCAGTTGTGCAGTGAGACAATCGCGTAATTTTTATTATTTTTTTTAATTACGATTCTTTTTTTTTTTTTTTTCACTTTTTAAAAATGTGTCACTTTATGCAAACTCGTGTAATGTGTTGTATTAAGTAAAAGTATCAGTTGAATTTTATAATGAAAAGTCTCTTTAAGATTTATAATTTTCGAATATTGCTACAAAGAGATATATTAATAGTTTTTTTTATCAACACACCCGACAATTTTGTGTATACATTTTGTTTCCTACAGTGATTTGATTTACATTTACCATCTAGAAACTTGCATCTAAATTATACTCACAAAATATTTAAAATTTATTTCAAAGCTTCACCAGAAATCTATAATTATGTTAAACCTTTAACGTTTATTTCACATTTTCAAAATAGCTATTAGACACATAGCTGATCGTTAATATGTAAAAAGAAAAAAAGAATAAAATTTTTAATCTTCACTGAGAAAAAATTCTGTGACTGACAACTAAAAATGAAATTGTGGTTCCAGTAAAAATACCTCTATGATATCCTTCTAAATTCTATTTCCCATTGAAAGCGAGTTCTAGAAACCTCTATTAGAATTCTAGAGCGTTTACCTATATTACCGAGGTCGAACTTATTTTAAAGTCTCAGCAAATAAATGCGAACAGAAGAGGCAAGTTTTAGCAACAATAAATCGAGTTATGACCCAACTCTAGGAAATATATCGAGAATTTCTCACAATATAAAGGATTCATAATATCGTTCTACCATTTAGAAATGTATAGACTATGAATTCTTGATCATTTCGTCCATTCAGTTTATTCGCTTACTTTATGCGCATACGTCGAAAATCTATATTTCTAGTTTAGGGAATAAGAAAATAACTAATTATTCGTTCTAGATGAAAGTGGTATATTTTTTTCCTCAGTGACTGAGAAATTTTTGGTTTGAAACATCTATTTCTTAATTTTATTAAATTCAAGTAACAATTAATTTAATTAAAAAATATCTTTGTAAGTAAATACTGTAAATTTTAAGAAAAAAAAAATTACAAAAGTTGTTTCAGCTCAAAATAATAAAACGACTCTTTATCAGGTAAAAAAAAAAAAAAAAAAAAACTAGGTGTGATTGCATCATAAACTATAAAAGGTAATTATAAAACTAAAGGTAATTATAAACTAAAAAGGTAATTATATCCATTTAATATTAACAGTCACCAAAATTTACGAACAAGACTACAAGAAACGTAATACTACCTGATTTTTTTTTTTTTTTTTTTTTTCCGCTATGTCATAAAAGTAAATTTTTTAAAAAATGTCCAGGACGAATTTTTGAAGTTGGAATTTAAAATTAGGTGGTGTATAATATGCATCACCACCCTCCAAAGTGTTAAAGCAACAATTATGCTCTGACGCCTACTAAATATTTTTTGCATTTGACTTCCTCTGAAACATCCCTTCTTAAATTTCGGAGTAATGCTGTTATCTAACGAATAGAGAAGAATCAAATGACGCCTACTAAGTATTTTCTGCATTTGGTTTCCTCTGAAACACCCCTTCTTAAATTTCGGAGTAGTGCTGTTATCTAACGAATAGAGAAAAACCAAATGACGCCTACTAAGTATTTTCTGCATTTGGCTTCCTCTGAAACATTCCTTCTTAAATTTCGGAGTAGTGCTTTTATCTAACGAATAGAGAAGAAACAAATGCTTAAAAATCGATTAAAACAAGGAAAATATATTGAAAAATTGTTGTATAAAAAATGTTACATGTTTGGTTTAGTGCAAAACCAACGAAAATTAACACATTTAACCAATGAAAGATACCTTTTAACCATTTAACCAATGAAGGAAAACATTTTCCGAAATAGTTCCCAAAAATAATTTAAAAGTTATATATGCACAATAACGTTAACACTTTTAAAACTACTCGTAAATATTACTTTAGCTACAATATAGTTGCCAGATTTTTGGACTTTACCGGAAAAATCAGTTTTCTACGATAATATATATCGCACAGAAAATTTTATTTAGTAATTGCACAGCAGCTTTTGAAATAAAAATCGTACGCAATTACTTTCAAAAACTAAATACATCAAAGATTACTATTTTGAAACAATGGTATCATTACTAGCGAATGCAAATCAAGTTAATGGGCTGTGATTGCGCGGGATAAGGCCGATTATAATAGGGTCCTAGTTTCAGGAAGAATATAATACGTAGGGATATTTTTAAGGGGTTATAGTCCGTATTCATGCTAATTTTGGAAAAAAAAAAAAAACAGGAGAAAATTCGTAGGACTGTGCAGACGAGTGCTACTTTGAGTAAAATTCGGCACCCCCCGTTTTTCAGCTTTTAGTGCAGAACCGCATGTTCTAGGTAGGATTCATAGCAAATAAGATTCGTAATTTTTTTTAAATGGTTTAAGTTTTTTTCAGCTAAGAAATTTAAACGGTACTTTAATTATGGTAGAACAACTTTTTAATAAGAATATTATTATCTTATAGATTAAATTAACGGAACAATTAGCAATAAAATATAAAAAGTAACGTTATTATTAGTATATATATATATATATATATATATATATATATATATATATATATATATATATATATTAATTAAGAAATTTATTTTTCAATAACATTCTTGCTACTTTTTCAGAATGCATCATTACAACACTGTCATGCTTTTTACCAAATGAAACACTATATAGTTGTTTCTTGAGTATACAGATGGTTTTCAATGGCAATTTATATATATATATATATATATATATATATATATATATATATATATATCAGTAGCACATAGATCGATTAATCGTTTCTTTACTTTTAATCTTTACTTTTCACTAATGTTCGTTTTGGCAACCTGTTTATTTCTACTATCCCTGTAAGAAATCGTTTACATGTGAACTTATTAAAAATACTTATTCCATGTTTCAATTTTGGTTTGGGTTACTGTTTAACCTAATTTCCTTTTTCATTTTGTTTTGTTGCAAGATAGAGACTTGAGTTGTATACTGCTTGAATTAGCAATACAGTTTTTCGACAGAGGTGCAAGTTTCCTGAATTGTGAACATTTCTGGTTTTCAGCATTTAAAATTCTATTTTTCATTTCATGAATTCTCTTTTCTTTTATCGCATCCTTTTGGTTAATTTATCTCTATCCATTTAAATTAATTGATGAATGTTTCTATTGGTTTAATGGTTTTTGCAAATTATCTCATCGTTAGGCTTATGTGTTATGTTTGTGTCATTTCTCTTCTGCGTAAGTACTTTAACATGTTTTTACTAATCAGTGTAAAAAAATTAAATTATCATCGTGACAATAATTTTATTCGAAATACATCTCATTTAAAATTTCATATGTTGGTATTTTCGTCTCTCTTTCATTTGCTGAGTGTTGCAAAGGAATTAAATTATTCAAATTATATATATATAATATACATTTAAATTTACTAATTTAAATTTAAACAAATATCTTGCATTAATTTGCCTTTTAATGTTTTTTAAACATCTAAATTTTTTATTAAATTTTCCAATTAATTACAGCAAAATATGGCGCAAAGTAGCAGTTCTGACTTTCTAAAAGCTATTTTAATTAGAAATTATATCAGTTTCTTCGTATAAGCAAATAAAAATGTTGAAAGTTAAATATTCTTAAATTTGTTTACTATGATTGGTGTCGAAAAATATACTTTAACTGACATAATAACTAATTGTCCTACAAAATCGTTTCTTTTTGAATTTTATCTACAAATTTGAAGAATTTAGTACACCCTGATACAAAGGCTTTTAAACTGCTATTTTCTCACTGTTTAAAAGAAAAATTAAACAAACCATAACAAACTTGTGCACATTTTTTTCTTCCATCACGTACAAAAATTAATTTATACACTTCATACTTTAAAAGAGTTAAATAAAATCGATATAATACCTTTTTAAAAGTTTAGACACTGTGAAGAATTTTTGTAACTTTTGAAACGTGATGTCATGGTGTATGTTTTTCAATTAACAAGCTCTTCTCATATATAATGCGTTCTTATTTCAGATACATGCAAAGCAAATTTGTCTATCTTTCTGGTATTTGATGATCGGTAGAATTACGCAGAACTTGAAATGAAGAATTTAAACTAAAAATAATATTTAATTTAGAAATTTATTTATCAACCTTGAAAGTTCATTCAGAAAATTTTGGAGTGGAAGGCTGATTTTTTATACCAACTATGTGAAAAATACCAGAGCCGGGAATCCAACCCGGGCCTGCCGCTTTTACGGTTTATAAATAAATTTCTAAATTAAATTAAAATTTCGTGGTCTGTTGGAGTTGTGCCATGAATATTAATGTCACTTGATATAGCTGTGTTTACAGACTCAGTAACTTAGCCAACGAATGTTATGTGAGAAATTCCTAGCTGGTAATCAGCCAGGGTGCTCATTGGTTTGAGCATCCGCACGTAAAGCGTAAGGCCCGGATTCGATTCCCGGCTCTGGAATTTCCCTCTCGATTATTTATTGGGTTTCTATTACTTACAACACCCGAACACAAAAGTTTAGATACTGCTGCTTTTGTCTCTGTTTTAAAGAAATATTGAATAAATCATAGAAACTAGTGCACATTTATTTTCTCACACATCCTTTCTGTACACAAATTCATCCTTGAGTATCACTTTACATTGATTTAATTTATTAGTATTGCTGCCGGCGTCTACGTTAAGCTTCCAGTAATTTTTAACACAAATCTTTTATAAATTTTTATAATATTTTTCATATTAAGTAAAATAAAGTTTTCTACACAATTAAAATATTTAAAAAATCGTAAAAATTGGCAGCTATGCGTTTGGTGTACTTTTGAGTCACTTATAACTATAGGAATTTGTGCCACGATATCAGCAATATCGCGGAACAAATATCACAACGATATCGCAAAAACTAAATTGTCGTATTCGTTTGTCGAAATTGTCAGAAATAGTTTCTATATATATATTAACTCAGACAATATTTTGAATTTTTCGTAAACGCATTACCATAGCCTCCTAAACTAGATGCCTGTCGCGTGTCTCGAAAACTTGACAACAGTTGAAGCGGTAGACAGCGCCACCTGGTACAGATTGCGCGACTTTTTTATTCAACTGCCACTAATAATTTTAAGAAGTGCTATGTGATATATAAAATCTACGTTTCTTCGATTCTATTCGCCTTTTATGTATATCATATCCTACTTTTAAAACTTTTTGGTAGCTGTTGAATAAGAAAGTCGCGCAATCTGTACCAGGTGGCACTGTCTACCGCTCCAACTGTTGCCAAGTTTCCTAGCCACGAGACAGGCATCCAGTTTAGGAGGCTATGGCATTACATGTAAAATTTCTTTTATTCTGAACGCTTCTAACACTCTTCTAAGCCTTTGTTTGTGACTGATGATCTTCCAGATCTTATTTTTGCTTAACGCACTTGCTTTGTAAAGAAAACTAGTAAATAGACTTCTTAGACATATTTAAAATACCGCATTTTCCGGCGTATAATCCGTAGGTTTCCTAAACCAGTTTTGCACTAAAATTTTTAATTAACCCATCAGTCCATTTTTAAAGGAATCTTTGTTTCTTACCTTGTTTGTAAATTACATTTTCTAGTGAGAATTTGATTCATATGGCCTGCGGATTATACTTCGAAATATACTGTAATCCCAATTTTGTCAACTTGCTTACGTTTCTATTTCACAATCCTTACTTCATACACTTCGAAATAAATATGTTTCGATTGCAGCATCTTAAACGTTCGTTAATAGATTTTTTTTACCAAATTTATCACATGCGTGAATATATATATATATATATATATATATTTTTTTTTCTCTTTAAAGAATTGAAAATATGAAGGAAAAATCTGTTTTTCAAAAATCTCTCTGATGCTTTAGAGGATTTTGGAAAGCAAGATCTTATCTGACCGTTTAAAAAAAAAAAAGACTCTGCTGTTTTTCTACAGTTTTGTGCAAATGGGAGGGGGAGGGGAGGGTGTTAGATTCTTAAATATATACTACGAGTATTATTACTGGCTCATTTTATTTTTTCTTCCTTAAAATATCTGTCTTAATGTATCGATAATAAAATGTTACGAGATTACATTTTAAGAGTTCATCAGGTCCCCTTTAACTGTTTCAGTACCAATTTTGATGAACGATGTAGGTTGCAGATGTTATTTTCAAGTTTTGTGGTTGTCCTTCGATTGATGCAGGTGCGTTTTACCAATTATGAGACATTAATTGGTGATTTTGTGTGATTATAAAACGAATGTCATTGCCAGTGTCAAGATATTCGTAGATAATTATGGTTTTAAAAAGTATTGCTTCATACTTTTCATTTTCGCTCCTACTTTAAAGAGTTTATAGAAACCTTGATCATAAATAGAATAAAATAATCGTATTCCTAAAAATTTGCATGAAATTGCTTATTATTCTTTTCTTTTTTTAATGAATTATATAAGTAAACAAAGGAAGCTGAGGCAATGTTGGAAATTTTTCTAGTAATAGTTGATAATTGACATTCAAAAGTTCAGTTAAAAATTATACGACCTATACCTCTTTTTTATTGGCACGAATAAAATTGTATAGATACTTCTATGTTTAAGTGTTTAGTATTGCACTTATATATTAAACATAGGTTAATTTACGTGTTTTTAATAGGTGATATCTGCATGTATGTGTAATTGTGTAAGCTTATACAGATTTTAAAGTAATTAACATGCATATATTGAACAAAATTAGGAAAAAACACAACATTGTGTTAATTTTCAGTAAATGAAAATGCACAAAAAATTTGAGGATTATAATTTCGTTATAAAACACTCACATTTTTAATTTAGTTTTTAATTTAAGATTTATTCCTATATGCATATACTATTCCATTTATATTTGTTATTGTCTAATGTATTATACTCTCTTATTCATTTCAATTGGTCTAAATTCCATCAATTATTTGATTCCTAATTCTACATTAATCTAACTTTTATTACTATTGTTTGCTATTATTTATTTATTAATATCATTTTTGATATCATCAAACTCCTTTTTGACATTAAATATATTTACTTGTTTTGTTTAAATTTTCAGATTACCATTAATTATTTGTACAGAAAATACTTACTTCTACTTGTGATGATATGATTCATAACTTTTAATCTACTTCATCTTATCATTAAAAAATTGCACTTTTAAATGTTTCACAGTTTTTTTTATATTTTAATGTTCAATCATTCATTTATTTTTTTTTCTTTACCTGATTAACTCTCTTTCTCTCTTAAAGTTGCTTCTATATTTATTTTCTTACATTTATTAAGAAATAAATTTCGTCACTTAAGAAGGTCCGGGACAACAAATTTTCGGTTTTATTATTTATTGATGAATTGCTGTAATTATTTTTTTCTGAAATTGAAGCTTTTTTGACGATGAAGTTGAGCAAGAAAGGATCTTTAAAAAAAAAATAATAAAATTTTAAAAATTAAAAATTGAAAAATCTTTGATAAATTTAAAATTTGTTATATCTCATGAACTAATGGCTCAATTTACAAACTTTTTCCACCTTTACATACAGAAAGGATTTATCTTCAATTTATCTTCAGGATTTCTGATTATAATAATAATTTTTTTAAATATTAATTTTAATTTGAAAAAAGTACTTATTTCATGCATAACTTTTGGATTACCAAAAAAGGTTTGCTCCTAATTAAAAATCCCGAAGACAAATTGAAGATAAATCTTTTCTGTATATAAGAGTGGAAAAAGTTTGTAAATTGAACCATTAGTTCATGAGATATAATAAATTTTAAATTTGTCAAAATTTTAAATTTTAATTTTTTTAAATTTTATTAAAATTTTACTTCAAAGTTCATCGTCAAAAAAGCTCCAATTTCAGAAAAAATAATTACAGTAATTCATCAATAAATAATAATAACAAAAATTTGGTGTCCCAGACCCCCTTAATTCATCATAAAGAAATCATTTTTTAACAAATAATAATAATAATTAAAGTAAAAACCCTTTATCGTGGCAGCTAAGAAAAAAATTCACTATCAGTACCTTCTCCGTTTCAGTAAACTTGGTCCTTTAAGGAAAATAAAATTATTTTGAATTTCTGTCCTAGTCATTTTTTGTTTGGTAGAAAAGTCATTTAATTTCCCTTTACAAAACAGTCTGTGATTAGAACAATTTTATAATGAATATTCACGTGTCTATCTGTATTTAAAATGAAATTAACGACATAATTGCTTTCAGTTTTCATAATTTATTATCCTTTATGTAACTGTAATAACGATGCAAAGTTGTGCAGTATAAAAATTGTTTTATTATAATTCATTTTTGAACGAAGTTCATTTAAACGAATTAGAAGATATCACTAATAAATTCAAAACACTATGACTTTTTTTTTTTTTTTTTTTTTTTTTTGGGGGGGGGGGGGGGGGGATCATGAAACATTGACTCGACTCAAAGCGGATTCCGAAGTACTACGAACATCCATGTCGGAAACAAGTCTCCAACGAGTTAACCCTGAATCTGAAAGCCAAAGCGCTGACCATTCATCCACCGGATAGGTTTAATTTATTTAACATAATTTAATTCTATCCAAATAAAAGCAATCAGCAGAATTAATAGAATTTTTGTCGTTTTGTTATTCTAATAATGTAGTTTAAAAAACAATCGAGATTCAACAGCTCTTTCCTTAGATTTTTAAGTGTACTGCAGGTATCACTCCATGATTGATTGGTATCTATTCATCAGTTCCAATATCGGGCGAACTGGTCTCACAAATAATATGTTCGTTTGTATATTAGAACTTACTTCCACTGCTGTGATGCAGATTGTCACATATTATATTGTCGCCTAGATAAAATATTTGCTTAGCTGGTGGTTTCCCGGGAACTAAAATACTTGGCGAAATCATACCAGCATTCACTAACAACGGTCAATAAATTACTCGTTGTTTTTTTAAAAATATACATATTAATATTCCTAACGTACTGCAACCATTCTCTATCTTAAACTTTGAACTTGGCGTCTATAATTAAACGCCAAATGCATTATAATTTTTTTTTTGCTCCAGTTTTGGAGCTCACACTTTTTTACTGACTCTCGCTCAGAATGTAACTTAAAAAAGATTAGGGCTTGGGGCCCGGATTGGGCCCCGCTACTGTTTCCCCACTCTATGCTTAAAAATTGGTACTGTTATTACATCTATTGTCACGTCACAAATTAGTTTCTTTGGAATACGCAATAAATTTACCTGAAATAATATATTATCTCTTGGATCCGTTCTTGGGTAATCTGTTTTCATCTTTAATTAATTTTAACTTGACTTTTTTTCAGATTATTCTTAATGGCCTATGCAATAAGATTATCTTTTCAACAGTTAATAAACTTCATCAGATATTGTGAAAAATCACCATGACAACTGCATTTTTCTGACGACAAAAAGAACGACTTACACTTTACACTCCTAATTTCATGTGTTAAGTTTTCTGTTTTTTTCGCTTTTAACGCTGTCTCCGACGGGAAAAAATACAGATTTAAAAACAATTAAAAGACAATAAGTATTTAGAAGCAAAGATTATTGGATAATTAATTATCATGAAAAACTCTTAAAATCGTTATGATGCCGAGCACAGAAAAAGCTACAAACTTAGATCTTAACAATATGCTTTTTAATAACTCCTTATATCAGAGAAATGATATACATGAATTGAGAGTTTTTAGATTTTGTCCACACTATGTTTAACTACATTAAAATCATTTGCTTACGTTTGATGATTGCTTGGATAAGTTTTAGCTCAGTAAATCAGCATTAGCTTTGCAAAAATGGCAGATCAAGAAGCCCCCATACTTTCTTTTCATTTCCTAAACTCATCGACCTAACAATATTTCATATTATGTCGTTATTTTAATAACACAGGCCGACATGTAAAATTTTGATTTTATAATTTTGGCTGATCTTTATGTTTTTTGGTGTGCTGAAACCGAAAATGAAACCAGTTTTTTTCTATCACGTATAGGTTTTTGTCAATACAGGGTGCCTGCCTATACAATTTCTTCCATTACTCTTGCACCAATATAATTATATTGTAAGTTTTATAGTATATTTCCATGATTCATTAATCACAGATGCCTATTATTATAAATGTGAAGCACTAGTGCGACTTAAAACCATATCAACCAACCAACCGACCGATTGTTATGATGGTATATGTAAGAAATCGTGTCGGTAAGCACCCTGTATTGACAAAAATCTATACGTGATAGAGAAAAATGGGCTCCATTTTCGGTTTCAGCATATAAAAAAAACATAAAGATCAGCTGAAATCATTAAATCAAATTTTGTCAACTTCATTTTTGTAGGCCTGTGTAATTTAAGTGGCAATACTTAATGCATTAGAATTATGGCCTAAAATATTTATAATTTACAATATTTGTAATAAGATCCACCTGTCGTCGATGAATACCCAAATGGAAGTACCCAGGAAAGACCTTTCTGCAGGCAGTGGGAAACTGGACCCGATGCAGTGCGGGCAGAAAAAGAGCTGCTGTAGGCAGCGGGTACTCAAAGCGAGATCTGGAGGAATTTCAATGTATTTTTTTTAGTTTTTATTTATAATGTGATGTAAATATTAAATACTAATCCAATTCTTTTGAAAATTCGTTTAAATATAGTGACCAACGAAGCGGGCGTAGCCTGCTAGTAAATAAATAAAAACTATTTTCTTAAATTGATTAAAATATCCCACAAAATTATTTCTTCCTAAATCCACACTGTTCCTCAAATGTATTCAAAATAATAAATATTTTGAATATCTTCTTTGAATAACAGCTTGCTAACGAAACAAACCTTTAAAAGAATGTTCCCTGGATGGTACAATTATGTATTCCTTAATTGAATAATAAATGGAAAAAAAAAAGCGTAACATCCATCTTCCTGAGATGCTTTGTCAAACAAATAAGTGCAATATTTCTCCTACTGTTCCGTTCGACACACCTATATCAATGCAACAGTTATATTTTATTAAAACTATGTCGGTTTTACTTTCTATAATATAAGTTTACATGGGTCTGGCATTTCCTGCCGTCAGACCGTTATGACAATGTCATGTTCATGACCGTTACATAAGAGTGCACTCTACGGTGTATTTCACAGAAAAAAATAAAAAAATAAAAATAAAAATAAATGAAACTCATAAAAAACGGGATGTTGCTTAGGTACGCGCTTTTCTCAAGATGCTTTAAAAATAACTATCTCAAAAAAGTTTTAGGAATTTTGGTCTGATGATTTCTTTAATAGTTCTTAAATGTGTGGGTACAATATGATAAGTTGGCAGAAAAAAAAAATCTTATCGCTTCATGGCAAAGAATAATTGAAATTCATGAATTGAAAATAGATTACTATTTTGATATTCTTTAGATTTTTTTAACTGATAAGGTATTATTAAAAAGATCTAAACATGGAAATTATGGTGATTTTAAATAGTGTATGGAAAAGGAGTATGCATTTGTTATAAATTCTTTCTTAGGTTCATAAAGTCATTTTGCTTTATATACATTATTTAATTTGCAAAATGAAGTCTGAAATTGGTTTTTGTTACGCATTTTGTAGCTGAGTCATTTAATTTTTTTCTGATTAAGTTTTCAGCGATATATTTTACTGAAAAAATCGTGAATCTTAAATAAGAGATTTTAAAAAATAATAAGCTTCTCCCGCAGCGAGTAACAAGTATATATTTCCAGCAGTGTTGAGCATAATTGATTAAAAAGTAATTGAATTACAATTGATTTACAATTAAATTAGAATTATAATTATTTTACAGTCAATCGGTTAACAAGTAATTGGTTACAAATAAATTAAATAAGTGATTCAATTTATTTGTAATCAATTACTTGTTAATTGATTGACAGTAAAATAATTATAATTGTAATTCAATTACTTTTTAATCAGTTATGCCCAACACTGATTTCCAGAGCTGCAAATTTTAATTTATTCCTTAGCACGGTTAGTATTCGCCTTTTTTTTTTTTTTTTTTTTTTTTAACACCACTTTCTTTGTACAGTAATTTTATCTAATATGTAATTATGGTTAAATAAGAAGATAATTGTTCTTTAAAAAGCAGTTAAAAAAAAAAGAAAGAAAGAAAAAAGAAAGAAAGAAAGAAAAAATGACATATATTAATAATGCTACGAAATAAATGAAATAGTTGGCAGTTCTGCAGTTATCAAAAAAAAAAAAAAAAGAAAAAAGAATAAGAAATAGCTGTTTTATACAGCACCCATTTCATCGATCTCACCAATATTTGCTTAGCGGATCATGGGATAGCAGGAACAATTTCCGTATAATTAGTAACTATGCAAATAAGATTTTCAATGATGATTATTTTGCGAAAAACATTTTCCATAAGGCATACGCTGAGTCTATATTAATAAAAAAAAAAAAAAAACAAGTGTATAAGATAATACTTTCAAACTTTCTCGAGTATCATAAAATTTGATGCAGAAATTGGGTTTCATACATACTTTAGTAACTTAAATTATTTCAACTGTTGTTATCTGTATTCAAGCACATCATTTGGCCTTGAAATTTTTAATTTTCGTTTAAATTTATGAATCTGAAATATTGTAAAGCGAAATCATAATTAAGCAAATAAATAATTAAATAAATAAATGATGTAAAAATATTTATAGGTGTGAGTCATTATGGGGGAAAACATGTTAGAATTATATTATAATTAATTCAGTATGTACTGCAATAAATACCAGAAGCATCATAGTTTCAAAAAAAAGAAAAGAAAAAAGGCTTTCGAAGAATCTGCACTTTAAAGTTTAACTTAACTTTCTAAACATTTCTTTTACAAAAAAGATTTCAAATGCTTCAGTAAAAATTTTGTCAATAAACGAACAGTTGTTGTTTCTCAGTTGTTTTATTTAGTATTATGTAATGAGAAAAAATATTGACGCTACTAAATTAAAAAGAAAATTTTCATATTGTTTTAAATTTAAAAAGTTTTCTAATCAATGACTGTCAAAAACTGAAACATACTTTGTTACATTATTTCTTTTATTCGTAACTAATATCTAAAATTTAAAAATGCATTACATTTCAAAAAGAACGTAAAATGTAATTTTACTTATACATGCATTTGAATAAACGACTATTTTGTGCGTTTTAATTTTAGAAATAAACCATTGAATTTTTACGCTTCTGTTGGATTTTTTGCTTGAAACCAATTCACTTAAAAAAACTTTTCATAACGTTTAAATTTGGTACTTTAGTATTTTATTAATAATTGTTTACATTTAGTTTAATCTTCGACATAAGCAATTAAACGTCTGACGTTTAAAAATTGTACGGTACAAGTCTAACGTTCTTACTCATATAGTACAGTAGGTAACAAAAGTATCCGAACACTAGCAAAAATTCCTATGTAAAAAAAGTAGAGTTAATACTGTTTTGTTAAATAAGTCCTTGTCGAATCATTGTCTTAGTCAGTCTAAGAACATAATTCGACAAGGATTTATTTAACAAAACAGGATTAACTTTACCTTTTTTACACAGGAAATTTTGCTAGTGTTTGGATATTTTTGTTACCGACTGTGCATGTGGAGTACAAGACATCTCTGTAACACCTTGCAGATGTTCTATGGCTATCTATGGTATAAGTGATACTGTAAAATGGAGCTTATTTTGACATTGAAATAAATTTATTGAATTACAGTTGAAATAAATTTAAATAAAGCAGACTCGCATAATAAACAAAGTAAACCCATATGTCGCTTAGTCGATAGCATTCTAATAAATCCCTCAACCAAACAGTTTTTTCCAAAAGCTTGATAAAATAAGTTTACATCATATTGAATGTAACTAGTTCGTAAAACGTCCTTATAGAGTACAGTGCAACTCCGCTTTTGCACTTTCCACGGGATGTAACGTGGAAAGCTTAAATTGCGGGAGAGTGGAAACGGCGGGAAATAACTTTTTATATATAACTGACTACCAATAAATAGATAATATTATAAAAAAAGTTTGCTACTTACATAGTTATTGTATTTTATTTTAGACAACTAATTAATTCTTAGAAAGGCTTTTGAGAAGTGACAACCAACGTCTGTGTATCCAATATCAAAATAAAATAAAATAAAATAAGATGCATATATATATCATACGATGCATGGACGTACTATCAGTGCATAATAAAATATAACACAAACGTACTTACAAAAACACTGTTCTATTTTTAAACAGGAAAATAATAATAATAATAATAATTATTATTATTATTATTATTATTATTAATAAATATATAAATAAATAAATAAACATCCCAAACACCGAAATTGTCCAAAAAATAAAAATAAAGTATAATAATAATAATAATAACAATAATAAAAGGTCCAAAATTGTTTTCTGCTTTTTATTATTATTATTATGGATGATTCCTCCCCCCCCATTCTTATAACTTATAGAGCCGCGAGAAATAAAAACATGAGTATAATTCGCTGTTAAACCTGCTTTCACAGTGTAAATAGATCAGCTAACGACTCTAATATTGGTGCATTATTTATTTTTTCTCGAGCAGAGGGAACGAATATTAACTTTACGAATTATATATATACATATGGTGCCAACTTCTACGGTTTTTTAACAACAGTATTTCTTTGTTAATATATATATATATATATATCATATTTAATCGCAGAAAACTTCTAAAAACTTATTAAAAATTTCGATTAAAAATTTTTAGTAGCAAAAAAAAAAAAAAAAAAAAAAAAAAAAAAAAAAAAAAAGGTACAAGTTGGCAGCTATGTATATAACTTATATTATTAATTAACTATTATTATATAGCTTATATTATTAATTAACTTAACGAATATTAACGAACGAATTTTTGCTCTGATTGAATCCGTCCCTCAAATGCTTTTTCCTTTTTTTTTTTAATTAATTCATGATATGTATTTCCTTCATATTCGCTGCAAATGTCAGAGTAAATACCATGTAATTCAAAACCTCGTTAACGTAAAAGTGAGGGTTGGCATTCATTGCAAACATAAGAAAAATGAAAGGGTCTAAAAAAGAAATTGAAAATTGCGGGGAAACGTAAATTCGAGAACGTAACAGAGAGGTTAAGCTGTATATCGAAAGTAATGTTAAATTATCGTAAAATGTTAAATTATGTAAAAGGAAAAAAAAAAAAAAAAGTCTAACTTAACGTGACAAAAATGTCCTAAATAATAGATTCTACATCCACATTAAAGAAGAAGAAAAATCTGTGGCATAGACATATGTATAAAAATAAAAATCAAGACGTAAATAGAAAAAAAAAAAAAAAAAATATTTTAGTGAATAATTTAATTTGGATTAAATATTTTATAGAACATGTTATTTGAAATATCTATACTGTAGATAAATATTATGAATTTGAATGGTTCCAAATGTAGCATTTAATTTTTCAGCAAACTTATTGCTAAGTGAATAAAATCTGCAAATTTTCGAAATCAAAGATATAGAAAATGATAAAATTAATATATTTAAAGGGAAAAATATATTTAAAATACTTTTACATATTTTTGCGAAAGTATGATGGAGAGTGAACACAGTAATGGTAAAACATACATTCTTAGTGCTAACTTAAAATTCTGTGAGGAAGTCTGTCTCATTTGTTCACTTATTATTGTAGATGGTAGATATGGTAGATGTGGTAGGATGATAATGTATAGCTGGAGAATATTGTTGTTGACAATTGTAGAAATTATTCCAACTTTAATATTTGAATATACAGATGAACTCCACTAAAATATAAATAAATATTAAATAATACATTTATGGTTAAAAACTTTGGAAGAACTAATGTCCTGAACTCGGTACTAGCGGGCCTTAATGAAAAGGGGGTCACCGAAGCAGGAGAGCTATCCCCTCCGTCGAGGATCAAAATTGTGATGGCATGTTTCCGGACCATCCTCAGGGGTATGTCCCAGACTGTCGCCAATTACCCATAGCACAGTAATAGGTACCCTGAATAGAGAGAGACTGGACGTTGAACAAATATGGCGGACGTTCGTTCAAAAAACAATCGATCGCCATGGAACGTAATTTAATTTTGCCAGCGTCTGACAATTTTCTTTTAATTAAAATCTCGATAAAACATTTTTATTTATCTTTAGAGAGCCTTATAGAGGGCCATTTGAAACTCTGCAGAGCGTAATGGTATCACATATAACAGCTTGAACAAAGAAAGGCGGATCGGCTGGCGGGTTAATGTCCAGTCCCTTATCATGTAGGCTCTCTACACAGTACTAGTGCTACGTTAAACATAACTAACCAACCAATTAACTTTAATGAAAATCTGGTTCTGTAAATAGAGAGAGAGAGAAAGAGAGAGAATTTTTTTTAACAAAATTAACTGAGTGTTTATAAACAAATCTCATATCTTTGAATAAGTAATTTTGCTTATGAATGTGTCATGTATAATCGTTATATAGGAACTTAAGCCGACTGATTTTGAAAATAAACCTACTTATCTTTTATCCAAACTACTTGTCGTAGATGATAGATTTGACAATCCTTTATGTTCTTCTGCTTTTTAAAACGGCGATCTTTAAAAGAACACGCAATTTTAATGATATGATATTATGATGCCAATGACAGACTCAATAATGGTCATCATCATACCATATTTCGCAAAAAAACCCGATCCATCACAAAACAACGGATGCGTCTCTATACAGTCACAGAATTCGACCCTCTCCCAATAATTAAATCAACAAAATGCGATTACGGGGAATGCAAAAAAATTAAAAAAGGGACATCCTAATACTATCTGCTGATCTTTTCTCTCTAATACACTTCCCAAGTAAGTCAGTCTGCACAAACCGTTGAACCCATCGCAACTGCATTGAGATAAAAGAGGTAGATTGGAAATAGATGGATGAATAGGAGAATAATGGATATATGAGCATATAAAGAGGGGGAGAGCGATGATGGGAGGATTACAGTCAGCAAACCAGGGAAGACAATTTCCTGTCAAATGGAAGTAAGGAAAAGGTAGTGCATGTTTTTGGACGACTGCATATTCCCAAGGCCGACGAACGGATCAGAGGTTGTTGACAGAATATGAAAAAGAAACAAATGAACAAAACTGAAAGTAGTGTTGCAGGTTTTGAAACTAATGATGTTAAAACGCCTACGGTGTACAGGATCTATTTTCATGCCGTAATCAGGAATGAAAGCAATAAACAGACAGCCCACCACCTAAGGAACGTTTATCTCCTAGTGCTTAAGATACAATAGACCCAAAAAACCGCAAGTGTTACAATCACTAGAAACAAAACTTTCAGGTTCTTTTACGTAATCCACAAATTTCAAGCATTAAGACAAAGGTTAAGGTCAAGTAGAGCGTAACCTAGACGATTGCCCGAAGCGCGGACAGTACTGTCTGTAATATGGAGCTAGATTAAGGAAGTTATATCTCAGTTTAAAAGCAAATGGAATGTTGAATCAAATTTATAGTGTATAAAAAAAATAAAAAACAGGAATTAATAATAAATTAAAATTAAAGAATAAAATGTACTACAAACAAATAAGCTATTTAATAAAAAACTTATTCAAAATTCCATTTTCTATATTCATATCCTTAAACAAAATTTCAGTAATAGTATTAAAAGGATATCCAAGGTCTATATTTTACAGAATTACTATATTCAAATAGTAATGTCTGTCATACCTAAAAATCTTGGAAGTTGTTATTTTCGAAAGTGTCAGACCGTAAATTTATGTTTTATGTAATGGTCATTATTATTATTTAGCTTAGCTTTCATAGTATATTTGTGCAATTTCATTAGAAAATAATAGTATTTTTTCAAAATTATTTTATAAATTATAGGAATTTACGATTTAATAACCGATAGAAAAGCATGCTATGAATAATAAAGAGCTTCCAAAATACACGTAATCCAAAATACACATGATTATACTACTAAATCTGCTACCGAACTGCTAAAATACGTTTGAATAATAGACATGTTAAATATATCAATGTTACATATAACCAGCTTTTTCAAATGATATGTGATTACTAAATTATCAAAAGTAAGGTGAAAGTCATTCTTAAAAAAATTATATTATATTATGTATAAAACGAAGAAGAAGAAGGGGAAAAAAAATACTAACTTTGCTCCGCAGATATCGGTAAAACTGGCGATTCTGCAGTATTAGAATAATTGACATTATGCCCAGTTATTTATTTTCTGTTTCATTCTTGCCTACTTGTACTTTCATATTGAATTCTTTTATTTACTGTAACAGTAAATAAATAAATAAATAAGTAAATAAATCTGACATGCTAACATGTGATTTACTGGAAGAATACTTACTATAAACCAATATTTTAATATAAATTATGCAACTTCCAAAAAGAATAAAAGAAAATTTAAAATCATTAACCACTTTTAAGTATAAAAGCCAAATACATAGTCTTTAAGAATTAGATTGTAGGGGTAACGTAACCAGAAATTTCATCGGCATAAATAAAGCTCTAAAATTATTAAACGTCGATTATGGTCGGAATATGAAACTACTCAATCCATGAACTTTGCTCAATGCTCTAAGCATGTAACAAGTAAATTTGGCATTACAATTGGTACATCAAAATAGAAAGAGATATTAGCTTTTGTAATTAATTTATAATAATATAATTCATATTTCAACAATTACATTAAATAAAAATTAAACAAAATACTTATTATTAAAAAGTATTAAAAGCTAAAAAGTACTGTAAAACACGACATTTTTTATTAAAATCAAATTTTCAATATTTAAAGAACAAAGCTTTTCGCCATGAGTTACATGGCATCTTCAGGTCAAATAGAGCACTTTAGTAAACAGTAAAGAGAACAATCAGCCAGTGGCGGATTTAAGGGGGGGCTAGGGGGCTGAAGCCCCCCCCCCCTCCCAAAAAAAAAGTACTGACATTCACAATTGACTATTACAGTTGTAAACTTTTCTTTGATCTCGAATAACACCTTGAACAATCTTAGCCCCCCCCCCCCCCAAAAAAAAAAAAGTTAAGTTACGACTCCTGGTGATGGTTGCAGATATAAGAAGCTTGACAGAATATAAGAGCTTCTTATATCTGTAATCATCACCAAGAATCGTAATATATATAGCTGACTGTTTCTCTTTATTCTTTACTAAACTGCTCTGTTTGACTTGCAGGTGTTATAAAACTCATGACGAAAAACTTTGTTCTTTAAATATTGTAAATTTGATATTTATAAATAATGACGTGCTTTAAAGTGTGTTCCTAGCTTTTAACGTTTTTTTTATAATAAGAATGTACAAGTGTTTTTAAAAAACTCAATTTATGAGGATATGTTTTAATAAAACAAAACACTATTTGATGTTTCATCCAGCTTTTCAACAATGCATTTTAATTAAAGGAGAAACTTCGTACTAAGAAAATAATCTGGTGTGTCACTCACACGACTTTCTTTTACCTTAAAATTTAATAGTACCAGAAACACAGATTGGAGATTAAGGGGTGAGATAACGAGTACTGTTATATAAATATACGTTAAAACAATTCAAATTAGACTTCGAAACAGTTTTAGTAAAAAAAAAAAAAAAAAAATGTGCTGGGAACAATGCCCCCCACTGTTTGATTCATCCCACTGTTTGATGATTGTACTTAGATAGAATCCGATTATATAGAATCCAAATCTGTTCATTTAAAATTTAGAAAACTTTTACATGTACTATTCCTTGAAACTTATCAATCATAATCAAAATTTTCTACTAACTTACATTAACTACAAAATACAACATTTGAATTGCCTGAAGTTGTTTATTTTTCTCTGATAGGAGACAGAGATAAAGATAAAACGTTAAAAACTTAACTTCGGTATTCAGAAAACCTCAAAACATGTAAATAAAAAAAAAAAAACATTATTTACCGTATAGTTCTGAGGAATTTTTTTCAATTTCTGAGCAGTTATCATGGACATGGTAAAATATTATAGTAAAGCACTTCCATTATTTACATTTAATAAAAAAAATGCTTTCACATTAAAAGTGGCAGCCTTGTATACCTTCTAAAAGTTATGTTCATACCGCATAGTGCTCATAAATATAATTCTACAATAATAATACACAGCACAACCTGAAATACACTTCCATAAGTTTTCAAGTACTGTCCCACAACAATTTACCTCTTTTGTGTAGCCCTGTAAACAAACGGTGGATGATTTTAAAACCATATTCTACATAATACCTGCTTTTATGCATATAAAAATATACATTCGTTTCATTTGGTTTAGTGCAGCCTACACTCTACTTACATACAATTTCCCCCATAGACGTAATGTATTTGAATTCTCTTGGATGCCCCTGTACACGAACCAGTTACTTGATCTCAACGAAAAGTTTAGTGTAACATGATACATATTTAGAATACCAAATTTGGACTTTCTGCTATAAATTGTTTTTGAGATATATTGAAAACAGTCACACAGACTATAACCGCTAAAAACATGATTATTTGATTCAGGGGACCTCGAAACGTACAAATATAAAAAAAAAAATTCAATTTCGAAATATAGACCCAAAAGCAATACTTTCTCTACCATGTATATGGGGTAAGAGAAAGTAAATAATATGGTGAGTCACTGACACGACATTCGTTTACCCTCCATCACAATACTATAAAGATAAGTTTCAGGTTAAGCTGTAAGATCAATATTGTAAGATAATAAAATTAAATCTGCTTTTAAAATAATCTAAAATAGGTTTACTAACAGTTTTATTTGACATATAATTCTGCGTTGGTGTGTGTGGGTGGGGTGGGGGGGGGGGCTTAACCTTCCCGTTCAAATATAATACCAACATTTATTTCTTAAAAAAGTTAAGATTGTTATTAATTCGTCTTCAGAGTTTCCTACTTTGATATAATTTTTCAAGTAGTAACCTAATTTGAACTTGAACTTCTAAATACCAAATTTGAATTACCTGCAGTTATTTGTTTTGAAGTTATGCTGATAACAAATACACAAACAGGCCAATTGCTAAAAATTCATCTGCCCTATTCAGGACACACCAAAGCGTGATATAATAGAAAGAAACAGAGTTTAAAATAGAACTTCCAAAAATACTTTATTTACAGTATGTGTATGAAAAATTAATTGTCCTTCCTGAGTAGTGATCTTTGACATAGTAAAATGCAGCAAATCACTTCCATGGAATTACATTCTATAGAGAAGAACGTTTAGCTTAATTTTGTGTAGTCTTGTATATTTTCTATAAACTATATGCACATCATATTGTGTAAATAAATTTACTCTTATATAAAAACACCTAACGCAAAATGAAACACACTTCCAGCAATTTTCATGTATATCTCTAATATATTTAAATTCTTTGGATATCCCAGTAAACGAATGATGAATGATATCCATACCACAATCTACACAAAACATGTTTTTATGCATAAAAATATATATGGATATTCATTTCATTTAGCCTATAGGTATTAAATTCTATTTACCTGCAATTTCGCCCATAAACATAACGTATTTGTATTCTCTTCGATGTGCATGTACACGAACCATTTGCTTGATCTTAACGAAAAGTTTAATGTAGCATCTCTATATGATACATAATTAGTATATCGAGTTTGAACTTCCTGGTGCTATTTGTTCTCCAGATATACTGATAACAGACAGACACACACATACACACACACAGGCCTACCGCTAAAAACATGTTTTTCGAATTCAAGGGACTTTGAAATGAGTAAATATGATAAAAACTCAATTTCGAAAATTTGACTCAAAAACAATACTTCTCTACCATGTATATAAATATAAGAAAAAGTAAAAGAAAAAGAAAAATTATTTTGTGAAGAAAATATTAAAAGCACGGGGAAAGTATTTTTCTTTCTGGCAATAAAATAAAATAAAAATTAATTAATTAATTATTTAATTTTTTATGTGCATTATACATAGTATAAACGACGTATTTTTCAATAGCTTAAAATAACGCCTAGGACCCTAGTGTAGTCAATCGGCCTTAAACCCCACAACCAACCAGCCAATAGATTAAAAAAAAAAAAAAAAAAGTTTCTGAAAATTCAAAAAAGTGAAATCATAAATAATGAATTTTAAAATGCCTTTTTTCTTTTTTTTTTTTTGGGGGGGGGGGGGCAATAAAAGCCATTAAATAGCGATATTTACAGGCAACTATTGCTGTTCCATAACCTTGCAACGTTGTTTTAAAGAAAAATCACATTGAGAAGGTTCTAATGTATATTTGTGTGTGTGTGCGCACCGTTCTCCAAAAATGTAATAATTCCAGTTTCCAACACATTCGGGTATTTTATTTTTTTTTTTTTCAAGAAATTTTTAGTATTTTCGACATTTATACATAAAAAATATTTTGATCATTTTTTTTTATTTATTTATTCTGTATACTTTTAGCATTATAAGCAAAAATAATTCCTGTTCCGTTACTGTTATGCCGTTGCTGTTAAAAAACTATATTTCAATCAATACATTGAAAATCATACATTTTTCACATAATAGAAATAATTAAAATTTCTTGAAGAAAGAATATATTTATTTGAAAAATCTTAAAAATCTATCATTCTTGCAGAACACTGTTAAAAATGGTTTCTTAAAAATGAGCTAAATTGTCTCAAAATAGCTCCGAAACAATATATACTTAAATATGAAAACCCATATACTCATTTTTGAGTATATCGACATGTCAAACATGGGGATATTGGGATACTTATTGGTCAACCCCATTTTTGAGCATGTCAATATACTTAAAAAAAAAAATGAGTACATGTTTTTTCAAATTTAAGTAAATAGTGTTTCAGAGCTATTTTCAGACAATTTAGATCATTTTTAAGAAAATATTTTTTACCGTGAATAAAACATATATAGTCACACACATTTTCCGGAAAACATTCAAATACTTAAAAATATATATACCAGATAAAAATTTAAAAGGAGGAGTTCCTCTTTATACGATGTTATTTTTATATCTAAAGCCGATTTTCATAAACCTAATCGAGATTAAAACCTGAGGCAAATTAAAACAATTAATCTCAATGAATGGGGATATTTAAAATAAAAATGACGTCGTAACAGAAAAGATGCGGATATTTTAATGAGACAATCGAGTGTCAAATTATTTACATAAACAAATTGATTTACATTCATATTTTCAAAATAATGCATAGCAGTTAAATTAATCCATATAAACATTTTAAAAATGAAAGTTCTTTCGGAGAAATTGCACAAACTATATAAAATTGAATATTCAGAGCTATGAGTTAATTTTAAGTGAAAATTTTGAAAACGGAACAATGGAAAGTAAAAAGAAAGAAAAAAGAATTAAAAAAGTCGATGAAGAGGAAATGAAATGGTTTACTTTTCTTTAAAATAAAGCACCATGAAAAGAAATACCTTGACATTGAAAAAACGGCATCAATAAATTTATTCGGTTTCTTTGTTCAGCTAAAATCATCTTCAATGCTTTTGCATATATCGTCTATGCCTTTGCGATTTTCTCATGTTGATTTTTTATTGTTTTCCCCCAAGCTCTCTGAAATTGCGGCTCCACCCACTTTATCAAGGACATTTGAGCTTTATTCTGTATGCAAGTACCGTTCACTCCACACACACACACACACTCACAATTTGAACTATTATTTTACCGTCTTTATTTAGAGGAAACATCTTTGTAATCTTCAATTTGCTTTTCTACTTCTGCAAGTTTAATTGCTCAAAAATACAGGATATATATTAATAATTGAACAGTTATTTATAACACAGTATATTTTAAGCCTACTTAAAAAAAAAAAAAATAATAAAAGATTTCAAAACATTGAAAATCGAGGCTTTAAAAAAAAAAAAAAAAAAAAAAAAAAAAATTAAAAAATTTCAAAACAAATCGAGGCTTTTTTTTTTTTTTTTTTTTTTTTTAACATTTTTGCTTCTGAAACTAATAATAAGCTTACTGAGTAAAACGCGTGTCCTTCCTAAATATGAATCTCATTTGTAAATATTGTAATCGGTTTATGTTGTTATTATACAGGGTGTCCCAAAAAGACTGAGTCACATTTTAATTCTCTATCTATTAGAGATAAGTGGGCGGTGTGAATTATAAAAGTGCTCAAAATAAAATGCGAAAGAAGAGCAAATGAAATTAAAATTAAACAAAAAGAAGAATACTTCCAAAAAATCTGGTGTGAAAAATAGGCGAGAACTAACAGTATTTCAGAATATTAATTAGAATGCTGGCAGGTATGTAATTATATGACGATTTCCTTATTGTTTTTTTTTTTTTTTTTTTTTAGCACTATTGATTTATTAAAATAACCCTCAAATAAATAGAATTCAAGTAATAAGTAAAAAACTTTAAACAAACACCATTAAACTGTAAGAACTCGTAACAATTTTTTGAGTCGAAAGAAAAAACAACCCTTCGTCAGGCGAACATAGTAGTCAAGAGTGCTGCAAACAAAGCGGCAACTCGTTTGCAACACTCGTGTCTAATACATTCTCCTGACGAAGGGTCGTGTTTTCTTCCGAACCAAAACAATTGTTGCGAGTTGTTGGAGTTTATGGTGTTTATTCAAATTTTTGTTGTTATTACTTTTAAACGCCAGTTCTGTGGTGTGTTTTTTATAATGATAGAATTCAAGTACACTTAAGAAATTTTGGAAAACGGAAAAATAGATGCAGAATGAAAATTACGGAAAAATGTTGCGCAAAAAAAATGTCTTTTATGGAAAATTTGAATAATAACTTACAGTTAACTACAAAGGCTATCAAACCATAGATATAGTAATAAGACATAGATTGACCAGCGAGAGGAAAAAAGTGATACCTTTTTTTTCGGAAAAAGTCACTCTAATGGCTGCCTTTCCCCGAGTAAATCACACACAGGAATACACACGGATAATTTAGTAAATAAAATTTATGAATAATTTGTTTACTAAAGGTGAATGAAAAGCTCCAGATACAGTTTCAAATTCATTTTCCTTTTTATTCTTTTTTTCAGTACTCTCTAATGGCTGATTTTAGAACTTTTTTTCGGCATCAAAATTGTTTGCTCGATAACATGGGGATGATAGATCTATATATATTACTATATCTATATATCAAACAGAAGTAAATTATTGGAAAAAATCTGCAATTCATACATAAAAATTAAATTGTTTCCATAAAATGCGCACGACATTCTTTATAATTATTTTCTTTAAAGTTTTTTATATTCGGAAACTATTTCTATATATTGCTTTAGTCACAAAATATTTTAACAATTCTTTTTTCTTTCATTTTAATCAATTACAATCAGTAATGAACCTTGTTGTTTAAACTGAATGTGTTTTCCTCATCACTCAATGATTGATTATATCAATCATAAATTAAAGATTATTTATCTATTACTACTGAATACGGTAAAAATTACTCTTTAAAAAAGGGGAGAGGGGGGGAGAGAAAGAAGAAAAACATAAAAATGTTCATAGCTGCCAGCTACCAGTAATTGTAATAGAATCTAGATATTATGTGTAAATTTCTGCACACAGAAAAATAAGTTGGTCACAGTGACCTGACAAAATGCTCAACTGACAATACAGAATTGACTAACCAAAATTGCTGACTAGCCAAAAAGTGTACTTGCTGAACTAGTCACCAAAACTGAAAAGTGTACTGGCTGAACTAGTCACCGAAACTGAAAAGTGTACTGGCTGAACTAGTCACCGAAACTGAAAAGTGTACTGGCTGAACTAGTCACCAAAACTGAAAAGTGTACTAGCTGAACTAGTCTCCAAAACTGAAAAGTGGACTTGCTGAACAAGTCAAAAAACTGAAAAGTGTACTTGCTGAACTAGTCACCAAAACACTATTCCAGACTAGGAAGGTTAATATTATCAGACAAAGAAGGCTAGTCGACAATCATAATTATCTGACCAGGAAGGTTAGTCAACAACCGCAGTTGCCAGACAAGGCAAGTTAGTCATATTTTACACTTGATTAAGAAAGTTAGTCAACAGATCCCAGGTATACTTCTATTACCAGACTACCGTAGGTAATGGAAATATTGTATTCGATCTAAAAATTCAAATTCGAGTTTTCACTTGATTTACACGTTTTAAGGTCTCCTGAGTCCAAAACAGTAGTTTTTGGCAATTGGACAGTGGTGTATGTATGTGGGAAATTTTCTGGTTATCATATCTCCTAAACTAATAAAGATAGAACTACGAAACTTCAGAATTGAGACAGGTTTGGTGTACAGATGAATTTTCTAAATTTTGGTGAAAATTGGAAATCCGGAAGTGAGACATCGGAAACCGGAATTGGGAACGTAAGTCAGTATCTGAAAAATGCCTCCAGCGATTTTCTTCAAAGTTGCCATATAAACACTCTATTAGATGTCCTTTCGAATGATATAGTTGGTTAGTTCAGGAAAATTGATAGGCGCCCTATATAAATAGCTTAATTTCAGGTCTCCTTTAAAAACGGCTGTACTGAATATCTTCAAACTCGCCATATTCAATCTCTTTTATATATGCTTTTGTATGTAATTATTGTTTTGCAGTCAACAACTGAGTATGCTAAGTTTTGGTAAAAGTTGGTATCTCAAAAACGGCTCTAACGATTTTCTTTGAAATTGTTACATAAATCCATTTTAGATATTCTTTCTCATGTATTACATGGTTATTACAGGAAAAATGACAGTGATCCTGATTAGGTAGGTCAGTTTTAGATCTCGGAAATTGGTGTTTGAAAAAATAACTCTATTATTTTTTAACTCGCTATGTAAATTCTGTTTTACACACACACACATACATATATATATTAGCTTTCTCCTACAGGAAATTTCTTTTGTGTATACTTCGCTAGGTCAATTTTATGTCTTCGCTGACCACATTATTTCTAAAACATGCATATAATACGTGTAATAGTGGGTAGTGGAAGTCGTGTGGTTGTTTCACACCAGATTTTTTTTTTTTTAGATAAAGTGATCACAAGATATAAAAGTGACTTAAAGAAGTAGAAACCTAAAATTTTTCCAGTAAGAAAAATTTTATACACATGTAAAGACATATGAAACGAAGCTTACATATAGCGAGGTTAAAAAAAAAATATATATATATATATATAGTAGTATATATATATAGGTAGTTATTTTTTTGAAACACCAATTTCCGAGATCTAAAACTGGCCTACCTAAGCAAGATGACTGTTAATTTTCCTGTAATAACCACGTAATGCATGAGAAAGGATATATAAAATTGATTTATATGTAACAATTTTCAAGAAAATCGTTAGAGCCGTTTTTTAGATAACAACTTTTATCAAAACGCAATTATTGACTGGCAAACAATAATTACATACAAAAGGATATTTAAAAGGGAGTTAATATGGCGAGTTTCAAAAAATTCCGTGCAGCCGTTTTTAAAGGAATGCGCTTGCGAGACCTGAAATTGAGCTATTTATACTCCTTTCAATTATCCTAAACCAACTATATCATTCGAAAGGACATCTAATAGAATGTTTATATAGCAAATTTGAAGAAAATCGATAGAGCCGTTTTTGAAATACGGATTTACGGTCCCACTTCTAGTTTCCGATGTCCCACTTCCGGTTTTTCAATTTTTACCAACATTTGGAAAATTCATCTGTACACCAGAACTGTCTCGATTCTGAAGTTTTGTAGTTTTATCTTTATTAGTTTCGGAGATATGATAGCCAGAAGATTCCACACATATACACACACACTGACCTATTGCCAAAAACCACATTTTTGGACTCAGGGGACCGTAAAACGTGTAAATCAGGTGAAATATCGACATCGAATTTTTGGACCGAATACAATACTTCCATTACCAATGGTAGTAGGGTGATGAAAGTAAAACCCCCCTAAAATTTAGGTATATTTTGAGATAATTAAAATCAGTATTGTAATTTTTACACATACATTTAATAAATCTCATTTCATTATTACATTTATTCTCTGCTTATTTTCCGTCTATATATTTTACAAGAAAATTGTTCAATTTTACATTTTTCTTGTAAGTTCCTAAAAATAGTAAATTTTTAACAAAAAACAGTAGGCCAGTAGAAATAACCAAAAAACAGTAGTCTACTGGTAAACACAGTAGAGTTGGCAAGTATGCAGATTAATAAAAAATTTAATTGGTTAAAATCCTTCATATTTTATGAGGAATAAGAGGTTCATATTTGTCTGCAGAGGTTTTTGCAAAAGCATTGTTATTAGTCTTAACCTCTTTACTTTTGTAATTGTTTAATTCCCCCCCCCCCCTTATAAGGTGTTCAACCTTGAAAAAACATTTAAAAACTTTTCTGAAAAATATTACTTGTCCATCAACTGGAATAAAATACTCATAGCTGCCAACTTTTTCAATTTATTCCGGAATGTTGTTAACATTTGCCCTTTTCTTCATACCACATTCTTAATAGAATAATTTTCTTTAGCATGTAATTACAATTAAATATGAAGACAATTACTCCTCAAAGAATATGGGCGAATATAGGGCGATATACTAACAACATTCCAGAATCAATTAAAAAAAGTTAGCAGTTATGAATACTGGAAATTTAACAGACTACTGAAACAAAGAATTTGCTAGTTTAATCATTCTTCCCTATATTTATTTATCATTAACGCACGCATTTATCCAACACTTTTTTATCAAGGCATTCCAAGAGGATTGTGGCGCCACATGATTTAGTCCACTTTTTATGCACATCCTCATATATGGATTTAGAAATATATATATTTTATCTCATCGGTGCTTTCGGTTTATACGCTGTGGTTACAAAAATAAATGTAAACTTTTTTTTTCAAGTTCCTTTTTTTTAATATTTAAGCCTCCTGAATATATGTATATATTTTTTTAAATAATGGATTTTTTTCCACCTGATTAAAATTACAGATAAGTATGACGATACAATGTGCTTTAACAATTGATACAGACAATATAAACAATATGTACAGTATAGACGATACAATGTACTAAACTATAAATAACATCGAACTCCAAATTTCAGGTTATTTAAAGTTTTAAAATCATAAATATTAATGATATACTTTTTTACTTTCCGAACACTATAGTGAGGAAAGTATTGTAATCATGTCAAAAATCCGAATTTCAGATTTTGATGTTTCTATACGTTTCGAGGTCCAATGAGTCCGTTTTCACTATTTTTGCGATGATATATGTATGTGTGTGTGTGTATGTATGTGTGTATGTCTGTGAGTGAACACGCTAGCGTCTAAACGCTTTGTTCGAATAAGCTGAAATTTGGTACGTATATTGTAAGTCACCATAGTACGAACCCTATAGATTTTGGTGAATCTAGCACTTATAGTTTTTTTACAGGGACACAAAGAAATATTCTTTATCATATGGCCTATGGGACCAAAATCTTAAAAGTGCGATAGCATCTAAATGCCTTATTCAATTGAGCAAAAGATTTATACACATATTATAAGTCACAGATATTCAATCTGTATAGATTTTGGAGAATCTAGCACTTATAGTTTTTTTTACAGGGACACAAAGAAAAATTCTTTATGTTTATGGAAATTTTTAAAATTGCGATAGCATCTAAACGCCTTACTCAATTGAGCTGAAAATTTATATGAATATTATAAATCACTGTTGCACTACCTATAAGAATTTTGGTGAATCTAGCATTTATAGGTTTTTACAGGGACACAACGAAAAATTCTTCATCATTATGATCTATGGGCTCAAAGTGCAGTAGCGTTAAGTAAAACATCGTGTAGTATATGGAGAAAAATACTCAAACACTCTATTATGGTTTTATCTCTTTTGTTTGTTTAACGACTCCTCTTTCTTTACTTTATCTACAAAACTGTTAATTACTCAATGTTCGGAAAGTCGAGTGGAGTCACTCCAGATTTTTTTTTCAAGGTGAGGGTGGACATAAAATTTGCATTAAAAACACTTTAACATATATAATAAGAATTTTTATTTTTAATCATCTCTGTAAATTTTATGCCCAGAGAAATTTTAATACATAACAATAATTTATAAGTATTTGATCATCCAAAAGAACTCTCACTTACCTGATAACATAATCAAGAATTTATTTAAATAAGATTTCTCCTTCATTGAAACTATGTAATTGAAATAATACATAAAAGACAAAAATCAAGATAAAAATAATTTTATTGAAAATTATAAATGTTTCATATTCATGAATAAGATTGCTCCATAATTTACATAAAAATTAGTCATAATAATAATATAAAAGCACAAATATAATTAGGTAATAAAACGTAATTTTTTTATGCATAATAGCTCTCCATGATGGCAAGCCACTGAAAATTGTAGGAATAGCACCACCTTTAACAATTGGTTTATTTCTTGGGACTTCATATAACTTTCCTTCTTTTTCATCAAAATATGTTATTGTTTGTATAATTCCACCAGGTTTAAAATAGAGCTCACAAACCTTAAAAAAAAAAAAAAAAAGACATCAGGACATTACTAAGAAATACGCTATATGAGGTGTAAATTTCACCTCATTGCATAGGTTGCATTCAATTAAGAAGTTGCATATATTATAGATGGCTTCATTGGAAATCAAATAAATCAATGAAGAGACGAAATATTCTATCAAAACCTTTCTTAATCTATGCATAAATTATTATATATATACTAGCAGGCAACGCCCGCTTCGCTGGTCCCTATTTTTAAATGAATCACTATAATTACTGAATTCTCAAAATTGCATTAATTTTTATCACGTGAAAAAAAAAAAAAAAAAGAGAGAAACAAAATCTGATTAGGAAAAATGTCGCACCGTGTTCTCACTGCCTTCGGAAAAAATTCCCAAAATACTCCAACTCTTATTTCTGTTATTTTCCCCCTTCTCCCCCCCTCCCGGCTATCCTAATAATTTTACAATTTCGAAAATATCCGCAATCGATTTGTAAGTATCAAAAACCTATCTGTACCAATTTTGAACGGCCTAGCTGTATTTCTATTTGTTTTTGCCCATAGCCCCCCTTACCTCCCCACCCCTCCTAATAAATTTACAAATTCGAAAATATCCGCAATCGATTTGTAAGTATCAAAAATCTCTATGCACCAGTTTTGAACGATCTATCTCTATTTTTATTTTTTTGCCCCTCCCAATAACTTTAAAAATTCGAAAATATCCGCAATCGATTTGTAGGTATCGAAAACCTCTATGTACCAATTCTGAATTATCTAACTCTATTTTATTTTTTTTGCCTCTCCGCCCCCCCCCTTCCCGGCCTTCCTAATAACTTTGCACTTTCGAAATTATCCCCATTCGACTTTCAGGCCTCTAAAACCTATCTGTACCAATTTTTAACGGCCTAACCGTATTTCTATTTGTTTTTGCCCATAGCCCCCCTTACCGCCTCACCCCCCCCCCTTCCCTCCCCTCCTAATAATTTTACAAATTCAAAAATATCCGCAATTGATTTGTAAGTATCGAAAACCTCTATGTACCAATTTTAAACGATCTATCTCTATTTTTATTTTTTTGCCCCCCCCCTTTCACCCCTCCCCCTTCTCGCCCTTCCTAATAACTTTACATTTTCGAAAATATCCTCATTCGACTTGTAGGTCTTTAAAACCTATCTGTACCAATTTTGAACGGCCTAACTGTATTTCTATTTGTTTTTGCCTCATAGCCCCCCTCCTTACTGCCCCACCTGGGGGCTGAATTTCTAAAATTCCAGAAATTAGTTTTTAGATATTTGTATTAGCTATATTTTAGAGCAAAAATTTCATGTATATCTATTTTTTTGTTTTAGATATATAGGATTATGCGAAATCACGTTTTACGCATGTGAAATCACGTTTTGCCCCCCCCCCGCCCCCCTTGGGGACCGAATTTCGAAAATTCCAAAAATTGATTTTTAGACGTTTGTATTAGCTATATCTTAAAGCAAAAATTTTACGGATATCTGTTTTTTTGTTTGAGATATGAAGGATTTTGTGAAATCACGTTTCCCCCCCCCCTTCGGGGGGCGAATTTTGTAAAACCACTTCTTAGTGGATGCCTACGTCATAGAAAGAACATTGTCATAAAATTTCATGCTTGTAGGTCCAGGGGTTTGGTCTGGGCGATGATGAATCACCCCCTCACTCACTCCCTCAGTCAGTCAGTCAGGAAGAACGATTTTATATATATAGATATATGTATGTGCGTGCGCGAAAACAGGGCAGTTTGGAATCGCCTAGCAGAGGCCTTCATCCTGCAGTGGATTGATAGAGGCTGAAATTGGTAATGATGATATATATATATTGTCATATAACACCATACCTTATAATTCGTATAGTTACTTTAGAAAAGCAAGCACGAGATTTTTTTAAAAAATCAATCTGGTTTTATTGATTTCTTTTAATTGAATTATTATTTTTTTAATGAATATATCCCTGTTAGAACACTATTGCTAAGCATACTTGAAAGTTGACAACCATATTATAAATGCTATCGCTGCATAGCAGCGCCACCTTTCGAGCGATTGACATCAAAAGTTGATAGGCACTAATTTAGGTCAAGGTGCATCTACATATAAATTTATATGTAATTCTGAACAGTAGTTCCGTAGATACAGTTGCCACAAAATTTTTGTCACACATACATACACAGACGGAGACAGACAGACATTTACTAAAAATGGTCAAATCGTGGTCTAACCTTTCAAAACTTGTAAATCCGTCGAAATCCGGAAGCCGAAAATTTTTACGAATCCAATACTTTCTTCCATTGAACATACAAGAAAAAAAAAAAAAAAAAGATGTAATTACTAATTGTATTGCGTTAAAAATCTGAAAAAAAAAAAAAAAAAAAAAAAAAGACTAATAATAATGATTAAACACTTATGTGAGTTGTGAACTTCGAGATTGCAAAAATCTGCTTCAAGGTCAGTGATAGTAGTTCATTGTTTAATGCTTATATTCTGAAAAAAAAAAAAAAAAAAAAAAAAAAAAAAGTATCTTCATTTATTTTATTTTTTCGACGGGAATGTTTAATTTACTATAATAATTTGGGTTGCACGGATATATATGATTCGCAATTAAACATCTGCTTTGCTTTTATTTGTTCTAGAGAAGACGATAAAATAAAGAATATTATTATTATCAGCCTTGATGGAATCCGTTTCCTAAATGTGTTTATTTTATATTTCTTTTTACTTTTGCAATCGTAAAAATTTTCAACTTCCGCTTTTCAATGGATTTACACGTTTTGAGGGCTCCAGAACACGGTTTGACCATTCTTAGAAAAATATGTGTCTGTGTGTGTGTGTGACAAAAATTTTGTGGGATTATCTCAGGAACTACTGCAGATAACTGCATATAAATTTATATGCAGATGTACCTTGGCCTAAGTTAGTGCATATCAACTTTTGGTATCATTTGCTCAACAAGTGACGCTGCTAGACTGCGATTTTCACAAATTCAGGAAAGGCTATATCTCAGAAACTACTAATCGAATTTGCATATAAATTTATATGCAGATAAACTTTGACGTAAGTTAGTGCCCACCAATATTTTTTGTCAACTGCTCAACAGGTGGTGCTGCTATACGTCGACTTTCGCGTTTTCAGGGAAGGCTGTATCTAAGGTTCTGTTGTGTATAATCAAACAAAACTTGACACGTATCAACGTAGCCATTATATGACATTACGCAGATTCAATTTGGATGCATATCAGCCAATAAGTGGCGCTGCTATACTGCAATTTTCTCTGAGAACAGGATATGGCTATATCTCAACTTCTGTGTCATATAACTGTACAAAACCTGATATATGAGGTAACCATTATGAAGAAGCATTTATTAAGACTTTATTTATAGAGAATTAAACTGTCTTTCTTTTCTTATTATTAGTGTTAGTTTTTTCTAAAATGAAATTATCTGCATTCATTATGGTAGATAATTTTAATAAATAATAGTTTTAAGAAAACATTTTTACTGGGCGAATGAATTTTCCTATAGGAAAATATAGAAGAAATTTTTGCGGTGGTCACAACATAATAGCTTTAAATGAAATCACGACAAGTATTTCCTCTATATTTGCTGTATATACAAGTATGAATGGAGGAAAATTCAAAATTTCGTTCACATAAAAGCGAGGATTGAATTTTATTAAAAATAAAGGTATTTAAAACAACAACAACAACAACAAAAAGTATGTTGTAGCCACCACAAGACTTTCTTTTTATATTTTCTAATACAAATGCGCTCAGTACAAATAATTTATTAAAGATCTTATTTATTTAAATTACCTACCATACTGAATGCAGACGATTTTCATCTTAGAGAAAAATTGCATTGAAAATACAAAGAAAGACAGCTTTATTCTTTATAAATAATACATTAAAAAATGCGTTTTTATAATGGTTACCTCATATATCAAATTTTGTACAGTTATACACCATAGAAGTTGAGATATAGCTTTTCCGTTCTCGGGAAAATTGCAGTACAGCAGCGCCACCTATTGGCCGATATGCATCCAAATTGAATTAGCATAATGTCTGATAATGTTCTTTTCACATATCATTTATTATTATTATTATTATTATTATACGCAATAGAACTTGAGATATCTCTTTTCCTTAAATTATAGAAATCGATATATAGCACCGTCACCTATTGAATTATTGATACCAAAAGTGGATGGACAATAATTTATCTCGAGGTAGATCTACATATAAATTTATGTGTAGTAGTTCCTGAGATATAGCCTTCCTTTGAATTGTGAAAATCACTGTATAGCAGCGCCATCTTTTGAGAAATTGACATAAAAAGCTGATAAGGACTAGGTTATGTCAAGGTGCATCTACATATGAATTTATATGCAATTCTCTGCAGTAGTTTATGAGACATAGCATTCCCTTAAATTGTTGAAATCGCTAGAGATCCTGTATAATATAGTTTCCAAATATATGGTCATGGTCTCTAGAAATCGCTGTATAGCAGTGCCATTTCTTGATGGATGGGAACCAAAAGTTGATAGGCACTAATTTATGTCAAGGTGCATTTACATATAAATTTATATGCAATAATGTGCAGTAGTTACAGAGTTGCAGTCGCCACAAAATTTTTGTCTCTCTCACACACACAGAGGCATATCTAATATTTTCTAAAAATAGTCAAATCGTGTTCTGGAACTTTCAATACGTGCAAATTCATCGAAAAACGGAAGTCGAAAATTTTTACGAATCTAGTACTTTCTTCTATTGAATATAGAATAAAGATTAAAAAAAAAAAAAAAATGTAAATTGCGAAATCTTTTCAATTTCCAGGATGTAAATACGAGGTTATACTGTATTTATTTAATTTAGATATTAATAACAGTCAAAAAAGATTTATAATACTTTTCTAATTTTCATACAATTTCTACAAAAGATACATATTAGTTTCGTTGAAGAAAAGAAAACAGATCCATACAAATACGGATCTATTTTTCTGGATACGAATAGGGAGCTCCGATACATGTCTAGCATGTGTTTAATGTTTAAATTAGTTAGAGTTATAAATATGCCTATAAATTGAGATTTATAATTGTAAAAAATATTTTGAAAGGTGAGCAGTACGATAGCTGTGAATTGCAGTCGTAGATCGAATATGCGCTATCGAAGATAAACAGCTGTCCTCGTGCCTTCTTTGGGTGCCTGACGAAGGGTCGTGTGCTCTTTCGACCCGAAACAATTGGTGCGAGATATTTTATTTTTATGGTGTTAATTTAAAGTTTTGTAAGTATTATAACATTCATGCCCACTTAAATAAATTATTTTAAATTACTTGTTGTAAATTATAAAAAAAGTTTTATTGTTAAAATGGAAATGTTTAAGTTATTTATACCATTAATGATAAAGTTTATACACCTTTACCGTGTCTTGATACTATAGTGGGGGGAAAATGTTACGTATTAATGAATTAAAAAAAATTTCTGGGGGAACTATATTTGACAATTTATAAGTAAATCATTCATAATTACCTGTTGCAAATTACTAACATATATTTAACCCACTATATCTAAAATCAGTATATGCTGTAGCCATTACAAAATTTTCTTCTATTATTATTTAATATAATAGCACCATATATCTGTTACAATACACAAAGTAATTAACACAGCTTCTCACAAATAAAGATTTTACAAACTAATTTAAGAAATAGATGCTGTGATACTATAACTATCTGGAAATTTACAAAGAGTAATAGTACGTCATCTGATGTACACCCAAATTGATTCGGCATAGTTTTTAAAAAGCTAGTTTGGCATAGTTTTTGATGTATAACATACACCTTACATATCAAATTCGGTGCACATACATATCATAGAAGCTGAGGTATGGCTCTCCTATAAACAGAGAAAATTGCACCATGCCAACGTCACCTGTCGGCCGATATGCGTCCAAATTAAATCAGCATAATAGTTCATAATGGCTGTTGCACATATCAAGTTTAGTGCATTTATATATCACAGAATCTCAGTTACAGTATTTTCTTAAATGTGGAAAATTGCAACATACTGGCATTACCTGATGACCGATATGCACCTAAGTTGAATAAACATAGTCTTTCACAATCGACTATTTGAACATTAAGTTATGTGAAGTTCTACACAATAGAAGCTAAGATATAGTCTTTCCTTAATTGTGGAAAATTGCAGTATAGTAGCGCCACTTCTTAGATGATATGTACCAAAAGCTATTCAGCACGAATTTATGTGAAAGTGCATCCAAATATAAACTTTTGTACAATTCTGTTCATTATTTTGTGAGATACAGCACCCAAAACATAAAATTTTGATTATACACAGACAGACATCTCCTAACAATGGTTTAATCGAGTTTAAGGAAATCTCAAATTTGTAAATGCACCAAAAGCCAGAAAAAGAAAATTTTCAAAAATCCACTACTTCATTCTTATACATGTAGAAGAAAATCAAAATGAATTTTAAGTTATTGTGGAAATAGCGTATACAACTAAATGCAGGGCCCGATTAAGCTTTGAAGCTAGGGGAAGCTTAGTATCATTTCGGGGCTCCCTTTGATTTCGGGAAATCTTGTTTTCCTATTACATATTGTAATATAAAAATGCAATTGATAAAAAAGTTTTGTGTGTTTATGTGTATATATATATATATATATATATTTTTTCATTCATATATCTAGGTGGTTTCCACCCACAACTTTAAAATCGTTTAACTTATTAATTAAGAACATTCAAATTTTTGACGTTAAATAATAGAATTTTCCCAAAATAGTGGTTATTTTACCTTGCTTTAGGTGAACTTTCTCAGAAAAAATTCAATCTCAGTGTGAAAATCTAAAATAGAAAATTCAAGACCCTGTTTTTAGTCATTTTGAGGCCCCCTGTTAAATTTTTGAGGGGAAGCTTGTGCTTCCCGAGCCTTTTGGGTAATCAGGCCCTGACTAAATGTTTGCAATCGACTACTTAATTTATAGAGCATAGTTAAAAGAAAAAAATGTTGTTTAAATTGAAATATCAAATAGTTTTTAAATTTAAATGTGTTAAGAATGAAACAAATAACATGAAATTAAGTACATATTTTTAACAAGATATCCTTTGTTTATCACGAATACTTAATATGCTGCGCATGAACAATTTGATTTTGAATCGAGAATACAGTATCTAATAATTTAAACTCATATTATTTTTGATTAAATTTGTATTGAAAAAAAAAAAAATAATAATAATAATTAAAAATATCAACCTTTTATTACAATCATCAATCATTTGAATGAAACAAGTAACATGAAGTTGAATATATATATATATATATATATATATATATATATTTACCAAGATATTTATTATTTATCGCTAATAATTAATATTGTATACAAGAACAATTTGACTTTAAATTGAGAACAGAATATAGTGTGCAATATTAAATTCATATTATTTTTGCTAAAAGTTGTTTTGAAAAAAAATTGGTATCAAACATTTAATGATAAAAAGTCTTTTTTTTTTTTTATTACATAGTATTATCAACCATTTGCCAAAATTATTTAAATTAAAAAAATTATGTATTACAGGAATTAAAAAAAATAAAATAAAATAACAGATAAACGAGAAACCTTTAAATTTTTTTAATTTATCTCATTAAAAAGTTTAAATATAAAAAAAAGTATAATATTATTTTTTATTGTTCTAAGATAGATATAATGTTGCAAACGATATTTTAAAAAACATACCTTAAAATTCGGAGTTCTTTCAAAATCACCATGGATAGCATTTTTCTATATCTTTCTTAAATTGACGTCCTTTGGAAATCCAAATACCTTCTGAACCATCTTTAGGGAAAAATAAATCATTACTATTCTGTGTACAAAAATATTAATATGAGCTTAATGTTAAAAGTGTATGTAAACAACTATAGCTTAGACAAATTAAATATACTTATTTTTTTTAATAATACAACGATACGTAAAACTAGATTTAAAATAACGTGTTTTAAATTTTATACATTTTAAACAACTTTATAAATTAGAACAAATTCTAAATACGATTCATATTGTTAGAAGATTGCCGAAGCTTTAGAATTCTACAAATTTACAATTTACTATTCTAACAAAGCTTACAATAAAATAAAGTATTTAGCACTTACTTTTGGCTGTAAACTCGATTCGCTGATTCTGATTACTCAAAAATCTCTTGTTCTCTCCAAGTCACTCCAACGGCAATTGCACTATCCCGCCAAATGCGATGAGTTTATTCTTTATTTTTCGATTTCGGTTGACTAACTCAAGTTGTCAGAAAGAAACAAAAAATAAATAAACAAATAAAAAAAAAAATTAAAGGAAAAAAAATAATAATGCTGAGCTTGTGGACTAGCCAAACAAATTTTTCTTAGTCAATTGACAAAATAGGAATATTTTTTTTTTATTCTCTCATCTGACTAGCCTGGTCAAATTTGAGGAAAATGAAAACTGTACCTGGAAAGTTAGTCATCTGACAAGTTTTAGAGCCAAAACGGATCATCAGACGAAACACATTAAAGATACATGGTAAAATAAAATGACTTTTGTGTCTCATGACTAGATGGGATTGTCAGGTAGTGTTTTGATTGTTTAAAATGTTGCGTAATTTTGTGCAAATTTGTCAATGTACTTGTTAAACGTTTATTGTCACAAAGATGGCTCGTCTCTTGACAAGTTTCGATTTTTCATTTTTCTGTGTGTGTAATAGTTTTCGTCGATCAAATAAAACAAAAAAAATCTTACTCAATAAATGCAGCATTAAAGAATCCAAAATGTTGGTGATGCTCGAAATGTAGGATTTGCTATTGGTTAATAAACATTTTCTACTAATTGCAATTCATTTTCAATGTCTTCATCTGACAATTAAAAGAATCGCAAAGTATGATTTAAGAAATGGTTAGTCTCATTTTCATTAATTCTTAATTTTTGTATTGTTTACTAGTAAATATTCCACGATGCTTAAGTAATTATCATAGGCTACATTAATTTAAATTCAAAAATAATATATCTAAAAATGTTAGTCACGATCTTTATTAAGTTTATTTCCTTAATCGAATCAATATACAGAAGAAATATTACGCTCACGTTTTCGTTATTACGAAAATGGCATAAAAAATCCTAAATATACTGTTCATTTCAATTTTCTTTTCAAATTACAATAATAAACCTCTTTTGTAATACATAAGAAGTCTTGTCTGGAAAATAAAGTTCTTTATATCTCCGTAGTAAACTTAAGATAATTAAATTTTTATTTGATATTTAAAAACATATCTAAAAACAAGAATAACAACCTTCGCAAATTAAATTAAAAGAAAGTTTTCTAATAATTTAAATACATAATCGACTTCACCTTGAATTCTTGCTGTTGCAATACTTGCAATCATAACTTTATCACTTATATTCAAACACATTCTGAATACCGCTTAACGATTAGCAAATTCTGAATGTTGAAGTAAAAGTAAATTTCAAATATTTATTTTCATATGTCTGTTTGAACGGCTTTGGTAATGCATCAAATTCAAGGTAGAAACGTTATTCACAGCAAGAAGCTAGCTTCTTTATGTCTCAGCGTGGTATTCAATTTTGGTAACTCAAGTACAAATCACCGTTGGAGATTTCCTAATTATGTGAGAACCTATTTGAACTTCACGGAAAAGTTGTGGCGATAAAACTTCAAATTTATAGTTAAGGTTATGTCTCTCTAACGTTTTGCAATGTGACATACTGGTTACCAAGGTCTGAGTGATATTTGTATGACTCTAACCTTTGTTTAGTGGTACTTTTTCGTGGCTTCTTCATTGCCATTCACATCCTACATACTTAAGATGCGTAGGAAGAAAAGTATGTTGATACATCATCCTGTGGTTTTCTTGATTTCTTTTATGTATAGCTGCCCGTTTTATAACGGTTTTAAAACGTTTTCTAGAAATTAGTTTCATCAAAACATTCTTGTTTTGGAACAACTGATTGCGTACAGGTACTTGCTGCAATATTGTGACGTATCGCACATTTATTCGGAAGGTGACAACTCAAAGAATGAAAATGTTTGAAAAATGCAGGAAAACATACTGAAACGTATGAAAATTTAAAAATTAATGTGCAACATATAATAATATATATATGTATTCTTTCATTTTTCCTTTTTTTTTTTTTTTTTTTTTTTTTTTTCTGCAAAAATGGCATCTTATTTTCAATATGAGCCATAATGGCTCGATCATCTGAATATTTATATAGTTTATAATACATGCATACATATACAGAGTCAGCCAAAAATCCCACCTTCTACCCTGTATCTTGAAAACATGTCGGAATTTCTGAAAACTATAAAACATGAGTCGAATCAATTTCAAGGAGATTTCGTTTAACTGAAAAAAAAAAAAAAAAAAAAAGATGGGGGTCTGGAAGTGGAGGGGGGGTCACAGGGAGGCTCTGATAAGGAAGCAAACTTAAAAATTTGAAAGGGGAAGAGGATATTTTAATAATTAAATGAAAATGTCTTTTCAAGGCAACATTTTGCGAAAAAAAAAAAAAAAAGTTTTTGTCCTACTACGCTTTTTTAGGAAGTTATCACAGATTAAAGTTTGTTTTAAAGTTAGATTCCCCCCCCCCACCTCCATTTACGCTGAATCTTGATAAAAACATGGAAATTCTGAAAAATGTAAAACACTTCTTTATTAGTTTGAGGGAGACGTTTTTTAATTTAAAAAAAAAAAAAAAAAAAAAAAAATGGAGATGAAAGGAAATAGGAGCATACAAGGGGTCAAATTTTTAATTTCAAACGGAGAGAAGTCCTTTGTTAATTCGCTGGAAAGCTCTCAAAACAAACACTTTTTTGAAATATGCTTTGTCTTATCATTATTATTATTTTTTTTAACATTTGATTAAATATACTGCAAGCAGTCCTCACACTTTTATCGATATTTCGAGATCACGTTGGAATTTCTAAGAAGGTATTCAATGTATCTAAGAGCAACCTCGCTTGATTTTATAAAATTGAGGTGCGGGGATATAGGGTGTATCTAAGGAGGCTAATTTTAAAATTTCAAATGGTAGACGTTTGTCTGCTCTTTGAAAAGTCTTCTAAAACGAATCATTTAATTAAGTTCTATAATAACTTTTAAGGAGTTTATAAATGATAACAGTCTTTTTTTTTTTAGTTGTAAAAATCATGTAAATTTAATTTGAATCTCTAGGATTTTTCATAGAGCTAAGAATCCCCCGTTCTATTTGAGAATCAAAGTTTTCTCTCTCCCTATGCTTTCACAGCCTCAATTTTTTAAAAATCAAAATTTTCCCTTAAATTGATGGAATACATTTTTATAATAATAATAATTTAAAAAAAAAAAAAAAAAAAAAAAAAAATCCTATCTGTTCCTGACATCAGAGGTCGTAATACACGCTCTTTTCTCAGTCTCCCTTTCAGGTATGAAAAATTTACGCCACTTTTGCTACCACTGTTTTTATACAATAATATATGTTTCATAATGACACATTGCTATAAAAATATAATAACTATTCCTGTATGAAAATAGTGGTAGCATAAAAGGCGAAAATTCTTATCTCTGAAATTGCCCTATAAAAATGGTAAAGAGTATGATCTCTGCTGAAATATAGGGCAAAAGGTGTGGCATTTGTAGAATATTTAATCAGATATAATTATCTTTAAAAAATTCTGAAAACAAAATGAAAATATTTGCTTTGAAAGAACATTTCTAACGAGCTATCAAAGATATTCCTGTCTGAAAATTCATGCCCCCCTCTCTACCCTGGTTGCCCCTGTTTCTCTCCAGCTCCATTTTTTATAAGCCAAATAAAATCTGCCTCAAACTGACTAAGCATTTTTTTAACGTTTTTCAGAATTTCCAAGATTTTCTCAAGATTCAGGGGAAAACAAGGCGAACTTTAAATGAAAAAAAATATTCTTTCATAACTACTAAAAAAAAAAAAAAAAAAAAAAAAAAAACTGCTGCAGAACAAAACTTTTTTTGCCAAAATATTTGTATTGAAAAGACTTTTCCATCGAGCTATTGAAAGACACTTCCTTCCCATTTGAAAGATTTAATTCCCTCTCCTCTAATAACCCCATGTGCCCCTGAACCTAATTTTTTCAGTTAAATGAAATTTCCTAAATTGGACATGTGTTTCACAGTTTTCAGATAGTGCTCCCAAGATACAGGAGGTAGGGTGGGACTTTTGGCGGATCCTGTATCTATATATATCGGTAGATAGATAGACATAGATATACACTAAGCGACAAAAAAAAAAAAAAAAAAAAAAAGCCGCACTTCGATATTTTCCTTTTCGCCTTCTACAGCCGCCAATTTTATCGTTTAAAAAGCAAATTTTCGAACAGATTTTATTATGTTGTCCTCCACATACACTTCAGCTTTGAGTCCAGTGTTAAAGACAAAATGCAATTGTCAGTAAAATTGTGATTTAAGAAATTATTTCAAAAATGGTAAGAATAAGGCAATTAACGATGCCACAAAAAGTATAAATTTTTGAATGAAAATCAAAAATATTTTAATACGTGAGATGGCAAAATAATTAAATGTTAACGAAATATTGGTAAAAGGGTTTTCAGCAAGCTATAAAATTTTTGGCCGTTTAAACTGGACATTTGATTTTAGGCGGCCATGTTGCTCATCCAAGCGAGATGACCGTAAGTTAAAAAGCCATTGCTTATAAACTCGGTTTGTAGTACATTTCGAACATAAAAGAGATTCAGAAAAAGTGTTTAGCAGCATAATTTCTTTAACTGCAAAGCAGCAACCATTAAACAAAGCAGGTTTAAATGACGGAAAATTTGAAAAAATTCCTTCTTAGTGATGAGAAATAGGAAAGCAAAACCTCTGTAGGCTAAAAAACTTTAAAAATGATTAGTTAATTATTGGGCTGAACTGGTTCTCTTTGATGAGTCAAGTTTAACTTATTTCAAGCTAAAAAAAACAAGCAGACCTGACAACGAAAATATGACCGACTTAATGAAAATCACACTTTTAAAAGAGTGACACATTCTCCGTACATTATGGTACGGAGGTGCATAACTTTTCAAACATTCGGGCAAATTTTTATGCTCAAGGAATCAATTAACTTGAAATAAAGCACAATCTTCATAAAAGTGGTGCCTGACCGACTATTTTGGAGGTATCTTGGACATTTCCACAAAAACCATTTCAAGATGATAAAGCACCTTACTACACGGAATCTGTGGTAAGTTTTTTCACTTCAAATTGTCAAAATTTCCTATCCATCCCCATGAGAACCTATAATTCTGTAAATAATCATAACTTTTTTCACTTTAAGTTAAATCCCACAAAGGATATAGTAGAATTTCTTCTTTACCAGACATGGAAATTATCCTAATCGCGGTCCGCTCGAAACTGTTTCGTCAATAAAAAGGCGAGGGAGAGGGGAGAGGATTTGAAATTTACAGCCTATAACTCTGCCAGAACTAGAAAAAAATATTTGGGATATTTGGTACATTGAAATTTCTGAGATTTATATTAAAACACTGTATTAAACTATGCCATTGCGCATTAAAATAGTATTTTCATATACAGATGGAATTAACCCAATGCAGAATATATATTTTTGATAAAAAATAGCTTAAATCTAACAAATAAGTAGTTTTATTTCATATATTAAAATATAACTTGTTTATTTCACATAATAAATCATAACAGAATACAAAGTGTATGGTTATTGCATTAAGTGTATAGTTATTGCATTATGGTTATTGTATGGTTATTGCATTCTCTAATCCCCCCTTTAAACTTTGATTCATGGCAGAAGATTTTATTGCACGAAAATCAGAAAATGTTTAGAACTTAAAAGATTGATTTTACAAGTTTAGCGCGATCACATCTTGCATAAAAATTAAGCCTGGACATATTTGTGCTAGTCCCGGGAAAGTTCTAAACCAAGCAGGGGGCCAGGATTCTGGCAATAAAACTCGAAAACACAAACAATCTCTGAGCTCCTCCGTTCCGAAATTACGGCAGTGTGCGAGATCGTTCAACATTACTTGCCGCTGCCTTCCGGTGCTGTCGCAGTCCTTAGCCGGATTGCCGGACAGTATTCTCCATTTCCTTGCACCGTCCTTAGCGCTCAACTTTGCCTAAATAAAGATGATTCCGTGAACAAATCCACTGACGTTATTCTTTCCATGGCTGCATGCTATTCCAGACATTATACATAACTACACATAGGTAGATAGACAATATACGGGGTGTCCTACGTATAAGTTTGTAGGAATTTTAAAAATTTATAAAAATTGAAAGAATTGGTAGAATTGAACGAAGGTTGCGAAAATGTAATACTCGGGAAAGGGGATGTTTTAGGGGGTAAAGAAAAAAAGTAGTTAAAATTTTTGTCGATTGATTGCGCTGCACAGAGGCGTAACGAGAAATATGCAAAACAGATATTCCTATAAATTGCAGTCTTTTACAATTATGACCTCATTTTTTATTTCCTTCTCCTACTTGTGCATATGTGAAGTTTTAATTGCGGTCCTGACTTGGTGTATAAAGCGGTATTAATGAAGATGTTTTACCACAGCTAAGAATCGCCGACTGGAGCTGCAGTTAGCTGCGTTTGAAATTCGTTTGCAAACTGCGATTTCTGGTGATGGCGGACACACAGAATAGGAGTTATATGTTTGTAAACATTTACATGCAAATAGATATATTTTTTAATGGAAATGTGTTATTTGCTCACGTTCAACGCCCTCTGTCAATGAAAATTTTAACTATTATTAAAATAATAATAATAATAATAAAATAATAAAAATAATAAAAATCCACCTTTATGATAATAACTTTTCCGCAAATCACGTTGAATTCTATCGATTTCTTCAACTTTTGTGAATTTTTAAAATGGTCTACAAACTTAGGGGGGAACCCGGAATATACATCGATAAGGCATAAATAAATTATAAATTTTAATGTGAGGCATAAATCCACTATATCGAGATTAAAAGGAATATTAACAGTAAAAACATTAAATATGACAAATAGCCTGATTACCCACTTCATATAGAAAGTTAAAAATATCCATAGAAGATATGTATATATATATATATATATATATATATATATATATATATATTAAATTGAATATTTATAATTAGAACGAAGTATTTTTGTTATCTACTACAATTGCGTCATTTTTTAAATACGTGTGCGATACATCGGAAGGGCTCCAAGTACACATTTTTTAATTATGTTTTGCAATATGATTAAGTAAAGATTTTTTTTTCTCGATAATAGTTATTCTAAAAAATATGGACTGTACTCACTGGATTTCCATCCGTCTGATTTTTTCGGGTTTACGTTAAGGACAGAGCGCGTGAGAAAAAACTCGGCACACGCGCCGAACTTATTGCAGTCATCGAAACTGAAATGCAGTTGATATTCGTATATGTGCTTAAATTAGTGGTTTTCGGTTAAGATATGTGTCTTCGTTACGCTGTAAATTATTATGGCTGGTACATGGAACACGAGTCATCGTAAAGTCTCCGTCATGCTACATACAATGTTTTTTGAACCAAACATTATCGATAATAAATTCGGAATAATAAACGTTTATTTTGGAGTAGTTATTTAGGTACTTTTCTCTCTCTCTCTCTCTCTCTCTCTCTCTCTCCACACACACACATATATATATATATTCTAGGTGGAAAATTTATCTTCATATTTTCCGATTATTTTCAATTTTGTTTGTGAGTTTATTAAAATGCGGGTTTTAAGTTAAAATATGGGATTAATTTATTATTCGATACTTTATTTTATTAAAAGCTGTTATTATTTTATTCGTGAATTATGTAATATATGTAATTACCTTATAAAAAATACATTAATAAATAAAAGATTCTTTTTTTTTCTCTTAATAAATACAGATCACTAAATGAAAAAAAAAAAAAAAAAAAGAAAGAAAGAAAGAAAAGAAAGAAAACATTAAATTAAAAGAATATTTTGCTTTAATAGTAAAAAATCTTAACTTTTGAAAGAAAAAAATAATAATAAATATCTACAAAGGAAGACATCTACTGGTCATAAAATATAAAAACGTAATTGCTCTCATTCCATCTTAATTGAAAAAAATTAAACGATAACTTTCTTTTGTGGTTTCTATAAATTTACCTCAGATTTTAAAAATGCTAAAGAGTGTTTAAACTTTGACTTTTTTAATTCTTATCTTCGTCATATATTTGATTTAAAAAATGAAAATAAAGGATCTTTAGATTTATCATTTAAACTTAAATTTAATGTTACGTTAAATTTTGGGAATTAAAAACCAATTCGTGTGAGAGATAGTGCTTAGGAAGAAAAATTACATCCCACCTTATTATTTTCCAAGAGTAATAACTGTTATATTTAAAAATTACAAGCATGAATCTCATGAAAACAGTGGTTGTGTCTGCCGCTATGAAATTTTTAAAAAGTAGTAATGTTTATTATTATAAAAAAACAAGAAGAATGTTGAATGAAAATTTGTACCTGATAATGTTTTAAGTAGAGTATATTTTTCTTATGTCATCTATTTTTTCTTTATCAATGTTAATTATCTTTTGATAATTGATGTGTAATTTTTTATAATAAAGACCATAAATAAAACATTTTTTTAATGATATAAAACTTGCATTTTTTGTACACAAGATTCATATTTTCTAATACTGACTAAAAGTTGAGTTTTACAAATGCTTTTAAAAGCTTTATTATAGAAAAAAAAATAATAATCTGGTGGGACAAACACACGATTGTCTTTGAATGCAATATAAAGACACATGCCAAATAACAAGTATGATACATGAGTGTGCACTGAAAAAATTACAGAATAAAAAATTGTGTCAAATTTGAATATATACACACTCAAATTAGAAGCAAATATACACAAATTTAAAAATCTCACGTGCTTATTATTGAGTATGTTAACATGCACAAAAATGTTGCCAAAAAGTTCCAAATTCTAAGAATAAACAAGATCTTCAAGATAAACAAGATATGCATTATTCATATGATTTTTATTCCTTTCGTCGGGGACTGTATGTCCGTGACATTAGAATTCTGTTTGAATTGCATTAATTTGTACCTTACATTTACAAATTGTAGTGAAAAAATTTATAATATACCACAAACATAACAAAATTTAGAGTCACTAACGTCTTTTGATTCTCACTGCTACATACAAATGAAAAATACATTTTGATTATATTTCGTTTTACGATAACTTTTTTCGAATGAGACGACTACTTTGATGAATGGTTGAAGACTTTCAATTCTTTAATACCAATTGCGAGTTCACAACTACAGAAGGTAATTTTTATCTCTCTAAAAGTTTTCGTATCATATTAAAAGGAAAATTAAACAAATACCTCGTAGTAATAATAATTATGCACGAATAATAACACATGATAAATAATAGTACACAATAAATAATAATACACAAATAAAATTGATCAGCCATTTCGATTGTGATTTAAACAGGCATACAAATTACAAATTTGCAATCATAAACGGTCCCATTACTCTAGAGAAAGCTATGGATATGTTATTATTATTATTATTATTATTACTGGTATTTTCAAATTTTCGACCAAGTAAAAACAGATTAAAAGAGTTAAAACTAAAATTGTTTCGTTTTTAGAAGCGTAATTTTTTTTTTTTTTTTTTTTTTTTTTATAAATATAAGATTTGTGTGATTACATTTAAAATCCGTTTGGAGTTTACGTGGATTTTCCCGATATTTGTGTTAATACAGTTCGATATCTCAGTTTTTCAATTTTATAATATTACTTAAAAAATTCAGCTTTAATCTATAAAAAGCCATGAATCTGTAGAAAGTAAGGAAATACTTTGAGAAATTGTGTGAAAAAAAGAATAAAAAATTACATTACACATAAAAAAAGGTTTGTTAACTAGAGAAAGAATTTTGTTATGTTGAGATTGTTTTACAAGGAAATTGTTAAATTATTCTTTTTTCAAAGTAAAAGTTTGTAAAATAGAGAAATTCCCAAAATAAATTTTTGTTGACCAGAAATCCAACATATATCAGCTTTAATATTTATCAGTTGATAGAATGATAGTGAAATAAAAATAATAATTATGTTTTATTTTATATATATATATATATATATATATATATGTATATGTATATATAATAATAATAATAATAATAATAATAATTAATTTAAGAAAATTGGAGATTTAAATAAAAGGTTAGGATAACATTAAATTAAAAATTTTTAAATGCAAAAATAATGTAATTTTATGAAATTTTGTTGCAACATCAATATTCATTTAAGTGGTTTTGCCTGTATTTGTGTAGGAATTCCTATAAATAACTTTTTTTAATATCGCATACATATAATTGAAAATGCATTAGAATTAATTCCGTGTGATGTGGAAATCCCACTTTTCTTAATTTTGTTTATATAAGGAGTTGATAAAAGAAGCATGATTTATAAGTATAATTGCTACTAATATTGCCCAATCTGTATAAGGACTAAAGGCTTTACATTTGATAGCCATTAACGGCCTACTCAATTGTGACTGTCTCAGACTACCACAAACACTATTTTAATAGGTAGAAAAAAAAGCTTCTGAATTCCCAGTAACTCAGAGTATGGGAATAATTTTACCATATTCTATTATTTAATTTCGTTATCTCTCTAAAGCATGTTTAAAGTTAGATAATGGTCTGGATGTTTTGTCATACAAATTCACTGTTATCTCTGAAGCATAGATAACGTTGCCTACGAAAAGCCATCAATTATAAATGAGTTAGAAAAAAATATAAGCTGTATTTAAATACGCCTGCTGTAAAAAAGGGCGAAAACGAGTTAACCATGCACGACACAAAACTATCAGTAAAGTTAGATTCGCTATTTACTTAACGTTTTATGGTCGTTGAACAATAATCCTTCCCACATGTGATTGTATTACATGCCATTAGAAAAAACTCTCAATATAATTAATCAAATTAATTTTATTGCTACTAAAATTGTATTAACTAGCAAGTCATCTGTGGAAATAATAATATTTAGTTTAACAACTGAAAAGATTGTTAATTAAATAAATGTTTAAAAAAAAAAAAAAAAGTTGAATTTCGCAAGTATTTATTTTAGAAATTGGATTCCCGAAAAGTAAAAGATAAACAGTAGAAAGTTTTAAAAAGAATAACTTGATGACTTTTACAGTTCAGGATTACAAGCAGAACGACAGTAAGCCATATTTATTTTGATTCTGCATAAGGAAATTCCATTTAAAAGTGAAAGATTCGTTGCTTTACTATTATTTGTTTTATAACTAGTGTTATTTTAAAACCATATATTTTTTGCCGCTAATTTATTTCAGGTAAAGAAGTACTCTTTTAAGTTGGACACTTTGTTATTGAAGAGAATAAAGCGACAATAAACTTAATTAGGCAACAAACGTAAAATATCATTCTTTATTTCCAACACAAAAACTTACATTTAAGAATTTTCATTTTAAAATAATTTTTTTAAAATATATGAAAAAAAAAAAAAAAAAAAAATCACTAAAGCAATACTAAATAAATAGACTTATTATGTAGTTTTCACAGTAAAAAAAAGTTCATCGATAAATGGAGATTTACTATTTTATAAATTATGTAATATATTAAATTACTTCTTGCAAAAAATTTTCAGCTCACAAGGTAATACTTTCATAAGTATAAATAATAAAATCATTTAATCACATTTAAAATTGCATAGAAATAAATGTATATATTTAATTTAATAAAAAAAATTCTCAATTTCATAAAAAATGCTGCGAAGCTAGATTACTGGTCTGGAAGGACGTTAGCGTAATCGATTATTACAATGGCAACGGAGAAATCTAGAAGTATAACTTTTTCAATAGGTTAAGGCCTGATTCATTGAATTTGCCACAGATTTTGTAAATGCTGAAAAAAATAAACATAAAACTAATTTTTGTGATTGTTGTTTATTTTACTTAAAAATCACAAACGGATTGTTAGTTTTACAAGCAGGATATAATGTTATATGCTACGGGGCTTAAAAATATTTGTGTGCTGGAAAATTTAGTACTACCATAGTCCACTCGGTCAAGTACCAAGAGCTGTAATTGTTAAATTTGAAAACCAAATGCATTTATCCTATAAAAATATATGTGTAAACGTTAGTTCGGCTTAAATTCCACCAATTACGAAATTTCGCAAAAAAAAAATAAATAAATAAATAAATAAAATAAAACTAAAAATAAAAAAGGGTTAATTGTTTAAGTAACTATTTCAGTGAGAAACTAGTATATTGTGGCCAGCACAAGATTTTCTTCTATATAAATTTACACAAATTCTTGCAACACAAATTATTTATTAAAATTATTTACCATGATGAATGCAGACAATTATTATCTCACAGAATTATAACACTAAACGCCAAAGAAAGTCAATTTTGCGCCAACATCAGAAGAAGTTCAATTTATTTTTCTAAGTACAGCGGCAGCAAAATTATTCGAGAGCTAGCAAAAATTCCTACATAAAAAAGTACACTTAATACAGTTTTGTTAAATAAATCTTTGTCGAATCATGTTCTTAGTCAGTCTAAGAACGTGATTCGATAAGGATTTATTTAACAAAATAGTATTAAGTGTACTTTTTTATGTAGGAATTTTTGCTAGTGCTAGAATAATTTTGCTGCCGACTGTATATATATATATATTTCCGTAAAAAAAAAAAAAAAAAAAAAAAAAAAAATCGATAACTTTGATTTTAATTATCACAGACCTATCGTACCACCATTCATTTTTAAGGTATTGACGAGTTCTTTCGAAAGATGTCCATATTGAAAATTTACACTCCCCCGGGGAAGGGGGGGGGGAGCGTTGCTCCTGAATGCACAAAAACGTTTTCTTAGTTTACTACTACTGCTATGAATAATTCATATTACAACCACACATTAAAAATAACCCTCAACATGTTTACGAAATTTTGTTCTATACTGCCATGTTAAATTTTAGAAATAATGGGATCACAGCACCACCTGTTGAGTAATTGATCCCCAAATCTAATCAATACTAGTTTATCTCGGGGTCCAAATAAATACCAAGTTTGGTTAAATTTCGTTTAATGGTACATGAGATACAGCGTCTACAAAATTTGTGATACACACACAGACAGTGCCACACATACAGACGCACACACAGACAGATATTTTCTAAAAACAGTGAAATCGTGTTCAGAACAACTCAAAACGTATAAATCCATCGAAAACTGGAGTTCGAAAACTTTCCCGAATCCAATATTTTCTTCTTTATAAAGAAGACAGTAAAAAAGTAGAACGAAACCAGTTGTATTTGTTAATGTTTAAAGTATTTTCATATTTAAACTCTTTCTTTGTATTGGTAAAAGTTATTGTTACTTTTATCATTATTATTATTATTATTTATTTTATTTTGTTTTATTTTTTGCAAATTAATGTATACGTTTTTCATAAAATTATACAAAAACGATCTTTATATATTTTTTTTAATTTGATTTCTTTATATGATATACTTTAGATAGTATACTTTATTTGATATACTTTATATGATTACTTTATATGATATACTAGCTGAAACTTCAGCCTGCAAGATCTCGTGAAAGATCAATTGCAATAATAATAATAATAATCATAATAATAATGAAATTACTAATCGTTTTCCCTTATCTTAATGAAAATTCGTGGGTGATTATAGTTTACTTTTAGTTAGTTTAATTTATTTTTACAAGTATAGATCCCTGTTAACTAAGATTTGATTGAAATAGCACTTAAGGCATCACAGTATTTATTTTACGTTGTAAAAAACAATGTTAAAATACACCAGACCGTACTTGCAAAGAAATTGCGAACTCTTTGTGCGTTAAATTTTAAGCATGATGTAAACAAACATGTGATTAATTTTTTAAGAAACACACAAAAAAAAAAAAAAAAGAAAGAAAGAAATATTCGAAAGTTCTGCGAAGATTCCCGTGAAGGTCTTTTGGGTGATACTATACCGTTGGTTTGCAACTAACAGATTCTCAGCCTGTAAAAGTTGTTTTACAGCGTTTAAAGAATCAGTGCACGAAAACCAAATATTTTGGATTAAATAATATTGAAATTTTCATAAGGATATAATGGTAGTTTCTGTAAAAGTTGATTATTTATTTATTTTTTATTTTCATTTATTTTTTAACCTGAAAATAAAAAGCACGTAAAATGTATGAAAATGAAGTAAATGCAAGCAGCTTTCAATATATACATTTGAAAACACACTGGATTAAAAGATACTTTTTAAGTATAGGATACAATTTTTTTCCCCCTAAGAGATAAGCATTTCCCCCAATCTCAGGCTGTCCTTCCCCGTCCTACCTGAAAACTAAAATTTTGTTTTTAAATTTATTACATCAAAAACACTTTTTACGGGCTATATTTTATTGTCATAAATTACCAAAAATTAAATGAAATAAATTATAAATAACTAAATTAATTACCATTAAATATAAATTATAATACACTTCTAAAAAAATACCATTGTTTAGAAAGACTATATAAATGCAATTGAATTAACTTTTTAAAGGAAAAAGAAATAGTATTATAAAAAGTAAAATTTTTCAGTTTAGATAAAATTAGCATTGGTGACAAAAGAATAAAAACCAAACTAATTAAAAAATTGATAATTAAAAAAATGTATGACAAAAAAAAATCATGGCATTTCTTTATTGTTTTATAGTTTTTAATGATTTAAATCCCATATACCACTAATACATTATTTTAATTTCCCCCCAGAAGCCAGATTTGCGTTAAGGTAGAAGTAGGGATACACAAGATAACGACAAAAAACAAATTTTAAGTATCCCATACTTATATAAAAGATTTTTAACTCTTTACACCAAGAAAAAGATACATGATTGAAAACTTTTTGTAATTATTTCCTTTCAACACAAGTTTATACGTGCAGTTTTTCGGGAGAATAAGAAAGCCGTCGTTTAGATAAAATAGTCCATATACATATTAGGGATGCACCGAATATTCGGTATTCGGCCTATTCGGCTATACTACCGAATATTCGGTTTGGCCGAATCTAAAACTATTCGGCTAGCCGAGTATTCGGTTTAGCCAAATATTAAACTATTCGGCTACTATTCGGCTAGTTGGAACATATTAAAATTCAATTTAAAAAAAATTTAATAATTTGAAAAAAAATTTCTATTTTTAATTATCATTAACTTAAGATTTTTCAGAGTAATTAAGAAATAGATCATATTTAAATGAAAACAATTATTTCATTTCATTTCATGTAGCATTAAAGAAAATTATTAGTTGCATTAATCATAGCAATTAGTAATACTAACAAAAGTTGTCTTTATCAATAGCAGTATAATGATATGTTTCTAAAGTTGAGTTAACCTTTCGCCGGGCGCGCGAATTTTCATTACATGAGCGGGCGCGCGTTGTAAATTATGGAAAAAACGTTATAATACTGGCTGACGTATTTTAATTTTACAAATTGTTTTGCAAACTAATGACATTTAAGCTATATCTGATAACAATTTTTTAAAACATTTACATTTATTTTGTTATAATTTATTAAAACAGAAGCTTCAAGGTATGGAAAACGAATTACTGTTGTACTTTTTACAACGGCGCGCCCGGCGGAAGGTTAAGAAAGAACGTACGTAATTCACATGATGTTACCATCTAGGAAACTTCAAGAGAACAAACAAAGATTAGATGCAAAATGGGCAAGAAAAATTAAACAAGTCATAAATTAGTAGTTTTGAACTTGTCATTGAAAAATGCATATGAAGTGTCCCAACATGCAAAAAAGCATCGCATCTTTATATCACAATTTATTCACATGAGAGCATTTACAACAGTTTTAATATAAATTATCTAGTACTTTGTTACTTTTAAATTGATTTTTCTCAAATGCTGAATTTCAGTTTTTTTTTTTTTTTTTTTTTTTTTTTTCGTGGGCGCAACAAGACATTGTTATTTAAAAAGTTTATGTATTTATTAAGAAGTCTAAGAGTTAATAATTTTCTTTGATTGTGAATTCAGCATTACACCACTATTTATGTTTGGTAATATTTCCTAATATTTTTCTACATTTATATTAACCATTGTTTCTGAATAGTAGTTTTTTATAATATTTTTTTCACAATTATAAAATAATAATATATTACTAAATGTAAATGGTATTACTGAAAAAGTTTGCAAAAAATTTGCTGATTGACACTTGAATATAAGAGTAAATCAGCCAGTCGAATATTCGGTATTCGGCCGAATGGTTGGTCGAATATTCAGTATTCGGTATTCGACCAAAACCGCTATTCGTTGTATCCCTAATACATATACACGTACTAAAATTTATCCACAGATATATTTATACATATATGGTGCAAAACAATTGATTTCATTTAAAGACAAAAATAAATAAAATGTTGTTAAGAAAATATTAATAAAGAGAGTAAATTTAGTTGAACGTTGAAACATTTTAAAATCTCAAATGCTGTACTAACTGCTATAATACAAATGAATGACAAAATAAAAATAAATACTAAAATAAACAAACTTATCTCAAAAAATATCAATATCAGGCTTGTTATGAAAAACGTACTATCTAGCATGTCATTTAATTAAACTATGGAAATAACTTTTCCTAATTTCCATCTAGATCAAAGATTATATCTCAATAAATGCTGATTTAAAATCAGGAGAGAAAGATTATGCATAAAAATCAAAATGATTAATTTTAAAATACTATTAAATGTACTTTAAAATTCTTGTAATTCAAGACTTGTTTTCGTAAAAAGACTCTTCATATTAGTAACAATTTATAAACATGAAATTGTGGGTTATATCTGGATGAAGTATAAATTATAATGAAAATAGTTATGATTAGGCATAAGCATTTTAACAATAATAACAGAAACAAATTAGTTGAGAAAGAAATGTATAAAATAATTTAAAAATGTATGCAGTATAATTAAAGCAAAACATATTTCCCATGAACTAATGTATATTTACCAAATTATCGATAAAAAAATATCGTAAAATTTGCACATACAAGTTAAAATTATTATTAAATTTCATATAGAATAATATTATATTAATACAAAATAATTTTATAAATGAGAGCTTTTGAAAGAAATAAAGATTTTGGAGTATAATAATTAATAAGCAAAAGCAAATGTCATTAATATAAATAATATTTTAAAATACTTGGCATTAATAAAAATGATTAAAAAATAATTTCTTATAACTGTATGCACATATCTGATATCACAAAAGATATGTATTTAGCAATAAGTTTAATGTATAAGTTAGCCCCACCTGTGGCCGAGTAGCTCATAAATTCGGTAGACGGGAGGCATCAGTTCTCACCTATTATCCCACCGCTCGTTGACCTAGTCGTACGGACTTTACTGTGATTTTGTTTTCGAAATTCACGTGAATGCGGGCTAAAAACGTTTGGAAAAACTCTCACAAGAAGCATTTTCCCAGGCATAGGCCATTCGCTTAGATAATTAGTCTTAATAATAACCTTAATAATACACCAATAGATAACAAAACCTTAACTTAGGCACTATAACACCACTGTAAAGATAACATATTATCTACTTTTAACATCAAAAGAAAGATTTAAAACCCCAATTTTAGAAAAAAAAAAAAAAACCTTTTACAATTAAATATTTTAAAATTTCCTATATAGGGAAACGTTAACCGGACGATAATAAATGGTACATTTCCACTAGGGTATATCGCAGATCACGCCGTAACAGTTAGAATGGTTGATGCTTTTCAATCATAGAATATAGTCCAAAAGCATTTGTTACCTAAATTCTATCCTTATGGCTATTGTAAGTTTGTTCAATGATAAAAGGTTTCTAATCAATAAAAACAAACCTCTGTGATTGACTACTTGTGACTCGATAAAGAATTATCGATATGTTTTAATAACTGTCGATTTCAATTTGTCGTTTAGCTTTTGAACAACTTTTATTTTTGTAAAACTGAAATTCGAGTCCTAGCAAGAAAATAATTTTAATTATTTATTCATGATTTCTTTAAAAAAATTAACAGCTTTTTCTTTAATAATCATCATTTTTGCAAACTTCCTCAACAAAATAATAAGATTTTGTTCGATTATCTTTCCGATATCTTTCAGTTTCTATTGCTCCGATTCCTCATTATCGACTCTTGCTTTATCCTTAACCGGGCAAATATCTTTATTTTTTTGTGTGTGAAACTCTATGACTCGATAGCTTAAAAAAACAAACACTTTTTTTTTTACTTGTACAAACCGAAAATTGCATCGTGATTATTAAGCATGATATGAAATAAGAAAATATTTCAAGCACAGTTTCGATAACGAACATGAATGTATACGTAACATACATATATTGAAAACTTTAGACACAGATTTCCATTTCATTTTATTTATTTATTTTGCACTTTGACAAGTAATTTCTGGTTTTCCAGTATGTAATCATTTATAAATCGTATTTTAAACTGTAATCTAAAGTTTAAAATAACTATTCTTAACCAGTATTTTGTTTTGATCCATGTATTGTGTTTTAAATTGACGCGTAAAATGTTTTGAGATAAAAAAAAAAAAAAAAAAAAAAAGCAATATAAATAAGTTAAGATAACTTCATAGCTATTAAATAAATAACGTCAAAGGTTTATTTGAAACAGCTACATCTCTGTCAAAGAGAGAAGAAAAAAAATGATATCTTATCAGATATAAAATATTTTATCGATTTGCTTCCTCTCTATCGCATGAGTCTCGCATTTCGCATATTATATCTAATTATTATTTTTTTTTTATTATTATTCGTTCTTCAGATGTTGTTATCATCACATGCAAAACATATAGCATTTGACAGTTGTGAACGACGTGAAACTCACGTGAAATAAATAGTAAAACCATAATAATAACGATAATAACAATAACAATGATATATTCGTGAGTTTTAGATGTGCCACTGACCTGAAGCAAATGACTGATTTAATCTTACGTCACGAAACATTGTTGTTTGGATGGATGGGTTTTATCCCTATAGTACATTCTTTTCCCTTTCAAAGTAAAATATCCCTATCAAATTATTTACTATTTCTATATGATGTTTTGAAAACCATATAGCTGCTAAGATTTTTCACAGGACTTGCACCCATTTCTTTTCTTAAATACTCGTTTTTGCGAACATGAAACTTTTATAAAAATTGTTTGCGATAAAAAAACAAAAAGAAAGAAAGAAAGAAAATGGTAATATCAAAGAAAAAAAGGGAGTGTGTGTGTGGGGGGGGGGGGAGGGGTGATAGCGAACTTTGCGCTGAATGTAATCAGAAGTCTTTGAAAATGTGAAATTTTTATTGATGAAGAACGTTCTTCTAAACAAAATCTAAAATTCATAAATTTAATTTGCAAATATCTCTAAACTTTACAATTTTTTAAATTAATAATCGTTTTCAACGACTTTGTTTATTACGAATATTTTTTGACTTTTACTTACCCATATGACGACTAAAAAAAATACTGTTCTGGGGTTAAATTTTCGAAATTGAGTTTTTGCTTTATTTACATTTTTGAGGTTCCCTGAATCGAAAGTCAGATTTTCAGCGGCGGGTTTGTGTTGTAAGTATTATCAGAATAACTCAAGAAAGCAGGAAGTACAAGCTCTGAATTCTAAATTTGTACGATATAAAAATGCTACTTGACTTTTTTTTTTTTTTTTTGCTAAAATCAAACAAACAGTTTTTTTATAGGGACATCCAAGATGATTACTTCTATGAGAAAATTTTCTAAAAAGGTACCTTTTAACATTTTTAGACTGCACTAAAAATGAAATAAAGATGCGTTTTTTATATGTATAAAAGCAAGTTACGTATAGAATGTTATATGAAAATCGATTACCATTCGTTTACAAGACCACACAAAAGAATTCGAATATATTAAGATATTATACTACTGGGAAATTTCTAAAATTGCATTTCAGGTATTGTTATTGTTATGTGTTTTTAATAATGTCTTAAATATCATTTCACTATATGGTTTCTATATAATTTATGGACAATATACAGGTCTATCTAAAATTAAGGGAATACATTCTTCTCTAATAAATATAATCTATGAAAGTGTTTTATTAAATTTTACCGAGTTCAGGAATACATTTCTCATACCCATATGGCAAACAATGTATTCTTTCAAGTCAAATTTTCAGAGCGCTGATTTTTTTGTTATTAGACTTTTAGAGATCTCCTGAATACGAAAATCAAAAGGTTGATGTATGTGTCCAAGGCCGTAGAAAGAAAAAAAATTTCGGAGGGGATACAAATTTTAGTACATAAAGGTAAGTGTTACAAATGAAATCTAACTTAAAACTTGTTGACAAATCTGCAAAATTTTCGGGGGGGGGGGGGGGGGGAAGTGGTAGGGGAAGGGGGGGCCCGAAAACTCCCCTTTGTTACGCCATGTCTGCCTGTTATCAGCATAACTTAGAAACAAATGATTGTATGAAATTAAAATTTGGTATTTTGTAGATTATATGAGTTTTCACTTTAAAAGTTTAACCAAGGTTTCAAGAACTAGTGTAGATAAAACTTGTCTTAATAATCGGATAAAACTTTTAAATCCAAAAATATCCTTTATTTATTTATTTTATAAATATAGATACTATGATTGAAAAAAATATTTGGGGGGGGGACAGTAGCCCTTTCTACACAGAACGATACATTAAATAAATCTGTTTCAGAAGCCATTTGCTACTGCTTATAAAGTATGGTTATGTACAATACTTTTTGTCTTACATCTGGATCTTAGATATGTCTTTATAATATTGAAATGCAGTGTAAGAGAAAGTAGTGGGAATTACATACCAGATTTTTATTTTCTTAAAAATCTTTTTTAAAATTAGATTTCCAATGGTATTTTGTAGTTTATTTTGATTTCATTTAAAGTAATTTATAGATAATTGAGGTTTCCTTTTTATCCGAGGTAACCGAATGCGTAACGGAAAATTATATTTTTAAAGATCATTTTATTTTTAATATTTAATGAGATATTGAAGATTCAAAAATATACTTTTTTGGCAAAGAGTTGCTCTTTTACCGCGTACAGTTCAATTAAAAAAATATTTTTTGAAAGGGAATTACCACAAACTAAATAAAAATTACACTTAATTTGTTTTTCATGTTTTCCTTATATTGTATTATTTTTTATGAATGGATTAGTTTTATAAATATTTACTAACTTTATTTTAATTATTGTTCATTTATTTATTTAAATTCTTACTGTTCATACAGATCTATTATCAAACGATGATAAAAATAAAAATAATAATTTTTAAATGATGTGAACTGCATTAGATTTCTTGTATAAATAGAGTTGTAACAAATGCTAGACAGATATCAAACAAATTTTATATTACCCATAGAAATTTAATGCTATTAAAAAATCATGTAAAAAATTGAAGTTTTGTCTGTGAAACTAGTACAGATTGAAACAAAAATACAGATTGTAGAAACTTTTCTTCAATACCTAAACAAAGTAAAGTATCAACATAAAAAAAAAAAAAAAGCTTTCGATACTGATCTTCACTCAGATTTTTTTAAATTTCTGAATCTCGATGAGAAAAATCATACAACTAATCTCTTTTCGTTAACTTTTCAAGTTTGAATAAAATAAAAAAATAAACCAATGCGTGGACATTAAGAAAAACAAAAGATATTGTATATAAATATCTCACAAAACAGAAATATTCATTTTTACTTAAAATGCTTGCAGTTCAGTTCTGACATTAAATTACATGTGTGTTACTGTAGATTTCTGAACAAGTCTTAGTTCTATAATAGTAATTAATGGGTAAGCATATGCAGTTCTGTAATCATAGAACACAATTTCACAAAATCACTTGGAACTTTGAATTAATAGGGCAAACAATCTATTTTTTTTTTTTTTTTTTTTTCTTTTTTTTAAGCATTGCATTTAATTTATGTCTTAAAAATTTAAGAATAGTACCTTAGTCATTTACGATAATTTTTTTGCGTTTAAACTTTAAAGTTTAATAACTCTGTGACTGTTACATTTATGCATATGCAGCTCTTTCTAAATAGATTTCTAAAGTTTTTTCTTCCTTTTGCTGATATGAACATTTCCATCACTATTTTTTTATCAACTTTAATTTATTTATCACAGAAATTCTGTTGATTAATTAGGTGATGATTATCAGAATTTAGTGGTGTCTAAGAGTAGAAGAATCAAATAGATACGATTGCCTTATTTTACGAAACTTTTATCTTAATTTTATGTCAAATTGTTAATAGTTGTTATCTTAATTTTATGTAATTGTTTACAAATAATAGTGGCAGTGTACCCTGCCTTAAAGAGGCTCTGCTGATGCATCCAGTGATCTCTAATTTGAGTTAATGTAAATTGATATTATAGCGATGATAATGAAGTCATCGGTGTGTTTAAATGTAAAATAATTCAAAATAATACCATCTAAATGTAAAATAGTAATAAAAAAATTTTAAAAAAGCTCTTGTATTAGTTTTTCTTTTTACTGAAAACTACAATTGTGAATGCATTAAAAATTCTTATTGAAAAAGGAAGCACTTGAAAATTGTGGAAATTTTAATAACACCATTTATTTTTTATGTAAAAATACCAAGTTTTATTAACAAATTATGTAGCCAACTGTTGGGTGCATTTAGGTATGGTCCCTGTAACTACCTCTTTTTCAAGATTTTACAAAAAATATTTAAATATTAGTTTACATGCACAAATTGTGAGAAATTTCAATCAATCTTAATTATCTTTAAGTACTTTAATAACAGAAAAAAAAAAATTGAAACACTTATCTTAATTATAACTTTTGTAATATTAACATATATATTTTTTCTTTTCGTGAACTTTTATATGTATCCTTTTAGATCAGGAATAAATCACCGTGAAGCAAAACCGAAACTGAAAGCGGCCAATGCCACTGGCTACTGTAGATGAGTTCAAACACCTATTACGTGCAGATTTGGAGGCAAATAGCCTTTCTCTCTGATGATGAGCATTGAGGTGAGAGCCCTCTACATCATCTTCCTTAGTTCACTGCTCTTTCTTATCTCACTTATCTCTAACACATCCCACCTCCTGTGAAAGTCAGATGGAGCTTAATCTGGACAATACTTTTTTAGACTTCCTTCCAACTTGGATAAATAAATTTAACAAACATTTTGGACACCCAGAACGACAAAAATTCATCATATACAACTATGAATTTAAATGAAGAGTTTATCTTTATAATTGAAACCTGATATTTAAAAAAAATAATAATAAATTGACTGTGGGAATAATATAGAATTAGTAGGATGAAGTTAAGCATAAATGTCATCCCACGTAAAATTAATGAGGGAGATGCAGGTCTTACTTAAGCATGATTGAAAATCATCCCAGGGTGTAGAATAACAAGTCACTGAGAACGTAAGCTATACATCGATTATGATGATTAATCCAATTTATTAATAAGAAATGGGTCACGTACAAGAAAATATATTGTATTATAGATTTTATATCATTATAATTTAGCTCAAGATTTTTAATCACATAATCTTGTATTGTAACAAGAAAAGATTGTGTGATTAAAGAACTCGAGTAAATCTTTCAAGTAATATGCCTATTTCAAGTATTTGCCTATTTTAATAATACAGTTTTAATTGAATCATTTTAACACATAAAGGCAATAAAGCTTTTCCAGCGCTTGGATACATCTGTTTTCTTCCATTTGAAATATTCTAAATACGACAAGAGAATAAAAAAAAATGCTTGAAATTGTAACATACTTAAGCGGGTTGATGTTAAAATGTATCGAGTTAGCTAGATTTTTCACGAAATTTACACCATGCCAAATTATCCTTGAATAAATAGTAACAAAATAGTAAATATGTTATTCTTTCAAAAACATGTGTGTAACACTAATGTTAGTGTACAATAGCAAATACACAAAACCTTTTTACAATTTATTCAATACGAGAAATAAATGTAATATTTTTATAACTGAAATAATCAAAAACGAAATGCTTATGTAAAAATGTAGTATTTAAGTATAACATGTTTGTTTTAAGAAAAACATTGTTGAAAGTTAATAGATATTTTATGTAAATATTTTCAACTTAGATCATTGTATTTCTATATTAGCCAAATTATATAGCGTTATTATGGAAATGTCGTAATCCTATTATCATAAATTTAAAGTATTTCCCTCACTGATAAAAAATGACAATGGAAATAATAGTTTTCAAAAGGAAGCAAAATTTACAGAAATTTCTAAATTTTCCATGAACATTATGATTCTAAAAATAACGAAAACCTTTTATGAAGGAAAATATCTTTAAACAAAAGTACTATAAAATATACAAAAAAGAGCAACATATGCTTCAATTCGAAATAATTATGCACAGTCCTTGACTAGGGGCAAAAATTAAACACAAGTACAGAATGAAAGCCGGAATGTTTACTTAATTATACCCACCCGGAAATATTTTGTTGTGTGTTACTACATTTTATGACGTTCGTTTTCAAAATTTTTATTTACGAGTTCTTTATTTACAATGTTCCTTATCTCCAACATTAGTTTTTTTTTTTTTTTTTTTTTTTTTTTTTGGTGCTTTTTATTGCAAGGCAAACCGTGTCTCATCAATACTTTCGTATATCACAGAGATATAGCTGCCAACTTTTATAACACATTGAGCATAATTTTTTATTTTGTTTAATTAGTAAAACTGTTACATAAATTTGTAAAAGATTTCGAATAAAAATTACTGGTAGCCAAAAATTGTAAAAATTGGCTGCTAAGCAGGACGACTAGGGTCTGGGGATATGGGTGCTTATATTCTACTGTCACTTTTTTACACATTAATATCATTAGACTGGATAACTGCGAATAGAAACTTCCTTGTGGTAATTACAGATTTGAAGAAAATGAAAATAATTATTTTACATACTACTGAATGCTACTATGCATTACAATAGCAAAATAAACGTAATTATGACTCACTAGATTATGAATGTTTTAAATAATTTCATCAAAATGCATATTTATTTTGGCAAGTACTAATAATAAATACATTTTTCCTTTATACAGAAGTATGTAAGATTTAAATACCGAATAATTCAAACTATTAAATGGAGTTTTAGCAACCTTCGTGGCTGTATTTAGAACCAAGGAAGCAGGGAATTTTTTAAATAACACAAATTTAATATTTAAGTACAGAAAGCTAGCGATTAAAGTAGTTTTAGAATAGTTAAGAGGACTGCAATAGAGTCTGTCTAGAGTTGATTTAGTTTACCAAAATATGATGAAATTTTGTAATGTTCATGTTGGTAGGAAACTACCAAACTACTAAAGTAAATCTAAAAATTAATTATTGTTATTACGATTTCATAGTTTTTTCTTTCTTACACACTGAACAAAGTTGATACCTTAGAGCTTTGGAAAAAAATGTTAAATATATTCTACATATTTGTATCATAAAATATGTCATGTCAATTATCACATACTCTAGAAAATTATATAATCGTATAAAATCCATTTTAATGTAACGAAATATTTTTATGAGCTCTAAATTATAACTTAAGTTTACATACAATGTGCTCTTTAAATTTTTATATCCTTCCCTCTTTCCACAAAAGTACCTATTTCTAATTGCAACACTCCCGAAATATTTGGTCCTGTATTATTTTTTCATTAACGTAAAGCAGATTTACTATAGCATGTTATGTCTTTTTGCTAATTCGGTTTCCTTTCATCTTGCAAATAAATGTTGTTTGGCACCCTTGTGTCACATTTTTAGTCTTACTGTATGACACAATACGTTGCTGAAAACTCCGTTGTTCCCACCAAATCATTTTGGCGAAAATTGCCTTTCACTAAGAACTGTTTGAATTATAACTGCCTGGTGACCTTTTTTTTTTTTTTTTTTTTAAAGTATATATTTATACGTTATCTATGTGGTATTTATACATTGTGGTATTTATACAATGTATGTATTTATACATTATTTATGTGGTTGTAACGTAATTACAACCACTTTTTCTCTAATCAGGAATTTGGCTGCGACAAGAGGTTTGGCGAATTCAGGGATGAATCCGAATCATCACTAAATCGTCAACATTAAGAGGCATGGATCTTTCTTCGTGTGGGCTCTGACTCCTCACCAGTGGCGTATCGTGAATGACGTTTTGGATATGCTCCATACGAGTGGCAAAAAACACCTTATCATGAAAAGCTCATTCTTCTGATTGACTGCTGAAATGTCGTCATACCTACGTCGTTTCTCGAAATAAGCGAATTACCCAATAAGTTGATTGAATAACTTTTTTAACTACTCAAGTGGAGCATACCCAAACCGTCATTCACGATACGTCACTGCTCCTCACCAATTAAATTAAATCGTAAATTCATTCTTTATTTTTAATTGGTCACCATAAAACTTAAAAAAAAAAAAAGCCTATTCGGTATGCTTTGCGAGTACGATAATAATGTTTTTAAATTATCTTCAATTAAATCGGCCAACAAAATCTCTATTACATTGTGTTTTAAGCATGCAAACATAATATATCAGAAAAAATTCTGTTTTACCTTATTAAAAAAAACAAAAAAAACTTAATGTTTTTTAATTAATAAACTTCATTTTCACTAGAAACGTTATTAAAAGTTAATAACTTTACACAAAATGAAATAACCTATGAACCAAAATAATGTATTTTTTGAATACGTAGTTATTTAAAAATCAGTTTGTGGATTACCAATTAATAGCACAGCAGAAATAGTATTTATTTTAAGTAAGTTGATTTTGTATCAAGACTTAAAAAAAAGGGAAGCATGTATACCATCCATTGTACAAAAGGAGTCATAAAAGGATATTATATGCGATATGCAAAAAGCTATGTAGAAAAATGTTAATTTCTCTTACTATTTAAAATACCTGCTTCAGTTTATTTTCATATAAAAGTTCCTATATCACTGTAAGTTCTACAACACTAAAAACAGAATTTTAGCTTCATCACAGGTGAATACATTTTTTACGTTATTTTCTCAAAATTATAGAATGTTATGAATACGTTCGAAATAAAATATAAAAAATAAATAAATGTATGGAGTGTAATTATGTAATTTCATTTCCGAGAAATATAGAATTAAACTCACTGTTGATAAACAAGTTTAAGAAGGTCAAGGAAGAATTCTATTGACGTTTCTTTCATCAGTCTAGTCATCGTAATAAATACATTATTCAAGAATTCTTCTTTTATTTTATTTCTTAACAACAAATACTTCAAAATGTTGACATGAAGCATCATTCTTAGAGCATTGTAATCTGATTTGTTTTAACACTTAAAATTTTTTGAGTAGAAGCAAAAATAAAAGCATTGCCGTTTATTTTCAATAACTATATTTAACGAATTAAACTCCAATAATATTTTTAATGCAACTATTTTAAAATAATAATAATAATAATAATAATAATAATAATTGTGTAACATGTTAAAGTTTAAAATGGAAGAAAACACACACACAAATATGTCATTGTGTTATGCTATTGGCGACAGCTTTCACAATATTGAGCGAAAATTTTCATATACGTTTTCCTAAAAATAGTTAGTTATTCATAAACTATAATGTGAATGTCAACTGCAAAATTATAAAAGTAAGAATCTATTAAAATTTAAACATTGCTGTAAAAATATATTTTTTATAAATGTCCATAACTGATAAGTTTTTAATTTTTAGTATAACATTTCTTATAAGCTGTCGTCTAGTTGTTCTGTCTTTTAATAGATGAATTTGAAAACATTATTTGATACAAAAATGTGCCTAAATATTATTTTAAATAAAAATCGTAAAATTTTCAAAAGTTATCTTGTTCTATATATTGAAATTTTTCTTACATAAAAGTTGTAAATATCATGTAAAGAAATTTAAAAAACAATAACTTTACTTTTTTAATATAGATAATATAAAAACCAATTTTTTAATATTACATGACCATTGCAAATATTTTTCATATTCAATTTCTAGTTGGCTAAATGTATGTAATCGTAGTTAATTATTCAAGCGAAAATGTCAGATACGCGTTTTATATTAGGTATTCAAATTATTAGATTTTTTTTTTTTTTTAAGAATACTAAACGAAATGGATTTGAACTTCAAACATGAAAATGACAAATGTGGAGAAACAAAAATACTTTGGATTATCCTGTTATCATAAAAAGCTACACATGATTTATAACTTTAACACATGGTCTCACTTACTACATAATACATTTGTATGTTTTTTGTACGACTGCCACAAATATTTATATAGATATAATTATTTTTTCAAAAATTATTCATTTTTTAGCAAGTTTTTTGCTCATAGCGGATCTTTAACAAAATTTACCGAGCATGCAGAAAAATAGACCAAATATTAGAAAAAACATTATTCTGAAACGCTAAATGCATGCGTTCAATTTTTGATTAAATATAAGTATTTGTGTTAAATATTTTTTTGCTGCGCATGTGCGAAAGATAGAAATTTTTGGATTTCATAGGTTGAAAGCAAAATATATATAAAACCTTATGGGAAAAGTTCATTTGAATTGAATGAAATTAAGAAACTTATCGTAAAAAGAATAATTTAATGTTTTTCTAAGTTTTGCGAGCTGTAAGGTGCCTTTTCTGCGCATGCATGAAAGATAGAACTTTATGTATTACATAGGTTAAAAGCAAAATATGTGTGACAACTTATGAAAAATGTTTATATGAATCGAATGAAATTAAGATACCTATCGAAAAAAAATGCGATGAATTTTATGTTTTTCTAAGCTTTGCGAGCTCATATGGTCCTTTTGATAAAACGGATTTTTTAAAGTGTGGGTGAAACAATTGGATCTCTAAATTAAATACGTAATACGAAGAAAACCCCTTATGGGTTGAAACTCTAACATAATTCTATTAAAACCAAAGTAACATTTAAAATGAGATAACATCATGTTAACAATATTTTATATTTTGCTGACTCTTTATATCTTGCTATCCAGTTTACCCTTGAAATTAAAATTAATAATAAACTACCCTTTCTAGACATTCTTATAATGCATAAAACTATCAATATTTTTTTTATATTTTTCAACTTCAGTTTATAGAACACCCACCTTCTCTGGTCAATATCGTAACTTCAATTCTGCTAATCCTTTATCTCATAAACTTGCAGTTATTCGTACTCTTTTACATCGTGCAAAGCATTATTGTAGTAATTCCGAATTATTGAATATTGAACTATCAAACATTTTTTTCTGATTTAAAAAATAATGGTTACCCCCCTCGTTTTATTAAAAGAATTTATAAAGAAGAGTTCTATTTTTCACATAAATCAGTTTATCCTAAAGTTATAAAATCCACTCACCGTACGACTATCCCTTATTATAAAGGTATATCCGAAAATATCTCTAAATTGCTTAGAACAGTCAATATCTCTACTAGCTTTAAACCACAACCCCGTATTAGTAATTTTCTCTCAAACTTTAAACCTGTTGTCCCCCCCACCCCCTTAAACGTTTAGGTGTAATCTATAGTATCCCCTGTAAAAATTGTGATTCTACATATATCGGTGAAACTGGCAGAACAAGTGAAATTAGATTAAAGAAACATAAACGCTCATATAAAACAGGTGATTTAAGATCGAAACTCGTAATCCATTCTCTCAATAGTGATCATATTCCTGATTTTGAAAACTTTAAAATTTTAGCTTCAAATGTAAATATATATGAATCCCGTATTTTTCTAGAAGGCGCTTTTAATAAATTACAACATTCTGCCTTGAACGAGGCTAAAGCTATTCCTCCGGAATACATAATCTTGTTCTGATGTATTATGAATTTTTTTTGTAAATGTTGGGCTTTGTATGTTTGACACTGAGGAGAGTTAGTGTTTAGCCGAAACGTATGTCTTGTATTTTAATGTTTTTTAGTTAAAACGTATTTTTTAAAATTTTAGTATTCTTTATCTCATTTTAAATGTTATTTTGGTTTTAATACATTAATGAGACGTATGGATTATGTTTAATTTTATTAAATAATTCTATTAATTTGCTAAGATTTATGAGTTCATATAAGGGGTTTTTCATTAAAAAAGATTTGTTCGTAATGTAGTTTAAAAAATTAAATACTTAAAAAAAAAAAAAAAGTGTGTGAAAATTCTCTTACAAAATTATAACTCTGGAAAATATCTAAAATCTATCATCTTCATTTGACGACAATTTGCTTAATTTTTAATGTATTTAAATGAATTTTTGACGTTAGTTGCCCTATATATTTAGCTTTCCACCTATGTAATAAAGAATGCGCTATTTTTCATGCATGCAAAGTAAAAAAAAAAAAAAAAATTACTACAAATTCTCAAATGTCAGTGACAATTAGATACATGCATTGTATGTCTCAGAATAATGTTTCTCTAATTTTTTTAATTTTTCCTGAAAGTTTGGTAAATTTTAGCTGCAGTCCATTCTTGTTATGAGCAAAAAAGTTGCTAAAAAGATAACCCAAAGAATTTTAATTTTTCTTCAACTTTTGGTTGGTCCCCAGTTTGAACTCATGACTAGTAGTTACTGGAAAGTGTGAGCATAAGAATGTGCGCTTTGCGTGTCTAATATTTAAGGACATTTCGCCCAGTATTTCTTTAGTAAATAGGGAAAAACAAAAATCTGATAATTTGATCATGTTTGTATATGAATGAAGTTGAATTGGTTAAATTTATTTTATTTTCCCAAAATATGCAGTTAAAATTTTAAATTATCTAATGACTTTTAGCTATATTGAGTATATATACAATTTGCACAAATTAATTCATTATTATATTACTACTGTAATATATCTCCAGACAGATCTCTTTATTTCAAGTACTGAAAGTAACACGTCGCAAAACAAAAAAAATCTGGTGTGAAACAACCACACGACTTCCATTACCCGCTATTACATGTATTATATGCATTTTTCAGAGATAATGTGATCAGAAAACATAAAAGTGACCTAAAGAGAAAATCGTTAGAGCCGTTTTTGAGATACCAACTTTTACAAAAAATCAATTATTGACCGGAAAAAAATAATTACATACAAAAGCATATTTAAAAGTGAGTTAAAATGGCGAGTTTGAAAAAAATCCGTACAACCGTTTTTAAAGGAACGCCTTTGCGAGGCCTGAATTTGAGCTATTTATACAGGACGCCTATCAATTTTCCTGAACTAACCAACTATATCATTCGAAAGGACATCTAATGGAATGTTTATATAGCAAGTTTGAAGAAAATCGTTAGAGCCGTTTTTGAGATACGGACTTACGGTCCCACTTCTGGTTTTTTAATTTTCACCAAAATATGGAAAATCCATCAGTATACCAGACCTGTCTCAGTTCTGAAGTTTCGTACTTCTACCTTTATTAGTTTGAAGATATAATAGCCAGAAGATTCCCCACATACATACACACACACATACATACACACACACACACTGACCAACTGCCAAAATCTACTTTTTTGGTCTCAGGAGGCCTTAAAACGTGCAAATCAGGTGAAAACCCGATATCAAATATTTGGACCGAATACAATACTTCCATTAACTACAGTAGCAGGATAATGTACGAAAAAAAGGAAAAAAAGACTTACGGTCCCACTTCCGGTTTCCGATGTCCCACTTCCGGTTAAACTCAATTATTGACAGGAAAACAATAATTACATACAAAAGCATATTTATAAGTGAGTTAAAATGGCGAGTTTGAAAAAAATCCGTACAACCGTTTTTAAAGGAACGCTTTTGCGAGGCCTGAAATTGAGCTATTTATACAGGCCGCCTATCAATTTTCCTGAACTAACCAACTATATCATTCGAAAGGACATCTAATAGAGTGTTTATATAGCAAGTTTGAAGAAAATCGTTAGAGCCGTTTTTGAGATACGGACTTACGGTCCCACTTCCGGTTTCCAATGTCCCACTTCCGGTTTTTCAATTTTCACCAAAATTTGGAAATCTCATCTGTACACCAGACGTATTTCAATTCTAAAGTTTCGTAGATCTATCTTTATTAGTTTCTGAGCTATAATAGCCAGAAGATTCTCCACATACATACATACATACATACATACATACATACACACACACATACATACACACTGACCAATTGCCAAAAACCACTTTTTTGGACTCAGGGGACCTTAAAACGTGTAAATTAGGTGAAATCCCGATATCGAATTTTCAGACCGAATACAATACTTCCATTACCCTACGGTAGTAGGGTAATGGAAGTAATAAAGCTTATTTTTGTACAATTTGCACAATTTGCTTAAACATCGTAAAGAAATTTAATTATGATATTGAACACTTTCGAAACAGTTTCAAAATATTTTGGAAGTTACTGCTTTTTATCACACACCAGAAAGACAAACTGTATTTTAAGTACGAAACATTCCTATTTTTTAAGTTACGAAGTTTAAGACAATACAGATTTTCTAATTTATGTAAATTTAAAGACAGGCAAATTTATTCGACTGTACACTGCAAAATGTCCGGGAAAATAGGTCATAGTCACAACACGGGATTTAAGCCTAGGACGGCAAAATTTAAGGGCGGTAACATTTTTAACTGATACTAATATTTCAAATACACTTCAATTCTCAACGCGAATAAAAATTTACAAAATAAATAAAATTGGAAATCTGTGATGGTTTTTCACTAGCTATACAAACCAATTTTAATGTGTAATCTATTCTCGTTCTTACCAATCAACTGTTTTCGTCATCTAAAGAGTAGAGTTATTTTTCTTTTGAATATTGAATTAAAATAAGTATTATTCATTTAAATATAAATATTGATCGAAAATTTGTAACGACCTAATCTGAAACCCAGCAAATTACCTTTTTAAGAAACGAAATATTTTTTATATTATTTATTGAAAATATAAACGTAAAGTTATTTTTTAAAAATATTAATTTACCATATTAAATTATACCATTGATTAAGAAACCACAAAAGCATTTTTTTTATTCGTTTTGAATTAAAATATATATTTCAAGAAAGAGTCACTTCGAAATGAGCTTAAGCCAAAATCTTAAATCTTCCTCTGCAATATTCATGCAAAAATTCCGTTATTTAAAGAACTTCGATGTTTTAATACAACTGTAGAACTTTTTATATTAAAAAGCTGAAAAATTTCACATGATTTAATTAGGGTATAAAGTACGCTTTATTTACTCTCTCTCTCACTACATATATATGTGTGTGTGTGTTGTATGGGGATATATAAAAAATTAAATTTTTGTAAATATTGAAATTAAATAGCCCAAAATTTTTAATTAATTTTATAAAATTCTGTACTTTTTACTTCCATTACCCTACTACCGTAGGTAATGGAAGTATTGTATTCGGTCCAAAAATTCGATATCAAGTTTTCACCTGATTTACACGTTTTAAGGCCTCATGAGTCCAAAAAAGTAGTTTTTGGCAATTGGTCAGTGTGTGTGTATGCATGTGTGAAATTTTCTAGCTATCATATCTCCGAAACTAATAAAGATTGGACTATGAAACTTCACAATTTATATAGGTCTGGTGTACAGATGAATTTTCCAAATTTGGGTGAAAATTGGAAAACCGGAAGTGTGTCATCGGAAACCAGAAATAGGACCACAAGTCCGTATATCAAAAACGGCTCTAACGACTTTCTTCAAAGCTGCTATGTAAACACTCTAATAGATGACCTTTTGAATTATATAGTTGGTTAGTTCAGGAAAATTGATAGGCGTCCTGTATAAATAGCTCCATTTCAGATCTCGCAAGTGCGTTCCTTTAAAAACGGCTGTACGTTTTTTTTTTTTTTTTTTTTTTTTTTTTTTTTAAACTCGCCATATTAACTCCCTATTAAATATCCTTTTGTATGTAATTATACTTTTCCGGTCAATAGTTGAGTATACCCAGTTTTGGTAATAGTTGGTATCTCAAAAACAGCTCTAACGATATTCTTGAAATTTGCTTCATCAATCGATTTTAAATACCCTTTCTAATATATTACATGGTTATTACAGGAAGGTTAATGGTCATCCTGATTAGGTAGTTCAGTTTTAGATCTCGAAAGTTGGTGTTTAAAAAAATATAACTATCTTTTCTTTTTTATTCTTATTTTTTAACTCACTGTGTGAACTCTGTTTTATATGTCTTTATACGTGTATCAAGTTTCTCTTACTGAAAAATTCCAAAAAAAAAAAAAAAAAAAGCATATTATATTTCCAAAAAAATGCATATAATACGCGTAATAGTGGGTAATATAAGTCTTGTGGTTGTTTCACACCATATTTTTCGTATTACGGAACTTTGAATTTTATACTGTGTCTTTAAGATCTTTGTTTAAAGAAATAATACCAAGGTCAAAGTTTTTTAACATCCTCTATGTTGAAAATTAGTTTCATTGTTTCTTTCACTATTGTTATCTGTCAAGCTTACCGTAACTCTATTAATGATATATACATATTTATTATATAGTAGAATATAACATCTAGATTACATAAAACTGAGTTTAATGAGTATCACTTCTTACAACATGAGTAAAATCCTCTGAGCCAATCTATTCAGGCAAAATCTCAAGGAAAATTTTTGGATAAATATCGATTTTTTCACAGTTTTACATAATCAAATGAGTTTTTATATTCAGTCATTTCAGCTATTATATTTTTCGCAACTCTTTAAATGATAGTTAAATGATTGCATTGTAATAAACCTCTTATACGTCAAGGTTATATTCATTTATAGATACATTATTCATTTATACACCCTTTGTATTTCAAAGTTAAAAATGGCACAAATCAAACAAGGTTTCTTTCCTGCTGCTATTTTAGTTACATTTTTCCCTTTTGATTATGCTTTTAACTTTTCTTAATGTTAAATTCCTCACGCTGGACTTATTTGCGGAAAATGCTACATATAAATGACATAGAATGTCACTCTCCAGAAAAATAATTAAATAATTGTTCATTAACATGAGTAAAATAAAACGTATTTTTAAGCATATAATTAACAAATTAATTAATTTTTTTTTATTATTTATTAGTATTAGTTAAAATATTTTTTAGTTAAAGGATAAAAATTAAATAAAGCTTTTAATCTCTTTAAAATGAGAAATATATTTTAAAATAACGATAGCATTTATTTACTTCACCAGACATGTAAAGCTGTTTTTCTTTTGTTATAATGCTAACATGTTTAGTTTAAAAGCAGGTTTATCAATTGTGAAGAAGTTAATTGGGTTATTTAACTTTATAGTCACTTAACTCGCCCCAGTTTCTTAATTATGAGTGGAAAAATCTTTGCATATAAAAAGTTAATTTCTACAGATTAAAACCTTGGGAAATATTTTTGATAAATCTAGCCTTAACATGTCATAATTCAATTTTTCAGAGCTTTTAAAGAGTGGAGATAAAACTTAATATTGACAAATTCATAGCAATAGTAGATATTAATTTCCTTAAATACGAAGTTTATTGAAGGAAAATAGTGCCTCCACATTTGTTATCTAATATTTGTTCTTTAGACATTTTTTTTTATTTTTTAAATAAAATGGTTTGATGTCACGATGTCTTTCTATATAGTGTATGCACTATAAGTCTGCAAATTAATGCTTATATTACTTTAAGCATTTTAATTGGTATTTTCATCCTAATAATGTTTTAGATTATCCATAAATTCTTTCGATAACGATAGTTTTTTCCCCATGTATAATAATTGTTTGGATCATCTTTAAGTTCGCAGATTCTGGGTTTATTACCTTCTAAAACAATAATAAATTATTTTCATCGGTGTAATATTTACTTTGTAAGTATGTGAGGCCTCACGTACTCAAACGTACAGATATCAAATGTTGTAAGTCCATGGAAGGTTCGTTCAGGTGGTGATCGTTTGGACAAAGAGTTATGCTGGGGAAAAAGCTGCGGAAGTTTAAGGTAAAGGTTGTGAAGCGATTTCTTAGGCCAAACTATTTAAGTATTGTGCTTTCAATGCATCAATGTTCTTAAGAGAGCAATTCTAACTGGTGTCATTGATGCATCCTTAGAAGTTTAGCAAGTCAAACCACGTGGTTAGAAATGTTTTTTAGTTTTTAATATGATGGATTTGTATGCTTAACACGACACTACATGCACCAGATTAGAAACTGACTAATTTCATTACAAGTGACAGTTAAACAGATTCCAGTAGGTAGTCAACTCGCCCACCCCTACCCCACCCCGCCTTCTAAAGATTTCAAATAAAGAATTGAGTTTAATACTTTTTATTTTTCTTCAATTAATTTATCGATACTTTTTGCAGTCAAAATGAATGGTCAGTTAGGTGAGGAAATTATGCAGCTGTTAAAACTTTACATAAAATATTGAAATATTTTAATTCAAGTTTTAAAGATTTGGCCAACTTTCGTTTTAAGATCAATCTTAAAACTAAAGTTCAGTGTTTCATCCAATAAATGGCGCCAAGTTAGTTCAATTTAGTTGCAGGCAATATTTTCAGAAATTTGATGCTAAATTTCACCATTTTAGTAGCAAGCACTACTAAAATAGTGGAACTTATCACCAAATTTCTTCAACCATCTGACCGCCACTGACAGATATATCCGGTCACTGAGCTGTTCTTTTTTCCCCCGATACACTAATAATTCAAAATTATATAATTAAGCTTGTTTTTCAAGATTGAACGTCTTTTATAATAGTCATGAGGATTATTAGGATGTACACCGTTACATTTGAATCTCAGGTTGAATTAAGTCTTATTTTAATGCATTAAAAAAATTGTGCAAAGAAAATAACATTACAATTTTACCTTTTTCTAAAACGATCAGAGAATTAAGTATTGGTTGCAGCTAAATTAGCCTAAATCGGTACCGATTTTATTGTTCGTTTGTGTGTGTCAAATATTGCACTTTATTTTTGATTATGAAACTAACCTTCAAAAGCAATTTGAGACAGGAGAGCCACCAAAACCGGATTATAAGGTAGCAATCGGTTACTAAATATTATTTGTCTAATAGAGAGGGAAGCAAGGATAAAAATTACTTTGTTCTTTAAGTAGATGAATAGTAATATCCAAAAATTTAACACATCTAGATATAAGAAAAAAATGACAATTATCTGATGAAGAAAAGAGAAAAATAATAAAATAAAATAAATTAGAACGCCCTTTAAAATTTTCTACTTTGTGACCTTCAAAGGGTTAGTGAAAAGTTCAAGCTTTATTGACTTACGTGACATGCAAACAAAACCGCACAAAATTTATTCCTCCAGCATTCCGTTACAGCTGCCTATCTCTTGAAAATAAAGGCTAAGAAATCGCCAAACCACAAATGTTCGTTGATCAAAGGGTTCACTCACCTACAGATTATCCCCTCCATGAAATAATTTACAAACAGAAATTTAATTCTTAATGAGAGGCATTAGATTAGATTAATGGGTTGTATATGCTGATATTTTTTTGTCGCTAAAAGCTCAGATTTACAAAGGGTATTTACACCTGACATTTTTCCACCTGGCAATCTTCATTTAATATAAAAGACATGATATGCAAGCAAATACTTTGATTTTTATTATGTTAATATTTATAAGGACTATTGTTAAAAAGAAAAATTTACAAGATTTTTAAAATCAATTTTGCGGATAAATCTTATGGCAGCAAATTTTAAAATCAGTTTTAACCAATTTTGGCAACTGAAAACTTGAGATTCTTTTAAAAAATGCAAAAAGAAAAAAAAATTGAGCATTTAAAAAACCACCATAAAAGCTACAAAATTGAAATAAATATATAACAACTCCTTACGGCTCATTCGGAAGGGTAGGTTGATTTCTTGTTTCTTATTAAGTAGCCGTCATTTTGAAACGAAATGGCGGCTACAAATTATTAATGGACTTGGTGGAAATATTGATGTGGGCTGTTAACATAAGGAGTTTTAAGAAAATCGGTTCATAAATACCCTTTTTTATGCGAATTTGAAATTTTCAAGTGGCTGGAACTTGGAAACAACATGATGATCAAGTTAGCAAACAAACATATCAAACGTATTTGTGAAATGAGTCTACTCTACAAATTTAGTTCGAATTAATTCAGAATTTCAAAAGTTATCGTGTTGACAAATTAAGTAGCCGCCACTTGGACCAAAATGGCGGAGCAAGTTGCTCAGTCAACCAATATATTTATAAGATAAGTCCACTGTCCAACTTTCGTTCAAATAAATTCAGTATTTCAAAAGTTGTCGTGATAACACATTTTCAATCTGCAGCGTTCAAGTATCATGTATTAAGTATCAGCGTTCAAGTATCAAGGCCTCAACTTGAAAACAAAATTGCAGAGCAACTTGCCCACCGAAATCATTTAAAATATTTGAATGATAAGTCCTTTGTCCAACTTTGGTTCGAATTGATTAAGTATTCCAAAATTTATCATGATAACAAATTTTGAAGTGGCTGCCACTTGGAAACAATATAGCGGAGCAAGTTGTCCAGTGAAATCATCCAAGATATTTGAAGCGTAAGTTCACTGTCCAACGTTGGTTCGAATTAGTTCAGTATTTTAAAAATTATTGCTAAGACAAATTTTCAAGTGGTAGTTTGATATTAAGTGGCCGCAACTTGTAAACAAAATAGCGGAGTAACTTGCCCGCAAAAATCATCCAAGCACCAAGATATATCTATGATAAGTTCACTGTCCAATTTTGGTTCGAATTAATTCAGTATTTCAAAAGTTATTGTTAATTCAAATTTTCAAGTGGCAGTCTGATTTTAATTGGGCGCAATTTGGAAACAAAATGGCGGACCAAGTCATCGAAAATAAATGTATGGTAAGTTTACTGTCCAACGTTGGTTCGAATCAGTTCAGTATTTCAAAAATTATCGTAATGAGAAATTTTCAAATGACAGCCTGATTTTATGTGGCTGCAACTTAGAAACAAAATGGCAGAGCAACTTTTTCAGCGAAATTGTCCAAGATACTTGTATGATAAATTCACTGTCCAACTTTGATTCGAACTAATTCAGCATTTCAAAAGTAATTGTGAAAAGGAATTTTCAAGTGGCACTGATATTTCAAGTAGCCACCACTTGGGAACAAAATAGCGGAGTGAGATGCCCAGCGAACTTATCTAAGATATTTGAATGATAAGTCTATTGCGCAAATTTGATTCGAATTGATTCAGTATTACAAAAGTTATCATAATGGCAAATTTTCAAGTGGCCACAACTTGGAAATTAAATAGCGGAGCAAGTTTCTTAGCAAATTTATACAAGATATTTGAACTTTAAGTTCACTATACAACTTTGGTTTGTATCAATTTAGTATTTCAAAAGTTATCGTGATGGCACATTTTCAAGTGGTAGCCTGATTTCAAGTGATTGCAACTTGGAAACAAAATGTTGCAACAAGTTGCCCAGTGAACTCATCCAAGATATTTGCATGATAAGTTCACTGCCCAACTTTGGTTCGAATTGATTCAGTATTTCAAAAGTTATCATGCTGATAAATTTTCAAGTGGTAGGTTGATTTCAAGTGGTCCCACTCAATTTTAGATATCCGACACTTTGTTAAAAATGGTGAATAAATTTCATTAATAAATTTTGTTGAGAACCTTATATGGTCTATGTATACATCAAAATTCAAGCAAATCGAGTCTTAAATACGCTTTTTACAATGTGGATTTGAAATTTTCAAATGGCCTTAACTTGAAAACAAAATGGCAAAGCAAATTGGTTAACGAACTCATCCAAGATATTTATAAATTCTCTGCCCAACTTTGGTTCAATTTGGAGTATTATTTCGGAAGTTATCGTGATGATAAATTTTCAAGTGCTAGCCTGATTTCAAGTGGCCCCGCTTAATTTAAGATATCCGCCACTTTGTTAAAAATGGCGGATAAAATTCATTAATAAACTTGGTTGAGACCCTCATATGGTCTATGTATAAATCAAAATTCAACTTAAATAAGCTTTGTACAATGTGGATTTGAAATTTTCAAGTGGCCGCCACTTGAAAACAAAATGACGGAGCAACTTGGTTAACGAATTCATCCAAGATATTTATAAGATAAGTTCACTGTCTAAATTTGGTTCGATTTAGAGCATTATTTCGTAAGTTATCGTGATGACAAAATTTCCATTATATATAGATGGATAGCTAGATATATAGATAGATAAACGAAGTGACTGCAATAGGTCAATTTCTAAAGAAATCAACCAGAAACCTCATCAAGATAAAACCATGTAAGAACCACTATAAGAGCAGATGCAGAAATAATAAAAGTGGATTGTGTCCTTTTCAAAATAAAAATAAAAATCCAGCTTTTTTCTTAGCTGTTTCTACTTTTGTGTGTTTTAACCAAGGCCGTTGGAAGACGGGGGAGGGGGGGGGGGGTAAATAAAACACCCTGAAATTTTGCAGATTTGTCGAATTACTTTGAAATATCATTAAAATAAAAAAATTCATTGTTTATTATATTAAATACAAGTTTCTGTGATGTTTTAAACAAAATCATTGCAACGTCATTATGTTTTTAGGAATTGCTAAGTTATTAAACTTTATGTAATAAGTACATTGTAACACATAATAATTCGTTTGTAACACGTAATATTATGTATTTAAGTTTGAATTCCATCCGAATAAAATTTCTGGCTACGTCCTTGGTTTGAACCCTCTGAGTCCTTATATATCCTGTGATTTCGGCCAAAGTAAATAGCGCTGAATTATATGATTGCATCTAAAATTAATTCTTATGATCACGTATTCCTATAATCAAAATCTGTATTTAAACAACATTTGATATAAAAATGTCCTACGTATAACTCGCAATCACTGAAACTATTTTGTTAAAATAATTTAACATTCCTAAAGTTATGAGATAACTGTAAACCGTATACATAACTTCTTCCACAATAAGGCACCATTTTAGATTTCAGGATTTTTTTTTTTTTTTTTTTTTTTTTTTTTAAGTAAAGTAAAGTAAAAAGAAAGAAACTAAAGCACATAAATTTATAAGAATAAATTTTTAAAAACTTCAATACACAAATAACTGTTATCACTTTGAAATTTCATTAAAACAACATTGTGCATTGTTTATTTTATTAAATACAAGTTTGTGCCCTCCGTGGCCGAGTGGTTATGTCACCACAATGCTAATCGCCTTCGAGCGTAGGAGAGCGGGTTCGATTCCCGCGCTGGCCCCCTTTTTCCATTTCCTCGTATTGTAATTCTATCATGTGCTATCTGTAATTATCTGACGAAGATTTACAAGCGGACTACGAGTCAAGCATACAAATCTGATGTATATGTTATCGATAAACAAACAAATACAAGTTTCTGTGATGTTTTAAACAAAATCATTGCAATGTCATTATGTATTTAGGAATTGCTAAGTCATTAAAGTTTAAGTAATAAATACATTGTAATACAAAATTTAAAGTTTCTCTTTAAAAAAATATATGTATTTGAGTATTTTTTAATTTTTTTTCTCTGCTGATTTCTTTCTTTCTTTCTTTCTTCTTCTTTTTTTTTTTTTTTTTTTTTTTTTTTTTAAGCTTTCAATTTTGTCCAAGAAAACAACTGACAATCCCTTTTCTAAATTTCTAACCTGTGTTGGTTTTCCCTGCGTTTATCTTTAAAATTTTGTATACACACAAACACACACACACACAGAGAATTTTCTGAAGCCATTTATAGCTTTCACGATGTGTGGAACGTGAAGATATTGCGAATTTTTTTTATTCTGAGATATTTATTTACAGACAAAAGTCTGACTTTATTAATTTAGATATATGTTTCGCTTAAAAGTTATTTTTGCAAAATCTACAATTGTGAACAAATATTATTATATAGACTTCCTTAATGACAATTTTCAATGCTATTTATTAAGATAATAACATATACTTATCCATCAGTCTGGTGTCCGTCTGTTTGGAGAAGAGATGAAATTGTGTCCTTTTTATCTAAAATCGAATAATTGCTTTTTATACACTTCATAACATTAAAGATTAAATCACTTTTGAAGACTTATGTAGTAGAATCTACACACAGAATTTTTTTTTTATTGTGCAATAAAACAGCATTTGAAATAAATACTAAATATTCATTTAAAAAGAGAGAATATTTAGAAGAAACACGTCCAAATTATTTATTTTGTAATCATGGTTTATTCGTTGAAAAGTGACTTTTATTTGCGAAAAAAGCTTTTAAAATCAATGAAATATTAAAAAAGAATTATTATCAAAAAAGAATTATTATCAAAAATACTTTAAGAATACAAATTAAATGGTACATACGTAATAGGTGATTGTGAAGATTTAAAAAAAAAAAAAAAAAAAGTAATAATTACTTCTAAATTCAAAGTGCTTATCTTATCAATACTAATATATTCGAAAAATTAATTTCTGAAAAAAAAAGCATTAGACGAAATTCGACATGAAAATTTTCTTTTTTATCGTTTATTAAAAAAAGCTTTTTTGTAATTTCAAAAGCTTTTGAAAATATAAGCAGAAAAGTTTGTTGCGTATTTATTTAAGCAAACAAAAATTGTGAAAGTTGAAATTAAATTCTGTTGACCGTAAAAGTATTTCAAATTTTATTTTTCTAATAGTTGATCAAATTTTACTTCTCACTAATTGGTATAATATTACATTGAATGAAACGTGAATATCTGAACGATTATACGAAATTTAAACAATTATTTCAAACTTATTATTTAGAATGTGTATTTTAATCTCGCTCCTACATTTCAAAAGTAATCCTGATAATATGATATTTAATATGAAGGAAAAGAATAAGTTATAAACTTTCATTTCTTTTTTATTAAGGAATATAATTTAATATTATGCAGAAAATTTCATACTATAAATTTGCGTACATTTATTACAACAAATACACGCAAACTTCATTCTCATAATATTTATCATATTAACCCAAACAGAAAAATATATATTATATATTTAAAAAAGTAGGTTTAGGTGCTACTCGTATGTCGATATTTCAGCATAAAAAAAGGTAAAAGATTCTTGGAATTCATTTGTGTTATGCGTGTATGGAAATTAACTAAACAAGCATAATACTTCTTTATGCTCATCTATTTTAAAAGGGCCATGCACTTTCTGCTTCACTGCGTTAAGCTTGCAAACACCAGTAATGTTTTGCCGTAAAGCTCAGTTTGCATACAGTTGTGTTCACTTAACCCATTATAACAATTTCAACGAGCATTTTTCTGAAAGCTTAAAGTGTTATTTGTGTTTCCTTCCATTGTGTGCATTACTATGTGCTGTGAATCTGACGAAAAAATATGCCATAATTTGAGAATAAAAAAGAAAGAAAGAACAGAGATAAGTTTAATGTGTAAAAAATTGTTAAGGTAATGTTTAAACTTTTCAGGTTCAAAAAAGAATTTTATTTCCGAAACACAATACTGAGAAAGTTGAGATTTCACGAGTTAATTTGAAAAACTTTTGAAAATTTGTAGTCCTCAATTAGTGTCTAAATTTAAGATTACGCATTTTTCCCCCCACCCCGTAGAGGTATATTAAGTAGATTGTGGATGTTTTACAAACGTTCATATATTATTGTCTTATTAATATGAAAATTTGTTTAAATATGTATTGAAGTATAACAATATTAAAAAAATTTCTCGAAAGCTAATAAAATTTGGAAAAATTCAAATTTTTAAACTTTTCGAAATTTTTTAAAATGTTCCCTGCTAATTAATTTTTAACTCCTCCCCTATGATTTTGCATTTTTATAGTGAAACAATACATTCTGAACATACCTAAGTATTAATTCCCTAATTCAGGGACAAGTTAATTTTGTAACAATATTTTTACAGAAATTTAATACAAATTTTTGGATGTGAGGTATAAATATATTTTTAAAAGAACTTTTTGACGAATTAACAAAACAATTCTCAAATATATTTAAACTATAATAATGTAAAATCGAGGATAAAATTAAATTAAAAAAAAAATGTTTGCAAAAAGTGTTTTAAAACCTAAATAAAAAAAATGAATTTTATTTATTTTTTAATTTGAATAGTTTTCAAGAAATTGTAATGCATTGAACATATTTATATTTCAATGCATATGTATACAAGTTTTTATGACTCTTAGAGAGTAATTTACAAAAGAGACCACTACAAAAGAGACGTCTACCACTCCCCTTATTGGAATTCTCTCATGTTTGAAAAAAAAATATATATATATATATATATATTTGTACTTAATCACTTATTGTCGACATTAAGAGCTGAATGTATGCAGAGTTCCAACTTTTATAATTTATTCACGAGCATTTTTAGCCCCGCCTCTTTTTCATACCGGAAATTTTGAAAAATGATTTTCTTCCTATTTAATCGTTGTCCTTTATTAAAGAGAAATAATTTACAAAATTTCTGGTGTGAAAAGAAGGTGGGGCTAAAAATGCTCGTGAATAAATTATAAAAGTTTTGAACTCTGAATGTATGTGTATAAGTAGCTAACATCATTTTATTTTAGTACCACTATTCTTGAATATTAGTAGAGACACTGAAAATTCTTGAATGGATAATTCTGCATTTGAAATGGCTTCCTGGCTTCTTAACAATTATCATCAGCTTCTTCTCATTTGTACATTGACAGCAATTATTAAGTAATATTGTATCTTGACGGAATTAAAAAAGATTAAATGTCACTATGACAAAAATAACACAAATTTGGCTAAAAATATCATAAAAGTGATATTTATTTTACAAATCAATCGCTTATTGCTTAAATCGTCGTCTTGTTAACTCCATGATTTGAGACCAACTATTTTTTTAAAAAATTCTATCGACCCTAGATGCTGTAGTGTATTTACCTCTACTGAAAATTATCTTGAGTTAATACATCCTTTTTAGATACAGGGTGGTCCGAAAAACATGATAGAAAGTATTTTAAGTTTCTGATTTCAAATGTATTGATGCAAATATAATTCTTCCATATTATAATAGCACATATAGTGGCATTTCAGTTGAATGCTTAATTACCGTAAATAAAGAATAAGCAATATAGAATCACAAGCCTTTTCAGATCGATTATATATCGTAAGAAAATTTTATGAGAATAACCCATGTAATGTCCTCGTTCGACGGGCATGTCGTTCAGAGTTCAAAAAGAAAAGGACGCTTGGTGAAGAGATAATCGCGCAGTAAGTTATAGCACTCTAAAGTCACAGTGATTTTTAAGCCATCAGATGACAGATGTAATGGTCCTAATCTCCCACTGATTTTCATTGTTTACAGGTTGATGGACAGATATGAATCTACAGGGAGTGTTTAGGATGCAAAAAGAAAGGCGTCGGGACGAAAATCAGCAGTTGTTACTGACGACATCAGGGAGCCTGCACGCGCATACTTTGAGGATCAACCAACCACTTCCACTTGACAGGCGGCCCAACAATTAAGCATATCCAGAACATCATTACAAAGGCTAATGAAAGCAGTAGGATTGTGTCCATACAAGATCCAAATGTAACAGCCGCTAAAGGGGGGAGGGGATACTGTGCAGCGGAGAGATTTCGCAAACCACATAATCGAGGAACTTAAAAATGGTTCCATTAGTGAATACAAGATCTGGTTCAGTGATGAGACCAATTTTCAGTTGAATGGTTTCGTGAACAAACAAAACTGGCGCCACTGAGGTACGGAAAACCCTCATCTCAGCGCCATCTCTTCACTGCATCCACAAAGAGTCATGGTGTGGTGTGCCATATCGTCGAAGCAGATAATTGGTCCGATATTTATTGATGGTGTGGTCACAGGAGTGAAGTATCGAGAGTTGCTAGAGTGTCACTTTGGCCCTGATGCGGGCCATCTCAACAGGACACGCCGGTACTGATTCAAGCCAGATGGAGCTCGTCCCCAAAAAACTTCTGACGTCTTCACGTGGCTTGAAACGACGTTTGGTGAGCGTTTGATTGCATTGGATGCAGAGAAATTCACGGGGCACGGAATAAAGTGGACCCCATACAGTCCGGACCCAAATCCGCGCGACTTATTCTTATGGGGTTACATCAAGGTTAGAATCTATAGGAATAGCCCTGATTCACTGGAGGACCTAAAATTGGCTATCAGAAGTGAGATTGATACACTTGATTACGACACACTCCAGCGCATTATGACAGAGTTTCGGAACCGGCTTTATAACACTATAGTCGGGGACGGTAGACATTTTAAGCATCTTGTATATTAAATGTCATTCATATCTTTATTCAATAAAATATGTTTCATGTTCTTACATGATGTCTTTTTTTCACAATGATCGCTTACTTTCTATCATGTTTTTCGGACCACCCTGTACATTAAAATTATACTAGTGCTTTTATAGTTAAAATTAATAAAATAAATTTTCTTTTTAAACTTGGAATATTTTAAAATCATTTGAACTTTTTTACTTGTATTTACAATACTCGACTACATCCATCTTTACTAGTAATATACTCATCATTAATAATATATTTGTGTTCATTATAGTTACTACAATATAAAAATTGTCGACCAGAAATTCATTTTTTTTAAAAAAGGGTTCACAGCATAATTCTTATTTAAGGATTAAATTTAGATTAACATTTATATTTATAAATTGTTTCTTTTATTTCCAACATTGTAAAATACAGCATATTATAAAAATTGGGGTGTAATTGCACATCTTTTCTGTATGTATGCACATGAGAACATGTCATAAATTGTCAATGCTTGACAGACATGTTTATTCAATTTTTAACAATTATAATTTTAGTGCTGAATTTAGAGCTTTTAAAATGCAAAATAGATAAAAGTCAATTAATTAATTAATTACTAATGCAAAAGTATTGTGTAATTATTTTGTAATTATTTTGTAATTATTTTTTAATTGCTTCTCATAATCAATATCATAAGGCTTTTTTTTTTTTAGCATAATATAAGACAAAAAACATTCTTGTAAAGACGTAATATAATATTAGTTTACTGCATTTCAAAAACCTTGTTATGTTGTATCATGATGCCTGGCAGCTTTAAATTCCTGACTGTTTCGTTCTTTTAGCATATTAATTCGTGCTGTAGTAGTTTACGTGTTTTTCTGTGCATTTATTATTTTATATTCTGTTAATGTTCTACAAAATGAAGAAAAGAAAAAAGCGTATTTTCTTCGTACTCTAAATAATGATTGTGCAAAAGGGAAACATATTTAACTTTTGGTGTACCTTTGAAAGAATATATTATAGAAAGTATTTGCATTGAATAAACCCATTATCTTAGGTCTATTGAACGTCTATAGTGGATGATTTTGGACTCATGATCAAAATTTAAAGGGTTGATAGAACACATCGAAGCACTAAATGACAATGCCAGTGACCCCACAAAACGCCCAATAATCAAAATCAGAGTCAATTCGAATCGCAATTAGATTAAACAGAATAGGTGGACATTCGTTTTTCATATACATTTATGCAGAAGTGAATGCTCTGTATGACAATACTAGGACGTTCTCTAACAAGACCCTAGATGGATCGACTTTTGAACGACAGCATCGGTGTCTGTGTGAAACGCGTTCCGTTAACTGTTTTATGTTGGGTTCATGGTGTACAAAGAGGGCGAAAAGTTGAAGAAAAGATTCTGTAGAAGGTTGCGTATCACCTGTGATGGACATACCTCCCAAATGATGATGTGGCAATTACTACGGGAGGAGCATTTACATCCGTACCATGTTAAACAGATGAAGGTCTTGATAGTTGCATATCATCAGCCACTTGTCCAATTCGTACACTAGTTACTGGAACAGATGGTAATGCAGCCCGATTTCACTGCAAATGTATTATTCACTACTATGTGCACTTTTTTGCTCGGGAATGTTTGTTAACCGGTACGTTTATTGCTTACAAAAATCGTATGTGAACATTCAGAAATCCATACGACACGCATTCGCATTTCTAAACCTATCAGCACAAATGTTTGGGCTGAAATTTTTCATTAGAATTTGGCTGGCCTATATATTTTGCCAGGTCAATTAAACGAAAAAAAAAATAACATTTGTTTTTAAAACAGACCTTGTTGGAGTTATTGAATACAGTGTCAGCCGACATTAAAGAACGTATGTGGCTCCAACATGACGGAGCACTAGCATATTTCACCATGGTTATGTGGAATGCAGGACGAGGGATTGGTTACGGAGGATCCCCAGAGCTTAGCCGCCAAGATCACGCGTTATCTCCTTCTTACTATGGAACCATTTGAAAAGTCTTACATGTGAGAGCCCCATTCAATTACACGAAGATTTTGTTGCGAGGATAGCTGCTACCACTGGCGAAGCTCTGGTGATACTTGGTGCCTTTGGTAAAGTGTCTGTTCGCTGCATAGCAGATCTGCATTATGCTGGTGGTTACCAGTTTGAGCAGTTTCTGTAATTATGTCCTTATATACTTCACTTACTATCATTAAAGTAATTTTTCGTATCTTCTCTGTCATTTTTGTGTTGTTTCTGTTTTTGAGTTCCCGTCTCCCCAGACATTCACGGATTACCCTAAACCAAGACATTGTGTAATTAATATTGTACGCTTTGACGGGTTATATCCTCCTTTTAAGTTTCGATCATGAGTTCAGAATAACTCCGTAGATGGAATTTTCTATACTTTAAGAAATGTTTTGTGGCTTACAACGAAACATTCAAAAGGTGTCGTCTTCAAAAAATATTGAAAAAAATATATGTGATTCTACTCTTCATAAAACATCAGGAAGTGAAAAAATTGTCGGCTGAAATGAATTACAGCGACCACAAAAAATTATCAAAATTAAGCACATTTGGCGATTTAGCGCTGTTAGGCGTTCAGTTCGCTAGCACCGAGATTGCCGTGTACGAACAGAACCGTGTTTTGTTTCTCCGCCAAGTATTCAATATCAATCGCCTAACAATGTGAAATCACCAAATATTCTTAATTTTGATAATTTTTTGAGGTCGCTGTAATTAATTTCAGCCAATAATTTTTTCACTTTCTGGTGTTTTAGGTAGAGTAGAATCACATATATTTTTTTCAATATTTTTTGAAGACGACACCTTTTGAATGTTTCCTTGTTAGTCGAAAACTTATTTTTAAAATTAATTTCTTTCAATCAGATTTATATTATTCGATTGTTTTTCTTTTAATAGTTCAAAGAAATATTTAGCGCTTAATGCACTTTATTTAATAAAACTTGAATTTTACTGAGCTAGACAATACAGAAATTAGAGAAATACATTTAACTTGTGTTTACACATAAGTATTAAAAAAAAAAAAAAAAAAAAAAAAAAATTCCACGTGAAACAAAATAATAGTTTGATGCTCAAATCAAATACTAAATTATTTTTTATAAGTTGGAATAGTTATCTGTGATTTTTGTAATTTACTTTTCTGTAAAAAGCATTAATTTTAATAGTACACTTACTAAAGATTAAAATCATATAGCATCTGACACTATTCAGGAAAACTAATATAAATATGATTAATTTGTGGGCCCCCCCCTTTTTTAGTTACACGTTCTTTCTGGAAAAGCAATTAGTGAAAAAGCTTATAATGTACTTAAAATGAAATACCGTTGCAAATTCATAACGTATCAAAAACGTTCTCTTTTAATGTTTGAACTTAAAACGAAGTTATTGTAATTTTCGAAAACTTAATTTAAAATTCGCATACGTTGTTTTCCCGACACTCTCTTTTCAGCATAAAATTTAACTTAGATTCAATAAGTTAAAAAGCACATTTTAAACTTAAAAAAAAAAAAAAGTGAATAAATTCCTTTTATTTTAGCTTCATTTCATAAACTATGAGTAATTTCAATTATTTTTATCATTAACTAGTTAATATTGTTCCTCTTTAAGTTTATATTCAGGGTAACCAAGCATTGCAAATCTTTTAATTTAGTTTCGAGATGATAAAAAACAAATGTTTGCAGTCTCATACTACATGGCACTGGTTTGAAGTTAAAAGGATTTACCGCACATTAATTCGAAGAAGAAACTAGAAGCATTAAAGCATGGCTACCAAAGTGCAATGTTTTTGCTCATCATTCGGTAGTACATAGCATCACGCAATATATGACGTCATTATGTCCTTGCAGAACGAACAGTGATTTTTTAGAGATAGATGCTTTTTTTGATAAGAAATTGTAAGTAACATAGCAATAAACTGTTTTAGTTTCAGAACTCTAATGAAGTTCAACGCCTTCAAATTTTGATTTTGAAAGAAAATAGGGCTATGATACCAATTTATGACACCACTGAGAAAATACCATTAAACTGCAATTTTCCAAGGGGACGTTTCACCAATACCTTTAATCTATTGAAAATTGTGATTATGAGACGGTTTCGAGAATAATTCAAAGCCATGTTTACCAATTAAAGCAAAGATATTTTTTGTTCATACAGTCAAGAAATGGGATAATACGTTTCTACGCATAATCATTTTAAATAATAGGCATTAATTTAAACTAATTTGAATATTTCTGTAAGAATGTATAACAAAATAAAAATAATTAATGGTACGAATATAAAAATATAAAAAATTAATTAAAAATAAATGAACAAAGAAATAATTCCAGATTCATCAAATTTGTTAAACAACAACCAAAATTAATTTCTTAAAATAATTGATGAACCAGAATGAATTTATTTTTAGCTGTATTTTCTCTTATTTTATTAAAATACACAGCAACAATTATTGAAATAAATATCTTTAAATGAAGATCTATGCTCTGGAAATACTGAAACTATAGTAGAAATTACTTACCGCATTTTCTGGTAGATAAGCCGCAGGTAAGATGTGTCATTTCTCCACCAGAAATTTTATTTAATAGAAAAATCTGTACTTTTTCGAAGGAAGAGCTCGTACAAATATAAATTTATTTATCCATTGAAATTTCTGGTGCAAAACTGGATTATATAACCTGCGGGGTATCTACCAGAAATTACGGTAATTATTTCCTATGTATAATTTGTTGTTGTTGTTGTTGTTAATAATTGCAACACAAGGGGAAAATGTTTATTATTTAGATACTTGTGCTACTTATATATGAACTATATTTCATAAATGTATTTGGATTGCCTTTCTTTCTTACTGTGTGCAGTTATATTTTCATTAGCAATTTTGTTAAAGAAAGTTGTACTTGAAAATTTAATATTTCTTTTATCTAGGCCTGAAAAAAAGAACTTCGAAAAATCGTGATTACGAGAGTTTTTCTGCATAATAAAACTTTAACCCTTTAATGCCTGGCGGCCCTTTTTACGGACGGTTAAAAAAATGCGCCTCAATTTTACATAAATAAATGTTTCAACTTCAAAATTATACTAATCTTTTCTTATTCTTAAAAAAAAAAAAAAGTACAAGAATAGATTAGTACAATTTTACCAATTATACCAACACAATTTTACCAATCTAATTAATACAATTTTATAATCCCTAAAAAGGGATGCTAGGCATTAATGGGTTAATATAATATTTAGTAATTAAAATGTATAGTTTGAATATGTGGTCGTTCAAAAAATGCTGACGCATTATTATAGGGAAACGAAAGGGAATATGGAATAGCCGTGTGAAAAGTAATACCGTTATATGAATTAATGTAATTTGATTTAATTAATAATCTTGCCCCTGTACATAGCTGCAATCTATCGGAAGCACGCCAAATGTCTTCACTGGACCTCAAATATGAACGGTAGTTTATCTTGTGTCAGTGAGAAGAGCAGAATTGTGTCATACAAACTCTTTATCTTATCTACATTCAGACTTTTTTGGCGAATACTACGAATTCTGTAACCTATTTACAAAGCAGTAAAATGAGTGAAAACACAGTGTCGTTTCCGGTAGTTGAATTAGTTAATAGTCTGGTTCCCATGAACTTATTTCTACCAGCAGGCAGTTGATGTTGATTTATTCTCCAAAATGGCAATTCGGGTAATATGGAATACCAACTATTCCACTTTATTTGCAATTTTCGTGAAACGTGAAAGGTGATATTTTTTTCAGTACTGTTTATTTCGAATAAAATTTTTTAAATAAAATGTTTATATTGCAATTATTCCTGATTTTCTGTAAAAATACTACCTTATTTCATTTTATCCTTTAAGGAAATTAGTATATTCCATATTTTCCATCATAACTATTCCATATTACCCCCGTTTGAACCATATTATCCGTAATATATATATATATATATATTCTTAACTAAGAATTTTGCATGTAAACTCTTTTTTTTTTTTTTTTTTTTTTTTTTTTTGTAACATAAAACCATTAAAACACCTTAACAACACTTGGAAGTTTGCAATAGCAGAATCCACAATGGTCCAAAATACTTCAGTTTATTATGGTGAATTGACATAGAAGTTGTACTCCATATTAGAGGGTCTCAAAATTTCGGCACACGGCCCGGCCCGGTATGAAGTCAAAAAATTCGGCCCGGGCCCGGCCCGGACAAAAACCGATAAAATCAGGCCCAACCCGGCCCGATTCAAAAATATGTAAAATAAACAAAACAAAACAAAACAAAAAAATGCATACCTTTCTATGAAAAAGATTTTCACTACGTGTTTTGCAGAGGTTTTATATAACGAAACAATAGTACGCTCTTTAACAAAACTGTTGAACTTTTGCAAGATAATTATATATAAACAGAAATTCATTATTATAGACAAGGCACAAAGACAAACAGAAAGTCAAATCGAAAATATTAGCATTCATCAAATAATACACGAAGGTATTTAAAATGGTTAATACTACTAACAATGCACTTTCCTCTTATATACCTTAATGTATCCGAATCTTTCATGTGATCCGGTAAACAAAACTTTAATGTTAATCCAAACATATTGAATAGAGAAGTTGTTTTTGACCATGATAAGAATGATGATACTTTCATCCACTGGAGAAAAGAAAAAGGAGCCTTAAAGAAAAAGTTTCAACGGAAGGATTTTTATAGCCTTCATACCACCTAAACTCAACAGGTCGTAGGAAACAAAGCCTTATACACAGTAACGTATCTAATTTATTTTGTTCAAACTGGTAGTGACATGCATACTATTTTGAATAGGAAATCATCTAATATTACTTTACATAAAATATATTAATTTCGAAGCATGCTAAAAATATTTGCGAAAAATCAGTTTTCGAACAGACAGACTTATAGACAATTAAATTGAAGTTACAGACATTTTTTAACAAAATAGAACTTTATGTGACATACCAGCCTGTAAAATTATGTAAAATAAATGACTGAAAAAATATTTTTATCATTTCCCTTTTTCGTTGATTAACGAGGAAACCAGAAAAAAATTCGGCCCGACACGGCCCGGAGAAAACTTCATTCAGGCCCGGCCCGGCCCGAGTATAAACAAAAAAAACTGAGCCTGAGCCCGGCCCGGCCCGGCCCGAGAACAAATTTAAAAATTCGGCCCGATCCCGGCCCGTGCAGACCTCTACTCCATATTCACCTATTTTCCTCTATATGACCGGAAATTGTTGAAGATGCAGTTTCATCTGCTAATTGTCGCTAATTCACATGTAGACCTAAATTTTAATATCCTAAGAAAAATCTTTAATTTGTAATTTGCATGTAGAAATTACGAAAACTATACAAACATTCCGCTATTACTAGGCAAAAAATGCTTGACATTTGTTTTTATATTATCGTATTTAAAATAATAATTATATACGCTGTCGTGTGTCTATTGCAAAAAAGTTTTAAAAATAAAATAATGTACGAAACGTATATGCTTCTCATACAGGTTCATTCAAGAAAATGTGGATACATTTTTCTCTATTAGTAACATTCTCTATTAGCTCTGTTTTTTATACCCATAGTATAATTTTCAACTAAACTAAATTTTAATGTATTAGGCGAAATAAATTCATCGGATACAAAACTCTAAAATAAAAAAGTATAAATAAAAGATACATAACCATTTTGCAAGCGCATTTTGATGTTGAATAATTTTATTGTTTAATAAAATTTAAAAAGTTGCTGATAAAGTTAATATTATATAATATACATGGCTGCACAAAAATTCTTGCATCAATTCTTTATGTGAACGGTAATATCTTAAAGTGAATTTTTAAATATAGTATGCCCTTTTAAATCCTGCTTTATTTTAGTACCAACATTTAGGCGATTTACAGGTTTGTACAAAGTGATCCAATACATTGATTATTAGCAAGGCGCGATCAAGCCAGTGTGGGACCAAGGTAATAATGCAGTTTGGTGCACTCTCCACCAAATCTTACCAATAAACCCACAAAAATATTTGCAGAATCGCAACTCTATAATTGTTTTTTATTTAAAAAATGTTAAGGTAAATATGTGTGCTGCTTAGGGAAGGCCGGGGCACAGTGGACCACTTTTACACTTTTCATTTTTTTTCACGAAAAATAAAAAAGCAAGGTACTTAAAAAAATTAGCGAACATTTTTTAAACCTTTCTTAACCTGTCCTAATTTTTTCATGACACTACTTTTAATACATTATGAATAAATAAAATAAATTATGTGCACTCACAAAGAGGACCACTGTGCCCCATCACCGGGGCACAGTGGTCCACAAACCGGGGTACAGTGGACCAACCTCTGTTGTTCATGTTCAATTAATATAAATTACTCATGTTTTTTTTTTTTTTTTTCTAAAATTAGTTTCTTATGCAATTCTAGTCTAAATAACATAATTTGAACATTTTCATGAAATAAAATTACCAAAATTTAAAGGAAATCAAAATAAATAAGAAATCAAATTAGAGGAAGAATCCTACATCAGATTTCCTTTGTCTTTTACGAGCCATCACTAAAAACAATAAGATATATCTTTAATTTGTTTATTAATGTTATATATTTATAAAAATTATGAAATATATAATTAAATATTATATTACTATTCAAACATTTTTATTAATTATTTTGAGATATTAATACTTTACATTATATTTGTGAGATGAGTTTAACTAAAAATATTTTACTTTTATCTTTTACATGTTATTTCTAAAAACAACAATAAATTTATATAACCTACTATTTATTATATCACATAATCATTTTATTTATTTTTTTAATATTAAACAATTCAAATACTCATTAAATTTAGATATTCATAATTATTATACTACTATCCAACTATTTTCCCTTTTCAGAAATTTATTTTATTATAACACTAGCAGGCAACGCCCGCTTCGCTGGTCCCTATTTTTAAATGAACCACTATAATTACTGAATTCTCAAAATTGCATTAATTTTTATCACGTGAAAAGAAAAAGAGAAACAAAATCTGATTAGGAAAAATGTCGCACCGGGTTCTCACTGCCTTTGGAATAAATTCCCAAAATGCTCTAACTCTTATTTCTATTATTTTCTCCCCTCCCGTCTATTCTAATAATTTTACAAATTCGAAAATATCCGCAATCGATTTGTAAGTATCAAAAACCTCTATGCACCAGTTTTGAACGATCTATCTCAATTTTTATTTATTTTTTTGCCCCTCCGCTCCCCCCCCCCTTCCCCCCCCTCCCAATAATTTTAAAAATTCGAAAATATCCGCAATCGATTTGTAGGTATCGAAAACCTCTATGTACCAATTTTGAATGATATAACTTTATTTATTTTTTTTTTTTGCCCTTCCGCCCCCCCCCCTTCCCGGCCCTCCTAATAACTTTACACTTTCGAAAATATCCCCATTCGACTTGCAGGCCTCTAAAACCTATCTGTACCAATTTTGAACGGCCTAACTGTATTTCTATTTGTTTTTACCCATAGCTCCCCCTTCCCGCCCCTCCCAATAATTTTACAAATTCGAAAATATCCGCAATCGATTTGTAAGTATCGAAAACCTCTATATAGCAATTTTGAACGATCTAACTCTATTGTTATTTTTTTGCCCCCCCCTCTCCCCTCCCCCCTTCTCGCTCTCCTAATAACTTTACACTTTCGAAAATATCCCCATTCGACTTGCAGGTCTTTAAAACCTATCTGTACCAATTTTGAACGGCCTAACTGTATTTCTATTTGTTTTTGCCCCATAGCCCCCCCCCCTTGCTGCCCCACCTGGGGGCTGAATTTCTAAAATTCCAGAAATTGGTTTTTAGATATTTTCATTAGCTATGTTTTAGAGCAAAAATTTCACGTATATCTGTTTTTTTTTTTTTTTTTTTTTTTTTTTTGAGATATATAGGATTATGTGAAATCACGTTTAACGCATGTAAAATCACGTTTCGCCTCCTCCCCCCACACTTGGGGACCGAATTTCTAAAATTCCAGAAATCGATTTTAGGACATTTGTGTTAGCTATATTTTAAAGCAAAAACTTTACGGATATCTGTTTTTTTTGTTTGAGATATGAAGGATTTTGTGAAATCACGTTTCTCCCCCCTCCCCCTTGGGGGGCGAATTGTGTAAAATCGCTTCTTAGTGGATGCCTACGTCATAGAAAGAACATTGTCACAAAATTTCATGCTTCTAGGTCAGGGGATTGGTTTGGGCGATGATGAATCACCCCTCACTCAGTCAGTCAGGAAGAACGATTTTATATATATAGATTAAGATTATTATTTTTATTAATTATTTTGAGTCACATTATATTTGTATATGTAAAATTAACTAAAATAAATAAGGTATTAAATATAATTTGGACTTTTAAGCACACTGGAAGGCGGTCCACTGTGCCCCATGTAGAGATGGTCCACTGTGCCCCATTTCCAGACAAAACAAATAATAATATTAAAATTATATATAGACTATAAATATGCTACTAATTTTATAAATTTAGAAACAATATCTTAACTTTTTTTAACAACTGTCCAATATTTGTAGTCAATAGTTCAGTCCTGATAAAATTAAAAGTACTTCAAACTTGAAAAATTACTTTGAGCATCTCAAAACATAAAAATTGTATAAAATGCCTACCTTAGCATTTACCATGTGGTTTTTTGGATGTATACAAGTAGTACCATGCTGTCATCTATGAGTCTCAATATAAACTAAAAGAGTTAAATATTAAGAGATTTAAATAGAGGTGGTCCACTGTGCCCCAGTCTTCCCTATATATGTAAATATACATATTTACAATTTGCCAATTCTTGTGTCTTTATTTGGAATATTCATAGTGAAAATTTGTATAAGCAAATATTTTGTAGTAACACACGTATGAAATTTGTGCCTAGATTTTTAAACACACTGCATCGTCTTATTAGACAGTTCTTCTTTCTGAACAGCCATTTCTCGAAGCGTATTTTTGAACTGAATGAATTTTTTAGCATTATGCAGAACGCATAAAGACAATACTTCTTACAATGGGGTTCACAAAAATATTCCATTTAATATCGTTTATGGAAAGTTATTATTAGAAATGCACTTAAACGTTTTACAATTTTTAAATTAATAAATTTCATTTCTGAAATAACATTGAAAATGATTTTTAGGCATAAGAATTACTGTTACTGCAAATAAAATTTTACAGATATTCATTATAACTGGCCTCTAAGGTATTGACTTTAGCAACAAGGTTGACGACTTTACTACTTTAGCAACAAAGTTGACTGCTTTACTACTTTAACAACAAAAAACGCTATCGTTTGTCATCGAAATTTCATGCCAAATACTTATTTAGGAACTTTTAGAAATGGATATTTCACAATATGTTGGAAACGAAATATTAAAAGGTGTGACACAACAAAAGATGAAGTAACAAGATTTTTTTCTGCAATATGAATATAAATATAATTATTTAACCCTTTCGAGCAGCGGATACAGATTTTCCGTTTTCCAAACAGTTGCTTTCCCTAATACATTCTTGGTATGTTTTTAAGTATGTAGGTCATATATAATAATCATATATGATTCTCGTGAGATTTATCCTTCAATCGTTATAGTTTTAATTTTAAGCTTATGTAAGCGTTGTTTTAGTACAAAAGACTATACAGTAGAAACAACATTACGAGTTTGTTCTTTTGCAGATCAGTCAGAGGGTTAAGATTGAGTGAATCAACTAGGTAGCAAGGTCATTGCTTGCGATGTTAAAGACTTGAAGAGCACTTTCTAAACCTTATAAAACAATTTTGTGTTCACCTAATTATATTGCACTTTTTTATTGTTATGTTCAGTGAGCTTGGATTTAACAATCATCACTGGATTAAACCAATGATTTCATCCGTAATAACATGTTTACATTGTCTCTAATAACTGCGCAAAATCACGTTTTTTCTTTATTTTATTTTATTTTATTTTATTTTTTTTTTTTTTTTTGGTATAATCTACCAACGATGAATAATTTAGATTTTTTCTTCAAAATAAAATTACTTCAGAAAAATACTTCAAAGTTGTCTTCTATTTAAATAAACTGAAATATATATATATATATATAACTTTTATCATTCACAATATTTTAGATAAGCAAAACAGTTCAAATACATTTAGAAAAAAATTTGGCATATTCTGTTACCTGCTTCATTCAATTGATTTCAAATTTGCTAAATATTTGAAAATTATTAATTTAATTTTGTTTAACGATAGTGTTTAAGACTTGGTTTATAACGTCTGGACTGATTATTAATAATTTTCCTGAACATTCGGCAAAATAAAACATTAAACTTCGGATTAGTTTTTGAGTAAGATTTTGAATGCTAAAAAAGATGATGGAGATAACAGCATCGTTGCTATTTTTTAAAAAGTTTTAAATATACAGGGTGACCTAAAATAACTTTCCTTGTTTGGAGGCATCTACAGCAAAAATCAGTAACCCGAATAAACCCAAATTTCATCTTCAGACTGTGAAAGACAAAGCAAGATATTTCCTGCAAAGAAAATAAATAAATAATTAAATAAATAAATAAACAGTACCAAAAGTCGACAATAGAAGAGATTTTGGCGCTGTTCTCGATTACGTACCATTGAATTTGTAAAACTGAGTTATATAATTCAACTTTCGTAGCACATATATGATTTTGAAGCTGTTGAAAATGAAATAAGTCAATATTTATGAAAATGAATGATAGCATATTAACGATGTCTCATTCATTTCAGCCCGTGCCTTAATTCGAACCTTTATAAAACTTTACATAATCCATATTGAGCGATATTATTTAATACATCGACTTACATTGTTTTAAACAGCTCCAAAATCAGATAAGCACTGGAAAAATACAAGAGTGCATACGTGAGAGCAGCGCCAAAATCTCTCCTATCGGCGACTTTTTTACAATTTTCTTTCTTTGCGGAAATCCTCTTTAAATACCTTCCACAGTCTGTAGATGAAGTTTGATATTATTCAGTTCATTAGTTTTCACTGTAGAGTCAGTCCTTCAAACAGTGAAAGTTATTTTGCGGCCACCCTGTATTGCGAAATTAAAATATCAGTGATCAACAAAATTCCATCAACACATGCTGCTCGTTATATTTGCTTTATTTGTTTGCTTTTCTTGAGAATTTTATGAATATGTAATTTAAAACTTAACTATATCTATATAAACACATTTATAAATAGACTTTTAAGAAAGAAAGAAATTACGTGAAACTGATAAGGTAGTACAATCCGTAAATTAATCTGAGTAAAAAAGATTAAAGGAAGATACGACACGTGTAAAACAGGATCTGAGTAATATGCGGAAAACTAACCTTCAAATTTAAGCTTCCTCGTTCTTTTAGAACAATCTTCTTTGCATCTTTGTTTAAATTTTTGCATCTTAACTGTGATAATAACCATCGTTTTATATGAACAATAGTTCTCATAATATTTGTAACTGAACAATAACCCTCACAATGTTAATAGCTGAATAATAACTCCCTCAATAGTAAAAACTGAACAATAACTCCTAAAAGGATAATAATTTGCATTTTATACGCAACTCTCTCTCCCTTTCTTTCTTTTACTTGAACAGGATGCATGAGTTTGTTATGTAAGTCACAGCCTGACTCTCTGCTTCATTAAACGACTCAATTTTTATACTGGGGCAAAACTTTTATTCAATGATTGACTAAGATAAAAATCCATGTTAAATACAAATTACTTAATAAATATATGCACTTAGTTTTAATAATTAGCTTGTTTTAACATCTGCATTAATAATTTATTATCATTATTCGTAAATCCTTACGTTTAAAAGTGTAAATCAAAATTTATTGAAATGTCACGACTACTAACTGACATTTATTTAAATATTTATACTTTATCCATGAAAGTTAGACATTACCAAACGATGCCTATAATCGAACGGAATACTTTTTTTTATTTATTTTTTTTTACATATATGCAGATGTCACATACTAAATTTGCACGAAGAAAATCTCAGTTTCATACGAGTGAACATTTGTAATAGCCAACGAATGCGTTTATTGTATTAGAAAATCTATAGACTAATACGCTGGTATTTTCAATAAAAAAATTACTGAACTTCCTCCAAATAATATACTGAATTTTGAACTACAATTTCCATCAAATAAAAATTGTAAAAATCTGAAAATAAATTAGTACTTTAGGAGAAAAAATTATAGTAAATAAACCTTGTCCCAAAATTACTTTACAAATATATGCACTTAGTTTTAATAATAAGTTTGTTTTAGTATCTACATTAATTATTTATTATCTTCATTCATAAATCCTTACGTTTAAAAGTGCAAATCAAAATTCGTTGAAATGTAACCACTACTAAATGACATATATTTAAATATCTATACTGCATCTATGAAAGTTAGAAAATACCGAATGATGCCTATCATCAAACGGAATATATAAATATTACATACATACAAGTATCACACACCAAAATTTCATGAGGAAAAGACTTAGTTTCATACGAGTCAACATTTGTAATAGCCATCGAATGTGCTTATCGTATTAGAAAAACCAAAAACTAATACACTGGTTATTTTGAATAACAAATTTATTTGACTGCCTCCAAATAGCATACTGAATTTTGAACTACAATTTCAATCAAATAAAATTTGAGAAAATCCGAAAATAACTCAGCACTTGGGGAGAAAAAATTATAATGAATAAACCTTGCCCCAAAACCTTTTACATTTGAACAGAAAATTATTAAAAACTCCCCCTCTTTCTCTCATTGTATTTTAATTTATTACGAATAAAGAATTTTTACATTTTAATGTACGTTCCATAATTTTGATTTTTTTTTTTTTTAATCCAAATATCTTATTGTTTTCTGAAAGAAAGTAACAGTTAAGTAGAGATTACTTATTAAGCATTCTTCTTAAAGTTCGTCTTCCATTAAAAAATCCAAAAAATTTATCTTGTTTGATTTAGAAAGAAAATTACTTATCATCAAAATTCATGAATTCCAGAATACCAGCAGTCTTTCTTCGTAAAATATATTCTCCTCGTGACCCACAGTTTTTATTCAACCATTTCATTTACAGAATTTCGTAACTGTTAACACACTGACTGAATAATTTTCGTTAGTGTTACTTTTCTCTATCATAGAAAGAGTGACTGTTGTAAATTCATATTGCAATCCTTGAACCCTCTAATGTATGGATCGTAATGGATGTACTATATTTTATTGAACTGTTTTTATCGTTGAAAAGCCAGCAGGTACTCTTCTTTATCACGTCTTGTGAAATCTGAATTACATATAGTCAAATCCGGATTCAAGAGAGGGCAAAATAAGGGATTTTGATATTTCCTAAAAATTAATTTTCCCTGCAATTTTTTTTAATTACCGATATTTATACAAGAGTGTTGGACGGTTACAAAAACGTATTTAATGAAACAATAGTTTAAATTAAGAAAATAGGCACAGAATTTGAAAAAAAAATTCTTTGATTTTTTAAAAACGACGATAAAATTAAAAAAAAAAAAAGTATTTTGTATTTTTTGCAAACGCTTTAATTTGCATATCGATAGTTTATATGGATTCGCCGTTTATTTCACGAGTTTTTCGCCACTATACACAAACAATGGAATAATTATGACAAAAATTACTACCTGCGAACCCTGATATCATTAGAGGAAATATTTTTATATTAATTTTTCCTATATTTTTCAATTAATAACACTAACGACCTCATGTTCTATGCTATTCATAATATGTTTTGCCTATAGACACCTTCATATTGCAAAAAGGAATAATTCCACAATTTCTGCCTGCTCTTTTTATATGGTAAAAGAAATGTTTATCATCAGGGTATCTATACACGTATTACATTTGTGAATTATAAATTAATAACATTTGATATATATATATATATATATATATATATATTTAATATTTTATTTGATATATATTTTTAATAATATTTTTTATTTTTTTAATGTATTTTTCATATAAAAATCTAATGTTACCCCACGAATGGAGTTACAATTGCATAAATGATATAGCTCAGTAAAAACAATCGTAAATATTAAAAATGCATTCTAGTAATAAATCCTGCTGTTTGAATTGAGTTGCTGCTTTTCACTACTTTTACTTCTTCAAACGTAAATGTTTATTATAAAATTACAACACAGATTACTATTTGGAAAAATGATAGGAAAAAATCCAAATAGTGGCAAATGCTTTCCTGAAACGATGTTCTCGAATAGTATATACACGATTAAATGTCAGAAAGTGTACTAATTATATAGCTATCTAAAATTTTATAAAGAACTTTCACTTGTGATTTCTACAAAATTTAGAAAATCATTTTTTTTTTTTATTTTTTTTTTTTTAATTATCTAAGACTCAAAAAAAAAAAAAAAAAAAAAAAAAAGAAAAAAAAAAAAGAAAAGAAAAGAAACAATAATAATAAATTTTATTAAAAGATACATAAGCTTTTTATTTTAGTTTTGTATGAAATGTATTTCAAATCAGAAGAAGCCTATGAAATACCATAAAACCTATGAACTATAATTTAGAAAGAAGTGGAATGTTATATTATAAGAACTTCAAACACTGAGAATTCCAATATATATTTGCTTTTAAATATTTTTTTATTGTATTTTACATTACCTATTTATAAATTATGAATGGATTACTAAATTGTTTGTCAAACGTTCTGCCGTACTGCATGATAAAAAGAAAGTAATAACGAATATAAGTAATATTTTAAAATCGAATGAGATATGAAATAATTCCTGTTCATTTTATACCTTATTAATAACTTTTCTCTAAAATATTGACTGTTACTATTAATTAATAGTTTTTGCAAACTATCTCATTGTTAGGCTTATGTGTTATGTTAGTGTCATTTCTCTTCTGCGTAAGTACTTTAACATGTTTTTACTAATCATTGGTACTCAAATTAAATTATTACCGTGACAATTTTTATTCGAAATAAATCTCAATTAAAATTTAATTTTATGTTGGTATCTTCATCTATCTTTTGTCTGCTGAGTGTTACAATGGTAACAAATTATTCAAATTATATATATATATATATATATATATATATATATATATATATATATATTATATTGAAAATCTTTTCAAACATTGCAGCAGATGTAACCAAGCATCACATGAAGAACTAGAAAAAACATGAATAAAGGTGACTATATATATATATATATATATACATATTTATGAAGATAAATATATAATTATAATTATTTCAACATTAAATTATCTGCTAAATGTTTTTTATTACATGAACTAATTCCATTTATTCAAGTATTAAATTTTTAGAATACTGCGAGAATTTAATAAACGTTTATATTATATATGTAAAAAAGTAATTAATATTTTTTTTTTTTTTTTTTTTTTTTTTTTTTACGTACACATTTTTAGAAGGAAATTTAAAAAAAAGTTCTCCATTTTTTCCCAAAAGATTATACATAAAGTTGAAACAATTAAAGAGAATTTTAAAAATAAAGTGAATCCTTATGATGTTAAAACAAAAATATGGTGTTCATGCGATTTTAAAATATTCTGAAATAGAATGTTCCTCATTTTTTCTGCCAATGGTTAGAACTTTGTATATGTGTAGACAGACTGTGGATTATGATAACAATGTTTTTGTATTTGATATCTACCAGTAGCAGAAACCATTAAGATTAGCTTTAGTAAATTCTACAAAAAAGTCACCATTATAGCAAGTTGAATGGATTTTGTGTTTATTTTCTACTTGTTGAGACGTTATTTATATTATTTTATTTAATACTTTAAGCTATAAAAATTTTTATTATTATTATTATTATTATTATTATTATTATTATTATTATTATTATCAAAAAGAGTTACGTATACAAAATTTATGACATTCATTCACTAATGAAATTAATGTGTCTGTAAAAATTAATTAGATTAAAAGGAATTTTACTTTGCGCAGAAAATTGCGCGTAGAGGAATTTTGTTTTTCAACATAGGTTTTTTATGAAATAGGTTATAATTCTATTCAATCTTTCTCTCTCTCTCTCTCTCTCTCTCTCTCTCTCTCTCTCTCTCTCTCTCTCTCTCTCTCTCTCTCTGTGTGTGTGTGTGTGTGTATATATATTCTTATTTAGGAAAAAGACTTTTTTTTATAAAATAGACAAAAATTCTGTTTTTGATAATATGAACACTGGATGTATTATGCAGTTATATAAATAAAAATACGTTGATTTGTTGAAGGATTTTTTTTTTTTCAAATTATTTATGCTTTCGATCACAATTTTGTTCATATACATTTGTTATTTGAAATATACATTTTTGAAAATATTGCTCAGTGTTCACCGAAAAAAAAAAAAAAAAAAAGAAGAGAGAGAGAATGAAAGAAAGAAGAAGAAGAAAGAAAAAAAACTGCTAAATTATACAATTTATCTTCTACGAACATTTCTAGATATTTGGTGCTAAGTCACACCCTTTCAGTAGTAACTATTAAAATTGTAAACTTCAGCACCGATCTTCTTGAAATATTGGTTGTAACTAAATTAACCTACATTGTTTACATTGTCATATCGACTTTTCTTTTTTTGCACGTTCATCTATTTCAGGAAAACAATTCTGAAGCATGTCATTTGCATATAAAAACCTAAAAAACTATATTCTAACGGTTGTCTCATAAAACAAAGGCCCTGCTAGACTAAAGGATGTATTTTATATTTTTCTGAAACTTTCTACATAAAATAAAATGTGTTTAATAGCTAACATGTTGTAATGTAGAAATGATAAAATAAAATAAAATAATCATAGAGCATACTTTTATATAGATCAAGTTAAAAAATTAGATTTTACTCGGAACACCCGGTATATCGAATGGCTTACAAAAGTTTTATGTACATATAAACTGCATTTTTTGAAGAGAGGCTCATTGAATTTAACCACATTTCGAGATTTTTTTTTTTTTTTTTTTTTTTTTTCGAATCTCCTTAATAGCTCATGAAAATTATTCATGCGTTACATTTAAAACTATCAGTAAATTTCTTATCTTATAATCTTCTTTATTATATTATTGAAATAGTTTTTGCTTTCTAAAGGTTTTTGTTTTTTGTAAATTAAGATATTTCGTCTTGTTTATCTTTAATAATGCATTTTCTTAGTCTTTTAATATTACTTAACTTGTTAAATATTTTATAATTTATTTTTAAATTGGTGTTTTCCTGTTTGGTTTTCCAGTATTATGTTTATTAAATCGAAAGTGTTTATTTATTTGCAGATTTTTTTTTTTTTTTTTTTTTTTTTTTTTTTAAGGCGGGGGGGGGGGGGGGTCGAGACCAAATGGCTTTTTTGCACATCCAGTTGGTATTCTAGATATTGTGATGAAACTTTCAGCAAATCTGAATATGAAAATTCTTAGAATATGGATAGGTTACTCATTTTCACCAACATACATAGATTGACTATTTTAGTTGCGGTATACTTAGTTACGAAATTCAGCTTTTTTTTTTTATTATAATTAGGCACAGACTACATAGTTTGAATTTTTGTAACTTTAATAGGAAAGGCTCAAGGTTTGCGTTTAAGCATATTAAGCATATTAAGTATATTATGGATACTTCTAATCAGTAAAGACAAATATGTTTAAAAAAGAAAAAAAAAGGTAATTAACTAGAGAAATCAAATGTACAGTCGGCCAGCAAAATTACGAAAGCGCTAGCAATAATTCGTCTTTAAAAAATGTACACCTAATACTGTTTTGTTAAGTAAATATTTGTCGAGTCGTGATCTTAGTCTTTATGCTGTTTATAAAAAAGTAAGTTGATGCTAAAAATTAGTGATCAAGCTAAAAAGATATGTATATGAAAAATATGGGTGTGTGCTTCAATAATTTTGTTGCCGACTGTATCATCAAAAAATGATGTATTTCAAAGATCTTTGGCCTCAGCTTTAACAAACGATACTCTGGTTCTCATAATTATAAGGACACCCGTTTTTCTATATAAACTAAACACTGAACACTATTATTTAAACAAATATTGGGTTGTTCGATAAATAATGTCTTTTTTTTTTTTTCAAAGTGAATTTATTTATATTAACAACAAACATTAATAAATGACATATTGACCATTTTGTTGGATGATCTTTTGCCATCTTTCGGTAAGTTGAAAAATTCCACGTTCGAAGAAGCCTTGGTTTTTAGAAGCGAAGGTTTTAAAAAACGACATTATTTATCGAACAACCCAATATATTTTTTATTAATTTGAATTTCATTAATAGACGATATTTAAAAAGTTTTATCGTTTTTCTATCTTAAAAAAACTTTCAATACAGCAAAGGAAAAGATTTGTAAGGTGTTCACAATTATAAGGACAGATCGAATCTTAGTAATTTTTGTTTTCAGTTATTCTTTAAATTAATATTTTATGGAGTCTCCTTTAAGGGTGAAACAGTCAGACATTCTATATATATATATATATATATATATATATATAGAAAACCTTTTCAAACATTGAATAGATGAAAACAAGAAACATTGAAAAAGATGAAACAGAAAAATTCAAAAAAAGAATATTTAATATTCAGTTTCAATACAATTTCATACAGCATAGATGATATTCTGAATACATTTAAACAATTTAAAATTGCTTTCCACTTGCATGCTCTTTTCTAATATGATAAGTTAAGGTTTTTCAACATTTAGGCCACGGAAGAGGCAATAATACAGAAGTTTCTTTCTTCAAACTATTTTCTATTGCTCTATAAGTAGAGCAAAAATGTAAGTCTTGTTGAAAAAAAATTATTACCCCCCACCCCTCTCTAAAATCTAACAAAAATCTGAGAATGCTACGTTTAAAATTTGCGGATATTCTCTTGATGTTCATAATAATAGAAAAAATTACTAAATTCATCCTGCCTTCAGTAGAAACAGCTCCCTAGAGCACCATAGATCCACCTTTAAAATGCCCGATTCATATCTGCCTTTAAAAAATCTGCTCTGTCTTTCGCCATCTTCAGATCGTGCCAGTAACTGTTAAAACCATTTGATTAATGAATAATAAAATGTTTTTCATCCGAAAATGCAACATTTTACCATTTCATATTGTCTTTATTCAACTTTAACACAGACGTTCTTTCCTCCATTAAATGCTTATTGATTATTACAGGTTTTTTATTGATTTTAACATATTATTAATTATTTTAAACATGCATAAATGTGGACCCCAAATTTTCGTTAAAAATTACAAGCAAATTCAGCAGCAGTCATTTTGAAACGGTAAGGGGAATTACGAGTCTTCGATCTCTGTAAAACAACTCTGATTTTGCATCAAATCTCTCTCCTATCGAACCAGCAGTTCAACGTTTGATTACATTTCCTTCGGCAATTTTAGATCTTCGAATTTCATTAGAAATACGACGGATTGAAATTATCCCTCCACTTAAAATACGCATTTACCATACTTCATTACATAAACGTTCTTTTTTTTTTCGAAGAATTATCAGTTATGTCCGTCCAAGAAAAATTGAAGGCTTATATATGAATTAATCTAGCCCAGTCGTTAACAAATTCGCATGTCATCGGTAATTTATATGCTAGTAAGTTAAATAAAACGAAAAAATCTTGATTGTCCCTATAATTATGAACACCTAAAAACGTGGGGAAAAATATTTTGCACTATTTTTTATTAATTTTGTTTCATATTAAAAAAATTGCAACAACAGTTTTGGTTTTTAGAATACTAGATATATTAAGTGCGCTTAGTATAATCTTGTTCACAATTATTTTTACATTAGTTATTTCAAAACATAAAGTGTCCTTATAAATAGGAGAAGGAGTGTACGTATAATTGTATTGAAATACGCTTTTTACTTAATATCAATTAAACTTTTATTGATTTTTTTTTTTCAGCTCTGTTGTCAGTAAAGGTTTAATTAGGTTTAATTGTAGAGTATGCTCAACATATTAAAAACTACTGGCATACACATATAATTGGTATGAGAAATAGCAGCGTATTATAACAGATTTCGAAACTGCATTTTTTCTCTCGTTCAATGAAAAATGTATCTTATTCACCACCCATGTACTTTTCTTATAAATTTGGAGGCCTTTTGGGGAAATTTCTTACCAGGGGTTGGTAACACGAATAACATGAAGGATATTGGTTTTTCTCCATAGAATTTTCCTTCAAGATTCACGGGTAAAGGAGTTGCAGTTTCTGAGCATTACGGTCAATAAACTTTGCTGAAGGGTATTCACGTGGTAACTTTAGTGACCTTTGAGTTAAGTGTGGAAGTGGTGAAAATGGGGAAGAAAAAAAACCACCATTACCGCATTGTATAATTAAAAGGTTTCATAATAGTATTACTTAATCTTAATGGGTTAGTATATTGATATTTCGTGGATATGATTTTTTTTTTTTCCCATAAGCTTAAAATATAGTCCTTTTTTTTCTAGTAATCAAAGTAATTGTTTACTGTTGACCTAAAATAAAACTTGAGTATATATATATATATATATACATAAAATTCACCCTATTTTATAAATTTCTAATATTAAGAAAATTTTCACGACGGTATTTATCTGAAATATGATTTTTTTTTTTTTTTTTTTTTTTTTTTTTACATATTTTACTAAAGACAAATTAAAAAAGAACATCTATTAGTAATTTCAAAACTTGGAAAAACTAAATTGTTTTTAGATTCAATACAGCAGTGAGCATAGTAAATGATTATGCCTTGTTTTAAATGTATTTTCTAGTCTAATGGTTGCAGAAGAAAGCTTTTTATTCTGCACTTGTATTTCTAATTAATACAAAAATCTGTGTTCACATTTTTTTTTTTTTCACTGTTCTCTTAAATGTAAAATTCGATATTTCAGCAAAAGATAGTTGAAAATTTCGGTCAAATTAAACTACAAATAATATCATTAGAAATTCGGTGATAAGTTGCACCATTTTAATAACGTCCTTTTTGTAGGAAAAACTATTTAACAAGAGAAATTTAGCACCAAATTTCTAAAAATATTGATTGCAGTCAAATTAGTCTAAATTAGCATACTATTTTAGTAAAAAATTGCACTTTATTTCTAAAGTGTACCTTTTTTTTAAAAATGCAAATCTTGACTTTATTTAATAATATAAAACAATAACATAATATTACTTATCAGAAATATTCGTTGCAAATTCTTATATTTGAAGTCAACACGCACAAAAGCTGAAATTAAGTAGAAACCCAGTGTGAACACCGGTGATTTTGAGTAAACAACATTTTTTGTATAAAACATACTTTGACTCAGAAAAATTCTTCCGAAATAAACAATTAGCTTAACCCCTTAACGATCTTTTAATTTACAAGAAAACGGTAAAAAAAAAAAAAAAAAAAAAAAAAAAAAAAAAAGTGCCTATTTTTTTATTTGAAAAAATTGTATATTTTTATTAAAAAAACAGTATAAACAATATATATAATCATTTTTTAATTTTGGAAATTTTTACTTTTTTTTTTTTTTTTTTTGCTTGAAATCAAGAAAATTTAATTTTGCAGAAAAACCAACAATCAGGGTTATTTTGACTAAATGTTGATTTTCCAGTAAGTAGAAAAAAATTAAAACATATGTGTTTTAAACATTAAAAAAGAATTTTATGAAAAAGAAAATAAAAAAATAAATAAAAATACGTATCGTACGACACTATACGTAATACATTCTTCTCAGATTCACTATCCGAATTTTCATAAATATCACTTATTTCAGAATAACTCTCAGATGCATTTATGCTAAAATTAGAATCCAAGTCACTCTGTAATTCTTACTCCATAATGTGCATAATATTAAAAAATATATATTTTTAGACTGTAAAAATTTTTGTGTAAGAATACACAACATTATTGAGGGAATTTATTTTCCTCAACCATGTTGAGGAATGTTATCAACTATAGCTGTGTAACAGAAGCATACAGTGGAATGTTACCAGTTGTAATTACATAACATTCCACTGTATGCCCCTGTTACACAGCTATAGTTAAAAATATTCCTCAACATAGTTGAGGAAAATAAAATTCCCTCAATAATGTTGCGCATTTTTACACAAAATGTTTTACAGTGTACCCCAGAGAACAAAACTGCGTGCATTCAAAAGTTTAACTGAGCTAAGATTACAAAATAATTGTTACAAGTATTTAAAATTGAATAGTGCTGACAGTTTAAAATAAACAATCTCAAATTACATTTTAAATAGTCCACTAATTCCATCTAGAGTGTAAAATAATAAATAAAAAATCTCCGGGTATCAGAAATGGTTTATTTTTAAATCTTTTTAGTGCATTACTATTGAACAGACGATTGCTTTAAATCTTTTTAGCGCTTTACTATGGAACGGTCCAGCCCAGAAATATCACGGGCGCGAGAAATAGAGTGAAAACTCACCCCGTCATTTTCTCGGGAGCGAGAAGGAAGGGGTTAAATAACAAGTTTATAAAAAATACATAAACCGAAAAAATGCATATATATATATATATATATATATATTTAATGTTGGTAACTGACTTGGATCGGAAAAAAAAAATGTTTATTTTAAAAAGTCATTATATCTCCATTTAAACAACCGAGAAAATACGTACCAAGTACGATTTATCAAAGTAAGTGTTTCACAAAACACTTATGGGTTTTTTAATGTTCAACCTATCTTTATTTGAAATGGATGTTTAAAAAATGGCAACATTTTTCATTTATTTATTTATTTATTTATTTATTTATTTTTTCATTTCACGATAAAATTTAATAAACATTGAAGCACATGAATTTAAAATATTAACACCTTTAACACAAAAATTTTATGTTCAGTATTGTAGGATTTAACAAACAGCCCCATTTTTATTGGAACTTTTTACAATAATAACCATTATTAATAATGTTATGCATTGAAAAATATCAAATATTACTATTCACAAAAAGTGGTGTCAAATAAATCTTCCCGAGCCTGAATTCTGGATCTGCACTTTAATAAAATAAACTTTATGAAAACATAGCCTAAGTAAAACTCTCGAAAAAACAAAAACAAACAAACAAATAAATAAATAAATAAAATAAATAACTTTTGAAATAATTTAGTAATGAACATTTATCATATTTTGGGAAATTTCTAAATAATATTTAACTGAGGAAATTTCTATCGCCATTTTTACTTCTTCGTTTAAAGTATAAGGAAGTATAGTAATCCTGATTTGCGAAATGGATTTTGTATCTCACATAGCTCGAAAACGAATGATCGTAGAATGTTGTAAATTTATATGTGTGACTGTCAGGATGTCTAGTTGTACACCTACAACTTTAGTCTTAACACGAGCTCCCATTTTCGAGATATCGACGATTTTACACGTTTTTTCGTGACGTCTGTATATACGTATGTGTGTGTGTGTGTGTGTGTATCTTGCATAACTCAACAACAGTTGAACATAGAACGTTGCAAATCGGTATATAGGTTTGTTATAATACCTAACTGTGCACCTCCCTTTTTGGACTTTCTGTGATTTTCCATTTTGAAGATATTTGCGAAAATTATATTCATAATGACCAAAAATACGATATTTTGGCCATTATATGACCTACCATCATAAAGATTTCAAAAGAAGCTAATGATAGAGTCCGTAATGATATTGTTATGAAAATTGTCGACATATTTGCGTGTAGAAAGTAATTCTTAAAAACATAATCAGATTTTAGTCTACGAATGCACTTTATTTAATGAATATTTATCCTGTAGCTAGAGCCCATAATGATATTGTTATAAAAGTTGTCGACATTTTTGTGTATAGAAAGTAGTTCTTAAAGACATAATCAGGTTCTAGTCGACGAATGCACATTATTTAATGAATATTTATCCTATAGATAGAGCCCGTAATGATGTTGTTATAAAAGTTGACGACATTTTTGCGTGTAGAAAGTAATTCTTAAAGACATAAGCAGGTTCTAATCGACGAATGCACTTTATTTAATGAATGTTCAGCCCGCAGATAGAGTTCGTAATGATATTTTTATGAAAGTTGTCAACATTTTTGCATGTAGAAAGTAACTCTCTAAGACATAAGCAGGTTCTAGTTGATGAGTGCACCTTATTTAATGACTATTCAGGAAATAGTTGAATAAAATTATTTTTTGTGCCACAAAAATCAATAATCAATGAATATTCTCAAAACAATAGAATGAAATAGTCATTCTTACTACAGAAATTAAATAAACATTGTTAAATACACTACAGAGCAGAAATTTCGCTAATTCAGGGGCAACCGAATTTCGAAGTTTGAATGCAATTTGAATTCATCGAGAGGCGACAGTGATTTATAAAGTTTTCGAGGTAGTTTTGCGCTAGAAACCAATGGATCATTCCAAAAAATTCCTGAACTCGACTCCTATTGAAGTTAGAGTTTCCAAACTTTGGGAATCGTGAGCTACCACTTTTCGCCACGTTTAAATGCCTAATTTGACGCTAAGTCAACGTCCAACTTCGTGAAAATGAAAAACTTCCATACATTTCCCCTTTTGCTGTATTGGTGTATAAAAAGTAACACGTAAAAATATAGGCAAGTTCTAGTCTACAATCATTAATAATTACTCTTTTTTTTTTCACAGTTTTCTTAGCCATTTATAGAACTTTCGAAGAATTTAGTTCTGCGTTATAAACCAATGAACCTTTCCGGAAAATTCCAGAAAATTGTTCTTATTGAAGTTAGAGCTTCCAAACTTTGGCAACCCTAAGCTAAGAATTTTCGCGAAATTCGGTCCCCAAATTCGTCGGCAAATCGCCAAATCGATGCCAAGACCAAAAGCTGCGTTGGCTACAAATTTGGCAGTTTGGCCAGATTAGCAATTAAATTTGGCGGCAAATATTGTTTCAAGATAGCCAGAATTAGTAAACTCTTTCTCAATTTTAAGAGAGTTGTTTTGGTAAAATGTACCATTTCTATGTAAAATGTACCACTAATTTTTGGCAAAGAGAACAAAAGTAGGCCATCTATATTCGAAGGATTTTCATATAACTCTAAGATGTGCATTTGACAATGAGACATTCTGTAATAAGCCGTGGAGTACTATTCCTGAAAATGTACTATTTTTGCCTCGGTGTTATATATAATACTATTTTTGTGACTTTTGTGGTTGGAGTAGCAGTTTTTATTTTATTTTTTTATATATTTATTTATTTTGTTTGTTTTGAGAAATGTTCGTAGACTGGAACCTGCCTGTTTATTTGCGAATCAGTTACTTCACACAAAAACGTCAATCTTTTCATAACAATATGTATATTCCAATGGGTGTATAAGGAAGTCATGTGGTGTCCACATAAGATTTTTAAAAAAAGAAAAAGCAATATTTAAAAAACGTATTTCTGGCATACAGTGTGTTAAACAATAATGAGATTCCGAATTCACAAGTGCAAACACCTTTTGTACATAATCAAATATTTCAAAGGTAATCGAATAAATAAGAAATAAGTAAAAAATAAAACCGAGACAAATAAATATTTTTTATAAACAGGCAAATTTAATGTAATTTACGATATAAATTTTTGTAAAGGAAAAAAAAAAAACGAATGCTAATAGCTGTCTCAATTCTTTAACATAGATATATAAGTCTTAAATATTCAACAGTATTGAAGAAATGAGTTTTCTACTAGCCACACGAGACATGTTATTAAGCATACATTTATGATGGCACACATTTAATTCAATTTATTGTATGCTACATATGAATATAAGCAGAATACTCGTGAAATGAGTTTTATTCCCTCAAATAAATAAGATTTTTCAGAGAACGAATAACTATTTTGGAAAATTGGCAAATATTAATTACAATCTTTACTCGTTAAATAATGTGTATAATAATGTATTCCTCCATATACATTATGAAATGTTCATCTTTCGTAATTTAAAAAATATTATTAAAAATAAATTTTAAGATTCCATTCAAAGGATGGTGCGAATTTAGGGTAATTTAGCTGCCACCAAAATATTTAGAAATTTCGTGCTGAATTTCACTCTCTCAACAGTGCTATTATTAAAATGACATAAAATAGTAAATCTTACGCTTAAATTTCTGAAACTATTGATCGAAGCTTAATTCATCTCTATTGGCATTACTTTTTCTGACGAAACTTTGGAACATTATTTTAAACAGTGAAATTAAAATAATGAAATTAAAAATAATAATGAAATTAAATTATGAAACTAATAATGAAATTAAATTATTTAATAATGAAATTAAAACTTAACTCTTAAATGAACTTTGGAAACGAAACTTTGGAACATTATTTTAAACAGTGAAATTAAAATAATGAAATTAAAACTAATAATGAAATTAAATTATGAAACTAATAATGAAATTAAATTATTTAATAATGAAATTAAAACTTAACTCTTAAATGCTTAGAGTTGCCTTCCAGCAACATACCCAATTTCGATTTCTAAAGTATTATTAGAATAATATAGAAGCTCAAATGCCTCATGTTTGCTGATTGGCAACAAATTGCTTTTTAGCTGTAAATCATAGTTAAAATAAAGTATGACTTTTTAAAGTATTTTTCCCGTTATTTATTTAAGAGAGGGAAGAATAAAACATTTTTAAATTGATTTAAAAAATAATCAAGTATTTAAGGGTTAAGTAAATTTAAATTTCTATGCAAGTCCATTGTATTAACCCTTTTCAAACGTCAGATTTTCCTGTTTTTAACAGTAAACCCAGCCTTTTCGCGATCCTCTAATATGTTACTATATTTAACAAAAGAATTTTAAGTATTGGAGTTTAAATCATTTAAATTTTATACTCAGAAATCAATGCGATACATGTCATGGCATATATGTACGTCGATGGCATATAACGGCTTATATAAAAATGCACAAAATCCACTTTCAAATAATGTATTGTTTTAAGGGAACGCCTAAAGGCAGCTTAAAAAATATTTAGGCTGCTATTTGCTGAAACTCGTCCATAAAAGGTTAATATGGTAGATTTTTCTTATAATTGTTAGCATATATTTGTTATTAAATTTTAAACTATGTAAATTCATATTACAGAAATCAGGCTGAGTAACTTACGATATAGAAGCAAGTTAGCAAGGTCAAGGTCAGAATGGCGGTCAAGGATATGTCCTAGTCCAAGTCCATAACTTGACCGGTCGATAGGACAGGTGTATCATATTGACCTAGAATACTTTTCTTCTACTACGCCGTCTTGAGCCTATAATCTGATATTTGTTGTATAGAAGAAGCCTTTTGTACAAGAAGAAAAGAGAAAATGCTTCAGAAGATTCAGAAGAGGGACAAATTCTTCCCAAATTTAGCAATAACTTTTAAACTTCAATGCTTCTTGCTTTCAATTAAAAAACTTAGTTAACTATTTTAGAAATAAAAATTTATTGGTTTATTATTGTTTTTATTCTTTTCTTTTAACTGAAAAAAAAATTAGAAATTTAGAACACACATTCAGTAATTTTCTTTTCTATGCTTAGACAGTCTAAAGTTTACAGTCGGTTACAAAAGTATCCGAACACTAGCAAAAATTCCTATATAAAAAAAAAGTACGCTTAAAACTGTTTTGTTAAATAAATCCTTGTCGAATCAAGTTCTTAGACTGCCTAAGAACATGATTCGACAAGGATGTATTTAACAAAACAGTATTAACTCTACTTTTTTTTACATAGGAAGGAATTTTTGCTAGTGTTCGGATACTTTTTAAGCAGATAAACTTATATACTTAAAAGTTAAACTTTCACAAATTTTACTTGAATATCCCACTTTGGTTGGAAAAAATGTATGAAATTCAAGTATTGATGAAATCGTGGAGGAAACTTATTTTCAAAATTTCCATACATATACATAAATTTCAAAATAAAGCATAAAAAAAAAAAATCTTTACTTTTATTTTTATTTATTTATTATTTTTAAAGAAGCTCTTTTACGGCCCTGAATATGATATCATGTACCATATATTTTATTCTTATAAAAGTGTAAATAAATCATTTTTATAAATTCATTTTTCTCAATAAATTTTATTTAATGTTACCGCTTAATGATATCGAAATGTCATATATTTTATTATTATAAAAATATAAATTAATAGTATTATTAAATTCCAATTTTCTATATTATTTTTATACAGTGTCCCATTTGTTTAATTAGTATATTTTTAATTAACGATTTAAATATCTTTCATTAAAATAAATATGTTAAACCTTTTTACTGTTCATCTTTCTATGTATCCATTCTATTTAACTATTATTAAATCATGGATTCTGTTGAGAATGTTCTCACAACAAACGAAAGCTTACTGGTAACTTATTCTTTTATTAAACAAAATATATTTCATTTTATCGCTGCTATATTATTGACTGAGCATAAATATCAGATTATATTACAAATTCTTTTTAATAGTTGCAGACTACCCCAGTATAAAATGCTTGCCTTGCCAACAAGCTTACAACTAAATACCATACTAATCATAATAACCCTGTTGAAAAATTTGTACCACAAATTCAATTACTATATATTAGATTTATCCTTGACTTTAATAAAATGCGTATTAGACTTCCCACTTGCCAAAGTTGGTGGCACATTAATCAATTCTTGGTGATCAGTGAATTTTAGAAATTATTCTCTTTTAACGTGTGTCTTTTGAGCTGATAACATCAATTGATTAACTATTCATGACGCTACCCCCTCACATAGCAGCCTCAATTGATTTTTTTAAATAAATTCAAGATGACTATGCATGCATTTTCATTGTTGATCTGGGAATATTTATTTTAAGGATGATTTTCATTTGTAGGATATGGGATAAAGGATCTTCATTAAAATATTCAATGAATTAATTTTTAAGAAAATCTTCATAGCCTTTCAAAGAAATAACCATTTAATACCATTTAATACTATTCACTTAATAATTTCTTAAGAATCAAATAAAATATCTTTCATTAAAATAAATATTTTAAATTTATTTACTGATAGCCTTTCTAAGTACGCATTGTCTGCGATTATAATTAAATCGTGATATTTTTTGCGGATATTCTCACAAAACGGAAAGTTCGTTGGTAACATATTCTTTTATTAAACAAAATACATTTGGTTTCAATTCTCAAATTGTATTGACAACGCATAAATTTCGGCTTTGTTTATAAATTCTTCTCAATTGTATTTGAGCCCATCCATATGAACACTTAACGTAGTTGTCTTGGCATCAAAATTCGACTACCAGATTTCACGTTAATCATAATAAACTTCTTGAGAAAATCTTACCAGAAATATAATTTTAATATATTAGCTTTGTCTTTAGACTTTGAAAAATGTGTGTTTGGCTTCCTGCATGCCAATTTGGCGAGATATTAATCAAGCCTTGGTGATCAATGAATTCTAATCATCCTCTTTCATCATGTGTCTTTTGTCATAACATGATGTAAAAAATTGTCTGTAGGCCCAGACGCCACCCTTACTGATTGCTGCATTATCTGAATCAAATAAAATCCTCTTTAAAAACCTCGTCATATTTTCTTAAATATTCAAATTACAATAATTCATAAATATTTCAGTAAAATGGAGATACATGGGCCCTCAAGATAACTTATCAAAATTCCTTTGTTATTAAGCAATCAGGATCAAATCAAAGGAATCTATATTTTACTGTCTTACTGTCATAAAACGAAAATTCATGCCATAAACATTGAGGGAAAAAAAATGTTTCATATATATATATATATGCAAAAAGTGGGGAAAAACTGTTTTAATTTTATTCGTTCTATTATACTAAAAAAAAAGTTATGAGCTGACACTAAATAAAAACTAGATTTTAACTCATTGTGTTATTTTATCATGTATCGAGTAATTATACTCCTGAAAACTTCTTCAATAATCATTAATTTTAAGACACAAGTTTCTATAATGATTAATTGCAACAAAAAGTACGAAAAAAGATTAACTGATCCAAGAATTTTTTATTTATTTATTTTGGTAAAGCTATACGTTAATTATATATTAAAACTAGTTATTGTTTTAGAAATATTGGAGTGAGTTAAGAAATCGTGATTAAAAATAAAAGCTGTACAATGCCACTATCGATTATGTTTTATGGGGATCTTCAGCTGGAAGAGGAATTCACGCTGTTATGGCGAAATGATATCCACAAACATACATTGTATTCAATCTGGCATGAATATAACTATAATTATACATTGTAAACCAAACAAAATCAATAAACTACTTTCGGAAAAGTTCTTATTTCATAAATGTCCTTTTCAATTTATAATTAAACATAGATCTCAAGAAAAGAAACGCGCATGGTGACAGGTTTCACTCCTTTAATATAATTAATAATCAATATTTAAAAAAAAAAAAAACTTGTTTTTCTTGAGGTTTTTATTAAATGTATTGATTTTGCATTTACGATATTTTAATCACTGTGCTGCCATGAATAAATACAGTTTTAAAGTGTTTCATATTTTTATTTATTTTTATGTTCTTTTTTATTATTATTATTTTAACGATATACAGGGTGTTTCAGTGAACCGTTTCAGAACTTCTAAGAGGGGTAGGGTACATCCTGACAACTCGAAATCATATAGCAATGTGGGGTCGGAAATGCTTTCCTGGAGCGGTGTTGTACACAGAAGCACCATAAAGAAATGAGACCTTAAGTGAGAAATCGTTTTAATAATACATGAAAAGAAGCAAAAGGTACATGGATTACAGTAAGTGTTCGAAGTTTCTTCCACGGGCTACAATGCACGCCTCACATCTCCGAATCCGAACATTCTGGAATATTCCAGGCATATCTCGAATTTCTCCGGCAGCTACCGCGTCAGGAAACATTTCTGACTGCAAATTGGTATATGCTTTTCGTTCGTCAGGATGTACCCTACCCCTCTTAGAAGTTCTGAAACGGTTCACTGAAACACCCTGTATAGAGGTTGAGGTTCGGATTAAGTGGATTTTACATTACACTACAGCTACTCAATGAAACATACAGAGAATTTTTATGATACTCTAGTTACAGTAAACTGAAATGAGATAAGCATAAAAAGAAATTTGTATGTGTATTCAGATTTTCGATACGAAATAACAGTTAGTCATTACTCAATGAAATTCGCTAAGTTCAGTTAAAATATTTGGATTTCTTTTAAACAATTTGAAAAAAGGTTAAATAAAAGTTATCACATATATAGATTTTTTAAATTTTTACTTAAATGTCATTCAACATTTGATAAATGGAAAGTGAGCAGGGGGGGGGTGACAGGTATGACGAGCGAGATTACAATGAATGTGTGCAGAATGTTTTCCCTATACTACGAATATATACAAAATAAATGTAGACAGCTCTCCCTCCCCCGAAAAAATGACCATAGCGACAAAACAAACGATTTTCTAAAGTAAGTCTAGACTATCACTATTATATCCCAAATGTGCAACAATTTTTCTCACTTTTATACATTGTTCCTTTACTTACATATTTATTGCCCAGTTTTTATCTATGTAACACATTTATTACAATTAGTTCTCAAAAGATGTTTTCCTTTTTTGGCTTAAAAGCTGCCAAAGGTAAGTAGAAACATTAGAAAAAAATCCAAACATCACGAAGTAATAATTTATTTTAATTTCACTTTAAACTAACTTTTTCGCGTAGACATATATTATTAAATAAAATTAATGTTACAAAACTGAAATGTAGAAGAATTAACTGACAAAAGCTGAATGTATATATAAATTTGGAAAAAGTCTCTCTGTTTTAATTGTACTTACAAAAGAAAACTATTTTATTATTTTTGGCTCTTTTTCATGAATGTTTTACTCTTAAAGCTATTCAAAACGAATGGATTGTAGAATTTTCGTGACTTGTCTCGAAGCTTCGACAGCTTTTCTCGGAAAATGAAAAAAAAATATCAGTAAAATAGGAGTAATGTAGTTTGAAGTTTGTATCAAATAGGTGTTATTGTAAGTTAATTATATAATATATACCTTAACTAAGCAATTGTGACTTCGAAGCTCATTTTATTTTAAGATTTTTAGTTGGATTATGTAGTAACTCAAATAATAAAATACGATTTACACGTGACAAATGAACTTAACAAGCTGAAACTGTTTTTTGTTATTAAGACGCTAAGTATATATAGCTCAAAAACTTTGCTGACGCGTTTGACATACGCATCTACAGTCGGCTGCAAAATTATTCGAGCACTAGCAATAATCCTTGCCAAAAAAAAGTACACTTAATACAGCTTTGTTAAATAAATCCTTGTCGGGTCATGTTCTTAATCAGTCTAAGAACATGATTCGACAAGGATTTACTTAGCAAAACAGTCTTAAGTGTACTTTTTAAATATAGGAATTATTGGCTAGTGCTCGAATAATTTTGCAGCCGACTGTACATATAGCATTTTTAAAGACTCTTTTGATTTCCATAATTCTAGTAAATAGATTGTGGTAGATTTCGTTGACACACACCTGCAATATACGTGTTAAGTCTTGTATAAACTATTTCAAAATATTTTTTTTAGCTTTAAAATGCAATTAAAATTAACTTAATGAACTTTTAACATTGTTTTAATCACGGAGTTATTGAACATCATAATCTGACTACAGAAGGAAGGAACAAAAGAATTATTCCATTGTTCAATACTATGAAAATAATAGTTTTGTTAAAAGTGTAACAAGTTTTTTTTTTTTTTTTTTTTTCTTTTTTTTTAACTCTTAAAATGCATATTATAAGACTTTTTTTTAAATTATTATGACTTTCTATATTACTTGCTTTCAAAGAAGAACCATTAACAAGAATTATTACCGATGTATGCATTGTCAAACTTTGACAACTCAGCCGATTTAAAAAAAATCGTTTATTATTTTCTTTTTCGTTTTTTTTCTTTTCTTTTTTCTTTATTTTTGATAAAATTTTCAATGTGCATATGGGAAACTATACTTTAAAGAGTTTTTTTTTTTTTTTTTTTTTTTTTCAGAGAACTTGAAATTTTACTCAGCCTATCAATGATATCTTTTAGAATTTTTACAATATTAGCTAGGTTTTATGAAAGAATAAGTATCCATTTGTCTAATAAAATATCGAAACAAAAAAAATTTTTTAATGCTTGCGTTTGCTTGGTTAAACATTATTTAGCAGTAATATTCCTATTTTATCACATATTTAATATTTTTATATTCTGATTGAAGCATGTTGTCTCTTGTAGTATGTCAAATTTTCTAAAGATGACAATGAATTGCATTGAAAACTCTACAAGATATAAACAAAAAAGCGTACAAAAAATATTGTTAAAGAAACCTTTCTATGTTCATGAATGTATGTATTATTCTCCTACAGGTGAATGCAGTAAATTAAAGGAAGCATCGTATTTATGCACTACAGCTACAATGATTTCAAATTTATTTTTTTACAGAGGGTATAATCGCAAATATTTTTTTCTTTATTTTATTGGTCACTTTTTTGCTTTGGAATAAAAAATCTTCGCTTCTGCGTTCAAAGCTGATAGATGGTGCGGGGTTCGAATCCAGAGTATCTGTTCTCCGATCTGACTGCCATAGCGACCGTCCTTAAACAACGATAGTCGTCAAACCAAAAGTCGGAATGTGACGTCACGTGATCAAAATAATGACTGCCACAGTCGGAATTGAGGTATAGTCTGGTCGGAGAATAGATGCCCAGGTTTCGCTCATGGACTTCGCCGAGGGCATTCCACCTATTGGCCTAGGACCCTAGCATAGTCAATCGGCCTTAAATCGTACTAACAATCAACCAACCAACCTGTTGTAAAAAAAACCTGACTTTTGCATCTTGCTTCCTGAATTTTTCGAAGGTAAACTTTGCTTGAATTCATTGCGTTTTTATATATTATGCAAATTGCATTTATTTTAATTACAAATTACAAAATATATTATATAATATTAAGAACTGCGTGCATTTTGATTCGGTATACTACTTATTATTTTGTTATGAAATATTTCTATGCAGAATGGAAAGTGTTTTAAAAGTTAACCGTCTGAAAATATATGTAGACGGCTACTTTTACACATAGCTCTTAGATTTCACGTACTTTGAAGAACAAAAAGAAAGAAAAAGAAAGGTATAAAACATCAAAATACTACTTTTGAATTAACTGTAAATATATCTTCAGTGTATAATCACAAGTATATTCAAGATAATAAAAATGCTTGGGAGTGGTTGGTTTAATCATTCTTTCCAAAGAAGAATGGTAGCTGTAAAAAACAGGAGAAGAATTTTGACAGTGATGAATGATCTCAACTATTGATTTCAGAAATGCTTCCGAAATTTAAATGCTGTTATAAAAGCATTCTAAAGTTGGAGAAATCGCTAAAAAGGATTATAAACCCTGTTCGTAATGAGATGTTGTTTTATTATTATTTATTTATATTTTATTGAAAATGATGTTATTTGATTCCTTATTTAATTTAATCCCCCCATTTTTTAAAGCGGTAATAAATTCGCATAATAATTCAGTATTATATGAAAGCATAAATCTATTAGTTTGAATTTTCAGTATTTCAAATTCATAATTAATTTTACGTAATTCGCTTACAAGTAATAAATAGTAATTTTTCGAAGCTTCAGTTATTTATTTTAAAACTGATATGGTACTAAGAAAAGTCAAAGTCCTTCACCATCTTCTCAACTTATCAAAGTTAATCTCAATACGAAATTGCAGCTATTACACAGGCCGACAAAATTGAAGTTGATAAAATTTGATGTGATTATTTTAGCTGACCTTTATGTTTTCTGATGTGCTGAAACAGAAAATGCAGCCATTTTTCTCTATCACGTTGAGATTTTTGTCAATTCAGGGTTCTTACTGACACAATTTCTTACATATATCATCACAATAATACGCTGGTTGGTTGGCTGGCATGGTTTTATGTCACACTAGTGCTGCGCTATTACAACAGTAGGTATCCATGATTAATTAATCATAGAAACACACTATAAAACTTGCCATTTAATTATAGTGGTGGAAGAGTAATGGAAGAAATTGTATAGGCAGGCACCCTGTATTGACAAAAGTCTATACTTGATAGAGAAAAACTGGCTTCATTTTCGGTTTCAGCGCACCAAAAAACATAAATATCTGTCAAAATTATAAAATCAAAATTTTACATGTCGACCTGTGTTACTGCTGCATACTTTGCAATTATATTAGGCAAAATTTTGTCATTCGTATTCAGAATTCACAGAACCTCATTATTAATAAATTAAATGATTGAAGCAGTTATAGGCTTAATTAATAACATTGATAGAAAATTTAAGTTTGAAATTTAATAGAAGAATTTTCCAATTTATAAAAAATAACTGATTTATAGAGGTTATATATGACAGTTTTGTGTATTTCTCTTAGACTTACTCTTTGCAGATGTTTTGGTCTATTAATTTTAAAGATGTCACTTATAATCTTTTTTGTTATCAGACTGTTGTAGTTCGATGAAAATCGATTGCATTTGCTGAAATATTTCGAAACTCAATGTTAGTTTATTGTGTTTTTAAGCTGCATCAGTTTAGTGATAAAAGGCAAAAAGATGACCTCTTTTTTATATAGACATCTGCCTTTCGACAAGTAGCTACAATGACCCATTATTTTAAAATTATCAGTTCAAATGATTTTTAACTGTTATCATCAAGCTTCAAGAAAATAAGTTGAACAGACATTTCCTTCACACCTGTCATTCTACTTTTTAAAGAAAAATGAGAGCTTTAGTATATTTTTTGTCAAACGGAAAATTTCTGATCAGTTACCCTGTACTTAACAATTTTAATTATTGATAATGTTATACAATGAAACATTACTCTACAATTTAACAAATTTGCTAGATTAATTTTTTAATAGTTGTAATGTACCAAATTATAATCAAATTTCAATAATTAGATATAGCTTTATAACTAATATTGCAAAGGTAATATAATTTTTTTTAAATTGGGAGGAAGCTAAGGAAAATATTGGGTTGTTCGATAAATAATGTCGTTTTTCAAAACCTTCGCTTCTAAAAACCAAGGCTTCTTCGAACGTGGAATTTTTCAACTTACCGAAAGATGGCAAAAGATCATCCAACAAAATGGTCAATATGTCATTTATTAATGTTTGTTGTTAATATAAATAAATTCACTTTGAAAAAAAAAAAAAGACATTATTTATCGAACAACCCAATATTTGTTTAAATAATAGTGTTCAGTGTTTAGTTTATATAGAAAAACGGGTGTCCTTATAATTATGAGAACCAGAGTATCGTTTGTTAAAGCTGAGGCCAAAGATCTTTGAAATACATCATTTTTTGATGATACAGTCGGCAACAAAATTATTGGAATTTAGTGGAATTTTTCAACTTACCGAAAGATGGCAAAAGGTCATCCAACAAAATAGTCAAAATATCACTGATTAATGTTTGTTATTAATATAAATAAATTAACTTTGAAAAACATAAAAAAAAAAAAAAAAAAAAAAAAAAAAAAACGACATTATTTATCGAATAACCCAATACAATAAAATAATGTTGCGCTTTGCCAGTGGCAAATTTACTAATCTTATTTTGCGTTCATTTTTAGTTACTAATTCATAATATGACACTCTGATATAAATAATATAATTTAAGTATAAATCGTTTAATCATTATGTTAAATTATTTTTAATTTCACATTACTGAACTATAAAAACAAAGGCTTCCTAATGAAATAATTATTATAAATACAAGACTCTACGTAGGGATTGCACTCGTTATAATTCATACTTTGAAATTATTGTCCAAATGTTTCTTGTTACATTTTAAAAATAATTATAAGTACGAAAATAATTTATTATATACATACAGATTATGGTTTGTATTAACTCTTTAAAGAACAGCTTTTTATTTTACTCAAAAATCCAAAAATATTTTTATTTACGAAGAGAAATTGCCATTATAACTAATAAAAATAATTTTTTTGAATATAGTACATAATACTTAATACAGTTTTTAAATAGAAATATTTGAACTAAAACAACAAATTTTAGAAAAAAATAAAATAAACCAGCTTAAATATGTGGTATGTTTTCATACCACTATATTCTAAAGAGTTGAGGAGTAGTATAATTTAGTATTTCACGTACCAAATTTCGTAGGTTTAAAATATATTATTTTCAATTTTTTTTCACCCTGTGTAACACAAGGTAATTATGCTCATTTAATATCGACTGCTACCAGAAATTAAAGTCAAAGTTAGGAAAGAAAAGAAATACTTGTTTTTTTTTTTTTTTTTAATTGCTAGTTTTTAAAACAAAATTATATATATATATATATATATAAACTGAATGGATTTTATAAAAAGTAGTAAATAAGGCAAAATTTTCTGAATGAATACGTTTGATCTTTTAATTGGTTTGAGTACAGAAAATTTTGCTTTATTTACTGCTTTTTAGGACGTCGATAAAAAAAAAAAAACATTCTTTTTATTTTTTTTAATTGTTTTTTAAATTAAAACTAAAAAAAAACCGAAATTAAAATTTAAAATCGAATTGAAGCAGGACGCGAAGGTTTTGAAATCCTCCAAACACTGTAAAATTTTTTGATATTCTGAAATACTTATGGAACACTCACCCAAGAGTCACTCACTGGTCACTCATGGATCACTCATGGTCACTCATGGTCATTCGTATTCATATGTATGACCCTTGTGTCAAAGTATAGCAGAAAAGTGGTTCGATGACACATAGAATGACAGACAGTCCGGGTGAATAAAAAATCATTTTAAAAAATAAGTAGTATATAACATATATTTCATAGTTTAAATGTATTTCCTATTATTTCAGTGTTGAAAAAGAATGAATCGCGTTCGCTGATGTGCACTTTACTCGTATATACTTATTAAAATCAGATTATTTTCTTATAACAAGAACACAGAAGAAAATGCTTTGTTGAAACAACAAAAATGTTGTTAAATCAACTAAATTATTTTGTTGATATAGCCTCAAAAAAAGTCTTGTTATCAGAACCTAAAGTATTTGTTGTTTCAATCAAACAGTTCAATTGATTCAATCCATATTTCTTTAAATCTACAAAATTATCTTGTTAAATTATAAGCAGTTTCAATATAGATCATACTATTAGAATGATTTCAAAATTTCCTTAACAGTCTTACGCACTTGATAGCTTTTAGACCAACAGCTACAAGGTTTTTTGTCTCGATTGATCCATATTACAGAAATTCACAGAAACAAGAGTACAAGATTTTGTAGAGATAGAACATCACAAATATCCATGCCCGCACAGGGATTCGAACCAGGAACCGGAGGATCCAGAGGGCAGCGCTATACCGACCAAGCCACCAGACCGATCGTCTTACGCACTTTTTCTTTAAAGAACTGCGAAGCTTTAGGAGTCTTGAAATGCAGAACAAATGACCGCTTCTCCTTTCTTACAACGCATTTTTTAGGTCCAAAATCGACATCATCATTTCCGATACTAGATTTGTATAAAATTCAATTTGTCTACAAACTTTTAGGACAAGTTTTCTTTCTTTTTTTTTTTTTTTTTTTTTTTTTTAATATATATATATATATTCTACGATTGAAAAAATTCCATTAAATATACGGCTATTTTTAATCGTGTTTTCTTATTATAAATGATATAGCATATCTACATAGTAAAATACATCAATATACGTCATTTTCAAAAAAAAAAAAAAAAAATGTAGACAAACTACAGTATTCTATAAACTTTTAGCGCAGACTGCAAATAGAACATGTTTGAGGTTCATTGTCGCTGAGTTGTACTTCCTAAGACATTATATATAGACTGCTAATTTTGCACATGCACAGATCTGTGTGATGTGTCATAGATGTTGCAATGAAGAAATGTCTCTGGGTCAAGACATTTCTATATCCCAAAAAGATTTCTGAGATGTTACACACAATGAACAGAATATCTGCAGGACATTACAATGTTGCAGTGTGGTATTCCTGCTACAATTTAGAGATTGTATATACTTATGGTTCGAGACGTTTAACGTATCTCCGTCACGAAGACGCAATTACTAAATCCCAACTGCAAAAATTCATCCCGGAATTTAAAAAAAAAAATCTTACTTTTATAATATAGCTGGAAAAGTCATTTATTTATTTTATTTTACTTTGTTCAAAAAATCTGCTGGTTATCTAATTTAAATGAACTTAATTATCTTACACCTCAAAGAGTTAAAGGAAAAAATGCATTACATTGCAATGAAAATCTCACATATCCCTGTAAAAAATATATGCGACACAATAACTATTTTATACGCATGTGCAATGAATACAGAGCGTATGTTCGGATATGATGAGTTCCTCTAAAAATTGTTAAAAAGTATCACTATCAAGAATCAAACATATTTGTCCCAGAAGTTGATGTAGAGGCTTAGCTACGTCTCGCCAGATATGTGACTCCATCGCATTTGACACTGAAAAACACGGGGGGGGGGGGGAATCAAAAATCCATATAGAATAGCATAAGCAGAGAAAAATATATGTAAAATCACAAGTAAGTTAAAAAAAAAAAAAAAATGCTAACGCCAGTCAGAAAATGTCGGAAAAATAGACGAGAAAAGAAGCCGTAACGGAGGAAGGGTGGGCACAAGGTCTCTGAAATTTGTGTCGAGGCTTAGCTACGTCTCTCCTAATATGCGAGTTACAAATAATCAAACCTGTTTGTTTCGATTTCTAAGGAAATTCCCAATGGAAATATCATGAAAGCAAGCGCTTTCTAAAACAGAATAAATAATAAACAAATAAATAAATAATGAAAGCCAGACATCTGTATGTTTGTTTTTTAACTAAATTATTTCCATTTTTTAAGTCATTTAAAAAACAAAATTTTATTCCATTTTAATAAAAAAATACTTCTAACAGGTTCTCTTATTTACTTGATATTTTTAGTTTTTTGACTCTGTTATCTTTTGTTTTTGTAATACCTTGCTGTAGATAGTTATGCAGTTAACAAGTTTACAGCTTGAGTTTGACTATTTTGGGTTGAGAGCGTAGTGGGTTTAGCTAACAAGTTTGGCTCTTAATACTTAGTGTTAGCTCAAGAAAAAATAAAAAAATTCAAATGCATATTACACAATTTTTTTAAGTTTATAATCAGTAAGACACTTTTAGATTTTTTTTTAAATGTATATATGTATATATATTTAATAATTTCTTTGCATTTAGATAATACAAAAATAGAAAAATACAAATTGAAATGAATACGTTCAACAACTGAGAAAATGTCCGTATAAAAAACTGAGGCACCTCAATAATAATAATAAAAAAAAAAAAATGGTGGCGTTTTATTTGTAATGTTTATATGTTTTTAGTGTGACGTTTCAAAACATACATTTCCATCAGATTTTGATGTGTAAGACATTCTTAAAAATCTTAATAATTTCGCTTTGTATCGAAAAATACTGATGGAACCAATCTAATTTTTCAGTTATATTTTTAATTGATGAAGTTCTAGTACTGTGAATTTAAAGTGCGAACCACAAAAATGGTTGAAAATAAAAGTTACAATAGATAAATTCTAGTACAATGACCCTAAGGTGTGAACCACAAAAAAAGTTTGAAAATGCTATGAGAACTTGGGCATTGAACTATGATTGCTCCGATTCAAGAAAGAAATGTTGACCCCTGGTAATATGTTACATCATTTCAGTCTATTTATCACTTTTTCTTAATAAACGGAAACCATGGAATAACTCTAGAGCGGCTCCACTCAAAGTTTTGTTATAACCACAAGCAACCGATTGAGTTAAACTGCGGTGATAATTTCAAAGAACGGTTTTAATCTTCCGTATATTGAACTAAATGTTTCATTGCCAACAACCATTTTTCTCTGCCTTCAATTGCGCACCACCCAAATGCCACTCCTTCATATTTCATTTACGTTAATTTAATGGGAGTTTTAACCCCTTAACAGTTTGTCCAGAACAGCACTCGGGCACTATGTCTGACGAAGTTTCCCCATATTAGCTCCAGTATTTTTGAAGAGTAGTTCTTTCTAATAACTTTCGAAGGTTTAATAACACAAATATTAGAAAATGATTCAGAAATAGTGGTAAGAACTACATATATGAAACATAAGGATTATATTTATAAAATATAAACCAAAAGAAACTTTTAAATGGTTAATGGTTAGTTTTTTATGTCCTCGTACCCATGTATGGTACAGAAAATGTTATTTTGGGGTCGAATTTTCCAAATTAAGTTTTTGTTATATGCATAGGTTTTGAGGTCCTCTCAACCACAAGCCAACAGAAAAATAGATTTTTAGCGGTTGGTCAGTGTGTATGTGCATCTCTACGTCTGTGTGGGTGTCTGTATGACTTTTATCATAATATCTCAACAACAAATAAAAGGAGGAAGTCCAAAGTGAGTATTCTAATTCTGTATTATATAAGGATGATACATGAAACTTTTCGTTGAAATCGAAAAAAACAATTTGTCTACAGGGATATTCAAGATAACTCAACATACATTACGTCTGTGCACTGAGAAAAAAAATATATCGCTTTCAACTAAAACGAATAAGTGGTCATTTTCTAAATCCTTAAACTAGAAATATAGATTTCCGAACTATGCGTATAAGCCACGCCAATAAACTGAATGAACAAAATGATCGAGAATTTTTAATCTATACCTTTTTAGATGGTGAAACAATATTCTGAATATTTAGAATATTATGAATCCTTTGTATTGCGAGAAATTCTCGCATGGTTTTCTGGATTTGGGTCATAAATCAAGTTTATAGTTGCTAAAACTCACCTCTTGCATTCGCATTTTTTCGCAGGGATTTTTAAATAAGTTTGACCTCGAGAATATAGGCAAACACTCAGGAATTCTAATATAGGTTTCCAGAACTCGCTTTCAAAGAGGACTAGAATTTATAAGAATGACATGGAACTATTTTTACTAGAGCAACAATTTTGATTCTAGATGTAATTTACAGAAAATTTTCTCCGTGTGGGAGAAATTTCTAATAATTACAGTTTAACATCTATCGGCCTAACTAAACAAAATCGGATGAGCATCTATTCTTTATACGAATAAAATCATGTTTTGCACAGAATATGGCATGGAAATTATTTATCCTTAGTTTACAGGACTTTCCAAAAGCATTTGGATATATCGGGAGTATACTTGGTGATTACTGGAAATTAATTTCAGGTTGTGTCCTGTGTTTTTCATATAAGACTAAATTTAAAACTACAATGTGGTGGGTATATAACTTAACGACAATATACAGGGCTTAGGGTTACCCAAAACTAAGCAAAAGCCTTTCTATTGAATGTAATTGATGCAAGTGCTTTGTTACATTTTTTGATGTCGATGAAAATTGCTCAGGAATGATAATTAATTTCTTATATTCATACGATAAACAAAGTATATTTTTAAGTTCAATTTTTACCTGTGGATTTTAGTCATTTTTTTAAGCTGTTGGTCTGTATGTATGTGTGTTATCACCAAACCTTAATAACAAATAATTAAATGAAGTTAAAATTTTTATTTGGAAGTTTACATGAGCTTGCCACTTAAACAGTTTGATAAAGTTTGGTAAGTTTCAAAGAGTTTTGCTGGTAAAACTTCTTTAAATACAGGGTGGTCCGAAAAACATGATAGAAAATAAGCGATTGTTGTGGAAAAAATAAAATATGCAAGAACATGAAACCTATGTTATTGAATAAAGATATGAATGACATTTAATATACAAGGTGCTCGAAATGTCTACCGTCCCCGACTATAGTGTTGTAAAGCCAGTTCCGAAACTCTGTCAAAAAGCGCTGGAGTGTGTCAGAATCAAGTGCGTCAATCTCGATTCTACGGTCGATTTCAGATCCTCAAGTGAATCAGATGGATTCCTATAGATTCTGTCCTTGGTGTAAACCCATAAGAAGAAGTCGCACGGATTTAGGTCCGGACTGTATGGGGACCCCTCTATCCCGTGCCCCGAGAATTTTTCTTCATCCAAAGCAATCAAACGCTCACTAAAAGCCACAGGAAGGTATCCTCTTTTAAGCCACAGGAAGACATCAGCAGTTCTATGGGGACGAGCCCATCTTGCATTAACCAGTATTGGCGTATCATGTTGAGACAGCTCTCTTCAGGGCCAAAGTGATGCTCTAGAAACTCTCGATACTTCACTTTCGTGACCATACCGTCAATGAATATCGGACCACTCATCCAATTCGACGATATGGCACACCACACCGTGACCCTTTGTGGATACAGTCGTGAGACGACACTGAGATGAGGATTTTCCGCACCTCAATGGCGCCTCAAAAAATATTCTTACAATAAATAATCGTTTTTCTAAGGTCAGTGATTCCATATTGGTTATTCATTATTTCCGGTAATCAAGCATTCACCTTAAATGTCAATATTTGTGCTATTACAATATGGAAGAATTATACTTATATCAATAAATTTGAAATCAGGAACTTAAAATAGTTTCTATCATGTTTTTTGGACCACCCTGTAATTTAAAATAAACTTTATAATTTAACACCTATATTAAATTAGGTTCATATACACTACTTCTTATATTACACCTTAACCTGCAAAATGCCGTTATAATATTGAAATGCTGGGTAAGAGAAAGTCGTATGAGTGACACACCAGATTATTTATTTTGAATTTATTCTTGTATTCTTCAATTCTAAAATAATATTTTTTTTACGTAATATAAAAATTCGGACCTTAGGTGTATGTTCTCGAATTTTAAATTCACTTCCATTAACGAAACTGTTTTCTATTGATAAATCCACAAATGTTGTAATTTATTAAGATATCAGGAAGTCAATTAACAATTCTTTTTTCTGGATATAGATAAAAGATTTTTTAAAAAATAGTGAAAAATGTGTAATTTATAACTGTTTTTCAAATCAATTCAGAATAACGTCCTTATTCTCTTAGTAATCGGTCATAATTTGGTAAATAGTAGTATATTTAGAATAAAGTTTAAACTTTGTTTCATTTTTTCGCAATAATAATAGTATTGAAGTAGTTACGTATGGAAATAAATTTGTGTATGTGTCAAAAATAAATAAATAAATAACATAACATAACATAAAAATAAAAAAAATATCCGTTCATAAATATAGAATATATATATATATAATAAAAATTATTAATTAAAAAGTCTTTACTTTGCAAAATATTTGGCTAACTCATAATGTAGTAAAAATATTCAACTCAAAATAGTATTTCTTACATGCTTTATTTTTTTTTAAAAAAAAGAAAAGAAAGAAAGAAAAGAAAAAATATTTTTCAAGAATTAAGTTTAGTTTTATTTATTTTGAAATTTCATTTATCGCTACTCGTATCTTTTGTAATGTATGGTAACAGCCATTTGCTTATGTGAATAAATGACAAAATTCACAATGTTATTGTCCATTTCTAAGCTCACTTAGTATTAATACTACTGTACTTTAAACATTCTAGTCGTTTATATATATATATATATATATATATATATATATATATATATATATATTACTTTTTGTTTAAATCTGTATTTATATTATAAACTATGCAAAGTTTACTATTAAGCAACAGAAACATTGTAAAGGTATAAATATCTTTAAATGTGTTTAACATTAAACAAAATTTCGAGAACATTTGAGAAATAATCTGATAAAATAAGAATCCCCGGCCGGTGATCCAAATATATCTTAGAGCAACTCCAAATATCCCAGCTGTTAGCATCCGTTTGTGTTTCTTTTCATTAAAACAAGTAAAACATGGCATATCTTGACCTAGGGGATTACAGTTGCACAAAATTTGTACCTCTTCCTAAGTTTTTTATCATACTTTTTTATTTTAACTTGAATGGTTTCTGTAGGAATTTTAAAGATTCATACTCCTCATGCTAGCTACTTCTTTTACAATTTAGGAATAATCCCTTAGTGGTTGGCGATAAGCATTCAAAACGCTAAAGTGGAATAACTAAATGAATATTTTGTTTATATATGTGCAGTTTTTTTATAAATGACTTTTCGAGGGTAATTTTTCTAATTTTGATTTTTTGTATACAGGGTTACACCAAAACGATTTTTCTATTTCTTTAAATGCAGAGCTACTTGTAAAACGTTTGACATAAAAAGTAACTGCATGTCTTGAGAGTTTTTTTTTTTTTTTTTGTCAATTCGGTGTATAATGCCCAATGTTAATATTTTAAAAGATGGCCTTCTGACCAAACAAATGAAACACCCAATGTACTTACATCAGATTTTTTGCAAACCTGTGAAAAAGGACGTCATGTTTAATCAGCAACATATATTTATATATGAAAAAATAACGTATTGAACATTTCTTAAAATTGACTTCATATTTAAAAAAATAAATAAATAAAGATATATAATGAAATTTTGACTTTAATAAATAATTCACTTATTTCTTTTACTAATAAAAATTTTATTTAAGCTATTAAGTGAGCACGTTGATTAATACACCGTTTAATGGGTTAACGTTAATTTAATGGGTTGGAGCACCAACAAACAATTTTGCACGGTTAGATTTTTTATGACATGCAAAAAGTCTGGTGGTGTCTAGGGAGGGTACCTCAGACACCTACCTGCAGGAGTTTGCCTTAGTCAGAAATTTCACTGGGCATGAACTGGTAGTATTCGTCGTGGTCATAATTCTTTCAAAAAATGTGAAAGAAAAAAAATTAGATTTAGGGCGCTCGCAAGCGACAGTGAGTGGGAGTATGATGTCAGAATTTGTATTGGTCGCGAACCAGCTGGTCGCTAGTGGCCTTTAGTACAAAAAAGAAGATAAAACAATATGATGCTTAAAATGTTAGTTCGAAATTGTTAAAAAAAATAGTTTAAAAAAAAATAATAATAATTAAAATGGCAATTCGTCGTTAAAGAGCTCTAAAATAAAACGTTGGAAAATAAATTTGATATAGGATATAAATTATTTTAATTAAATATTCTTTTAAGGACTTTTGCGACTTTTAAACAATAGTTCAAAACTTAGTTGTTGAGTTTCTCCACAAAAATTCTTCTTGAAAAGAATTCTACTGAAGCAATATGAAAAATCCTTTTGAGAATAAAAAATATATATTCTTCTTTTTTCTTTTTCTTAATAATAATAATAATAATGATTCATCACTATTTTTTATGCTGATACTATGGAAATATAATGCTAATACGATCGAAGTATATGTCTAATAAAAAAATCTCTAAATTTTAATAATATATCCGAATTATCCAACTTATCAATAAAATGAAAATCACACTTTTATTTTTGGTTTGAAACACGCAGAATGTCCCACTGAATAAGCAGCATATGATATCAACAGGTTTAGACAGATATCATTAAGATGAGAATTTTGATATCGCATACGTTGGATGCCTTAATTTAATATTGTAGTCTAATTACGCAAAAGTCTTTTGACTTTAGCATAATCAAAAAAGGTTTTTAAGCTATTTAAAATAGAGTACACGCTGAAGAACATCAAATATCCTAGAAAATTTTGAAAGATTCTGGTGTTAAAACTAATTTTGCAAAATGTAAAATTAGTTTTAACACAAAAATTGTGTTAAAGTTCTTTAACATGCGTAATTTTGTCCTGTATTAAATATCTTTAAAAAAAAAGAAAGAAAGAAAAGAAAAAAAAAAAAAGAAAAATCTAATGTTAAAATTAATTTTACAAGGAAAAAAGGTCAATTTTGCGGAATTTATTTTATTTATTTATTTATTTTTTGAGACGACAAACTTTTTGTTATTATTCTTTCAGGCTATGATTTTATATTTAGAGACCCTACGTGACGAATCTTAAAATGATTGTATCGCGGTATCTATCAGATTTTGCAAAAATGTGATGCTGCATACCCAGTAGAACACCCTATACGTAGATTCTACTTAAAATTTATATATATATGTGTGTATATATGTATGTATATATACATACATATAATATATACATTTATATGTATGTATACATACATATACACACATTGAAAACCTTTTCAAACATAGCAGTAGATGAAACCAAGGATCACATGAAGAACTAGAAAAAAAACATGAATAAAGATTTCTAAAAATTGAGCATTCTGATATTTAAACGTACAACATCATTACTTTTTCAAGGCCATAGAATGAATGTTGCATACAGATTAGGTGATATATATATATAGATATATAAGGAGAAAATGCGTGCAAAAATTTGTTAGGGTTAAGCTTGGAAGGCGAAAGTTGCTTACAGATTATGCTTGTAAAATTTTCGTAAAAATTCTGAATTCCTTTACTACTGTAAACATGTATAGATAAAAAGATTTCATGTAATTACCTTTTTAAGTATTTTTAATATATTTCTGTAAAATAAATTTAAACCTTTAAATTGCAATTTGTTTTTATTTTTTACCATTTTTTCTGAATATAAATATGTGATTTATTTAATAATAGAAAATCATTTATAAAATTATGCTGTTGAAAAACAGTATTAAAAATCATTAAAAATGTGTACAACCTTCGTGTTACATTTAATGTTTTGAGGTCTTTGAGGTTATTATTTAAACAAGTAAATAAAATTTATGGCAAGTTTTGAAAATAAAAAACATACAGGGAGTTTATAACTATTTCGTCCAATTTTCTTTTGAATAATCTTGTATATTTTATTGAAAGCACACCAGTACATTGCTAAAAAAAAAAAAAAAAAAAAAATAGTAAAATCCTGCACATGAATTTATTGTTTCATTAAATTCTCTCAACAATCTAAATATTAAATGTTGTTTTAATATATGTTACAAAGATACAGTACTGTAAGTATCTGTTTTTACATTATTTTCGCGAAATTTCCATTACTAATTTTTATAAAATAGTTTCTCTCATTCTCTTTATAAAATAGTTTCTCTCTTCCATACATCAGCAAAAAATAGCAGAATATTATTCGGAAAGTAAACTATTTCACTTTAACCCTTTGCGGCGCAAGACAATTCGGATCATTTAAATTATACTGCCACCGGAATTCATGAACTAAATTAAACTAAAAGAAATTTTAAATTTTAAGGTTAAAAAAAACCGGCCTTTTCTGCTATGTTATAAACATAAATTTTTGCTAAAAAATTTCCGGGATAAATTTTTGCAGCTGAATCTTAAATTTTGCGTCCTCGCAGCGAGGACAGCGCGCGTTAAGGGGTTAAAGTTCGCAGTACTTTAGATAAGTGGTAGACAGCTTGTTAATAACTTACAGTCAAATGTTTTTGATTATTTGCACTAGGATTCTAATTTGGATTGTGTCTCTCAGTTGCGTTGCATCATTGAAAGGGCAAGTATTGTTTCTGAAAACTCCTGCTTGAAAACAATTATTTGTCTCATTCAAAAAATAGCTCATTTATTATTACTTTACTTAATAGAGGCATAAATTGTAGACTCTCGTCTAATGTTGTCTTGATATAGTATCACCCAACTGATGTACGTAATTTTAAGAATTCAGTTATGAACACATGTTAGTAACCTGCTAAAATAGCACATGAAAATATTTTACTTGAGTGAAACGATATTAAGGTGCCGCTAGTAATTGTATCACACTACCAACGTTCGCAAACGTTTGGTAGATGATAAGCATGCATTTATCCTCTTAGTGAACGGGAATGTATTAAATTTTTTCATCTGATCACACAGGATAAGTTACTTTAGTAATTGTAGTAGCTTTATAGTTCCTGAATTAAGTACATCATTCGACGAGGAATTGTGAGTAGTTTCAGAAAATGAACTGAAATTTTGAATTGGGGATCGTCTACATATTAAAACGCTCACCAACTTTGATTTTTTCAATGGTAACACCCTATTTTTATTTTATATTTGAATTCCTGGGATCGCGACAACCCGAAAAAGTATATTGGTTGTACATTTTACTTATTTTTTCACAGAGTTATAAGCGTTCAAATTTTGAAGGTGCTAATGTTAAATTCATATTTCAAACTTTTATTAATATCTTCACAAAAAATAACTTGATCGATATAATTTTTTTTTACGAGATACAGTGAAGAAACCCAAACATAATCCATCATTACTTTTGATTCTGAAAAATATTTTTAATTTTGAAAAATATTAATAAATTCATAATCATAAAAATTATGAATTATGACCTATATTAATTTTTACATAAAATGAATCCTAATGCTGAAAAATATGTGTGTGCAAATTTGCAGCTCATTCCAGTTATTAGTTTTCGAGATATAAATAAATCTTTCTTTTGGAGTGGTTTAGGGGGCCGTCTCTTATAAAGTTTTGCATGAGATAACGAATAAAATCTTAAAAAATAACAAAGAAAATTAAACAAAATATTTTTATTTTTTATTTGGGGGCCAAATTATATAACAACAACTTCAAACGCAAAGAAATGAAACAAAAATGATGATTTTTAGACATTAGTGTTATCATCAAGAATTCCTGTTATCTAAAAAAGACAAGCCCCGCCTTCATCGTTCATCAAAACAAAACATTACAGAAAAGAAAAGTAAATGTGACATTGAGTATTCGTGTTAAACCCCTTATTTTATGTTGAAAAAAATATGCACAAGTGGTATTTACTTCATCGATTAATTGGTGATAAATTTTGAATCTTTTAAACAAACACTAGAAGAAAAAAAATAACTAAATAGGCGGGGTTTACTGTTTTAAATAGAAAAATATGTTTAATGTGAAATTGTCAAATATAAAAAAACGAATGGAATTGGAATGCAAGAGACTTGTAAAATCGTTTCTTAACTACCGTCATAGTTAAAAAAGGCTTATCATTTGCTTCCTATATTGCTTTATTTTATTTTATTTATTTACTTATTTATTTATTTATTTATACATTTTGTAGGGGGACGATTATTATTTTAAGGACACTTTAGTCTTTAAAATTTTATTAATATATTTTAACTTTATGCATAAACATACTTTAACTTTTATAAATATATTTTAACACGTTTTGCGACTGCAGGATTTTGTCTTTTTGACAGTAAGACCCGCCTACGGGCGTTATACTCTCAAAATAAAATATTTCAGAACAAATTTTCTGTATTCACAATTATATTAAAATTGGATATACGTTATAATTATATTCTTTCTAATCAATATATTTCTATCCATAGTATATTTTATTGCAAAAATTTTATTGCACTGGGTACAAACTTAAGAAATATGTAACACACAAATTATGAAAGAAACGCCCACTGACAGAGTTACAGATTTTCAAATGGCTTGAATCTGCGTAAGCAGTCGCGAAAGGGTTAATTAAGAAATTATATTTTCATAGAAATTATAAAACGAATCATACAGTACCAAAGAGTTCAACTGATCCAAAACTGGTAAGTGCGATTAAATTTGTTTCATATTTACTTCATGAATGCTTACAACAATTTATCCGAAAAGATTTAGTTTATGCGTTGTTGTATATATATATATATATATATATAGATATATATATATTACTTCATTTCGTATATTATGTTACACCTACGAAAGAAAATTTAAGCTTTCCTGGTGACTAGTACAGACATAATAGACATTTTTACTTGAAAAAGATTGCACTTTTTTCAAAGAGTACTGTATGGACTAATCGGAAGTGTAACATATTTAAATAGACCTAAAATTATCTAAAAAAGTACTGAAGTATATACAAATCTAAAATAAAGGAATTTAGGATAATTAAAGAACTGGAAAAAGAGGCAGCGTTTTATTAATTTCTAAAAGTTTTTTTTTCCTGAAAGATTTCCGGTGTGAAATATTAAAATTTTCTCTATATTTCTTATAGGATCTTAATTTTTTTTTTCTATATTTATTGATAACCCCCTAACACATTTTTGATTATAACTCTATACATACTAAAGATAAAGTATACAAACAGTATACTTTTCCGCACTGCCAGACTCTCAGAAATTCGAAAATGAAGTCAAAATTGGGTGTTGCTATTGAAAAAAATCAAAGTTGGCTCTCATTTCAATATGTTGATAACCCCTAATTCAAAATTTGACAACGTATTCAGAAAGTACTTTTAATGTCCTGTTGAATGATTCCTATTAGATGTTCCTGAGTCAATTAATAACGAAATTACAGCGGGTGTTGCGTTTTTTTTTTTTTTTTTTTCCCGACTGTACACTAAACATTGAGGGATGTCATACTTTCTGGGCTTTTAGCGGTCGATTAATTGAATACAATTTTTTTTTCTTTTTATTAGTAGTTTTCAGTATTTTTTGCAGTGCTTTTCTTCACAATTGAATAATATAAGAAGTTTATTATTTAAAAAAGTGGTATTCAATTAAGTGACCGAAAAGAAGTTCTGCCTTTTAAATTTTACAGGTGTCAGAAGTCTCCTTTTGTTCACGAAATGTTTGTTTTCACTCCCATGACGAATTACATATATAATGAATTACTAATATATTTAATTTATACACATAAGGGACTAAAATTAAAACTATTGTGCTAGCATGCTGCAATATAAAATGCATTTACAGAGCTTTTAACTTTCCAGAGAAAATACTGATTTGTTTTTTCAATCACTATTTTATTCTACTATTTTATTTATTTATTGTATCTTTAGTTTACTTAACTGTAGAAAACATATTTAAAACTACCATTCAAAATTAGTGGAACTTAAAGTAAAATGTAAATAAATAAAAATACGTGAATCTTGCTTTAAAATAATACGAAAAAATTGACAGGTGTGAGCTCAGTAAAATTAACTATAACATAGTAATTCAATAATGGTTTAGAAAAGCAGTATAATTTTCTTGTTTTCTATAGTAAAATATTTTTATAACTTTCAACAAAATCATTAAACACAAAATAAATATTGTCGTTTTCTTAAATGCAAGATTATTATCACATTAAACATTGCTACTTTTTTTTTCCCATTATCTCATTTATTAAGTATTCAGCTTTGTGATTAATTAACTTTTTATTTCAAAAGAGGGACTTATTTGCACTGAGGCGCATTACCTCACTTATTCTTCTACAGTATTTTTTAACCAGAATATTTCAATGCATATGAACGCAAATTTTTATTTTTCTAAGTAGTTTACAGAAATGATTTCAAATGTCTATCATCCTCTTAATCGTGTTCAACTTCAATACTGATACGCATAACTAATGTTTAGACTTCAATTATTTTTAATTTACAGTTAAAAAAAATTGAATAAAATTTGAAAAATATTTATAAATAAATTTTCCTGAATTTGCTGTATGTTTATTTTCAATTTTTTTATTAACAACTTTTCGGACAGAAAGCTTAACTTCATTATTATTTTTATTATTATTTGATTATTATTATTTGGCGTTTTGAAAAGTATTAGAAGTTCTTAAAATAGTAAGCAAAAACCTATCGCTTCGCACACACTCCGTAATGACATATTTTTCATTTCACATGTGTTTTCTTTTATTTCATAATTATTGTACGTAATAGTTTTTATAAGTTGAAAATTTTTTTTAATAATTATTTCTGAGAAAATGTAGTGCATTCTTGTGTTAGCTGTATTAAAAAATAAATAAATAAATAAATAAATGTATTTCTGCAAAACGTGAAATTAATAGTTAAGAGGGAGAACAATAGTGTGGCAAGAAAGACAACTCAGAGCTGGTTTTTATAACTTCACCATTTATTGGTACTGTAAGTATCCATGCACTAGTTAGTTGATTTTGCGTTCTGAATTGACTGATTTACTAGTTAGTTGGTTTTATGATTGTGAGATGAGTTCGTTTATTGAAGAAAGGTGAAAATTCAATAAGAATTCTTTAAACATGTAATATGATGATTTAATGTATTATATGAATGGATATATAACTCATATATGCGGCAATAAAGTAAGAAATAGACTTTTTGAAACACTAAAATGTCTTTACTTTAATGAAAGATTGGCTATTCAGTATATTATATAATATTCCTATAGTTAACGTATTTTTAACCTGGATCCAACAATCACGTTAATTCAACAATTTAATAATTTAATATCATCTTAAGGGAACGGTGAACGTTATAAATCGTGCTTGTCAATTACAGTTTTATAATTAAAAAATCTCCAAACATATGCATTGAAATATAACAATATTAATTACGTTAAAATTTCTCGAAAACCATTTCAATTTAATAAAATGAAATTCAAAATATTTTAAATATCTTTTAAATAATCCTGGTAACTAATATTTATTTTTTTTTCCATCGATTTTGCATTATTATTGATTAATAATATAGTCTAATGCTATTTGGTTATTGCTTCGAGATACATTAATAAATGAAAAAAAAAAAAATTCAATACTGAAATTTCATGCAAATTTTCAACTTTAAATATAAAAATGTTTTAAAGAAATTGACTTGCAATGAATTTACAAAGTGATATCCAAATATGTTTAGAGTACGTTGTTAAACTATAATAATGTAAATTCGAGGGGATAAAAATAAAAATTATTTAATAGGGCTCATGTAAAAAATTACAAAGAAATTAAAATTTTATATTGTATTTTTTATATTTAAAGAATTTTCTATAAACTTAATATACTTACTACTGTATTATAATATTTCAATGGCTACATATGCAAATTTTTATCATTCTAAGACAGAAATTTACAAAAATGATTTATAACGCCCACCATCTTCTAAATTCATTCATTTCTCTTATAATATTTTTATCGTGTATATTATGTTCATAAATCAGTGCAAAAAATTCCTGTAAGTTTAAATATACTGAAACAACTTCATTTTTCGTACTCATGTATTTGTATTTTATTGTTATGTATGAAGTTTTGACCGCATTTGTCTTTTTTATATTTGGAATATATATTGTTGTTTCTTATTCAAAAATAAAGGGGAAAAAATCATTACAATAAAGGGGTTTTTTTTTTTTTAAAGGTATTCTGCATTTTGACTTACTAGGCTTTATTAATAATGTATTTTATGTATGTAGTATTTGAAACTTTAATTTTTATTACCATTGTAAAAAATATTTTACAGTGACCCTCATAGATTTGAGCGTTTCGTTATAACCTCATAAAATATTAATAACGTAATTACTCATAACCTCAAATACTTTCCAAAAGAAAATTTCTTTCGTGAATTTTTTAATTCCAATATTACTTGTCACAATTACTATTTCGAAATTTTATGATTTTTTTAAAACGCAATGTGCCGAGAAAGTTTTTTTTTTTTTTTTTTTTTTTTTTTTTTTTTAAGGAAAACAAATTAAATTGTTTCCTTTTAGAGATATTTAAAATTCGAAAAATAATATATGGAACCATTGGTAATGGTATCAACTTCGTAGACGGGCAAACAAAATTTCAGAAATACTTTATATAATTAGAAAGCTTGTTACCCCGTACATTACCATGGGGCTTTATGATTTCTAAAATAAAGAGTTTCCTGGGAGTGTAATCTCTTAACCCCTTAACGCGCGCTGTCCTCGCTGCGAGGACACAAAATTTAAGATTCAGCTGCAAAAATTCATCCCAGAAATTTTTTAGCAAAAATTTAAGTTTATAACATATCAGAAAAGGTCGGTTTTTTTAACCTTAAAATTTAAGATTTCTTTTAGTTTAATTTAGTTCAAGAATTCCGGTGGCAGTATAATTTAAATGATCCGAATTGTCTTGCGCCGCAAAGAGTTAATGAAAAAATTACGTATCAACTTATTAAGGTTAACAGCATGATTTTTTTATTTTTCCTATATAATAAATATATTGATAAAGACTACTATTTAAAAATAATGGTAATGAAAAAGTCACCAGCGGTAGCCTTTTTATTAAATTTAAATATTTTTAATCGAACTTTCAGATATTTTTACTTTAAAAGGGCCTAACACAATAAATATAATGCTCGTAACAATTTCTCTTGATATTTTATATATGTTACCGTTCTGTATACATAATATTTCTGTGAATTATCTGGTTCATACGTGTGGTATTCTTATTTATTAATTATTTATTTATTTGTTTTCGAATACTTTTCTTTTTCTTTTTAAAGGTTGTTTCAATTTTAAAGTACTTGGTCGTAATTGTATTTCCGAAGTTTTCAAGAATATTCATGAATAATGTATTAAGTTGTTGAATGAGTTTTACGTCGCACTAGTACTACATTATGCGCAATTGGCGAAGATCTAGGGCTCACCCCTAACGGTGGTCCGAAGACATGCCATCACAATTTTAATCCTCAACAGAGGGAATGGCTCCCTCAGAGGTATAATTTGGATGGAAACATGGAGGACATTGCGGTCACGCCACAAAGGATTTTACGTGCACCAGCCACCATTAGTGTACTGCACACGATGGTTTTCGACCGGCTCGAGTATGGAATCCCGAATCTACAATTATAAGCTCGGCGCTCTACTCATTATTATTAGGATGAAATGAAAATATTATAGTTAACATTTTCTAAAAACAGTTTTTTTTTTTTTTTCTTTTTTTTTTTTAAATAGTTTATAAGCCTCGTGATGAAAGTTTCCTCATATTCTTTCAAAAATTATTTCTTTCTTTCTTTCCTTGTTCTTCTTCTTCTTCTACTTTTTTTTTTTTTTTTTTTTTTTCAAAAAAATTAAAAGGATAAATAAGTGCTTTTGAAATTAAAATCTTTTAAGAAGTGGGTTGAGTTGAGTTGAGTGGGTTTTTAGGTTGCACTACTATTACGCTATGGGCGATTTTAAGAATTGGCTGATTGTGCCGAATGTTTTTATAACCAAATATGCCAATCATAATGTTGCGTACATATTTTTACTTCGATATTTTGTGTGCCTGAAGTGAAGAATTGGAGAAAAAATAAATAAATGAAAACGTGTTCAATAATAAAACAGTTATTATAATCTTGGTAAGTTTCGCCCAATTAACTTTGAATCTAAAGTATAGCAACTTTCCTAATATAATTATGTTAATTTCAGGGATGGTAATTTGGCGCAGATTTCTGAGCATTATTTATTTAGAAAAAATTTTATTAGTAAATTTTAAGAAGGTTTGATTTTGTAAATAATGGTACGAGTTCTGCCTCAAATTCTCATCCCTGTAAATTGTTTCTTAAAAGATGGATGATAACTTAAAAATACCTGAAAGGGAAGCATTAAAAAACGCCAGACGTTATTTTGAGATTTGAAGTATACTGCGAAAGGGTCTTCAACTTATTATACACACTCAAGTTAATAGGTTCCTTTTAAAGTTATTTCCAATTGGCAATCTAATCTAAAATTCTCGTTGAGAATTTTTTTAGTCATTTTCTGAAATAGAAGATTTATTATTATTATTATTTGGAACAAATTTATTCCTTCTCTTTCTCTACAGAATTTTTGTTTTATTGCTTATTTCATTTTGTATTTTAATGTTTTCTATCTTAAGCTATTTAATTTTTGTTCTTCTTCTGATATTTCAATAACATTTAAATTTAGATGACTGAATGCATTTATCTGTGTACATTTTAAATACTATGTATTGTGCCAATATATTTTCGAGTTTTGACCAGGAAAATTCAGTCGAATCAAACATGTAACTATATCACTTTTCGCATTCAGTAAATTATGACATACTAACACATTACTCTGGAGTCAGATTCCAGAGGCAGCCCCTGGAAACGGTTCCCTGGATGGCTTTGTCCGTTCAATGAAGCATATCAATTGTCTGTGAGGAAAGTCAGGATTTGAAAGTGGTGATGCGTGGTGAGAAAGGGATGGGTGAAAATCTCTTGCTCTTCAAAATCTTTTCCAGCATCCCTTGGGACATTGACCACCGGAGAGGCAGATCCATCAGCGGATGGAAATGCATCATCAAAAAGTCAGTGAATAGCAACATCAGAGCAGCAACATCCGAAGTCGACGTTCTCTCTATCATGCTAAAGATGATAGAGTGAACGGCCCTTTGATGTTGGTTGTTGACCTCCGTTCTGGCATAGTGGTTTAGGCTTCGTCGGCTTTAGACCGTTACCTGTCCGACCGGTGTTAAGGTCGTTGGCGGCAAGTGTTCTACTAGGCTGCCGCCTCTGTAGAGTTTTCTCTACCTAGTTTTCTCTTTACCCCCTTTACTTTCTCTCCGGAGAGAAGTGAGTTTGCAGCTAGTGGCCATGGAATGTCGAGAAACTGGTCGTGCCGGAGTTTCTTAATTGGTAATGCCGATAAGTCTTTGGGATATCATCTTCATCTAATTATGCAAAAGGGGTGGAGGCTTAAGGAAAAGAATGTATCAACCTTGGAATTTTGATCTTTTAGAGAGGTGTAGGAAGCATTTAAGTAGATTGTCCGTTACATTTTTTTTTTCATTTAAATTTGTTGTCGGAAATAAAATATATACATTTAAATGAAATTGTAAGAGATTTTTATTGAATAAATTTTCACATAAATTAGATCCTTGAAATTTTACTTAAAAGAAGCAGTACTATATTTGTATCAACGATTTTATTTTATTTATTTATTTTATATGTTATAATTAATAGGGTTTATAGAAAGTCATGCCATTTTCAATACCATATAAATGTGAATAATATTGAATTTAAAATAAGTATTTTTATAGAATTTTAGACTTTAAGATACATCAATTTCTTCATGTTAACAGGTATTCTTCAGAGAAAACAAAGTCGTACGGAAAAAGAGAGGTTTGGGGTTGTCGCTCTATCGTCATTTTTAGCACATTAATCCAGAATAATCCATAATTTCATTAGACCAAGACTTAAGTCTTAAAGTGGACTCTGAATTACTACGAATATCCATGTATGAATCGAGATTCGAACCCAAAACACGCGAAACTAAAGGCCAGAGCGCTAGACATTCAGATACCAGATGAGCCATTAAAATAAAGGAATTATTTTCATTAACTAATACGTGTCTAATAAACCAATCATTTAGTCTTTTGTGCATTCTTAGATGGTACATTACTACCTAGGACCGGATGGTATAAATTTTTCGTGACTAAATTCGAACGGCAAAACATTTCAATGTTAAATTGTGGTTTCTTATATCCAGCTAAAACGGAAAAAAAAAAAAAAAAAAAAAAACTTTTTTCGGTAAATTTTGGAATATTTTTACCAATGCCATTTTATACATAATATGGTTGAATGTGTAATGTCTATAATGACTTTTATTTATTTCTTTATTATTATTATTTTCTTTGTTATGTTAAAGAATAACAAAAACTGGTAATGTGAATAATGTTAAATAGGTGTTATCAGGTTGTTTTGTTGCTAAATTTGTTGCAAAAATTCTCAATGTCAAAACATTTTTATAATATTTTTTAACATTTGTCTATTTACTTCAGGTTTTAAAATTTCAACACATCCACAGGTTTTACTAAAATTCAAATGAAAAGTATACGTACTGCAGTTTAAAAAAATACTTAACGAAAATTTTACATTTTTAATAACCAGAATGGTCAGCGTTACCTTTTCTCCAAGAATCACTGTTTCCCCATAATAATTTCATTTTATAAAACCATTACTAAATTAACTGTTTGAACATACTGGTTCTAGAATTTGAGGACATTAAATATTGACATCATATTTCCTTAAAGTGTAATGCTACAAATTATTAAATGTAATAAAATGTATGACATTGACTTTTCAATTTACATTTATTTTTCTTTTGTGAGTTCGTATGCGTTTTATTGAAATAATATTTATAACAGAATAACATTTCTTCTTAGTTTCTTCAAAAAAAAAAAAAAAAAAAAAAAAAGTTGCTTCAGGAAAAGGCGAGGCATAAAAGTATTTTCTTCCTTTTCATATTTTAATACCTAAAAACAGATAAAAGAGATTTATGAGAATTTCAATAGTAAGTTTATAGTGCTATAAAGAAAATTTTAATTGAAAATGCGAATGAAAATTAAAAGAATATACATTCATTCAAATGATGATTATATACTAAGATTAATAATTACATAAAATATAACAGCTTTTAAAATACAGTTTTTAGAAATAGTTATTTAAATCCTACACATCATTACTTAAATAGACTTTTGTAATTTAAACTATATTTTTCCTGATATACGTACTCCCATTATTTATTTTTATAAAAAAAATAAATAAATAAATAAAAGGTTTGATTATATTTATATATCATTAATAAGCGAATATCGAATCTTTCAGCAACAGAAGAACTCAGTGTTTTTATTTTTGAATAAAAACTTAGCAAACATAAATATTTTGGGGGACTTTTATTTATTTATTGTTTGCTTTGCTTCCATTGTCTACAATCATTGCCTCCTAAACTAGATGCCTGTCACGTGGCTCGGAAACTTGGCAACAGTTCAAGTGGTAGACAGCGCCACCTGGTACAGATTGCGCGACTTTTTTATTAAACAGACACCAAAAATTGTTAAATATGTGATTTGTTATACATAAAAGGAGAATAGAATCGAAGAAACGTCGATTATATATATCATATATCACTTCTTAAAATTATCGGTGACAATTGAATAAAAAAGTCACGCAATCTGCACCAGGTGGCGCTGTCTATTGCTTGAACTGTTGTCAAGTTTCTGAGCCACGCGACAGGTATCTAGTTTAGGTGGCTATGCTACAACAGTTTTTTATTTGTTATGTTCTAAAAATCGTTCGAATTTTGCCGCAGAGTAAATATATATATACATTTTTTTTAATTGCATTTAAAAAAAAAAGTGTTAAAAATTCGCAAAATATATATATATATATATTGGGAGTACAAATTAATTCGGTCCGTTTTTTTTTCGTTAAAAAAACATTTTATTTATTATCAAAATGAAAAAACATGTTATTCAAAGTATTGTCCATCGGTAGCCACAACTTTTGTCCACCTTTCTGGCAATTTTCGGATTCCATCTCTGAAAAATGAGTCCTCTCTGGACGCAAACCATGAATCGAGCCATTCTTGAATTTCTTCGAAAGAAGTGAAGCGGTGTCCAGCCAAATCGTGATGCATCCGTCGGAACAACCAATAATCAGAAGGAGCAAGGTCTGGCGAATACGGCGGGTGGGGTAGGACCTCCCATTTCACCGTTTCCAAGTAATTTTTAACGACAATTGCCACATGGGGCCGAGCACTGTCATGTAGCAAAATTACCTTGTCGTGCCTTTCGATGGTTTCTGGCCGTTTTTCACGCAATGCTCGGCTCAAACGCATTAATTGCAGTCGGTAGCGTTCGCCAGTAATTGTTTCGCCAGGTTTTAGCGGATCTTGATCGAGCAATTCCTCCAATTCGGCGTCTTCGAACTTTTTCGGCTGGCCCGGGCGCTCATTGTCTTCGACACTAAAATCACCATTTTTGAAGCGTCGAAACCACTCTCTACATGATTTATCAGATGGCGCAGATTCACCATAAACTTCCACAAGCGATCGATGCGCTTCAGCGGCACTTTTCATCCAATTAAAAAAGAAAATCAAAACTTCCCGCAAATGTTGTTTCTTTAGCACAAAACTCGACATATTGAATGCTCAAAAAACCAATGTTGTTGTATAAAACTCGAAGCTTCGTTGACTGAATATGGTTGACAAAGGTCAAACCTTTCTAACAATGCCAAAAACATCTATCATTATTCAGTAAACAAATCAGCCAGAGCCATCTATTGAAAACGGACCGAATTAATTTGTACTCCCAATATATATATATATATATATATATATATATATATATATATATATATATATATATATATATATATATATATATATATATATGTATGTATGTATGTATATATATGCCACATTATATTTTATAAATATGTTTTTCTGAGTTATAAGATTATTATTTATGGTATAAACTTTATTTATGTTTTCAGTAGTTTTCCTAAGCAATGTTTTATAAACATTTATATTTAGAAACATAACAAATAATAATAATAATAATAATAATAATAATAATAATAATATCCTGTAAGTATTATATCAGATATTTTCCGAGAATAGTTCAAAAGGAATATATATATAATTCATTTTAGGATTAAATTAAAATGAAAAGTTCAATAACTAAGCTATTTAGCTCAAACATTTTTCCATATATGATTAAAATAAAAAAAAAAAAAAAAAAAAAAAAAAAAAAAACCTTAAAATACAGCTAATTTATAAAATAAATAAATTAATTAATTAAATTAAATTTAAAAAAAAAATTAAAAACGATACGTTTTCTAAATAACTTTTTTGAAAAAATAGCAGGTTATTGATGTTGTTGTGTACAGATGAGGGGCTCGTTCTGAACTTAAAACCTCTAGTTTTTCATTTTTGAAATGTTTTATGTTTTTTTAATAATTTGTCTGTATTTTAACTTGATTGGTTTTTATTTAAAAAATTTTAGCTTTTAATGTTTTTTTTTTTTTTTTTTTGAGGACGCTTATAAAATTTCTTACGGCTAACAATCAAGTGCATGTTAATAATGAAACATATCAAGATTATGAACTTTATAAACAATCGCCATAATCGACCATTTGTTTACAAAATATTTTTTTCATCATAGAACACCAAAACTTTGGTGGTTTTCGTTTTATAAAACTTCTGCTTCACTTTGTATATATTATTACTCTAAAAGAATTCTTCGCATAAAACAAAGATAAATTATTTCAGTGTTTTTATTTATTTATTTATTTAAGTATTTTTCATTTTGATTTTCACAAATCGTATAATTTCTAAATAATTAAAAAAGAAAAAGACTGACGCATTGATGAAGAAGTTTTTGAAAAGAAGAAAAAATAAAATTAACTAAAAATGTGCTAAGGAATACGAAGTAGAAACTATGTTTTTATTTATTTATATATTTTAATGAAGAAATACACACCTTGTTGTAATGCAAAGTGTATATGAAAAAAAGATAATCTTACATTAACTCTAAAATCATAAATATATAGTATACAATTACGCAAGTATTCTTTCAATAAATATATTTCAATGAATGTGAAATTATATACAGTAGCGAAAATCACAATTATAAGAATAGTAATAGAAATTTAAAAACATTATTTTTTTTTAATAAAATTTCCTATTAAAATACGCATTTTAATAAAATTTGGTTTTCCAGTCTCCGCAGACTTCTATTCTTGAAAACTAGTTTTATTTAATAATAATAATTGTTAATTTAATGTTAGAAAAATAGTGTAAAATATTACTATTCACAAGGCAATAGGTGCGTTTAAGGTCCACCTATTAAATTTTACTAATAACTTTTAACTAAAATTTAAATTCGGTGATATTTTTACTTATTGTTCTTAAAATATTTAATAATTTAAAAGTTCATTGTGCCTCCTAAGCAAATTTATCAAATAAAGAAAATATTAGATATAAATAGAGGAAATCTTAAACACTGTTTTAATACTGCACTGTGAGAATTACATAAAGCACAGACTTACAACAATGTAAAATGCCATGTAAAAGGTTTGAATTACTTATTAAACGGAAAAATATAATAATAATTAAATAATAATAATAACATAAGAAATGGAAATACTGATACATGAAACAAAAAATCTCTGTTAAAATTTTCGGAACAACAACATTTTTATTTTAAAAACCTGATAAGCATATATTATTTTTAAATAATAATTTAAAAAATATATTGGTTATTCCTGTAAAACATGAAAAGGGTATTTAAGAAATAAAAGACAAAATAATTATAAACCTTTTTGAGCTTTAATTTTGCATTTATTCTTTGTTGATAAGAAAAATTCTATTTCTGGTGTTTATTTAATAATAATTAGAGATATTTTTAAATGTTAAATTTTTGTAAATGCCAGTAAATTTATTTTAATCTGTACGAGAATATGTTAGAGAATATCGTAAAATCATTGTATCAGTAAAGTATTTGATAACGTTGCATGCATAACTATTTTGTAAATTAATCCATAAAGGTAAATTTATGTGTGTCTGTATTACTGCACATTCACTCACAGATACGTGAATATAAGATTATTTTTACTAAAAGAACTATTTATTTATTTTTGTAATTGTTAATCACGAAGATTTATTTTACATATCAAGACAATTTTAATACAATCGTTTTCTATCACATTTTTTCAATTACGGTCTGGTGTTTTTTAAAAGAAAAGAAGCAAAATATAGAAAAAGAATGAATATAAAATTATAAATATTTATTCCGTTTATCGGACTGTTTATTATATCTTACAGGACAAATACAGAAACCTTAAATGATTAATGTACTAATTATTTTTTGTACCTTATTGTCGAACAAAAGCCCATGAAACCTACATTTGTGGACAAAACAGACAAGCAAGAGATTTCAACAGCATGTAGTATGAAAACAAGGAAACTACTGATTGCTCTCACATAATTCAAAATAAACATAATAATAATAATAAAAACATTTAGTGCAACAAAACACAGAGCCAGAAGTAAGTTTAAATCAAACCAAATCATGGTTTTTTATTACTCTCAAAAATTTTCAAGGCATGTGTTTATATGTAGGAAAACCGTTTACTTTTTCTGAAACAATGCAAGATTAATTGTCTAAATACATCGTTAGCATCTCGGTAGAATGATCGTAGGATGAAAATTTCAAAGGGAAAATTACAAATAACTAGAAAGTAAAATTAATTTGTCTTGAAAAGTGGAAAACTGAAATAGATTGCAAAAAAACAAAACAAATGTACCACGTTTTCTAAAAATCATTCAAAAAACACATAAACATCACATCACCACAATACAAATTATCATGATATGACATACCCACGTGTAAATAACACGCATAAAGAGTAGAGTTTGAAAGTTCAGAGGTTATATTCCTTCTGCTAAGCAGTATATGAAAATTGTTAGAAAATTTCACACTTTTTATCACTCTAGTAAATTAGTTGCTGTAACATAAGTAAATTATAATTTTAAAGAAATATAAACATTAATAGAACTATTTTATTGATGTAGTAAAACTAACACTATTTTAAATGAATACACATTATTAGAAAACGTAAGAAAAAATTGCAATTCTTTAATTCAAAAATACAGTAATAAGACAAGTACCGAACCGATCTCAAATGTTTAAAGGATTACTTTATTTAATAATTTAATTTTTGTATGACAAAATTCAACAGATATTTCATATTATTAAATTTATTAATCATTAATAATTAAATATGTATTCAGAAAAACAATATATTACGTAAACTTTTATGCTACATTAATAAGTTTCAAACGAAGTATGAGACATCTCTGTTGTTATCTCACTAAAATTATTTGTTAATAAAAATGAATAGAAATTACCAAAATTGTTTGTGATTGCAATACTATTTACAATTAATGAATGTCTATACTTTCTTTTATTTAACTTTGCAAATTGCAATTATAACATAATTAATAAGTATAAAACTTTGAATAAACAGCATAAAATGCAAGAACTCACAAAATTATATATTGCAAAAATATATTTAATAATATATAATTTAATATTATATTATTAAATGTATTTAATATTATATTTAATTATATTTAATATTATTCTAATATTTTAAAACTAGTAAGAATTTTTTTTAAGCGGATAAGTCTAATTATATATATACATCATCTTTCTAAAAAGAAAAGTTATGGAAATAATTAATAAAACCTATAATTATGCAGCAATATAAAATACACTGGATTAAAAAAAAAAAAAAAAAAAAAAAAAAGTACAGCAATACAACTCTTCCTTTCTTTCTTTAATAAATAAATCAATAACTCGTCGAGACAAACAAGTCCCTCTGATCTCAATAATGAATTATCTGCCCACGCCAGAAACCGTTTATATATAAATATAAAAATATTATTTTTAAATAACGTTTACATACAAATATATATACCTATACATACAGATATAACCAATGCATACATATATATATATATATACATAAATACAACTAATTATATTATAGATATACACTACATACCAATAAGTATTAATAATTAATTTTAACCAATAAGTAAATAATAATTTAATAGACGAATGTATTGAGCAACTTATACGGAAACCCCAAACAAATATGGTGTAACTTATGAGAGATAGAATGAGAGATAGAATTATGAGAGATAGAATGAACAGAATTTCAGTTCTCTCAAAATAAAGCTAAACTATGAGGGGTTTTAATCACATTTTTATTTTAATTCAATCAATGCCTAATGGCAATACAGTGTTCGCTGATTGTAAATAAATATTGATAAAACCCCTATCATTTTTTTTCTGAGAAGTCGAATTTTGTTCATTCTATCTCTCATAACTCTTTGAATATGCATGATATTTGTTTGGAGTCTTCATGTAAGTTGCTCAATACATTTCGCTGTTAAATTATGCAAATGATTTTTTTTTTAAGCTAGCGCATGCGTGGATAAAAATTATTTAGTAAAAAGTCTCATATTTTGTAAGATAATTAACATTTTTGCATTTTGATTGCAGGATTCTGCATCTAATGAAATATGCCAAATTTTCTGAAAACGTCTTTGCTCTGGGTCTACGTGTTATAATTAAAAAATTGATTTTTTTTTTCAATGTTTAAAAAAAAAAAAAAAAAAAAAAAAAAAAAAAAAAACTTTATATCTCCATGAATATATGCGGTAGCCTCTTCAAAAAATTTTTATACAGATGATGAAAAAATTCCTCTTTTAATCACATGCTGCATGCAAAATTCATTTCAAGCATTACTTTTTGCAGGGTGATCCAAAACATTTTGATTTTTATTTGATTTTTTACTGACTCCTCTTTCCTTTTCAGGACACAACTTTTGCTGAAATATATGAGATATAATGTGTTCTTTACGCTACCAAAGTTTCAAGATGATTTCAAAAAAACTTTTCTAGATATTTGACAAAATGTCTAAATTCGAAAGTCTCCAAATACTTATTGGTAGGTAGTGTATATTGAAGTAAGAGTGAAAGTGACTGCATCGACTTTAACTGTAAATCTACTTTTATTACAACAACTCTCCAGATGCAGGAAAAAGGTTAAATCCGTTTGCAACAATATAATAGAGGGAGAGACAGAGACAGAGATAGATATAGGTACATGTATACTAGAGAAAAAATAAGCAGAGCAGTTATTAATGTTTCCATTTGAAATGTACAAGGAAAAGAATCAAGATGCTTGTAAAATAATTAATAACAGTAAAATTTAATTTCATATATTAAAATAAAAATGGACACTATTAAATCCCTATTTTATATTTGATAGAATAATGTTTGATAATTTTTAATGTCTCCAGACAGGGGGAGATTTAAAGGGGGGGGGGGAATACCGTTTTCTTTTCGAATGGTAATACTGTAGGTTATTTATGTACAGATTTTTATTTTCATTTATTTATTTATTTATTTATTTTTTCGAGGATAAATTTAGATTTTCTTTTTTCTTTTCTTTTTTTTTTTTTTTTTAAGCATTAATAAATTAATAAAACAGTCAATCGGTAATATTGCTATCACAAAGAAATCTAGATTTATTGTGAACCGTATCTAGATTTATTGAATCTCTTGTATTATTTTAATATCTTATTCATTTGAGTTATCACAAGCGTTTTTCGTAATTGAGTATATAAGGTATTCAAACTTTTTTCTTTTCTTTAGTTTGCACATTGCAATATTGCTACCATTATTCTTGTATTATTACTATCACATCTTGTTTATTTTATCTACCTCTGTTTATTTATTTATTTATTTTTCTTTTCTTGAAAAAAACTTAATATTAAAATCATTTAAAGCTCTTTTTTTTATGCCAACATTATTTTATTTATTTTATTTTATTATATGAAATAACATTACCATGCAATCATTTAACAGCTTTTTATGAATACATGTAAAGTTACTAATTCTTGTTGAAAATACAAAAAAAAAAAAAAAAAAAAAAAAAAAAAAAAAGCAACGAAAAAGGAAAAAGAAAGACAACTGAATGTCTTGAATTTTTGTTTTCATCACAATATAATAAAACTTTAAAATACGAAAATTTAACAATAACGCGCTTTTTATCGACTAAATCCAACAACATGCTTACCAAACAGTCTTATTATCCGGTTACATTAGAGTAATGAGGAGGGAAATATTCCATCGTGTAACGAACTCAAAACAACACAACCCTTTTAACTTGAATATCTGAATATCACACTGACTGATATTAAATTAGGAAAAAATGAGAGCATTATGTAAACGCCACCTGGTGATTGACCCCGTTTTGCATTCAGTCGAACAAATGAAAGTCAAACTACGAAGAAAACACTGCAATTTAAAAATAGTTCGCGTAATAACTGATTCAGGGTAACAGTAATACTGAGAGTTAATTCACTGTTAATATTAATGTGCACATGCAAAAATGAATTATAGGTTTAAAAATACCCTTTCATTTTTGGGGATCATTCAGAGTATAGCAATGAAAAAGAGAGTGAATACTTAACGAGAATATTGGTTTGAAATGATAGTGAGAATTAGATTATATATCCTTAAAGATAGTAATAATAAATCACATGAAATGTATGCTAAAAAGACTATGGTGACATTTTTATCAGTCCTTTTTCTTTTAATACAATCATATTTAGAAATCTTTCCTGTACATCAGCTCCTTCAAAATCTTATGTGTATGTATATGTATATATATGAAAACATTTTCAAATATTTCACAAGGAAAAATGGAAAAATAAATAAATAAATAAATGGATGATTTAATTAAAAAAGAGGAAAGACAAAGTCAAAAAATGAAAACATACAATACTCAAAACTTCATCAGGAGCATTGACTAAATATTATATGCAAAAACCGGTGAAATTTTATATATAAGTAATTTTAACACAGTCACAGACTATTTCTGGATAATTTTTGTCTTACACTTGTGAGAGCGCAAAAAATACGAAACAGTTACACAAGTCTTTATATCTTCTGTGTTATTCGAAGCATACATAACTAAATAAATCCCCCCCCCCCTTTTTTTATAAAATATATTTTGTTTTCTTTAGAATATCTCAATTATCTTCAAATTACATTTATATTTTTTAAAACAACTAAATACTAAAATGTCATTTTTTTTTTTACACAAAAATATTTAATTTTCATATAATTATTTATATAAAATTATTTTATTCCTTTATTAAGAACTTTTATCAGACATTTATGCTTATCTTTTGCGACATAATTTTAATTTAAGTATCTATTTGAGCAAAATGTACTGTATTTATTATCTGTTAAAGATTTAAAATAATTTGATTGAGCGAACAATACATCTTATTTCATTCCACACAAAACAGAAAGAAATTATTCTATCAAGTCTAAAAATCTATAAATTTTAATATATTTAAAGTTAACAATAAATTAAAAAATTAGTATTCATACCCCTTTCTATGTACTTTAAATTTATAAGATTTTTATAATATTTGTTATATTTAAAATCTGTTAATGATTTAAAATTATTTGGTTTGAAGAGCAGTACCTCTTATTGGTTGCACATAAAGCAGAGAAATAAAAAAGTCATACCCTCCAACATACTAATTAATATTCCGTAGTACTGTTAGCCCCGCCTTCTTTTTAATTGATATTGAATTTGGAGAATATTACTCTTAAAATTTATTGGTGGGAGAAAAAGGTCGGGACTAACAATAAATACTACGGTATATTAATTAGAATGTTGGAGGGTATGCAAAGTATTCTAGCAAACCTGAAAATACTTAAACTTTTGTATATTTAAAGTTGTTATTAAATTGATAAATTGCATTTATACCCCTTTTCAAGTACTCTAACTTTATAGAATTTTGATGAAATGTGCTGTGTTTAATATCTGTTAATGATTTTGAAATATTTCATTCAGAGAACAACACCTCTTTTTGATTGCACATAAAACAGATAAATTACAAATTATTCTAGTAAGCCTAAAAATCTTTCAATTTAAATGTATTTAGAGCTACCAATAAACTGAAAGATAACATGCATATCCTTTTAATGTAATCTAAGTTAAGAAAATTTTGATTTACTTTTTAGTGTTACAAGTCTATTTTAACTCGAACTTTTAATTAATAAAATGCAGTAGGTTTTTAAATGATGTATTAGTTGTAGGTGGTCGACATCTCATTTGCTTCTTGAAGGGTTAAAGTCATGTGTGATTTTAAATTTAAATACTGAATTTAATTATTTAAACTCTCGTATTTTTACTATAATTGGTTTATGTTTTGAATTTATGAATAATCATTTAAACTGTTGTATTTCAATTATAATTGATTTATATAGAATGTAAGTGTATATACTTATTTTTAATATAAATTATCTATAGCAGTAAAAAATGCATCAGAGGGCTGGTGTTAAAAAAACAAAAACAAATAAACATAAGCTTGATATTTAAACGACTTTAAAAAAAAAAAAGAAAATGGTTGCGGGTATTTTGCAGTTTATGGTTCTTATATGCAAAGTTTTTATTTCTTTATGACAAAAATCTATGCCATAACAAGTTCACCTTTTTCTTTTCGCATAACAGCATCTGTAACTCATATTAAGTTTAAATAATTAAGTATATGGGATATTTAATATAAAATTTCCAAAAGCGAGAAAACATAATAAATTTTATTTTCAAGCTATGGTATATATTTTTAATAAAATCACACAATCAACTGTGGAAGAAAACCATATTTATTGAAATTTAATTTTTCCGACTGACAAGGAGAGGTCACAACATGGAAAATTCAGATCGGGACGAAATTGCGCAGGATTGTAGTATACTATGAGGGTAACAACATATTAAAGCAGTAGGACCCACTGTCCACAAAATTTCGAGAAAAAAGCATTTAAAGTTTCAGTAATCTTGAAATACAAGTTATTTCATAAGCGAGCAAGCGCCTCAGTTGTGTGATCCTAAAGCGCGAGTCTCCCAACCAGATGACTTCGGTTCGAGGCTACCTACGGGACTACTTTTTTTTTTTTTCTTTCTTCTTTAACTTTTTATTTATTTTACTTTATTTTACAATTCAATTCAAAATTTGAAAATCTTAATAAAAAATTATTTAATTTTCTTGTGTATAAAATAACTTTTTCTATTTTTAATATTTATAACTTAAAAATACAATAAATTTATATAACTTAAAAAATAAATTTTAGTTTTACTTTAACTGTAAAATAAGGTAAAACTAAAGAAACTGTTTTTAATTATTTATCTGAATATTTTATTTTATTTTAGGTATATTTAATTTTATTTTTTAAATTACAAAAAAAAAAAAAAAAAAAAGAACAGGAAAGTGGTGATTTTAATTGCATATATAATTACTATCCAGATTAAATAATTACTTCTCCAATCAATACAGTTTCTTGAAAAATTATAGTATAGGATTACGATGATATTAAATTATTACAGGTAAAGAAATGTTATCTTTAAATGTCGATTTTAAATGTTAATGAACATCGTTTCTTTTTCGATAACTACATCCTTTTTTTTTTTTTTTTTTTTTTTTTTTATCCTTCTGCGCACAAAATAAAATTCCACCTGCCCTTTATTATTAACAAGCTAGAAGTGTTTACATAATTTATACATATTAAAACCAAATCAGGAAGCTCAAACCAAGATTTAAGTACACCTGCTAACTATTTTACACTTTGTTTACAGCTTGCTTATTTTTTAATTATTTAAATATTTGTCTGTTTTTCTTTATGTTTCTTATTTAGGGTTTTGTAAAACTAAACTTTAATTTTTTAAGTTATAGAAATTTATTGTATTTTTAAGTTATAAATATTAAAAATAGAAAAAGTTATTTTATACTGAAGAATATTAAATAATTTTTTATTAAAATTTTCAAATTTTGAATCGAATTATAAAATAAAGTAAAGTAAATAAAAGGTTAAGATTACATAAAAAGCTAAAGGAAGAAAAAAAAAAAAAAAAAAAAAAAGGTAGTCCCGCAGGTAGTCTCGAACCCAAGTCATCTGGTTGGGATACTTGCGCTTTAGAATCACACCACTGAGGCGCTTGCTCGCTTGCGAAATAACTTGTATTTAAAGATTACTGAAACTTTAAATGCTTTTTTCTCGAAATTTTGTGGACAGTGGGTCCTACTGCTTTAATATGTTGTTACCCTCATAGTATACTACAATCCTGCGCAATTTCGTCCCGATCTGAATTTTCCATGTCGTGACCTCTTCTTGTGAGTGAAAATAATGCCTGGGCCGGGACTCGAACCCCGGATCTTTGACTTACAATGCTGACCGGGATGCCGGCCTGGATAGCTCAATTGGTAGAGCCTTGACCTTGTAAGTCAAAGATCCGGGGTTCGAGTCCCGGTCCTGGCATTATTTTCACTCAGTCGGAAAAATTAAATTTCAATAAATATGGTATATATGTTCCATAAAAAATAAATATTTAGTTATTTATTGTGAAATATTTTTAATAAGAGCTGAACTTATAATAATTTAGATAAACTGTCCGTTTTTCAGCAAGCACAAATAACGACTATACTATGTCTTCTCTTTTTAAGGTTTTTCGTTACTATTATACATGCCGTAATAAACATCAATTTGGTAGAGGATAGAGCCCCTTACATAAATAATAGGCCGGCGCATCACCGCCATTTTTTTGCCTCGTAAGAGGACAGCATTTCCGCTTGGCGATTTTATCGCTTCACTGGTGAATTTATGAAATTATCATCTAAAAATAAAATCGACCAAAAATGATAAGCAACACAAGTAATCTGTTTCTTAAATAATTCATAACATTTGAAAGGGGGGAAAAAAAAAGAGCGTACCAATTAAAATTGGAAAGTTTTTTCAACGACCTAATACTATCAGGACACGGAAACAAGACAACGTTGGCGAACCAAAAAAACGTCGCCAAGACTCTACAAGCACACAGTAAAAAAGCGTTTCTTAAAATAATTTATGGTTATTAAAATACATATTTAGATTTAAATAATACTTTTTAAAAAATTTTTTACTTTATAAATGTCAGAAATGCAAAGAAAAGTATAAGTGAATAACAATAAAACTTACTATGCAATGCTGTGCATTAGGTCCCGGGATCCAAGAATCTGGACGACAATTCGAAGCCCATTTTCTCCTTCTTGCATTATCCGAAGGAAACCTAAACATTTTGTATCCTTTTCTGGAGTGTTTACAGCAGTTTATTGCTGAACAACCTCCCATATTGCAGTTTATTTCACTAAAATTACGAGCAAGACGGTAGAAACAATGGATGCCGTTTGTTTATCACGCTAGGTACATCCGGCAACCCTAAGGCAAAAAAATGTCGGATGCGCCAGCTCGTATATATAGGAGCCTTAGTAGAGGATAATTCTAAAAATATCATAGTTTGTCACGTATAAATGCCACATATGCACACAAACGTACATAAATAAATAAATAAATAATTCTGTTTTTTTTTTTTTAATTAAATCTATAAATTTAAATTCGATTTTATTTATTTTTTAATTTTACAAATCGTTTGGTATTGAATGTCTTTTCCAATAAAATTAGCTTTATTATTTGCATTTGAGAAATAAGTAGTCATACAAACATTTAAAAGTTACGACTTTAATACATTAAAGCATAAGTACAATCCTGCATGTCTCATGCAGCTATGCTTTTACAAGTTATACTGTATAATTATTTGTAAAAATAGGTACAATATATAAATGTGCAACATATTAGAAATAAACATTTCAGAAATTTGTATTATTTTGCATAAAATGTTTTGAAAAATATTTGCGTAATTGATTTGCATTTACATTAAAGAAACATTTAACAACTTTACGTTATAGACCAATAAAAAATATAGAAATAAATTCAATTTTATTGAACCGGAACTCAAAGAATGAAATAATATTCAGGAACATTTTCTAGTTTCCCATATTTACGGTAGTACGTTCAAAAAAGATTGCTCATGTTATACATAAGAAAATAAAATATAAAGAGACAAGATTGTCAAAAAAGAGAAACAGCATATCCTATCAAGCATATCTGAATCTTTCATACTTTTCATTTACGTCAAAACAACTGGAAACTGATGAGACACCGAAAGAAAAATGAGGTTGAACGACCATTGTGGCTCTGTGTCTTCTCTAGGATCGTCGCGCTTGATCACTGCTGCGTGTGGCTCCAAAAAAAAAAAAAAAAAAAGAAAAGAAAAAAACGGGAGGAATGTGTCGCTACACCGACCTGTTACAAACAGAAACATTTTATAACAATGAGTTCTCCTAAACAAATATTTGCATATATTAACTTGAGAAAATGCTATTACAAACATATATATTTAGTATTAGTTCCTAAAAATCACAAGAATTTGAGTCAGTGATAGAGAAACATTTTTCTAAAATCCTCCAAATTCATCTAGCGATTCTTCCCAAATTATCGTAGCAACAAAAATTTTTTAGCAGAAAATTTTTTTAGATGATTTTAGTAAATAATTTTCTAATAAATTTAGTAGGTAATTTAATCTATTTATAATTTTCTACCAATTCGCAGATATGTGTGTGTGTGTGTGTGTGTGTACATCTGAGGTAAAAGACACCATGTCAATTTTTTTGTGGAACGTGTTAGCACCAAAATGTATTATTAAAAACGGTATTTCCATTTAATACAGTATACTATTAATAATATGTTAAAGTATCATAAATTGATTATGAATGGTTGCGAAGAAACATGCAAAAAGTTAAAAAATAAAAAAGTTAAAAAATAAATAAATAAATAAAACAGTTGCTCTACTAAAAAAATACATTTTTAGACATGGTGTTCTTAACCTCCTGGGAGTACACACACACATAAAAATTAATAAAATAAGTGAATAATTTTTTGGTATACTTCTAAATTTACAATAACCCTTTTTGCAATTAAAAAAAAATATTTTGTTGAAAAATATCAAATGTTATGATTTGTAGGTAAGAGTTCATATCGTAACTCAGTTAAAGTAAAGCAATTAAATTAATTATGTGTTAGAGTTGAAATTATATAAACGTTATGTAGGGAATTAAGAGCAATAACATTAAAAAAATATATATATATATTTGTTATCGTTTAACGGGGAAATAAGTTTAAAACTATTTGTAAATTTTATAACCATAATCAAAACTGTTATTTTAATATATCCGAACACGTTTTCGAAAACTATTATAAAATATGTAGCAATAAAATAAATGGACGAAATAATGTATCATCTGCCTTCATATATACACTATACAGGATGTTCGAGAAATCTTCGCTTACAAAAATATGAACTTGAACTACAAAGATTTTGAAGCAAAATGTTCTGAATTTTATAAAATCGATCGAAAATTTCAAGGAATTAAATTTCATGGATTACAAAATTAAAATTTTTATAAGGCCCCCGGACAAAAAATTACCTGTGAGTAAAATGTACCTCATACCTACCAGTTTTGTATCATAAAATGTCTTAGAGGTGTGTTTAAACAAATTATTGGTGGATTAATTGCAAATTAAAGTGCAAGCCTGTTTATTCCTTTACATTATAAGTTATTTCCAATCGTAATTTTTGTATGATCCCTAAAATACAATCGGCCAGAATCCATCTATTCCAACACAGAATTTATGTCCATACGCGTCGTATCTGTAAGTCTTTTTACGATACAAATTACAGTTGGGAAATTTTCTAATGATATTAATAGTGCATAGAGCAATTTTTAATCACGTTTATTCTTATTTTATTTTTATTTTATTCTTTGTTGAGAACGCACAAAAATTTTAATTTTGTAATTTTTGAATTTGAATCCGCAGAAAATTTCAATCGATTTACGAATTGTTTTAGGTTTTTTCTATGCAAGTCTGCAATTTTCAATACATGTTAAGACAAATATTTAATAATTTAAAACCCATCGGACGAGTTTTTCAACACATTGTATATTGATAAGAACTATAATGCAAAAGGGCAATCAAATATTTAATATAAAATTTCTAACGAGTGTTTTGTGCCAATATAAATAAATCGGATTCGCATGTTTTTTTCTATTATTATTTTTGAAAAGAAATTTTTGTCATAAAAAAGCATATATTTTTAAAAAGCAGTTTATTGTTCAAGAACAGTAATAGAAGAGTCTTTACAAAAAGTCGGTTTCATGCGAGCCCTTATTTAGAACAAATGCTAAATTATCAAACTTAGCTCACATAGTTATTTAAAGCAGGGATGGAACACGGGCGCAGTATTCATACCACTATCAATGTAAGAAAATTTTCTACTTCTTAAATCAACGGTATTATAGGTAGTAAAATTTCTTAAACAGATTCCGGTATGAATTCTGCGCCCGTGTTCCATCCCTGTTAAAGATACACCTTCCTAAGCTTTAATATTCAGTTCCAGTTAAAACTACTTATTTTAATGAGAAATGAATTGTAAACACCTTTTGTTTTTGTTTTTAATTTATTATTTTAAAATGTAAAACAACCCTCATATGACATATTTACAAAAATGAAATCTATCTCTGTAATTGATATTTGGAGAATAATTAAATTTAAATAGTTCTGTCACATCATCTTTTTAAATATCTAAAACGCTCGATGCAATTCAGTCTGCAAAGGTTGGTGATAGATTGACTTCAAAATTTCTTTACCTTGAAATATAGCATTTCTTAATATTTTATGATTTTTGTTGAATGGTGGGATTATCTTGATAATAGATTATATATATATACATATTCAGGCTACAAGAATATGAAAAGTTTCCTTTTTAGCAATTCTGTTGATTTCTTTATTTTCTACATTTGTAAACAATGCTTTTTTTTCTTTTAAAAACGGGGGCGGGGATAAATTTAAATGTTCGAAACAGGCATGAACTAATTCCCGTATTTTAGAAAAAAATATAGGTTTTTACTTTCTCTTATATGGTAAAGAAAGTTTTCTTTTCTTTTCTTTTCTTTCTTTTTTTTTTTTTTTTTTTTTTTTTGTTATATTCACACATTATGAGGTCCCCTGAATCCTAAAATCGGGTTTTTTATAGGTTAGTCTGTGTGTCAGCCAGTCTCAAGAACAAATACTAGCAGGAAGGCCAAACTCGGTATTCTAAATCTGTATCATAGAGGGATAGAGGGATATTACACGAAATTTTCCTTTGAGATCAAGCAAACAGTTTTTGTACAGGTCTTCCAAGAGAATTCAAATACATTACATATATGGGAAAAATTTCTGATAGGTACATTTACCATCTATAGGCTGCACTAAACAAAATGAAATAATAAATGAGCATATATATGCATAAAAGCATGCGTTTTGGGTCGAATTGTTTAAGGACTACCCTAAAGAATTCGAATATATTGGGATTATACATATGAAATTACTGTGAATTCATTTCAGGCTGTATTATAGATTTTTCATATAGTAATGAATTTAAATACATGACGTGGCGTGTAAATATATTGTAAACAATATACAGGGCTACTTAAAATTAAGCGAAAACAATTTAATAACTGTAAGCTATATACTGCATGGTGTTTTTTATTAAGTGTCCTATTCTCTAATAGGATAATTTAAAAATCTACCATATGTTTGGGTTTTATTAAACAACACACACACACATACACTCCTTCTCATAATTATAAGGACACTTTATGTTTTGAAATAACTAACGTAAAAATAATTGTGAACAAGATTAGTGCATTTAATATATCTAGTATTCTAAAAACCAAAACTGCTGTATTTTTTTTTATATGAAACAAAATTAATAAAAAAGAATACAAAATGTTTTTTCTCCACGTTTTTAGATGTTCAAAATTATAAGGAAAATCAAGATTTTTTCGTTTTATTTAACTTACAATCAGATAAATTACAATTGACATGCGAATTTGTTAACTACTGGGCTAGATTAATTCATATATAAGCCTTCAATTTTTCTTGGACGAACATTACTGATAATTCCTCGGGGAAAAAAAAAAAAAAAAGTTCATGTAGTGAAGTACGATAAATGTGTTTTTTAAGTGGAAGGATAATTTAAATCCGCCGAATTTCTAATGAAATTCGAAGATCTAAAATTGTTGAAGGAAATGTGATCAAACGTTGAACTGTTGGTTCGATAGAAGAGAGATCTGATGCAAAATCAGAGTTGTTTTACAGAGATCGAAGACTCATAATTCCTCTTACTGTTCTACTCATAACGACTGCTGCTGAATTTGCTCGTAATTTTTAACGAAAGGTTGGGGTCCACATTTCTGCATGTTTAAAATAATTAATAATATGTTAAAATGGATAAAAAAAACCTGTAATAATCAATAAGCATTTAATGGGGGAAAGCACGTCTGGGTTAAAGTTGAATAAATACAATATTAAATGGTAAAATGTTGCATTTTCGGATGAAAAACATTTTATTCCGGATTAACCAAATGGTTTTAACAATTACTGGCACGATCTGAAGATAGCGAAAGACAGAGCAGATTTTTTAAATGTAGATATGAATCGGGCATTTTAAAGGTGGATCTATGGTGCTCTGGGGAGCTGTTTCTACTGAAGGCAGAAGGAATTTAGTAATTTTTTTCTATTATTATGAACATCAAAAGAATATCCGCAAATTTTAAACGTGGAATTCTCAGATTTTTGTTAGATTTTGGGGGGTAATAATATTTTTTTTCAACACGACTTACATTTCTGCTCTACTTCTAGAGCAATAGGAAATAGTTTGAAGAAAGAAACTTCTGTATTATTGCCTTTGCCGTGGCCTAAAAGTTGAAAAGGACCTTAACCTATCATATTAGAAAAGTGCATGCAAGTGGAAAGCAATTTTAAATAGTTTAAATGTATTCAGAATATGATCTATGATGTATGAAATCGTATTGAAACTGAATATTAAAAAAAAAAAAAAAAATGTATATATATATTTACCAGAGAGAATGTCTGACTGTTTCACCTTAAAAAGAGACCTCATAAAATATTAATTTAAAGAATAACTGAAAAAAAATTACTAAAATTCGAGCTGTCCTTATAATTGTGAACACCTCAAAAATCACCTTTTTGACCATATTTAAAGTTTTTTAATATAGAAAAACGATAAAACTTTTTAAACTTTTTGGTCTATTAATGAAATTCAAATTAATAAAAAATATATTTGTTTAAATAATAGTGTTCAGCGTTTAGTTAATATAGAAAAATGGGTGTCCTTATAATTATGAGAACCAGTGTGTGTGTGTATATATATATATATATATATATATATATGGGTCATTACCTATTTTTTCATTTCACTCTAACAGAGGGCGTTATCATTCCTCCTTATGTAGTTCTTTTGCGTCCATAGGAAACACCTCTACCTTCGCATGTTTCTTATAAATTGCGAATTTACGTATCTCAAATTAATGTAAGTTATAATTTAAAATTTAATCAAATAAATTTTTATTTTTATTTTTAATTTTAAGGTTTATTAGTTATTAAAATTAGCAGAAACATTTTGAACAAAATTTTATTTTTACTTAATAGTTCAGTAGACAAAAACGACCCTCTAATTAACTGTAAATTTAACTATATTCAGCCTCATGGCTGTTGTGGTGTGTTCGAGCTGCTTTCGGCATATTTTGCAGTTGTCGAGTGAGTAACAATTTTGGTATTTTTATTTAATCTTAGGATTAAATTTATTTATTAAGTAATATTGGTACTTGTAGATATAAAAGTATGTTTCTCACTTGGTTTTTCCTCTTTCTCTTTGAGTTTTGAATTATTTTCATGTCTTATGAAATATACTGGGCATAGCGTACTGTAAATTTTTAGCAAATTGCATACAGCACGACAGAAATATCACCTAATTTGCAATGCCCTTGAAAAAGTAATGATGTTGTATGTTTTAATATCAGGATGCTCGATTGTTTAGTAATATTTTTATACATTTTTTTTTCTAGTTCTTCATGTAATACGTGGTTTCATCTACTGCAATGTTTGAAAAGGTTTTCAATAGGTACATATATATATATATATATATATATATATATATATATACAGTCGGTAACAAAAGTGTCCGAACACTAGCAAAAATTCCTATGTAAAAAAGGTATACTTCATACGGTTTTGTTATACAAATCCTTGTCGAATCCTGTTCTCAGTCAGTGTAAGAACATGATTCGATAAGGATTTATTTAACAAAACCGTATGAAGTGCACTTATTTTACATAGGAATTTTTGCTAGTGTTCGGACACTTTTGTTACCGACTGTACATATACATATTATTGCGCGTTTTGTGTTCCCGCCGTGCGTAAGTTAATAATCCTAACAACACACTTATCCAGAGAACGTCCTGAGTAGGTCCATAGGATTTCCTTTTTATCCACAGGACATCCTGAGAATACTTTTCGGAGAAGATGTGTTGTTAGGGAAACTTAAGTTTCCGATTGAAATGTGTGTATATATGTTATCATCATAATTTAAAAACAAATATTTGTAGGAAATTTAATTGTATTTTGAAATTCATATGAGATTTACACCTAAAAAGTTTGATCGAGATTTGTAAATTTTATGGAGCAGAGCATGTAAAAGTTGCGGGAATAATTTGGAATAAACTTTTAAACCTAATAATAGCCTTGGATCTCTTTATAAATATAAGTACTATATTCAAGCAGAGGCTTGAGCGTGAGTACCGCCCTTCTCCCATAGAATTATTTGTCCAAAAAAATTGTTCCTTAATCTATTTTGAATAGCTTTTAAAGTAGGTTCATGCGTACACATCTTGTTATCTTATCCCTTAATTTGAAATCTGCCTTTATGGTATTGAAATACAGAGTAAGAAAAAATTTTGTGAGTGCCACAACAGATTATTATTTATATATATTTTTTTCTAATATTACTAAATTAACCTTTGCTTAATTAACCCGTTAACGCCCAAATTAATTTTGCAAAATATTATTAACTGATTATTTCCCTTCTAAATTAATATAGACAACTGACAGTAAAATATATTAATTTAAGCAATTATTCTGATAGTTTTAAATTTAAATCCTATCCTCATTTATTGGCGTTTAGTGTTCCAGCGAGAAAACTTCGAGATGGAAAAACTTTGAGATAACAGATTAATTTCCTATTATATAGTGGCAAAGATCTCGAAAGTAAAGTATTATAATATATATTATTATTCAACTTGATTTAAGTTCGTATACCTGCGCAAAAAGCAAATATATGTGCGCCGAATGAAAAATCGTTAAATGACTATCCAAATTATGAAATAATAATTAATAGTAGGCACATAAAACTTTCATGGATCATTTAGAGTGACGCTATAAACTGTCACTAAAAAAGCAGAAATCATTCCAAGAAAACACAAAAAGTATATGTTCAGTTTTATTAGCTGTCCTCAAATGAGGACACTGGCCGCTAACGGGTTAATAACGACGTTGAATTTAATTTAATTTGTTTTAACCATTTTTTTTCCCCCACAATCTTTGCAAAAATAATAAAAAGATTAAACTTTAAATTTTATTTATTATGATAAAAATTCAATCATTTTATTGCCTAACATTTTTAACAGTGTGAAACTAAAGCCGAAATGAGAAGGAAGATCACGGGAGTTCCATCTCTTCCCGAAACTTTAGTCACAGTGTATCGAAATGAAAAACCTCATATACTGGACATGTGGAACATTTTGTTTGGGTAATTTTCTAACTTATTTTAGCTTCGAGATATAAATATTTCACATCTTTAATAAAAATATTCCTGGTTATCTCTCATTTTGGTTCTTGTAAATAATTTTAGCATTTGGTCATCTATTTTCTTGCATCCTACACTCATTACAACTTTATATACACATATACATATGTATATACATATGTATATGCTAATTCTTCTTTACGTTGAGAAAACAAATAACAGACATCCTGCTATCATCCGATTAAGACTTTTCCAATATTTCATTTTCGCTAAATATATGACTTTATTTGATTGTGTAAACTTTTTGAAGAACGGTGGTATATCTTGTATACCACGTAGCTTCTATTTCCAACTGCTAAAATTTCACTTCCCATTTTTTTTTTTTTTTTTTTTTTATTTTACAAAATTTTGCTTTTAAAACTTAGAGGGGGAAAAAATCATTTATTTCTTTTGTTATTACTTAGATTGTAATTTCTGGTGGCTACCAATATGAAATGAGCAGAATTACCTTGTGTGTCAAAGGTTTAAAATCAGATCACAAAGGAAAGAAATTTCTAGCTGGACGTTTTAATTCATTTTATGCAGAAATTATTATTTCAGTGACAGTAGGCAGGTCTTGAAAGAACTCTTTAACAGGGATCATCACGGTCACTTTTTTGAATACCACCCTTTTTAATAGGAAAATTTGATAATCACTTGCAGTAGCTATTTTCGATAGAATAATACGGAGATTGCTTTATAAAAACTAGTTGGCATAGGTGGACTCTGCTCAGTTCCCCATCATATTTATGCTCTCATAAATTTCTAGTGCGAGACATATTATAATCATGTTAAAAGAAATGAATTTGACCAAAGCTTGATACAGTGACAGAATAAAATCCCCGCCTAATAGGCTATCCACCGTTCACTTCGATATATTTATCTTATTCTAATCTATTATTTTATTTTATCAGGGTTAATTCCGTTGTTTAGTTTTCATGCTACTATTTCCAATGCAATAATCCTCAAAATTCATATTTATATGAAAAATTGACAATTTCGCTATGTTAATAAAATCATAAATTACGAATAACTTAGGAAATTTTCCTATTAGAATATTTCTATTCAATCATGTTCAAACAAATACCATAAATGTAATTTTGAAGTTGTATAATGTATTTATGATCCTCAAAATGGAAGTTTATGCTCAATTTTGCCTTATTCTGACATGTTAAATAAATCGTAAATTCCAAATAACTTACGAATTTTTTTAATTTGAAAAATCATAGTCTATGATATTCATGCCAATATCCTAAATAATATTTCGAAAGTGGTTTGACATCTTTACGATGAAAATATCCCTCAAGATAGACGTTTATGTGAAATTTTGCTCTAATCTGCCATGTTAAGAAATTCGTAAATTTCCAATAACTTACGAAATTGTTATATTGGAAAATTCATAGTCATTAATATTCATTTCAGTGTCCTAAATAATATTTCAAAAGTAGTCTGACATCTTTACGATGAAAATATCTCTCAAAATTGACGTTTATGTGAAATTTTGCCCTATACTGCCATGTTAAGAAATTCGTAAATTTCCAGTAACTTGCGAAATTTTCAAAGTAGCATATTTATAGTTACTGATGTTCATTCCGGCATCAAAACTGATATTTTAAAACTGGTCTGACATTTTTACAGTAAAAAGTTTCCATTTTATGCGCGTTTAAGTGAATTTTTGTCCTATTCTCCCATGTTAAGAAAATCGTAAATTTCCAATAACTTACGACGTTTCTAAATTCGAATGTTGCAAATTAATAGGGTTCTTGCCAGTGTCGAAAGTAATATTTTAAAACTGATCTGACCTCTCTGCGACAATTTGTTCTTGAGATATCGTGTACACAGACTAACAAACTAACGGACTTACACACTAACAGACTAACAGACTAACAGACACCCTACAGACAGACACCATAGAAATTTTGTCATTTTCGGATTCCTCACACCCTAAAACGTGTAAAAAAGTCAAAAAACCGAGGTCGAAAATTTTCACGATTACCTAAGTTCCCCATACCTATAGTATGATGGGGAACTAATAGTGATTTCCAAAAAACTGAAAGCACCACTTTAGAATGTAAAAAACGAGGGAAAAAAAGGCTAAAAATCGATAGAAAAAGCTTGGGATGAAAACGGAAAAAAAAAAAAAAAACCCTCATAATGTCAAGTGTGTAAAAAAAAAAAAAAAGGTAAGACCGGAAGAATAAAAGGACAAGACTAGAAAAGACATCGAAGAGCGGGAATGAATAGGTTGAGGCATTAAAGCTATCGTCGAGGATTTATTACGTCTCGCCTGCTATAGTCGTCATCTGTATATATCATCAAATTATATAATGCGACTACTGCAGACATTGTCTTATAATTGAAAAGATTAAATTTTTGACATTTAAATGTATAGAATCACGATCTCGCTTCACTAGTTTTTAATTAGGAAAGCTATAAAAGACATATAAAGAAAAAATAAATGTTGCGGTTTTGTTAATCTTCATTGGATTTTAAATTTTTTACTTCTTAATGAGTAAACATGCGAGAAACTCTTTTAAGTCTATGAGAATGTTTGAATAATGAAAAATAATAATAATAATAATAATTGTCATTAACGTTTTAACTAATATTAAATATCTATTGTTACTTTACACTGAAAAATCTGAAAATCATAAGTCATATAGAGCACATTCGATCAATCATTTTACCCGCCAAAATCATCTAGTATTACGATAAAACTCCGCGTAGAAATTAATCCATTAAAAATTCATAGGATGATATAGGGTGTAAAACATGAAAAGAAAATGCGCTATAAAAAATTCATAATTTACTTATAACCTGTATTTTTTTTTTTTTTCATTGTAATTCTCAAACCCTTCGTGTTTCTTAAAATAAGTTCAATCAAATTTACAACGATAGTACTTAAAATCGATTTCGAGTTTTTTTAGGTGAGATAATTAATTAAAAACAGAACATAGATCAATATAGCTGCATTAAATTTAGCCGAAAATAGAGAATTTCATCTTATTTTAAAATTTTTGATGCGTAATAGTGAGAAAATATTGAATTTAAGATTAATACATGCTCCCTTAAAATATTTTTCAATCGAAAGGTTAATATATTTTAATCTCCTATCACCTCCTAAAAATGGAAAATATATTAAATTGTCGAAAATATTTTTTTTTAGCTTTGATATTCGTAATACATAATATCCAGTTCACAAAAACTAATCTTCAATATTCTACCAATATTTTGAATGTCGCTTAACGTCATACACCAAATTAACATCTTTTACCGATCATTCAAAGTTAATGTTAAAAAAACCTTTTGACAGAGTTGCTTTCACATTTTTAAACAGTTGTATCTATAAATAAGTTTGTTAAAAGGGGCAATTTAATAAGCTTACTTTTTTAAAGAAACCTAATTTTTCCGTGTCTTACTCGAGCCTTACAGATATTCTGTACCTTATTTTACACTGTCCACCACAATAAGAATGATATTATTTTTGCAATACCCAGCAATATTTGTTAATATTGGCAAAAACAATATCGTTTTTGGACAACTAGCAATATTTCTCGATATTCGGGGGAAAAAAAACATTATTTTTAAACATCTAGAGATATTTTTCAATATTCATAAAAATATTTTTTTTTTTTTTCAAATATCTATAGGCATCTATAGACAGTCAGTAGCATTGGGGAAATTTTAAAGTGAAATGAAGTGAACGTGCAATTTTAATGAAAAGTATTTACTTGTTTTCATCTTTCGGACTTCGAATGAAGTATACAACTCATTAGGAAACATTCAAAAGGTGTCGTCTTCAAAAAAATATTAGAAAAAATATATGTGATTCTACTCTTCATAAAACACCAGAAAGTGAAAATATTATCGGCTGAAATGAATTACAGTGACCACAAAAAATTATCAAAATAAAGTATATTTGGCGATTTAGCGCTATTAGGCAATAAGTTCGCTAGCACCGAGATTGCTGTGTACGAACAGAACTGTGTTTTGCTTCTCCGCCAAGTACTCAAAATCAATCGCTTGAAATCGCCAAATATGCTTAATTTTGTTCATTTTTTGTAGTCGCTGTAATTCATTTCAGCCGATAATTTTTTCACTTTCTAAAGTTTTATGAAGAGTAGAATCACATTTTTTTTTTTTTTTTTCCCAATATTTTTTGAAGACGACACCTTTTGAATGTTCCCTTCTCAAATATAAATGCAAAAGATTACATTTATCAAGAAGAAATTGTCAAGTCTTGGAATTAATTTATATTTATTATATTATTCACGAATATAAAAAATAAATGGTTTACAAATGTTAAAAAATACTTGGCCAATATTACCATACCTCAATATTTCCAATGAATATCTTCAGGGTGAGGATGTCATTTAATATTGACTGATATTAATTTTGATATTGTTCAATATTGCTGTGTTACCTGGGTAGTGAAAAAAAGTTGTTTGTAATATTAAACAATAGCAACTAAAATATTTTTTTTCAATCGATTGATACTTTTTGCCCCCTACCCTCCTAAATGGAGGCAATAAGAAAAATTTTAAATTGCCGAAACCCAAGCTGTTTTACTTTCAGATTTTTAATACGTAATAATGTGAATGTGTTTTGTTTAACATTAAACAATAACCCACTAAAATATTTTTTTCAATAGATGAATAAATTTTGCACCCTACCAGTCCCTAAATGTGCTAAAATTGAAAATATTTAAATTGCCAAAAATCAAGATAATTTTATTACTTTCAGATTCTTAATACGTAATAGCGTGAATGTGTTTTGTTTAATACTAAACAATAACCTACTAAAATATTTTTTTTTCACTGGATTAATAACTTATATCCTAACTTCTACCACATCCTAATTGTGATAAAATTAACAATATTTAAATTCCCGTAAACAAATGTTTATAATAACTTTCAAATTCTTGTTATATAGTGGAAAAAAAGTGTGTTTTCTTTAATAATACGAAGTACTGTATTATTATTTTATTTTCAATCCATTAATAGGGCCGCGGTAACCCAGTCGGTAGACCGGCGGGCTCGTAATTCGAAGATTGTGGATTCGGTACTCGAGCAGGCCAAAGACCGTCGTGTACACTAATGGTGGCTGGTGCACGTAAAATCTGTCGTGGCCACAATGTCCTCCATGTTCCCATGAAAAATTACACCTCTGGGGGACACCGAAGCGGGAGAGCAATCCTTTCCGGGGAGGATCAAAATTGTGATGGCATGTCTCCGGAACACCTAAAGCAATGAGTCCCAAACCATCGCCAATTGCCCATTGCGCAGCATTAGTGCGACTTAAACCCATCCCATCCATCAGTCCATTAATATCTTCTGCCTTCTATCATCTCTAAAGGGAGATAAAATATGAAAAAATAATCATACGCCGAAAATACAGATTTTTTTTTTATTATTATTAATTTCAAAATTTTAACTAGTACTAGCGAGAAAAAAATGTCTGCAATATAAATAAAACATTTATTAAAAACATATTTATTAAAAAGCACCACAGAACTGGTATTTAAAAGTAATAAGTAAAACACTTTGAATAAATACCATATCATGCAAGAGCTCGCAATAATTGTTTTGAGTTCTTGCATTTTATGGTATTTATTCAAAGTTTATTTCTTAAAAACATTTTATATCAATATATAATGTCCTTCTATTTTCATTTATCCAAGAGGGAAAAAATGCTTTGTGCATTTTTTTTTTTTTTTTTTTCTTTTTTTCTTTTCTTTTTTTTTTTAGGATCCCAGTATAGAGCAGAAATAATGGAGTACTGTAAAAATAAAAAATAAATGTAAAGTGTGGACATATAAAAGCAACTTTTCAGAATTATTTACTAATTCAATTAGAAAAGAAAGTCGCCCACTTTGAGCTAAATGTTTTTTATAAGACATTAAAGTATTTTCCAATTTTTTTAGAGAAAAGTACTTTTCAAAAAATATCCCTAAATATAAATTTCTTACAGAGTTTTCAGAAAATAAACTTCCGTTTTCAGAATAAGTTTTATACTAATATTGTTGCTTAATCAGACCATTGTTTCAAGCCCACGTGATCAGAGACATTTTATAGAAGTTGATAAACAGGTTTGTATTTATCCATTTTTTGTAGATCACAGTGAGGTTTTAGATGACATTCTTTGAATAAATTGAAACATGATCTTTATTCATATTTAAATGACCTATGCTCATCTCCTAAGGCCTTTTTCAAGAGACTGTAAGAACTATTTATTAGATATCTATCAGCATATAAATACATCAATTCTAGAAAAAGAAATGAAATAAAATTCTCAGCATTTGCAGTACTGAGTGTAACATTTGACTGTGAGATGAAACACATTACGTTTTAAAACTGTACAACAGCTTCAATGAAACCTTTTTTTTCTTTTTTTATATAAAAAGAAGTAACATTTGAAATAAAATGTTTATTGAAAATATTTGAAATACAGTGAATTGGAACTGAGCAATATGTCACTGGGTGAGTTTTAAACAGTGTAAAATGCCATTCAGTCAGTAGAGCGAGTTGAAGATGATCCAAAATAAGACTCTTTTGACTAGTCAAGCGTCTCTAAAAATGAAAATACATATCTAGACTATTCTTCATCATTCATGAGTTCAAGCATCATTTGATAGATATTCGGAAAGTTGAACGGCCATTTTCACAAAGTTAATCACGTCTTAAACAGTCTCGGAAGACTGAAGAGTCTAGCAGCATTGCAGATCACGTCTTGGTATTTTCTACCTGAGTAATATTTATGAATGAATTTTCCTTTTACTGAATCTGAAATAGTGGTCTCTACATTTCATAATCCTGTTCAAGGAAAATAGTTCTTGAAAAAAAGTAATAAATAGTTAAATGTTATGGCATCGCCATTTTATAATAATTTAGATTTAAATTTAAGTTGTGTTATTGATGAATTAGAAAGACATGAATATGATGTTAAAAGTTAATTTTTAAAGAGTTTTGATGTTTTGTGATATCAACTCTTTTAATAACAAATATTTAATTTGATATTACTCACTTTATATGTTGTTCTCCCCTAAATGCAGGTGCATTCTACAAAAAAGTAGTTTTTACATTTGAAAATAGCTGCCAAGTCTTCTGGTTTTTGACTATTACTTTTAACTTTCTTCTATATACGAGAGGAAAATTTTGAATAGGTGAAAATTTTTGACTTCCGTATTTCTATGGATTTAGACGTTTTGAGATGTCCTGAACACGATTTGACCATTTTTAGAAAATGTCTGTCTGTGTGTATCAAAAATCCAATGGACGAAATTTAATCGAACTTAACATTTACAGAAATCTTTGACATAAATGAGTGATAATTTCCTTTAGGGATCAATCACTCAAAAGGGGGCGCTGTCATTTCATTTTTTCATAATTTTTATTATGGCAGTATAGGACAAAATTTCGTGTAAATGTACATAATGATAATTATTTTTAACTTTTCAGTGTGAAATTAAAAATATATATATTTATAACAGTAATACTGAATCAGGAACAAATTCTGTATTTTGAGGGGCATTGCATTCCCCTGGGAGTCTAATTTTTCAATATATACGTATCTCAGAAGAAATCGTTAGTACCTTTAAAACGAATGGTTGAACCACAGATCTGTGATAATTTAAAATAAATTTATCGATTTATTTTTCTTAAAAAAAGCTTAGAGGAAAAAAAAAAAAAAAAAAAAAGCTTAACCTCAGATGTCGGTACAGACTTGACTTTCTTTTGAAATTTGCTGTTACACTTCTCTGAGAAGAAAATCGTTTCTATTCATCATGGAAAATAATTTTAATAATTAATTTATACTGCGAGAAATTGTATAGGAAGCTACTTAAGAAAGCTTTGTGGTGGCCACAACATGCTAGTTTTTATAAGTATCTTAGTCTTATTTAATTGTAGAAGTTAAGTCTTGAAATATTTATAAAGGAATACTGGCATTCAAAATGTGGAAGACTTGGCAGCTATACATCTATATTTGTATTATAAATAAATGCACATTATAATAATAAATTTTATCAGCGATTTTTGTATGGACATATTTTTGTCTAATCGTGTATGAATACTGTTTACATTGTGTTTGTAAAATGTAAATGTACACATTACATACATTTAATGCAAATTCAAGAAAATGTATACGGTCAAGGCGTTAATTTTACACATCTATTTACAAATATCAACTTTTTCTTTGTTTTATTTCAAAAAATGCTTTAGAAAGATTACTACATGACAATAATGATGGCAAAACTGCTATAAATACCCCCCCCCCCCTTCATACAGCGAGAAATACGCATTAATAACTTTCTTACAAGTAAACTAAGATAAAATCTTATGTGTAATCTGTCAATGACAAAATTCGAATTAGGATATTTTAAAAGTGTTTAGCATTCAGTTTCATACACAAAATTCTCTTCCTTCTAATTAGGAATTAATTAAATTAAATACCTATCATAAAAATGTGATTCAAGATTTTCGTTAACAGTAAGAAATGACCAGAATAAGAAGTTTCCAGAACTGTTACAAATATTATAAATTATAATTTCCCAATTAAATGGTCCAGCACTGCATTACAAAATTTCTTAAACAGTTAACTAAAATTGCAAAGTAAAATTTTATTTGGTAGCCAAGCAAAAAATTTTGCTAATGTCGTCATTATATATATTGTTCAATTAAATGTATTTATAATACTTTTTTTTTTAACTTAATTGCTTTTCTGCACACGAAAATTTCTGAATCAGTTCATCTTTAGCTAATAATCTAAAGCGCTGTCAAATAATTCCATTAAAATTCCGTTTCAATAAAGGTTTTGTATGGCAAAGATTAATTAATAACTCTTTCCATATTTTGAAAAGAGATATCAGTTGTAGTTTACTAATATAAAATATACATCAGAAAGAAGACGAAAACTCAACTTTTTATGAAGCTTTTAACATAATCAAAAAAGGAAATTTATACACATACGCAATCTCAAATTTGATAGATATTTATAACTGAAAAATGCGATAACTAAAATAAAAGATTAATCAGAAATAATTAGTCGAAAATTTTATTTATAGAGTTTCAAAATAAAAATTCCAAAAAAATTTCTGCATTGTGAAAATTGTATCCGATATGTCAGAAATCAGTCTTTAATTGTCCTAAGCCATTTCTATACAAAATAAATTTTTTAAATATGAAATTATAATAATGGATTTCACAAAATACAATTACACGAAATAGATATTATCCATAGAAAACATTTCTTTTGAATTGCCTTGTTCTCGAATGCTTTTAGAATATTTTGAGGAGTTAAAATATTTCATCTCTTGGAAAAGTGAAACATGCATATTTTTCTTTAAAATTTACTTATTGATGAAACGTTTATTTTTTTATAGCCATGTCTCTCCAAGAATATATATATAGATTTTTATTTTTTTAAAAACATTTCATTGTCTACACAGTATCCTAAGAAATTCTGATTAGTTTTTTTTTTTTTTTTTTTTTTTTTTTTTCCACTTAAATGTTTATTTTGTGCGTTTTAGTAGCTAAAAGAAAGCTTAAAAAAAAAAAAAAAAAAAAAAAACTAATCAGAATTTCTTAGGATACTGTGTAGACAATGAAATGTTTTTTTTTTTACAATTGACATCTTATCTATTAATATCTGCATTAAAAAGTAACACACCCGCCATTATAACTTGACGCTTTGACCGACTGAGCCACTAACCAACATAACAGAAACTTCACGAACATTTTGCATGACACGGTTATACTATGGCAAAATCCAATTAAAAAAAAAAAAAAAAAAAAAAAAAAAAAACTTCTAATTAAAAGAAAACTAATCATGTCTTTCCATGCGTCTCCAAGAATAAATATATATTTTATAATTTTTGTTTCTTTTCTTTTTTTCACTTAAATTTTTATTTTGTGCATTTTAGTAACCAAGAGAAAGCTTTAAAAAAAACTAATCAGAATTTCTTAGGATACTGTGTAGACAATGGAATGTTTTCTTTTACAATTGACATCTTATCTATTATTATCTGCATTAAAAAGTAGTACACCCGCCACCGAGTATCGAACCCACGACCACCACAATCATAACTTGACGCTTTAACCGACTGAGCCGTTGACCGACATAAAAGATGCTTCATATTTACTTTCAAATGGAAAGACCTTGTTTTTTTAGCGTGATACGGAAACACTGTGGCAAAATCCAAATTCAATGAAACAAAAACTTCTAATTAAAAGAAAACTTATCAAAAATTCGAAAATCGGGCTTCGAGGTGCACCAGAGGAGGTCATTACGAACTTCCATGTAAATTTGTGTAGCTCTGCGATCAGCCATTTTTCTAAAATGCTCCGGACAAACATACACAATGGCACACACACACACACACACAAACATCTTATTTTATTATATGTATAGATTTTATACAAACAAAAGAATGAGAAACAGTACTCGGATCAAAAAATTTCCCCTGGTAAGTATTCAAAAAAGAAATATTGATGATTTTTCTAGAACGCCCATTAAAGTCAAAGATACATAGCAAAGAGAAAGTTCATACGGGCATTAACCGTTTATTAATCGCCTCATCACATAAGCGTTACTTCTAAATCTTTCAATGGCAATGTTTGAAACATTAACCATAGATCCTGGGCAAAAGCATCCAGCCGAAAATTTTTTGCTTAATCTGCCTTTATGTCTGTCTGTGCGTCATCATCTAAGAGCAATGTATCTTCTCTTTTCACTTACCTTTTTCGTTCGAATGATATGCGCTCGTAATTTTGTGTTTTAAAAATTATATATAGAATGACCAGAGATAAAAATAATTTCAATGAATATATTTTTACTTAACGTTAAATAAAATGGAGAAAACTGTTCAAAATATGAAAAATAATTCATAAATATCAGAAAAAATGTTAAAGCTTTCAAATGGTATTAAATGCGACATTAAATATATACAAGTTTTGAGAAAAGATTTTTGTTCAATTGATTTGGTTTTAATTGTCAGGAATATTTAAATATTCATGTATCTTACAGTTTTCTATATTGTTCTTATTAGGTAAATTTTGAAACTTTTTTCATTTTTCTGATTACAGTGACATAAAGTATTCATTCATTAAGCTAAACATGTTTAATTTCTCGTAAAAACTTATTGTGATCATTAAACATATAATTTTGTAACTCATCTGTTATATACACACACACATATACTAATCGAAAATAGTCGAAATTAGTTTTAACGAATAATTACTAGTAAGAATTTGAAATATCTACGAGCCTTCGTAATTCCGCATTCTTAGTAGTAACAACGGGTTATCATTATGCAGGTTAAAAAAGACAGGAATTAAATTTTTAATTCAGCTGTGTATTGAGACTTTCCATTAAAACCCATTCTCATCACACGTATAACAGTACGTAGCAGAAAATAAAATTAATTTTGAAGTATACAATAAAACGCAATTGGTTTAAACGTTGTTTATTGCGTTGCTAAATACATTGACTTGTTAATTATTACGGGCCACGATGGTTTTTTTTTTTTTTTTTTTAATTTGAATTGCACAACACTGTTTTATTTTATTTATTTATTTATTTTAACTTACACAAGTTAGTGAGACACATTTTTGCGCACTTACACATGGAAAATCTTTGCTGGATCCTGACACCGACGAAACCCCATGATACTCCTTTTCAACATCGATATCGATAAATTTTTGCTCGTAAATACCAAATTCTGATCCAGTGCATATAGATGATCTTTAACGCCGTCCTGTGTATCTAACTGGTATATGTTGCCATCGGTTTTTAATAAAATAACAGCTATTATGTTTCTGATGCACCTTTAGCTTTGTCCGCGAAGAAAACAGGCATAACTGTTGTAACCAGCGTTCCCAACTTTTACAATTTATTCACGAGTATTTTTAGCCCCGCCTCTTTTTCATACCGGAAATTTTGAAAAATGATTTTCTTCTTATTTAATCGTTGTCAGAAATTAAAGAGAAATAATCTACAAAGTTTCTGGTGCGAAAAGAAGGCGGGGCTAAAAATGCCCGTGAATAAATTATTAAAGTTGGGAACGCTGATTGTAACATTATTGACGACATTAATAGGAGGGCGCGTTTTATAACAGAAAGATTTCATCATTTTAAAACCTGTTGATTTAGGGATGGGGTTATTTCAGGCCATACAACAGTCTTGATCAAGTTAGCATCTAAGATAGTGTTACATTTGAAGAAAAATCTAGATTCGGTTGTATAAGTGGTTCCTTTTTTTCACTATCACACTTTATATTTGAATCTTCTGCATTAGTTTTCGCCATAGCTGCCAAGTTTTTTTAATTTATTCCGGAATGTTGTTAGTCCCTCCCTCTTTTCACACCGTAATCTTTGTAAAAATGTTTCTTAAATATATAATTACGATTAAATTTGAAGACAATTACTCTAAAATTATTACGGTGTGAAAAAGGGGCGGGACTAACAACATTCCGGAATAAATTAAAAAACTTGGCAGGTATGGTTTTCGTTATATTAATTTTAATGTCACCAAATACGATGAAGTTAACCCAACCCTAAGCTGAATACCAAACATAATCTTATATGGAATTTGCTTTATTAGCTAAATGAAACACACGGTTTTTCATAAACTGTGCAAATGGTAAACTTCTGACCATTTTACAGTTTTATTGTCGGATATACACACAGCAATCATATTATTAACGTCTTGGTTTGTTTGTTTAACTGAGCCATGGCTTAATGTGTGCAATTTTCAGTTTTGGCCCCAAAAATGTACATTAATTTATAGCGCAGCTTGCAAATTCTCGACCATTACCACTATGTAATATGCAGGGGGCTCCGAATATCAAAAATATTTCAGTTGATCTATAAGCTATTTCTTCTCGTTTATATGCTAAAGCTCTCATTAAATAAATTTTGTTAGATGATTTTACTAAATTATGATGAATTTGTATTCCCCATCTGCTTGATTTTGTATATCTGTAGGATCTGTTTGGCATCGTCAGTTTAACTAATTCTTCAAAATTGGTTTAGAAACTAATCCCTTTTTTCGTCTTAGAATTTTTACTACTGCAGACTTCGTAAATTAGCAAAAAAGATTTGATCATTTTGGTTGTACTTGTTTCTATTCGAAGTCTCTCACGACATCTGTGTATAATTGCAATGTGAACTGTTTCGATTACAACTGAAGTTTCTTTAGCTGGTGGGTAATATAATATTTCATCACTTGTGTTCTTTGCAATTATTCGCTGAATTATTTATCAATACAGTCGTACTGAGGTATTACTGTATGCGTAAAGTAAGAACGCGTTCTAACTAAAAATTTCAGTAAATAGATAAATTAAAATTTTAATTTGGGTCTTTCTTAATCTAATTAGTGATAACGCGGAATTACGAATGCTAGATATTTCGCATTATTAGTAATAATTACGCGTGGATATAACCTCTGTTGAAGTACGTTTCATTCTAATTAGAAAAGCTGTTAATTATGTTAATAAACGAGATTACATATGTTTTAATAAACATTGCAAAACTGTGATTAAAAAAAAATACTTAGTATAACTGTACAGTGGTGGACATTTTATGAAAATTTTCTAGCTATTTTTTTATATTGTTCTTATTTTTAATGGGTGTATAACTTTTACCAGTGCTCGATAACTCAATTACCTCTTTCTGTACATTATTGTAGGGCGAAAGAAAATGCTAATTGAAGTATTTTTATATTCGGAAAAATACTTTTCCAGGGAGTATAAATGCGAACAATTTTTCCAAAGCATAATCATCGCCTTATTTAATCAAATTTTCCATCTAAAAAGTAAATTAAAAAAAAAAAAAAAATCTTTAAAATTCCGTTATTGAAACGATTCATATTTTGTCTTATTCAAAAAAATTCTCTAGAACGTATGCAATTAACAACTATTCAAATAACCATGTGACTATAACTAAAGTAGAGATAATGATACATACTACACATGAAGATATTGTATAATTGACCTTAACAATAAAATTTTATTATTTCCCTGTCAATTCTCATTCAGATTATATGTCGTTCTAGCTGTCGTTATATTTTTCCTGATATAGTTACTTCCATATTTGGTAGTTATTAAATATGAATATACTTCTGGACAGAATATTATATAGACAGATAATTAAAGTAAAAGTTGCAACTGATAACTGTTTTTTTAACCGTATGATATTAAATGAATTGTATATATATAATTAATTTTAAAAGTTATTTATGAAGGAAATGGGTAGTTTCGTTTATACATGCATTCAAAACAAGACTTTGTTGTACAATGCAAATGAATGATTAAAGCAATTAGAAAAATTTCCTTGTGATTTCGATTGTATGTTACTTTGTTTCTTTACTTAGTATTCTATTTTGAAGTAATATTGGCCAAAAAAGTTATTTTCAACTGTTATCATTTTTAGATAATAACCAGCTAATATGAATTTGCTTTATTCACAAGTAACCAAAGTTTAAGTAACGAAAGCTTCCTTATAATTATTTCTTTTAAACAAAATAATAAAAAAATAAAGCAAAACAGTACTGGTGGATGAATTTAATATATCGAATTTTTATTATTATTATTTTGGGTTTTGGTATTGGTGTTGGTGCTTGGGACTAAGGCTGATTCGTTGCACGAGGGTCCTAGGCCTGAGGTGATATGCCTGAGGTGGGGATCTTTCTAAGGGGTCCTATCCCGTATTTGTGCGAGTTTCGGACGAAACCGCAGGAAACTCCGAACGGCTAGGTTGAGGAGCACGACTTGGGATCGAATCCGGCTCTTCCCGTCTACCAACTTTGAGCGCTGAACTGTTCGGTCCCTGATGGGTCTTTGGGACTTGGGCAGATTTCGTAATTTTTTAAAACAACACTTTTAAGCTTATGACCTTGGCCATTTCAATAGCCATTACTTACATTCGAAGAGGCAAAAACTGGGTTTTGCTAGATTTCTTTCCCTTTTTTCCTTTTCCCTTTATCTTTTTTATTTCGATTGCTTCAACAGTACATCCTCTAAACGCTACATTGTACAAGAATTATTTATTTTTAAAATAAAATCAGTAATTCTTTTACTCATTAAATAAACTAAGCATACCAATAGGTTTATTAGAAACAGTATAAATACGTGGAATTATGGAATAAGGATCAAAGAGCAATATGTTGTTATTGTGCCCCAAATCGCACATCAGTGTTTTTTTTTTTTTTTTTTTTTTTTTTTAACGCAAGTGTTGCTTAAAAAGAATATGAAGCGTCTAAAATAATTTAACATATTTTAAATTTTATAAAAAAATAAATGCATAAAAAAAGTCCTCTAAGTCATAGATTTCTTTTAGCTGATACGTTAGACCATTAAAGTTTTATTGATGTCGTTTCTTATTAAAGTTAATAGTTTCATTATTTGCACGTTTCTTTGCACGAAAATTCTCTAACCGATACTCAAATTCATGGTATACTCGTGTACGGTCCAAAGCAGCTTAGTCATACATGCAACCGCAACATGTTCCGTGTATATTATTTCTTCACATTTTAACTTTGTTTCATAACCTATGACAGATTCCTTAAGAAACATTTCAAAACACTAAATATCCATTGATTTAAAATTTTATGGGATTTAACTATTTTATCTAATCTTGTTTAGCAATTTCTTATTAAAAATTAATCAAATTAGAGTACTACTGTGTTCCAAGTGGTTTGACTTGTGACATAGATTTCAGAAGTTTAATTTTGAGTTTCAAAGCTGTTTGGAAGCCATTTCTGTATATGAAACTACATTAAATACTATTAAGCTAATAAAGATTATATGTAGAAATATACAATGTGTTTCAAATTGTTTCATCAAGGAATCAACTTTTAAACTATTCACAAACATTAACTAATTTCCATTTACAAAAAGTATTTTAGTGATATGCAATTACTTTTTAGGCTGTAGAATTTATAAGCGACCATAGATTAAAAAAAAAAAAAAAACTTTTTATTGTGACCTTGTATACAAAAAACTAAAATTAATCAAATGATGTCCTGTTTTGGGAAATTGAATATATATATATATATATATATATTTTTTTTTTTTTTTTAGCATAAATTTTCAATAGATATTGACGATTCAAAAGTGGACATTTTGGCAAATTATCACTCTTTGGAGAAAAAGAATTTCATTACAAATACCTAATTATACAGTAATGGGAAATATGCTGATAAGTATACTGAGGACTTGTATACTGATTAAATAAAGTTTAAATATTTATGTATATATATTTTTTCGTTTTATGATTATTTTATCCTTCACATGATACTGATCTTCATTGAGTTATCCGTAAAGGCTTGAATCACGTTCAACACACATCATAATAGTTATTTTAACTTTCAAATTTTAAACAATGAAAATTTGTTAGCACTAAAAACGAAAATTAGATTACATAATGTGTCATAAAGCAGAATTAATCGTTTTTACTCAAAATATTCTAGTTCTATTCCAAAGTCTTGCGTGTTATTGTAAGCATTTTAAACATGGTTTAGTTATGCAGCAGAGATTAACTGCCAAGACTGCAATATTATTGAAATTGGAGCCCTGTACGAGTCGGAAGAACCCAACAAAATAATTTTTATCGACCCGAAAACCGGCATAAACCCCACAAAAAAGATTTTCAAAGACCAGAATACAACGTGAAACCGATTTTTTTAGACACGAATCTGCCCCCAAAATAGGAGAAAATTAATAAAACATACAATAGTCAAATGAGGAAAAAAGTATAAAATGCTATTTTTTCATAATGGGCAAGAAAGCAGATGATTAAACGAAATTATTGCATTGCAGTTAGTAGATTAAAAAGAATTTAACAATATATAATAACATCTTTGTTACATAAATTCCATTTCTGCGCTATTTCTAATGCAATAAAATCTCTAAACAGCAATACTTTCAGGATGGCAGAATCTGTTCGGTATTTGGATGTATCCGCTGTTTGAAAGAACTGAAGAAAAGATAAAATGTAAACTGAAAATTGAAAAAGTGTCTTTTAAATAGAGGTGCCCGCTTGTTGAAGATTTCCAATAAGGTATTGCACTGTACATAGTAATTTTGATTTGGATGTATTTAGTATGAATATATCAGTTATGCAGTTACACTTTCGCAAACAAACTTGTGCTTACTATTCGAAATTAAAAGAAAAAACAGAAAAAAAAATGCACTTTATTCGTCCTCACTTGTTAAAAACTAAACCCAAACTAAACTTAACAAGAACTGTGATAAATTAATTTGAATAGGTAAATCTGACACGCATGTGAAAAAAATTCGGTCAATCCGACTCGAATGCAATGCAACCCATTAAAAAGCTAATCAACCCAATTCGCGATTCGGATTCAGGTAAAATTTGTTTAACCGACCAGATGCAGCATTCTAGGAAAAACGAATTTCGCTGAATCTGTTGACATTGAGGAGAAATTATATTAGAAATACATTGAAAATACTTTTTTCACTTTTTATTTAACTTAAATTTTCACGGTTTCAGAAAAGTCCCTTAGTCATTGATAAATGTTCAAAAATTGAAAGTCTAATATCTCAGTTAATATTAAATTTACGCACGTGCACGTTTTGTAAATGACTTTTTAACGATAGAAGGACATTTTACTAATACAATATTTTTAATATCTTTATAGATAAATTCATTTATATATATATGTACATATGGCCCCTTATAAAATTTACAATATAAAAAGTAGATGCTTTTCATTAGAAAACTTTGGGTAACTAGAAGTATAAGGTTAATTTTAATATTTTAAAAGATAGCTCTCTGTCCAAACAGTTTTAAACATCCGGTATACTGATTTTGAAAAATCTGGAGTGACTGCACTCGAGTTCCTGAACCTTTAGTAATTACCATTCATTTATATAAATTTGAATCAGTGAATAATTCAGTAAGTAAATAGAAGCGGAAATTGTAATGGGATGCTTGTATATTTATCCCACAGTTGGTATATATGTAAAATGCACCATCCTAATTCTTTTGTACTTTCGTTTAAACGAACTACAAATGGTCATCATGTGATTTACAGTAATGACCATGCTGTAGAAAAATTCTAAAACATAATATTATTTACATTTTCTTTTAAATAATTTAATATTCTTCCTATAATTAGTCCAAAATAGAATGTAGTATGTACAAATTTTCTTTCTTTCCTGTAAATGAATTATACCCTTTAAAAGACCTATTCCCTATTAAAGAACTATGACATGCATTGTATTATGCACGTCATTTTTTCTAATTATCATAATTTAGAAAAGCAATGTATACTTATTTCTGCTTTAAACACTTTAATTTTATTAAAACGAACTTCAAATAATTTGAGTTCATAGACCATAATGTATAAGATTTCTAATTTGTATCCCTGTAAAAGTTCTATAAGTCTGATACTCATAAAAATCTAAATTATTTGTGCAAAGATGACCTATAACATTCCTACCAAATTTGGGCTCAATCATAAAAGAGTTTATATGTCATCGTATTTACTCAAAAACGTACACATATAACGGGTGTACCAGAATGAAACAGACTGATATAAATTGATGTATAACTAAGTTAATATAAGTGAAACCCAACTTGGCTTTACGCATAAACGATACAGATAGAATGATAAACAAAATACAACATATTAATTAATGTAAAAAATCCTCGTTTTTTGCCATTTGATGTAAGCGTTTGGTCCAACTTAGACAACTTTCCATTATTACATCCTTTCCTATTCTCTTTACAGCTCGTTTTAGTTCTGAAATCAGGGTTTTTTTTTACATTTTATTTTATCCCAGTTCATCTGCTGTACGAATTCATCCCAAATCGAGTACTCCAGTGGATTTAAATCTGGACTGTTTGGAGGCTAATGGTCTTTATCGATTACACGAGGAAAAATTTCTGACACAAGCTTGTGAAAGTCTGCTGGTATGTGATGTGGCCTCATCTTGTTGGAAAGACCAATTTTTTCCAAAGACTTTATTTCCAAACTTTAATGCTGCAGGCAATACATTTGCAATATATTGCTGGTGATCGACTTTTCCCTTATCCAATATAACTAATGGAGATACGCCTTTGGAACATACCCCTAACAAAACCATAACTTTTCCAGGAAACTTATGTTTTTATAGAACTCCACCTTTTTTGTCAGCTTCAAGGCGATTTGCTGCCAACACTCTTGCATTTTGGACCTTGCACATTCTATTTAAATCAAACATTTTTACATCAGAAGAAAGGATTCCTTTAGTCTCATCTTTTCTGAAATTGTGTCAGAAAATTTAGAAAACCACCCAATTAGAAAATTTGATTCTTTTCTGCTTTTGGGTTTCTGTGAGCTTAGGTTCTATTCGTTTTCTGTAGGGTCGCAATCCAATGTTATTTTCAAGTATTCGCTGAACAGATGATTTTGATACTTTGAGTTCCCTAGCAAGTTTCCTTCCAAGTATCAGATTTTTGTTGCAGACGATGCGTGGACAGCCTGGCGGATGCGATGTTTTAATATTGCCAGACTTTCTAATCATATTACAGCACTTAAAAACAGCGGCACGACTTAAAACACCTTTTAAATCACGAAATATTTTGCTTGCGGATTCTCCCCTTTTCAACTTGGAAAGTACCATTTTTTGTACTTCTTTGCTCTTCATACTATCCTGTAATTGCAATGTAATTTTTTCTCTTGAGTTGTTGCACAGATTTCAGCAATGTAATTGGGAATTTGTAAAAATATAAATATATATATAAATATATATATATTATACAATTTTCATGAATACACACAAATAGTAATAGTCTATTTTATTCTGGTACACCCGTTACATACATCATCATAAAAATGAATTTATGATACATCAAAACGTAAAGCTACACACAAATTTCAAGTCGGATTTTTTTTTTCCATTGTCACAATGCTTTCCTTACATAGTATGTGATCGGATAATAAAAAATGTCTAGACATCATAAAAGGAAAACACTTTTTGAATAATTCTTTTTTGTTTAAAATGTTTAAAGTAAAAATTGTTGATATAATTCTCAAAGGAAGTAGATTATCTGCATGACGTAATACTTCGATTTATGCACAACGTATAAAATAATAATATTCAGCTACATAATATGCCTTTATTTTATTTCCTTTATTTACAAAGTTACTGGTTATTACAGCAAATACCTCGATTTATGTTCTTATTCCGCTACATAATATACCTTTCTTTTACTTTCTTTATTTACAAAATTCTGGTTGTTACAGCAAATTCAGCAAATTATTTTAATATGTACTTGATTAATAAACGCTTATTAACATGAAAAGTTTTAAGTCAAGCGTGTTATTTGAAATTGTAAGTTACTTTTCACTTGATAATATTATTGTGCTTTATACTGTATGCATTTTACATACTCAAAAAATTTTAAAAGAATCTTCGCAGAAGAAAATCAGTTTAGAGACAAACCAAAAAAAGTTTGTATTATTTTATTTTTTATTTTTTATTTATTTATTTATTTTATTTTATTTATTTATTTATTTATTTTCAATTTTATTTGTATTTTTCAGAAAAATATTTAAATATTATTATCTAGAATAAATATTTTTTTAATTTGAAATTATACTTAATAATTTGTAACTTGTTTTAGAGTAATAAATGTATCATCCTTTATTAATTAAAATTTCGCATAAATTAACTGGATCGACTGATATATCGTGCATTCTTTCTTGTATTTACATTTTTTACACAGTAGGTTTTTTTTTCTTCTTTCTTTCTTTTTAAGCCAAAAAAAAAAAAAAAAATGTTTGTATATCTGTATTAACTTTAATCTGATTGAGAAAGCAGCTATCTGTATCTCAAAAAGATAATTTTGGCTATATGTGTTGTTGTTGATTAGTAGCATGAAAAAAAAAAAAAAAATTAATTAGGGGATTGTTTTGCCTATTGAAACACATATCAAATATTTACTTTCCTTCCTGGTTATAATCTAATACTGTCTCTTTCTTCCTCACGAGATTTTCACATTAATTGTTCATGGGATTATGGCAATCTATGATAACTGTTAAGAAAACATTAGATAAATCGGGACTTGATCAATTTTCAATGAAATTTTCTACTAGTCTTTCCACTAATTAGATTCTTTGCCTCAAGCATCCCAGTCATTGGCTGAAAGGCCATCTGATCACGTTTCCGAAGCATCACTTTATGCAAATGCTGCTCAGCAATTTAACTAATTATCTAAGCTGGTTGACATTCTAGTTGACGCTCAATGGGCATAAACGGGTTATTGTATCGCTTGGCGATCCGAGATTATTGAACCAGTTCGCATCCGGAGGTTCGCGAACTAAAAACTCAAGCAAAACAAGAGGCATTTTCACGTTCACTGACCGAAAAATACTAGGAACAGAAGAAAAAATGAACACATCGACATGCCTCTGAAGCCATTTGTAGTACAATCCCTTTACAGAACAGGGTCTGATAATGGACTTTTCCAGTGGAAACAGTGTTTGAGCTATTAAAAAGCTGGTATAATTATATAAGGGGTCGGGGGCAGAGAATATAATCAAAACAATGACTTAGAAATTTTTTTTCCCCGTTCTATAGACACACAACTCACTTCCTCGCGGGATATAAACATTAATAAAAAGGGAAATTACAAAACTGAAGCATAAGGTCATGAAACTTTTCTTTTATATCTCTGAGCATAGATATGATAAATAAAATAAAATAAAAATAGACCTACTCTTGTGATTTGTTTTCTTGATAAATGATATTAAGGACTTCTGTGCTTTCTATGAAATCTTCGACAAATACCTTAAGTTTTACCATTTAAAATTGTTTTTTTTTTTTTTTTTTTTTTTTCTTTTTCACAATATTGTTTTTCTCATTTAACTGGTCACTGATCAGTTATGTGTTATTAATAACATGAAAAATACCTTTTTAACATGTAATTCTAAATTTCCTTTGCACACGCGTGTATATATATATATATATGTAACACACACACACACACACATATATATATATGTACATGTATATGTATGTGTGTGCAGTATGTTTATTTGTGTGAACTACGGCAATATCTATTAGTATTGCTTCATGAAAAGGAGTAGGTGGTAAATATTATAGAGCACTTTTATTATTGATAATTCATAAACAAAAGTTTCCGTTCCATACTTCGTCCATTCCCTATGTATTAAAACTGTGACAGTTCTTCGTAGAATTTTTTGGTATCTTCGAATTTAGTGGGTTTTGAAATCTGAAATTTTAATGACCAGTATACGTATAATATATATAATTCATAAAAATAATCATAAGGTGTCGTGGAAACATTAAAATGACCATTTTCGTGTGAACGACCCGAACCCGTATTTTAGAGGTCCGGTAGGGTGTGACTTTTGGCAGACCCTGTATATATGTGTGTGTATGTTCCTTCCACATACATATATACAGGTTATATGTGCATTAGAGGTCTGAATGGGTCTGAAATTTCCGGCCTGGGTCTGGCCCATCCCGTACGTTAACAAACTTGGCCCGGTCCGACCCGAAATAAACGTAAATTTTAATTTAGTATTCACATTAACTTAAAATTAGAATGATAAGACCAAGATGTGCATTCTTAAATTTTTACATATAATTTAATGATTTTCATTTAATTTCTCAAATATGTAAATTATTTAATGAAGATAAATTTGCATCTTTGAAATTTTAAAGAGCCAAAATATATGCATATAATATTTTATATTTATTGTCAGTTTATGATAGGATATACATCAAAATTAAAAAAATCTGTCAATCTGAATTAGCCTGATTGGAATTAACCTGATTGGAAACAACTTAAAATCAGGTAATACTGAAGAGCACTAATTCTCTTATGATTGCAATTCCATGCTGATTTTTATTATATAAATGCTTTTTAAATTTTAACTTGTCAAATATTTTGGCAACTAGGCATCAATAGCGTTGCCCAGAGGTGCCAAGTTATTACGGATTGCCCGTAATCCTCATAGAGGAATTTTTAAATAATATATCTTTTTCTTTTTGTGATTAAATAGGACGAAGATTACTATCTCTAAATTGTGGTATGAAATTAACTTTCCGTTCGTAGTAACTTGTCACATCAAATATACTACTTTTGAATGGCGATTTTTGTACGCAATATATATCACACAATGAAAGTAATTATTTAAAACTTGGATGATGTTAATTAAAATCAGTATCCATATGATAATATTTCAAGAGTGCAACAATTTCTATCTCAAAATGGAACTCTCGCAACACTATTTTTTTTTATAAATAATTTTTATCATGTTTATTCAGTAGTTTTTAGAAATTTAATATGATAGAAATTATTGATAAAAAATATTAGTGTAAGAGTTCTGTCTTGAGACGGAAACTTTTGCAACTTGTTTATTTAAATCACATTTAAAATAGGGTGTTTACCGGCACAATTTTTTTCGTGACTGTTCCACCAATATACTAAATTTCTATAGTATGTTTACATGATTATTTAAGGGGAATTTTTAACATTAAGTTACTGGTGGGAAAGTAATTTTAAAAAAATGGCAGGTAAGTAGACATTCTGTAAAGCAATATTACTTTCTCTTACCCATAAGGTAGAGAAAGTATTGTTTATGGGTCAAATTTTCGAACGCGAGATTTTGTTAAATTTACACGTTTTGAGGTCCCCTGAATACGAAAATCATGTTTTTAGCAAATGGTCTGTGTGTATGTCTGTGTGTCTATCTGTGTGTCTGTGTGTCTGTCTGTTATCAGCATATCTCAAAAACAAATTATGGCAGAAAGTTCACACTTGGTATTCTAAATGTGTATCATATAGGGATGCTACAGTAAGCTTTTCGTTAAGATCAAACAAATGGTTCGTGTACAGGGACAATCAAGAGAATTCTAATACATTACGTCTATGGAGGAAATTGCAGGTAAGTAGAGTTTAACGTCTATAGACTGCACTAAACCAAATGAAACGAATATATATTTTTTGTAATAGAGATAGTTAACTGGGAAAAAAAATTGTGTATGTAGGAGCCTCGCCTCCCCCCTGGGGGGGGGGGGGAAGTCCACCCTCGAGGGGAGTAAATTTTCATGATGGGTATCTTTCAAAAGAGCTCGCCAATACCTTTAAAACGAATAGCGATAGTTTAAAGCAAAGTTATCGATTTTTTTCATTTTTAACGAAAAAAAAAAAAAAACTTAGAAAAGAATCGTATTTTTTTTTTTTTTTTTTTAATATTGAGAATAAAATTGACTTTTTTTGGATATTTAGTGTTATACTACTTCTCTAATATGGAAATCGTCTGCATTATCATAAAAGATAATTTTTTTAAATAATAATTTTAATAAATTATTTTTAAAAAACAGAATTATTTTTTAATAACCGAATTAAATTTTATATAAATCTAGATGCATTGATGAAACGGGGGGTTGAGGGGGGCGGTAGCCCCCCTCACACAGAATTAATTATCATATAAAAGTCTTCCGAAGCCTAATTTGAATTGTTTAACTTAGGTTTACATAACATCGTTATCTTACCTCTTAATCTCCAACCTGTATTTATAGTATTAAATTTCAGGGTAAGAGAAAGTCGTGTGAGTGACACACCAGATTATTTTTTCTTTCTTTCTTTTTTTTTTTTTTAATTACTCATTGGCAAAACATAAACATTCTAATATTTTGTGGGGGGGGGGGGGGAGTATAAGGTAATAGGAAAATTAATAGATTTTTGTTTATATGAAATGAAAATTTTACACAAGCTTACTTTTATTTACTTATTTTTACACATATAAAAAATAAAACTAATAACAGCACGTAAGTGGATTTGAGTCTATATTCAATCAAAACATAAACATTCAAAGTTTATCTAAAGCATTAATCAAAACGATAAAAAACTATAAAGACAAAAAAGGAAGAAAATGTTTGAATCAGATGTTCCTGCGTTATATTTATTATCTTTTTTAATGTTAAGAAACTAGATATGGTCAGTATGCCCCATTTATATTTTTTTTATCTGCCTTGTAATTCTTTCTTGGAAATGTTCGAATACTTCACCTTTGTTAGAACATTTTATCTTTACCTTAATTGTGCAACCCGATCCACTTAAAAGTTATTTTTTATTTGCCAACCGGGACCTTTATAAATTTATTTTTGTTTTGACGACCCGGTCCGAACCGACCCGCTTCAAAAATCGTCCCTATTTTGCCGGCCCGGCCCGTTTAAAAATTTGCGATTGCCGGCCCGGCCTGCTTAAGAATTTGCCTTTGGGTAGCCGGGTACGGTCTTCGGGCCAGCTCCGGGCACGTGCAGACCACTAATGTGTATACGCATAAGTTTTATGTATGTAGGAAATATGATGAACATAATTTCAGTTCCTCTCAAAAAAAAGATGATAGGGGGTTTTATCAATATTTATTTACAATCAACGAACACTGCATTATCATTGATTAAATAAAAATAAAAATTTGAGAGAACCCCTTATAGCTTAGTTTTTATTTTCATACGAATTGAATATCAGTTCATTCTATCACCAACAATTTTTTGAAAGTACACGACATTTGTTTGGTGTTTTTATATAAGAAGTTGAATACTTTTGGCTATTAAATTATGAAAATGAAACTTTGTTAAAGTTTGTGCCATGTGCAGTTAAATAACATTTCGTAAAAATGCTCATATTTCATAAGATATTTAAATTGTTTGTATTCTGATTGCAGTATGCTGTGTGTAATGTAGTAAGCAAAGTTTCCTAAAAATGGCCTTGCACTGGGTCTAATATCCTGCGTTTTATACTTAAAAAATTGGCAATTTTGGCGATTTTTAGTCTCATAAAAATTTATACACATAACAAGAAGAAACTTCATAATCACATGCTACAGCCAAAACGCATTTCAAGTATCACATTTCACAGGGCGATCCACACATGTTGCTTTTTGTTTAATTTTTTACTGGTTCTTTTTTTTCCTTTGGGGCAAAACTTTTGCTGAAATATATGAGGTATAACATGTTGTTTATACCCCCAAACTTTCAAAATAATTCGTCAAGAATCTTTCGAGATATTTGACAAAACGTCTAAATTCGAAGATGTCCAAATAATTATTGGTAGATAGTGTATAACTAACGCAAATAAATATATTTCCCATTATACACATACACATATATGTATAAATGTATATATATATAATATTTCTGTTCATAAAGTTTTGATAAAAATAACATTAAGTGTATGTATGTATCTATGTTAGTTAGCTATAGCCGAGGAAATCTACCGAACGGAGAAGTGGATGATGCTTTTCTTCTACAAATCCCTAAAAAAGATTTAATTTTTTTTCATTTTTTTTTTAATTAATTTGTTTATTTTTTCTTTGTTCCATTTTAAAATTTAGGCTCAATTCATACATTTGCGTAGCTCCTTACGAAATAATTTTCATATAAAAGAGCTATAAGCATTTTTAATGAGCCTTATTTTTATTTTTAATCGCAGTAGTACTTTCTTCCATTAACATCAGCTAAAGCTCAAACAATCGTTATCGTGCAGAGTTTTATATATATATATATATATATATATATATATATATATATATATATATTGTACGTACTCTACATAATTATGTAGTAGGTTGCGATTGAGAGTGTGCGTGTGTAATGGTAGATAGTGATGTGTTGGCATGTGATTGATTAAGAAATAGTAATAATTAGGCTCCAGTATTTGTAATATAGATAAATTCTGGGGTTGTACCAGGAAAAATCAGTGAATGATTGACCGATGGTTGAATAGAGGTATGGAATTCTTTACGAATTAGTTGATGCAAAATTTAAATGCTATTTCATACCAGTTATACTAGGGCATTTATAATATGTGCTACTACTATATTTTTGTTTTTCATTTCTACATAATTTTACTTACAAAATATATGCATCCGAAAAAATAAAGAGAAAGAGAGATTTAAGTCGCTTGAAAAATTTATATATATATATTGGATATTTTGAAGATTTTTGAAACTCGCTTTATGTCAAATTTCTGGCTTTGAAACAGTATTGCTATGTCAAATATAGAACGTTTATTTGATTCATAAAAAAGGCTCATCAGATAAATGGAAATGGACCTATTACAAGCGGATTATGCTAGACGTTTTAATGTCTGTTTTAGTGTAATGAAACGACTTTGTAATTTGAAAATGCAGGTTCAGGTAGGTCTTTTTCAGATCATCTGCACTGCATGCTATAACAGCTCTTGGATATCATTTTTCTAACTGTAAAAACAGAAATATTACTGTGTTTTAACTCATTACAGAGCCTTTCTGGCAACTAAAAAAGGTTCAAGTCGAGTGGATTAAACGTCGCATTAGCGTTATGCATTAGGGCTATTCGCGCGGTCTGGGATTCACCCTAGGATAGGCAAATGAAAGAAGAATTTCAGTTACCACAGTCCAAAGTAGTCTTTATAATGATGTGTTTAATGCAAGAAAACGCCGTTTCTAGGTGTATTGCTAAGTCTAATACAAATAGAGTACCAATTAGAGAAGAGATAAATGGCAGTCGGTACTTTTACATATACTATTTTCATTTTTAAAGCTAATTCGCATCGTGTTCTGACCAAGATATTCGGTGTAGTAATACGTTTTAAACGATTTTTGTGTGACGTTTACTGTGAGAAGCATAACAATCAGTACACCACGTTTGGGCCATGTGACAGGTACTGTTTCGTAGTTATCAAATCGATACAAAGTTGGGTGATAAGTGAAAGTAAATGTGAAATTTCGAAGGTTAAGGAAGTCATACGCTAAGTCTTTTATTAGAAGCTTTTTATATGAAATTGACTTCGTCATCGTGTCTTCGTGTCATGCTAATAAACAAGGTGCCTCCATTTTAAAGTAAATATAAGTTATTCCGTTTATCGCTCATGGGGTTAGTTGGTTAGAGCGTCGGGTTAATAACGGGGTGGTCAAGAGCTCGATTCCCAAAGGTCCAGCGTGTTAATTTTTGCAGATAATTAGTATAAAAAATGTCAATTGATAAAAGAAAATTTTTCGTTGCTACACAGTATCCTAAGAATTTTTTTAGAGCTTTTTTAAGAAGCTTTTTTTTTTTTTTTTTTTTTTAAGATATTAAATAAAATTTAATTAAATAAAAATAAAATTTCAATAAATATGATTTTCTTCCACAGTTGATTGTGTGATTTTAATAAAAATTGTATTTCTTTCTCCCATTATCTAATGGTGTTTTCCATTTCCTGCGGCTTATTTTCTGTTGAGCTATCTACATGATAGACCAGAGATGTTTCTGCCTAAAAGGTTGTCTGAGTGAGTAATGCTGACCGGGGTGTCGGCCTGGATAGCTCAATTGGTAGAGCCTTGACCTTGTAAGTCAAAGATCCGGGGTTCGTGTCCCGGTCCAGGCATTATTTTCACTCAGTCGGAAAAATAACATTTCAATAAATATGATTTTTTTCCACAGTTGATTGTGTGATTTTAATAAAAATTAATAAGAAAAATGTTGAAACACAAAAATATAAATATTTAAAGAAAAATATAAATATTTTACTTTGCAAAGGGATAAACATTTTCAAATATTCAAAGCATTTTAAAAAGCATTCGAGAACAATATTATTTTCGTATAAGTATTTGTTGGAATCTTTTAGCATGTTCTATAACTTTTCTTTACTGCTCTTTGATTTTTGGTTAGAGTGTGTCATGGGTTCGATTCTCCAAGTGCCGATGTGTTAATTTTTGCAGATAATTAATAGAAAAGGTGTCAATTGGTAAAAGAAAATCTTTCAAAGTTTACATAGTATCCTAAGAATTTTCGATTCGTTTTTTTTTTTTTTTTTTTTTTTTTTTTAAGAAGTTTTTTATTATAACTAAAAAGCAGAAAATAAAAATTTTAGTAAAAAAACATTTTTTAACAGTAGAAGCTTTTTATTGTGGAGCCCTGAAAAGCATAAAATAAAAAAATTATTCTTACAAAGACATGCTATAAATAAATGAAAGTTTTAACATTAAGAAAATCTTAGAGAAAAATATAGATATTTCACTTTTCCAAGAGAGGAAAATTTTTAAATATTCAGAATATTTTAAAAAGCTTTCGAGACCAATATTCTTGGTCATTAGTTTCTACATAAATATTTGTTAATCCATAAATTTCAAAGGTCTCGAAAGCTTTTTAAAATATACTGTATCAAGTACTTAATAAAAATCTACATAAAACTATCTTTTTAAACGTAATATAATAAACACATACTTTGTATTCTATTATGGTTTATTATTTGAAATAAACAAGTTATATTGTAATATGTGAAATAAAACTATTTATTTTTTAGATCTAAACAATTATTTAATAAAAATATGCATTCTGCATTGGGTTAATTCCACCTTAATATGGAATGACTGCTTTAATGCGCAATTGCGTAGTATTATACAGTGTTTTAATATAAATCTCAGAAATTCCATTGTACCAAATATCATACATTATTTTTTCTAGTTCTTGCAACGTTGTAGGTTGCGAATTCCGAATCCTTCCCCTTCTCCCCTTGCCTTTTTATAGACTAACCATTTTCGAGTGGATTGAGATTAGGACTATTTCTAGGTCTAGTAAATAAGAAATTCTACGTCATTCTTTATGGGTAACTTAAAGTAAAAAAATATATATGATTACTTACAGAATTATAGGTGCTCATGGGAATGGACAGGTAATTTTAACAATTTGAAACAAATAAACGTACCACAGACGCCGTAGAGCAAGGAGTACTATCATCTTGAAATGATTTTGCGGAAAAGTCTGAGATGCCTTCAAAATAGATGGTCAGGCGCCACTTTCATAATGACCGTGTTTTATTTCGAGTTAATTGATCCCTTGGGCATGAAAATTTGCCAGACTCTTTGAAAAGTTATGCATCTCCGTACCTTAATGTACGGAGGATGTGTCACTGTTTTAAGACTGTAATTTTCATTATGTCGGTCACATGTTCGTCATCCTGCTAGCTTTGTTCAGCAACTCGAAATAAATTAATCTTCACTCATCAAAGAAAACTAGTTCAGCCTAATAATTAACTAATATATTTTTTAAATTTTTGTTCAAATGAAGTTTTATTATTATTATTATTATTATTATTATTATTATTATTATTTTCCTTAATAATGGCTTATTTTTTATAGACCTTCTGGTTTTTAACCTGCTTTGTTTAATTATTTCCGCACGGTTTTTGAAGAAAATATTTTGCTATAAATTTTTTTTTAATATTTTCTTAGTTCTGAACATGATACAAATCGACTTGTTAAACATTTCCTTTTCAACTTGTGGTCATCTCGCTTGGATTAGCAACATGGCTGCCTAAAGCCAAATTTCCACTTCAAACAGCCAAAACAACTTATATTTTGCTAAAAACCATTTGACCAATATTTCGTTAACAATGTAAATATTTTGCTATCTCCCGTATTAAAATATTTTTTTATTTCTAAAATTAATACTTTTTGTGGCATCGTTAATTACCTTATCCTTGCCATTTCTTAAATGCTTTCTAAAATTACAATTTTCCCGACAGTTGCATTTTGATTTTAACACAAGTGTACGTGGAGGATGAGGTAATAAAACCTGTTCGAAAATTTGCTTTTTAAACGATAAAATTGGCGATTGCAGAAACAGAAAATGAAAATATCCAAGTGCAGCTTTTTTTTTTTTTTTTTTTTTTTTTTGGCCCTTAGTGTATAAGTGTGTGCATATATATATATATATATGTATATAGTTGCCGACATTCGTAATTTTTAAATTAGATTTATCATCAATATTTTTAAAAAGGAATCTGTCACATATATCTTTGAGGAATAAATAAAATTAAATAAACTTAAAATATCTATAAAAACTTTCTGGTATGAAGTCTCCGTTGAAAATAACAGAGACTTGGCACCCATGTATATAGTTTCAAAAGTTAACTCTCCAATATCCCCCATGCTCTTAAATGTTTCGAGGCCTGCGTATCTCTAGTATAACGTAACCGAAATTGGTAATTTCATTTTTTTTTTTTTTTTTTTTTTAAGTATGTAAATGGTTCCCATGGTTCCATCTTTTTCTGAGAACTTTTCCTTCGCTATTCGTAATCTATAAATTCTTTTTTTAAATATCAGGTTGTCAAGAATGAAACCTGTAGTTAATAATATTGCTACCGTTAACAGCTTATTAATTGACATTGTCATAATATTTTACCATTCTGCTTTTTTTGTTGGAAAATTACATATCTCGCCTATTGAAAAAGATCATTGTAAGTTCTAAAAAGTATTAAAAACTATTTTTTTAAATTAATTTTGTTGAAGATGAAATTTTGAGAAATTCGCACTATTATGAAATATGAGTTCTTACGTAGAACTACGACATCGCATAGATCGTGTAAAACATTAATAGTGTATTTCTAGTGTTACTACTCAACAGTCACTATCAAATTCATTCCCCAAATTTCATACAGGCCATCTTGAGTTTACAATTGAACAACACAGTCGCCCAGAATCAAAGATCAATAATGATGAACTAATAATCACCTTTGGTACTGATCCAACTCAGACTGCCCATGAATTATCGTTGAAGTTTGATGTTAGCAAAAAAGCAATATTAACTTATTTAGGTCAAACCAGTGAAATGAAAAAGCTGCATAAGTGAGTCCCACATGAACTGAGTGAAAAACAGAAACAAAAACGTTTGCAAGCTAGCTTAATTTTGCCTTCTTGTCACAAATCTGATCCGTTTTTGAATCGAATTGCCACTTGCAAGAACAAATGGATCCAATTTGCCGATTGTACAGCTATTAGACAAAGATAAATCACCAAAGCACACTCCAAAGCGTAATATTCATCAAAAGAAATTGATGGTGTCTATTTGGTAGTCTAGCGCAGTTGTGATCCATTACGATTTTATGAAACCTAGAACATCGATCATAGCAGAAATATACTGCAACCAACTGGACGAAATAATGCAAAATCTTTAAGAAAAAAAGCCTGGATTGGTCAGCAGGTCAACTCCTATGTTATTTCATGATGATGCTAGACCACACACTGCACAAATGACTATGGCAAAACTACAGGAATCGGAGTTGAAACTTCTTCATCGCCCTCCATACTCTGCAGATCAGCCCTTACTGACTACCACCACTTTTACCATTTGGAAATTGTTTTAATAGGAAAACAATTCAATTCCGAATATGCTGTAAAACTGGCCTTCCAGAAATGCACTGACTCTCATCAGCCAGGGTTTTATACCACTGGTTTGAACAACCTGATACTTAAATGACAAAAGTGTATAGACAATATAGGTGCATACTTTGATGAATAATAATAATTCCTCATATTTATACGTTATCAACGAACTTTTTTTTTTCCTTACAAGTTTTATCCTTGATGACCTAATATATAGGCTACTTTTGTGACAAAAATTGCTGTTCAAAACACCATTGTACTTAGAAAAAACAAGAACCATGAGAATCATGATGTATAATCACAAGGAAGCTCTCTAAACACACTTAAGTGGTTATTCAGAAATTCCTGTTCAAAACACCATTGTACTTAGAAAAAAAAAAAAGACCGTGAGAGTCATGATATATAATCACAAGAATATAAACAAACTTAACTATAAACAAACTTAAATGATTATCCATTTTATTTTATTTTTAACAGAATACTGCAATTATTTTTTATTACTTAATTTCAGTTCAAAATTCCTCGCAAATGAAAATAAATAGGACAAAATTTGTGTGTCGGAAAATATGCACTGTTAAATAGAATAACAATAATAATATATCATAAGTTCTCAAATTAAGGATATATATACTACAGCAAATAACGATGCTTATCCAATTTTATGAATTTAAAAAATATATTAATGATAACCTTTATACGCTAAGTACTTACTGATGCTACATTAAACATGATTTTTTCGACTGAAATGGCAGTAATTACGGAAGGAAGTAGGCGTATCATACAACCTTGACCGTCCAATTTATTTTTATATACAGTGCTAAGTTTTCCCAAAAAGTCCATAAACAGTTACAATAGTTTTATCCTTATACTTAAAAGTTTGCAAGAAAAATATTACAAATTTATTTTTGTTTCGGAAAGAAATTTTTGATTTGGGAAAATAATAATAAATAATTTTCTCAAGAGGAACTTTAGTGAGCTCCGTGGGAAAGTATTTTTATTCAGGTAATGTTAATATGTTGATCATCAAAATACAGACCACCGGAGAACAACATGTTGTTGCTACATTTTTTTTTTTTTTTTTTTTTTGTAGCGTGACCGACTGGCATAAAGAGCTAGTTTTAGACTTTAATCTTGTATTAGTAAGAAAATGAAAATTCTGGAAAGGAAATTCAAAGATCGCCATAGGATTTTTTATATCTTTGTTTTTACTATTAATCAAATAAACGATTTGTTTGTTGTGTTTTCAGAGGTCCAATAAACACTCGAGTAGACATTAACGATATTTATTTTGGACAAACACATAACGAAACATACACGAAATTAAGAATAATAGTAAGTAAATTAAAATAATATCTCCCACCGTCTTGTCTGGGAACCACACAGACCTCAGCGCACTCAGCGTTTTACACTTCTCTCCTGGCATTCGCATTCGGAACGTGCTGGAGTGAGACGCCGCGAAGAAGAAAAACAAGAAAGAAAAATCATGCAGTACGCATTGATTAGTAACACTTTCCAACTGTACGTAAGTGTTGTATCGAATAACTTTTATTATTCTTTGCCTACGTTATCACACAACAGACAGAATGACTGAAAAGTATACAGATAGACTAATTCATTTTAAAATTACTCTTAAGCATTTTGGAAAGAGTTAAAAAGGCTTAACGCAAAAGAAAATGCAGACGTTACATTATAATTTCAGCTTTTGATCTCTCTGAATGATTTAGTGTAGCGCTGTAAATCAGAGAGGTAATCATATCATATTCTATACAAAGCATTATTTTAGATTATTAACAATATATTTCAATATTTTTATGATTTTTTACAGTAGAAACATTTTTAAATATAACTTTCAAAAAATTCTGTCCTAAAACATATTGCAGTGGTTTTTTTTTTTTTTTTTTTTCTTTTTGTCCCTGTAAACAAACTAGTTATACAGGACCTATTAATGCCATTTTAAATGGGGAACATTCTATAGGGAAAATATTTATAAAAATAACACTCATAGAACACAATGCTTTCAAATGCTTTTGGGTGTCCCAGTACACAAACCAGAAGCGATATTCACTCAATTTTGAATATGGAACATCCGATAGTGAACTTCAATAAAACATATCAGTTTCGAGAAATTCAATAAATATTTACAGGAGTTAGAGCGCGGGCAGAAAGACAGACAGACAGATGGACAGATACACAAACTGAAAACATATTCACACTTAAAAATGTTAGAAAGTGTTAAAAACGCTTAATGTAAACGAAAGTACAATTCTAGCAATTTTTTATTAATAGCTCTTAATATAAATGGATATTTTTGTATCACCCTGTAAATCTAATGCTACTCATGCTATATTCTATGCAAAGCTTTTTTTTGTGTGCATATAAATAACATATTTCAATTTCCTAAAACTTCGTGGAAAGTAAAGATATTAAAATTTGATTTATAGAAATATCTCTCATAGAACGCAATGCTTTGGAATAGTTTTAAGTGTCTCTGTACATAAATCAGTAATGGTATTTCCTCCATTTTATACAGGAAACATCCAATAGTGAACCTGAATAACATATTTCAATTTAATTGAGATATGTCTACAATAAAGGTATGAAAATATGGTTTATCGAAATACCTCTTATAGAACATAATGCTTTGAAATACTTTCGGGTGTACCTGTACACAAACCAGTAGAGGTACAAACTCCATTTTCAATAGGGAACATCCAATCGTAAACTTGAATAACATATATCAGTTTCAAGAAATTCCATAAATATTTACGGCTCAGACAAACAAACAAGCAGACAGACAGACGGACAGGCAGATACACAAAACTGAAATCATATTCACACTTAAAAAAAATGTTAGAAAGTGTTAAAAACGCTTAACGTAAACGAAAGTACAATTCTAGCAGTTGTTTATTAATAGCTCTTAATGTAACTGGCTATTTTTGTTCCACCCTGTAAATCTGAAGCTAATCATACTATATTCTGTGCAAAGCATTTTTTTGTGCATGTAAATAACATACTTCAATTTCCAAAACCTTCGTAGTAAGTAAAGTTATTAAAATTTGATTTATAGAATATTTCTCATAGAACACAATGCTTTGGAATACTTTTGAGTATCCCTGTACATAAACCGATGGTGGTAATTCCTCCATTTTATACAGGAAACATCCAATAGTGAACTTGAATAACATATTTTAATTTCATTCAGATATGTCTACAGTAAATGTATGAAAATATGGTTTATAGAAATACCTCTCATAGAACACAATGCTTTGAGATACTTTCCGGTGACGCTGTACACAAACTAGTAGAGGTATAAACTCCATTTTCAATAGGGAACATCCGATAGTGAACTTAAATAACATATATCAGTTTCAAGAAATTCCATAAATATTTACGGGAGTTAGGGCGCGGACATTCAGACGGACAGACAGACAGACAGACAAAACGAAGTCATAAATGCTTTTCAATCTTGTTGGAAAGTGTTAAAAATGTTAGAAAGTGTTAAAAACGCTTAACGTAAACGAGAGTACATATCTAGCAATTTTTTTAATAATAGCTCTTAATTTAACTGGATATTTTTGTGCCACCCTGTAAATATAAAGCTAATTATGCTATATTCTACTCAAAGCATTCTTTTTTGCATATAAATAACATATTTCAATCTCCTAAAATTTCGTGGAAACTAAAGTTATTAAAATTTCATTTATAGAAATATCTCTCATAGAACGCAATGCTTTGGAATACTTTTGAGTGTCCCTGTGTATAACCCAATGGTGGCATTTCCTCCATTTTATGCAGGAAACATCCAATAGTGAACTTGAATAACATATTTCAATTTCATGAAGATATTTCTACAGTGAAGGTATTAAAATATGATTTTTAGAAATACCTCTCATAGAACACAATGCTTTGAAATACTTTCGGGTGTCCCTGTACACAAACCAGTAGAGGTACAAACTCCATTTTCATTAGGGAACGTCCGATAGTGAACTTGAATAACATATTTCAATTTCATTAAGATATGTCTACACTAAAGGTATGAAAATATGGTTTATAGAAATACCTCTCATAGATCACAATGGTTTGAAATACTTTCGGGTGTCCCTGTACTCAAACCAGTAGAGGTACAAACTCCATTTTCAATAGGGAACGTCCGATAGTGAACTTGAATAACATATTTCAATTTCATTAAGATATGTCTAGAGTAAAGGTATGAAAATATGGTTTATAGAAATACCTCTCATAGAACACAATGCTTTGAAATACTTTCGGGTGTCCTTGTACACAAACCAGTAGAGGTATAAACTCCATTTTCAATAGGGACCGTCCGACAGTGAACTTGAATAACATATGTCAGTGTCAAGAAATTCCATAAATATTTACGGGGACAGACAGACAGACAGACAAACCGAAGTCATAAACGCTTTTCAACCTTGTTGGAAAGTGTTAAAAAAAGGTTGCTTACAGGGTCTGGACACTGATTTGATGACATCACTCTAAGGTCTGATCGATGGTATTCGCGGATGCATTTCCCTCGTTTAAATCGTAGTGTTTATTGCTTTACTTTTAGGTTGATTTCTTTAGAAATCGACCTATTGCAATCACTTCGTTTATCTCTATATATATATATCTATTTATCTATAATGAAAATTTTGTCATCACGATAACTCCCGAAATAATACTCGAAATGAAACCAAATTTGGACAGTGAACTGATCTTATAAATATCTTGGATGAGTTCGTTAACCAAGTTGCTCCGACTTTTTGTTTTCAAGTGGCAGCCACTTGAAAATTTCAAACCGACATTCTAAAAAGCATATTTAAAGCAAGATTTGCATGAATTTTGTTGTAAATACAGGCCACATAAGGGTCTCAATGAAGCTTATTAATGAAGTTTATCCGCCATTTTTAATAAAGTGGCAGTTATTTTAAGTTAAGTGGGACCACTTGAAATCAGACTACCACTTGAAAATTTAAAATCACTATAACTTCCGAAATAATATTCCAAATCGATCCAAATTTAGACAGTGTCTTAACATATCTTATAAATATCTTAGATGAGTTTATTAACCAAGTTGCTCCGCCATTTTGTTTTCAAGTGGAGACCACGTGAAAATTTCAAATTCAAATTGTAAAAAGCGTATTCCGAATTTGTTTGAAATTTGATGTAAATATAGACCACATAAGGGTCTCAATGAAGTTTATTGATGAAATTTATCCATCAGTTTTAATAAAGTGGTAGATATCTTAAGTTAAGCGGGGCCACTTGAAATCACTCTACCACTTGAAAATTTAAAATCACAATAACTACTAAAATAATACTCCAAATCGAACCAAATTTGGATAGTGTCTTAACTTATCTTATAAATAACTCAGATGAATTTGTTAACCAAGTTGCTCCGCCATTTTGTTTTCAAGTGGAGACCACTTGAAAGTTTCAAATTCGAATAGTAAAAAGCATATTCCAAATTTTTTTTAATTTTGATGTATACATAGATTATACAAGTGTCTCAAATAACTTTATTAATGAACTTTATTCGCCATTTTTAATAAAGTGGCGGATATCTTAAGTTAAGAGGGACCACTTGAAATCAGGCTACCACTTGAAAATTTAAAAGCATGATGACTTCCGAAATAATACTACAAATGGAACCAAATTTGAACAGTGTCTTAACTTATATTATATCTTAGATGAGTTTGTTATTCAAGTTGCTCCGCCATTTTGTTTTCAAGTGGAGACCACTTGAAAATTTCAAATTTAAATTGTAAAAAGCGTATTCCGAATTTGTTTGAAATTTGATGTAAATATGGACCACATAAGGGTCTCAAAGAAGTTTATTGATGAAATTTATCCGTCATTTTTAATAAAGTGGTAGATATCTTAAGTTAAGCGGGGCCACTTGAAATCAGGCTCCCACTTGAAAATTTAATATCACGATAACTTCTGAAATAATACTCCAAATCGAACCAAATTTGTACAGTGATATTATCATATAATTATCTTGAATGTTTTCATTGGGCAACTTGTCCCGACATCTTGTTTCTAAGTTCCAGCGACTTGAAATCACACTGCCACTTGAAAATATGCCATCACGGTAACTTTTAAAATACTAAACTGATTCAAATAAAAGTTGGATAGTGAACTTATGGTTGAAATATCTAGGATAAGTTCACTTGGTGACTTGATCCGCAATTTTATGTCCAAGTGGCTGCCATTTGAAAATTTGTCAATATGGTAACTTTAGTAATATAGAAACAATTTTCGCATCAAATTTGGGTAGTGGATTTATTCTTCAAATATCTCAGCTAAGTTCGCTGGTCATCCCACTCCGTTTTTTTTTTTCCAAGTGGCACCACTTGAAAATTTCTTATGACAATAATTTTTGAAATACTGATTTAATTTGAACTAGAACTGGACAAGGAACTTATACAAGTATACTGGATGATTTTGCTGGGCAAGTTGTATTGCCATTTTGTTTCCAAGTTGCAACCACTTAGACTGTCACTTGAAAATTTGCCATAAAATTAACTTTTGAAACACGGCACTGATTTGAACCACAATTGGACTGTGAACCTATGCTTCAAATATCTTGGATATGTTTGCTGGGCAACTTGTTCCATTGTATTGTTTCCAACTGGCGGCGACTGGAATTTTTTTTATCACGGTAACTTTGGAAATACTTAATCAATTCAAATCAAAGTTGAAAAATGGATTTGTCATTCAAACAACAAAAATCTAGAAAATTCACGTAACTCGTGAACCAATCACGTTATTGCGTCCATCTTTGGTATATCGATTATAAGTATTTTCTCGCCAAAAGTCGCCAAAAAAGTCGCCATAGGGGAAAAGTCGCCAAATTTGGCGCCAAATCCATTACCTGTGTTGCTAAATCTTTTTAATGCTTTTTTAAGGAAAAATTAGGCTATTTTAATGCTAAAACAAGCTAGAAATGCAGAAAACTATCATTTTATCTACTTATTAATTGAAAGAATTTCTACAAAAAAAATTATTTTCAAATTTGAAACGATATTTTAGATCAGGAACTTTCTCTGCCATTTTGATCGAAGTACCAGCCACTTAATTTTTCAACACGATGACTTTTGAGATTTTGAATTAATTCGAACTATATGTGTACAGTAGACTTATCTCACAAATATATCCCAGCAAAACCACAGATGACGGCCAACAGGAGGCCAAGTGCTGTTTGCCAACAGTAGCTGCAGCTGGGCCGTCGGTGGCAAAAGTTACGGTGCCGCAGGGAATATGTTACGCCGGCCGTCAGTAGGCCATATTCAATCGATCCACTGTTGGCAGCCTGCAGTAAGTTAAAAATAAGTTAGTGGGCCAGTGAATGGATCGCTGCTGGCAGCCAACAGTATGATGAAAATAGGTAATGGGCCACTGTCGGTAACCGACATTAGGTTGGAAATTGTTAGTGGGCCAGTGTTGGACTACCTGGTGGCAAACATAATTTTTCTATGTTATTGCTGGCAGCCTGCAGTGGGCCAGCTGTGGCAAACATAAAAAATTATATTACTGCCGGCAGTCTTCATTGGTCCTTTATATTTTCCCATTAAAGGCCCGCTTCACTCACCGTCGCCGGAAGCCGAAGCCAATGTTATTCTATGGGAAATTTTCTTTGCAAATAACTTATTAACTAATACATATTTTTAAATTCTGTTTTCATATTCTGAAAATTCCCAACTGTTAAATTGACGGACCTTTTTTAAAAAATTATTTTTTTATATTTTATTTTGAAGCTGCAAAATACGATTTTTCAATATGTGAAATTTTTCATTTTGCAAATTAAAAATAAAATATTAAAAATTAAAAAAATACATTTTCAAAAAAGGTCCATCAATTTAACAGTTGGGAATTTTCTGAATGTGAAAACAGAATTTAAAAATATGTATTAGTTATTAAGTTATTTGTAAAGAAAATTTCCCATAGAATAACATTGCCTTGGACTTCCGGAGACGGTAAGTGAAGAGGGCCGTTAATAGGCCAGCAGTGATTTAGTTATAGCTAGTATATTTATTTTATTGGTGATACCTTTAATTTTATTAGTGCTTTTTTCTTTTTCTTTCTTTCTTTTTTCTTTTTCTCTCTCTCTCTCTTTTTTCTGATGAAGTAGCAGCCAGTTTTTTCTATGCATCCAATATTTAATTTGATTTTGTACATATTCATTTTTAAATACTATTTACAAGTATTTGATTCATACACTATGGTTGTAAATTCAGGATTTCTAGTGCAGCATATAGGAAATATTCAGTTGATCCATTTTCCTTATGATAAAAGTTTAATTTGTTGCTTTCAGTGCAAATGTTTCTGTATATAACATTTTTTGGAATAAAGGAGATTATGTTTTTTTTTTTTTTTTTTTTTTTTTTTTTAAGTGTTCAAATTTCAATATATTTAACTTTGTTACGCTATTTGATATAAATAAATGTAACTTTACATGTGGAAGTTATAGAATATTGAAACAAAAATTGTTATAAAGAGAGCATTGTAAAAAACACCATAAACTAAAAATAAATAAATAATTAAAAAATGCAGCAATTGTTTCCGGTTGAAATAGCACGAAGACCCTTCATCAGGCGAAACAAAGTGGGCACGAGTGCAGCAAAAGTAATTTGCTGCAATCGTGCTTTTTGTTAAACTCACGAAAGGATGTGTTATTATTTCAACCTAAAAGAACTGATGCATTTTTTTCTTTTTTTTTTTTTTTTTTTTTTTTTTTGGGGGGGGGGAGGGCAATGTTTATGTTTATTTACAAATTTTTCTATTTATTACTACAGTACAAAATCTGAAATCCGGAATCGTCCGGACCATGGCCTTTCCGGATTTCGGACTTTTCCGGATTTTAGGTCACTTTCTGATTTACGGCAATAAAAAAACGGACATTTCCATTCCGAACGCCCTTTTAGTTAATAACTAGCTTACGCCGCCAGAGGGTGCGATTTCTTAAGAAATTGGCGTATACTCTCAAGTAACATGTACAATACTTTGAATAAACACCATAAAATTTTGCAAACAAAACGCAGGCAGCAACGCTTGCGCTTTGTTTGCCGCACTCGTGCCTACTTCGTTTGCCTGATGAAGGATCATGTTTTTTTTCCATCCGAAACGATAGTTGCGAGCTCTTACATTTTATGGTGTTTACTCTTATTACTTTTAAACACCAATTCTGTGGTGCTTTTTTATTATAACTCTTAAGCGTCCAGAAAATCTTGAATAATTTTCTTTTCCCCTACATCAAATGGTACCCAATTGATAATTTTTTTCCCTTCTTTTTAAAACAGCAGGCAGATGATCAAGTCAGAAAAATTCCAGAAATATACTGACATATATGCAGTACAGACACACAGACACACAGACCACGTGCCAAAGACCACTTTTTTGACTCAAGAGACCTTAAAATATGTAAATTAGGTGAAAACTCGATGTCGAAATTTTTGATCGAATACAATGCTTCCATTATCTACAGTACTCTGATTATGGTTACTAATACTACTACTTCTAATAATAATAATAACTAGTAGGCTACGCCCACTTGGCTGGTCACTATGTTTAAATGAATTTTCAAAATAATTGGACCAGTATTTATGTTTTACATCACATTATTAAAAGAAAAAAAAAAAAAAAAGAGAAAACTAAAATTATTTTATTGAAATTGCTCTAAACCTCACTTCGGGTACCCGCTACCTACGGCAACTCTTTTTCCATCCGCATAGTAGTGTGAGCACCAGAACACAGACAGACGCATAGATACTTCTCTTTATTTATATAGATTAGTTGACACAAATCCTGGCATAATTTCAGATAGAAATTGTTATTTTATTGAAGTATTTGTACTTTAAATAATTTAATCTATACGCTGTTAATAAATAAATATCCTCCTTTATAGTTCCTTAAAAAATAGAGGTCCCATATTCCCGCTCTTCGTTGTAATTTCTAGTCAATTTTGTCCTTTTATTACTTCCGGTGTGAAACTTTTTTCTTTTACACACTTAACATTGCGCGTACTTTTCGTTTTCATCCCATGCTAAATCTATGGATTTTTAGCATCCCCCCCCCCTCTATTTATACATTTAAAATACGAGAGGTTTCAAAATAGAGGTCACTTCATGAATAGAATTGAAAAATTCTATTTTTCAATTCTATTCATGAAGAATAGAATTGAAAAAAAAAAAAAACTATTCATGCAATGATGACATATATTACACCGACAAACTTTTAGCTGTATACTTACAATAATTTTCATTTAAAAATAATTGATGAATTGACTTTTCTTCTCTTTTATTTTGTGAACACTGTTGCTCGTCATCTTGATAAACAAATTTCCTTCCTGCCCAATAGACCAACAAAAATAACGCTGATGCGACAACTCTCAGTTAAAGTTTGTTGTTTTTAAGTACAGCTGGTTTTCTGATTTAATGAGTAGTCAGAGATATAAGTGTGGAAGCCTGTGAAGCATGCAAAAATTCAAGAAAAAGAATTTCACTTGTTAATATAATGTATAATTTTACTTCAAATATATTTTTGAGTGTGTTTATTTACATTTTTCAACAAAATAGGAAATTGCTTAGACTTCTGTCCATCTATCCGCTAATTTCCTTCTTTAAAAATGTTTTTAGAATCCCATAAAACTCATATATGTCATTACAGAATTTCCAGATTTATTGTAGGAAGCTTGTCACAAAAATTTGTAGAGGTAGCACAAATGGTTTGAGTATAAAAATTCATAAAATAATTTTCATATATTACAGTCTAAGAGAAGTTTCTTATCAGCGCACGCAAAAATTTTTGCACAACGTTAATAATATAGATGAACATAGGTTTTAAAGATGCAATAAAAAAAATTCCAATCAAAAATAACGAAATAAATATTTGCGTTTCATTTATTAGCGATGCACAAAAACATTCTTATCCTTTACGGGAAATTGATGGGGGAACTATTTCAGTTTCGTAAAAGCGAAATTATTTTTCTTATTTGCATTCAAATAATAACTATTATTATTAGAAATTAAATAAAATAAAATAGTTTGTTATGGTTACCACTTTTTTTTTTTTTTTTTTTTTTTTTCAATAATAGTTTATAGAAATTACATATTAAAATTGTTATTTATTAAATTTATTTTCTGCGATGAAGGCAGGCGATTTGATTTTCATTTCAAAGAAGCATAATATATTAAATTTCGAAAAAAAATCAATTTTTTACCAATATCCGAGAAATTTTTTAAGTATTTTACTTTCTTATATGTATATATATATGTGTGTGTGTATATATATATATATATATATATAAGAAGAAAAATTTCGACTTCCGGTTTCCGATGTATTTCCATGTTTTGAGATTTCTGAACACGATTTGACCATTTTTAGAAAGTTTCTCTCTGTGAGTGTGCATAAAAAAATTTGTAGACGCTGTATCTCACGAACCAATGGACGGAATTAACCAAACTTGATTGGTCAGACCATGATTAAAATCGTTCCCGATTACATTTGTGGATCATTCACTCAACACATAGCTCTATATTTCTACTTCTTCGTAATTTTCAGTATGATACAGTGTAGGAAGAAATTTTATATAAATGTACTAATTATATTATTTTTTTTATTTTTAAAATGAATTAAAAAAATAAATATTTAAAGACTAACAACCAAGGAGGATTTCTTTTTTTTTTTTTTTTGTATAAGTTGAGAAATCGCTCGCCTTTCCCCATGATGGAGTAAATTTTCAATGCTGGTATTTTTCAAAAGAACTCGTCAGTACCTTTTAAGTAAATAACTGAATGAAATTTGTGGTAAATTAAAACAAAGTTATAAATTATTAAAAAAAAAAAAAAAAAAAAAAAAAAAAAAAAAAGAAAGAAAGAAAGAAAGAAAAAGCATTTTTTCAGATGTTGGCACAAAATTGATTTTTTTTTTTTTTTTTTAATTGAGAAACACTTTCCTAAGATGAAAATCGTTTGCATGCATTCGGGAAAATAATCTTAACAAATTATCTGCATTGCGCAAATTTGCATAATAAAAAATATAGAAGAAAGTTTTGTGGTGCTACAACACACTAGTTTTTGTCAAAAAAAAAAAAAAAAAAAAAAAAAAAACAATAAATTTTCCTTAAAGTATCACAGATATATAATTCAACCTTTCGTTTTAAAAATACTGGCGAAATCTTTTCAAGGATACTCATATTGGAAATATACTTTATCTGGTATATTTCTCCCTCAGGGGTGGGGAAGCAACGTTTGTACATTTACAAAAAAAAAAAAAAAAAAAAAAAAAAAAAAAGTAGAAGTAAACTTTTTGGATTTCTATCACTTTAAAAAATTTTTGAGCTCACACCGAGGGACAGACAGACAATTTCTCAAATTAACTTCATCAAAACAAACCAAAAAGTGCAAAATGTGTCGAAAACCGGATGCCGAAAATTTCCCGAACCTAATGCTTTCTTCTTAAATACACTGAAGGAAGAAAAAATAAAAATAAAACATTAACTATAAATATTTATATATATTCTAATAACATTCTCCCGTCCATATAATATAAATATATAAATTAAGATTCAAAATTTTTATTTTATGAAATTTATTAAATTAATAATAAAAATAACAAATGTAACTAGAACGTTAACGACTATCATAACTTACTTAAAACGGAACAACTGAATATTCGCTTTCTAGAAATCCTTTTATTATAATAATGACTTTAGATTCAAACACCTTTAAAAAATAGTATTTAAAAAATAATAGAAAATCAAATTAATAATTGAATTACTTACTCATACAATATATTACTTTTTCGTGATTAAACATCTTTCAGTCTAGAACCTACATCCGCAGACTACAATAACGAACAAACTTCGTATGAAATGGCAGATGGCGAGCGAATTTCAAATCAACAGAAAATAAATCACAGCTCCCTCTAGGCATACAAATTGGTTATGGCCTAATAATTTGTGGCCACAACATGAAAAATATTATGTTGGCCTTGTGGTGATAGCCTGCATAAGGCCAACTGTGTTTATGCCACTTCTGGACAACCGATCATTTTTCTTTACGCCTCCAATACTGCAGGCAGCCATAAACGGCCCACTGGTGGAGTTATGTGGGGCAACCGGCAACTGATGGCAAGTGCAGGATGCCGGCTGTAGGCCATAATGAGCCCATCAATATAAGTTTTGCTGGGATTTCATATATTTTTCAACTTAACTCACCATTTTCTTTCCAAGCGCCGGCCACTCGAAAATTTTAAATTCACATAAAAAGGTATTTATGATCCGATTTGCTTAAAAATCCATACGTGCATAGCCTACATCAATATTTCTACCAAGGGCATTAATAATTTGTAGCCGCCATTTTGAAACAAAATGACGGCTACTTGATAAGGAAAAAGAAATCAACCTACCCTTCCGAATAAGCCGGAAGGACTTGTTTTTTTTTTTTAAATCACTACTAATTCTAAAAAGATTATGCATTCAAAGCATATAATCTGTATAATTCATGATCCGAACATCAGAATATCTTTGTTATAAAAATTTGAGAAATAATTTTTCCTCAAACTTATGTTCGAATTTAATGACTACAATAATAAGCATTCGGAAAATAATTTTCAGTTTGCTTCAAGTGTTTTGTGTTATATATGGTTAAAATATTTTTTTTTCTTTAATTTTTTTTTTTTTTTATTTTTTTTATTTTTTTTCCTATCATGAAAAGCTTTTCAGCACTTTCCAACTGAGTTGAAAAGTTTTTATGACTTCGATTCATCTGTTTTTCCATGGTCTCATTCCTGTAGAAATTTTGAACTGATATATGTTTTTCATTGTCACAATAACATATTTTCTATTAAAGTTTCCAAACCGCATTTTCCGAATAGTAGTCGTTTCTAATAATCTTCTTGTATAATGTGAAATTTACTATTCGGAAGAAGAAAATCCATAAATTATGAAATGTAATAACTCATTTTATAAAAAGAGATTCACATTCACTTTATTTGAAAAAAAAAAAAAAAAAAAAAAAAAAAAAAAAATAGACACAGTTATAAAATGGAATACTTTATCTTTGTTTAGGTAGTATTTTTCTTTTAGTTTTTACTATAGAAATATATACCTAATAACAAATCATTTTTATAATGGAAGTAAATTTATCAATCAAAGACTTTCAAAACACTGTACTCTCATATTAGCTTCGCCAAAGAAAGAGGAAATTTAAACTCATAACACTTCTTAAAATATTTTAAGTAAAATTTCGTTTTACTTTATGTACAGAGGCATCTAACTTTTAGTTCCTGTGATTGACTTTCCTATTTAGAATATGACTGATTAAAGCCGACATTAATTCCATTGATATATAGTGATATATCATTCAATGATGTCACTTCTGCAAAACCAATATGAAAAACATGCATAAATGGATTTTAAACTAAATGATATCGTGATATCAATATGTCTTAATGAAACGGAAAATCAAACACGAAAAATAGATCTATAGCTGTCATCTACAGCTGTCACGGTATATTAGTCAACCGATATATAGTGATATATCATTCAATGATGTCACTTCTACAAAACCCATATGAAACTAGTATGTTGTGGCCACCACATGACTTTCTTCTATCTTTTCCTCTACAAATTCACTCAGCAACAATAATTAAAAAAAAAAAATAATAAAAATAAAAAAGTGAGACTTTGACAAAATTTTGGGTAAAATATGAAAATTATTCTAAGTTTGTCAAAACACGGAAACCGTGGGACTTTGACAAAATTAGGGGAAAAAAGCAAAAATTAGTTTAAGTTTGTCAGAACACGGAAACCGTGGGAGTTTGATAGAATTAAGGGGAGAGGGAAAAAAAAAGTGGGACTTAAACAATTTTTCACATTTTACCCAAAATTTTGTCAAAGTCCCACTTTTTTTTTTCCCTCTCCCCTTAATTCTATCAAACTCCCACGGTTTCCGTGTTCTGACAAACTTAAACAAATTTTTGCATTTTCCCCCCAATTTTGTCAAAGTCCCACGGTTTCCGTGTTTTGACAAACTTAGAATAATTTTCACATTTTACCCAAAATTTTGTCAAAGTTTGTCAAAACACGGAAACCGTGGGACTTTGACAAAATTAGGGGAAAAATGCAAAAATATGTTAAAGTTTGTCAAGACACGGAAACCGTAGGACTTTGACAAAATTAGGGGAAAAAAGCAAAAACTAGTTTAAGTTTGTCAGAACACGGAAACCTTGGGAGTTTGATAAAATTAAGGGGAGAAAAAAAAAAAAAAAAAAAAAAAAAAGATTTTTTTTCTAAGTTTTTTTTTCGTAAAAAGTAAAAAAATCGATAACTTTGTTTTAAATTATCACAGATTTATAGTTCAACCATTCGTTTTAAAGGTACTGACGAGACCTTTCGAAAGATACCCATCTTAAAAATTTTTGCCTTTATCACCCTGTTGAAAATTTAGTAAAAGCGGGATGGCAACGCAACCTGTAAGACGATTTTTACCAAAAGTTGATAGGCACTAATTTATGTCAAGGTGCAACTACATACCAATTTGTATGAAATTTCTGTGCAGTAGTTCCAGAGATACAGTTGCCACAAAACTTTGTCACACACACACACACAGACAGACAGACAGACATTTTCTAAAAATGGTAAAATCGTGTTCTACACCTCTCAAAACGTGTAAATCCATCAAAAACCCGAAATCGAAAATTTTTACGAATCCAATACTTTCTTCTATTGAAGATAGAAGAAAGTAAAAAATGCAGAAATGGATTTTAAAATAAATGATATCGTGATATAAATATGTCTTAATGAAACCGAAAATTAAGCACGAAAAATAGATCTATAGCTGTCACTATATATCAGTCGGCATTAGTTCGACTGATATATAGCGATATATCATTCAATGATATCACTTCTTCAAAACCAATACAAAAAAAAAACTAGTATGTTGTGGTCACCACATGACTTTCTTCTATCTTTTCCTATACAAATTCACTCAGTAACAATAATTAAAAAAAAAAAAAAAAAAAGTGGGACTTTGACAAAATTTTGGGTAAAATGTGAAAATTATTCTAAGTTTGTCAGAACACGGAAACCGTGGGAGTTTGATATAATTAAGGGGAGAGGGGAAAAAAAGTGGGACTTCAACAAATTTTCACATTTTACCCAAAATTTTGTCCAAGTCCCACTTTTTTTTTTCCCCCTCTCCCCTTAATTCTATCAAACTCCCACGGTTTCCGTGTTCTGACAAACTTAAACAAATTTTTGCATTTTTCCCCCAATTTTGTCAAAGTCCCACGGTTTCCGTGTTTTGACAAACTTAGAATAATTTTCACATTTTACCCAAAATTTTGTCAAAGTTTGTCAAAACACGGAAACCGTGGGACTTTGACAAAATTAGGGGAAAAATGCAAAAATATGTTAAAGTTTGTCAAGACACGGAAACCGTAGGACTTTGACAAAATTAGGGGAAAAAAGCAAAAACTAGTTTAAGTTTGTCAGAATACGGAAACCGTTGGAGTTTGATAAAATTAAGGGGAAAAAAAAAAAAAAAAAAAAAAAAAAAAAAGATTTTTTTTCTAAGTTTTTTTTTTTCGTAAAAAGTAAAAAAATCGATAACTTTGTTTTAAATTATCACAGATTTATAGTTCAACCATTCGTTTTAAAGGTACTGACGAGACCTTTCGAAAGATACCCATCTTGAAAATTTTTGCCTTTATCACCCTGTTGAAAATTTAGAAAAAGCGGGATGGCAACGCAACCTGTAAGACGATTTTTACCAAAAGTTGATAGGCACTAATTTATGTCAAGGTGCAACTACATACCAATTTGTATGAAATTCTGTGCAGTAGTTCCAGAGATACAGTTGATTCCAGATATATATATATATATATATATATATATATATAACATGGTTAGAAATATTGCACACTTAGGAAGCATAAATGTGCTAAATAATTTTCTTTCAAAGAAGTTTTTTTTTTTTTTTTTTTTTTTTTAATTAATGATGTTCCAATAAATTCTAATATGTTAATGAAAGGTCAATCGATATTTTACTTAATACAAATATTTGCATCATAAAATATGCATTTGAATTAAGTGATGCATTTTAAATACAGAAAATTATTTTAACAAGCTGATCATTGCTATTATTTTATGTGCGGAAATTATAATATATGTTCGGGATAATGCTGCAGTTTTAATTGAAATTAACTATTATTTTGGAATGCTTTCTGATGAAGGAACAATGGTTTTTGGAGAAACTATTTGCATGCTGGCAAATAGAATATATTTATTAACACTACGTTTTTAATTAATAACTTCGTTAATTAAGGTGATAGAAATTTTTAACCAAGATAAATGCGTTCCCGGTAGCTTTTGCGATGCTGAGGATTCTCTTGTTCGGGAGGAGGCAGTAACTTTTTTATAATATATAGAGAAAATTTTATAATAATATTATAGCACTGCTTTATTATAAATTATAAATTTATTCACTTAAAACTTTTATTATTATTATTATTATTTATTTTTTATAATTTAGGTTAATTAACTTGGCTTTTACACAAACAAAATAAATAAATAAATAAATAAAAATATTTTCTATAAATTTAATAAGAAATGTTTTAGCATAGTAGTTAACTGGTATAGTTGGGTAGGTTGGGTAGGTTTTAACGTCGCACACTCGTACTGCGCAAGGGGTAATTGGTGATGGTCCGGAGACATGCCATCACACTTTTGATCCTTCACCGAGAGAATAGCTCCCCCTCTTCGGTGACTCCCAAGACTAGTAAAGTTGAAGATAAATTTTATGATTACTAATATTGCATAACATTATTAATTATCTGTTTGTAAAACGCTGTTTATTAATCCTAACGTTTTGATTAAGATGTTTATGATAATTATGTTAATGGTATTATATTTTATTACTTTAAATAATAAATAATATCTTTTAAGTGTTAGTTTGAGGCTTGATAACTTTTTAAAATTAACTATTAATGTATATGTTTATTCTAAATGTAGCTGTAACTTTGTACTCTTGTGAATCCCGTTGATTTACAGAATTTTCTTTTTTACTTTTGGTTAAAAAAAAATACTATATCTTAAATTTTTATTCATTTTTTAGGTGTTACAGCATTGTTTTAAATTTATTGTCACTTAAAATTTATTTATATTTTATTTTTTAAGCTGGTGCATTGTCTTAATAGGCAGTCAAAAATTTGTGTAATTTACCATTCAGTTTTACAAAATGATGCATGCTACTTTTAATCTATTTTATCTACTATTGAGTATAAAGTGATATTAAAAGCTTTTCATTCCATATATATATATTATTATTATTTTTATTATTATTTATTTTATTTTATTTTATTTTTATTTATTTATTTATTTATTTATTTATTTTGTGTGTGTGTGTGTGATGATTAAATATAATATATATATATATATATATATATATATATATATATTTCACGGCTGTTTTAACGCTTCTTCTTCTTCTTCTTTTTTTTTCTTTATTTGGTAATTCTTCTACTTTTTTTTTTCTGTTGCATTTATCATGTTTATTTATTTTGTGCATATTATGGTCTTAATTCGAATGAAGCCTTTTTTTATTAATGTGAATCTTTTCTTACATACTTTCTTTATATAAGTTTAAAGCTTAGTTGAAATTTTAAATTTACATGGGTATAATTTATTTATTTAACACTTTCGCAACCACACGTTTTTGTCTTTTTGATACTATGCTCCGCCTGTAGGCGTTATTATTTCAAGCTACATTATTTCAGGACAATGTTTTCTGTATACATATTTATATTACATATGAATATGCATAATAATTACACTCTTTCTAATGAAAGTGTTTACATCCATACTATTTTAAATGTACAAATATGAAAATAGAGAATATTCTTAAGAAATATAGCAACATACAAATTTCAAAATAAACGCCCACTGGCGGAGTTATAGATTTCCAGATGACGTGACTCTACGACAGTGGTCGTGAAAGTGTTAACTGAGGGCTTATTTATTAGTATTATATTTCAGTGTAAAAATTTTACATGAAAATTTTTATTTTATTGTTATTATTATTAGATAGTTTTAAAATTTAATATATGTTTAAAACGTTATTATATGCATACTGTAACCAAAAAATATTTTATCTGCACATAATTATAAAAGATAAATTATCATTCGTATAACAATGCAGAATTACCGTAATTTCTGGTAGATAACCCGCAGGTAAGATGTGTCCTTTCTCCACCAGAAATTTAATTTAATAGAGAAATCTATACTTTTTTCGAAGGAAGAGCTCGTACGAATATAAATTTATTTATCAATTGAAATTTCTGGTGCAAACTAGATTACATAACCTGCGGGGTATCTACCAGAAATTACGGTATTTGTTTAATCATTATTATTTTAAGCAGTATTATTAATATAATACAAATATAATAAAATAAGAACTGTATTATTCTTAAAACTTAGTTTCCGAGCATTGACTAGTAGTTTTGTTAATCATACAATAAATAGCTAGGAAATTTCTTTTTAGAACAAAAGAATTATGGAACTTTTCCTAATTAATATCTTGAGTGACTTGACGTTAATGTTTGTAAAACACTCTTTTAAGAATAAATTGTTAATTATAATATTTGAACACGTTTAATATGTAATATGATTATATATATGCTCTTTGCTATTTTTCAAAATTTTGTAAATAATAATAATAAACATTCCCAGCAAATAATTATGTAATTAAATAAATTGTAAATTCATTTAAGTGTACTTTTATTTTTATTGTACTTAAAAACCTAATTTTTATTTTTTCGTTATTTCCTTAGTATAAAAACTATACCAGTTTTTGAAAATTATAAATAAATGGTATTTTTTCTTAAATTGAAATATAGTCAGAAACGGTATAACAGTTGTTTAAGATAAAGATAATGTCACATTTTGTAGAATTTTTAGATTAAAATAAAAACGGGACGAAAAGGTTAACTTCTAACTCTCATAGCCCGATTATCGTAGGTAATGGAAGTATTGCTCTCAGTCATAATTTTTTATATCGAGTTTTCATCTGATTTACGTTTTAAGATCTCATGAATCCAAGAAAGTGTTTTTGTAATGTGTTTTGGATGTATGTGTATGGAAAATCTAAAAGATCTAAACGGGAAAAAAACAACAACGAAACTTTACTATTAAAACAAGTCCGGTGTATTGATGAGTCTACCAGGTTTTGGCGATAATTGGAAACCGGAAATGGGACCGTAATTCCGTATCTCAATAATGGCTCTAAAGATTTTCTTCAAAATTGTTAGATGTTAGATAAACCCCTTTTCAGATGTCCTTGCGCATTACTTGTTTAGTACAGGAAATTTGATACACGTCCTGATTGGTTAGAACAATTTTAGGTCATGGAAATATGTGTCTTAACGGCTATACGGATTTTAATTTTTATTTATTTATTTATATATTTTTATTTTTTATTTTATTTATTTATTTATTTATTTATTTTTAACGTGCCATATTAACTTTTTTTTAGAGGTCTTTTCGTATATGTTAGTTGGTTTCTGATGTACAGATAATTTTCTCAAGTTTTGTTTTAAAATCGGAAATGGGACCAAAATCGGCATCTTAAAAACGGATCTAGCTATTTTCTTCAGATTTGCGCCACTAACCCCATTTTTTATATGCTGCATGTATTACTTGGTTACCATAGAAAAATTGAAAGATTTCCCGATTAGGTTGATCAGTTTTTAGATCTCGAAAACCGGTGTCTCAAAAAACGGCTCTATCGATTTTCTTTAACCTCTCTGTATAGACTGTACTTTAGATGCTCTTACGCCGTGCGTATTAGTATAAAACACAGAAAAATTGGTAGGTATCCCAGAGCCTGATTAAGGGGGAAGCACACATTATTTATACTTACACCGTTACTTTTTAACAAATACTTTCCTCCTATAATAAACAGAAAATTCTCATTAAAAATTATTTCAAAAGAATTCTGATGTCTAATAACGGTGCGTAAATTGGATTGTTTTACACCGTTCATTTTTTATAAAAAATATTTCCTCGTCAAAGCGTGGAATTTCTATGACATGAAGTAAAAAATAATTGTAAAAATATTCCGGTGAGAGCGGAGATAATGTGTGCTTCCCCCTTAATCAGGCTCTGAGGTATCCTGATTAGATAAGTATATTTTATGACGTCTGACCCGACTATATACTGAAAGAGTTAATAATATATGTAGTAGGTAGTAATGAAAGTCGTGGGATTGCTATTCACCAGATTATTTATTTAGTTATTCTTTTGTAGTATTAACAATAAAATCTTCAAATAATAATTTAAAAAAAATCTAGTGGAATTTTAAATAACTAAGAACAACGAATATGGGAAATCATTGAGTGTAAATAAAATCAAAGCGAATTTGGAGAATCTGTCTTCTTTTACCGCAATTTAATTACATATAATCACACAGATATTCCATATATAAGTAGCATTCTTTTAAAGTAATTGCTCTTAATTTTAACTTCATGAAATAAAAACGTAAAAGCAAAATATTTTGAAGAAATGTTAATAATTTCACTTTACTGTAATTATAATCTCAATAACAAAAGACAAAAATAAGTCTAATAAAATGTACTATTTCGGTTTGATATTAAAAATATCTAAAACATCTACTTTTTCTTATTATACAAAATTAATTTTAATTCTTATTTTAGAAAAAAAAGTAATTATAGTTTAATTTTTTATTTAATTATCGACCATTGTAACGCACACAGAAATAAAGTAATATCTAATTAAATATATTTTAAAAGTCTGTTATTTGCAATTATTTGGAAAACATTTTTGGTTGTCTATATATACATTTTCATTTTTATTTAATTTTTTTTTAACACTTACAGGGTATTTTTCTTCTTAATTAATTGCAATAAACAATAATAATTTTTAATATGTGGACGAAAATAGAATAAAAGTAATAGCTATCTGCCCAAAATTCACAATTTATACAAAAAAAAAAAAAAAAAAAAAAAAAAAGCCTGCGAAATTGAAGTTTTTGAAAAATACAAGAGAAGTTTTCAATGATTTGTATGTTATTTGGTGTGCTGATTTCGAAATTGACCTCCATTTCTTCCCATCATGTCAGGATTTTTTGTAAAATCGATATCTATATTTTATTTTTCCTCGAACAATTTTGCATGTACTATCTGGCAACGGTGGTTTTTACCCACGTAAATCTATGTAAAATGGTCGAATCTTGGTGTAGAGAACTGGATTTTTGGCAATCGATTTATTTTTTATAGGTCTAAATGGATGAAAACCACTGTTGCTAGATCGCACGAGCCGCCTGTGGTCGAGAGAAGTACAAAAAGTTTCCTTGGGTACTTTTCACATCAAATTATGGTGCAGTTTCTAAAAGAAAATCACAAACATACTATTTTATTTGATTTTATTAAGGTAACTTTACATAAATAAGATAGACGATTGATCAAGAGGAGCAAATATTATGCATGCGCTAAAAACCGAAGTAAAATTGAATTTTTCAAGAAAACGTGACGCAATAGAAATTTTTCGTTATATTTTTTGAAATCAGCATCAAAATATACATAAATTTATGCTACCAATTTTCTTGTAATTTTTTCATCGCAGGCCTCTGTAATCTATATAAATAATTAAAACACATAGTATGCATTATAGATTTAACTATGTGCAACACACATTTTTAGTTTTATTTTATGAATAAGTGCATAGTATACAGCACAGTTAATAAAATTTTAAGTAGAAAATTCAATCACATATAATCCAAAAATTCCAAATTGAGGTTTAAATTATATTAATTTTTCTGATTATAGTCGTTTTAAAATTATTTTAATATAAATTCATTTCAATGAAAAGTTATTGAAAAAAAAAAAAAAAAAATGTTAAATTACCAGCCGAGGTGATATGTAAGATGTGTAAGATGCAAAATTCTAAACAATAAAAAGTTGGCAAAGCACATTTCGCACCTTATCATACGAGGAAAATTTTCTAATTAATTTAGAGAAGAATTGAATAAAATAAACTACGATTCTAAACGATAATAAACTATCATGGAGTAATTTTTTATGTCTTTGGGGGAAATGTTCAAGTAGGTAAAGGAAAATATTCCAGACAGTCATCAATCAAATTACTTAAATAAACTTGATTTAAAAACAAATTTTGTAATTTAAAAATCTCTTTCCCCATACATTGTTATATTTTTAGTTAGAAGTTTTATTTCAATAACCCTTTTTGTACAATTCAAAAAAATAATTCCTATACGTTTTGGGAAAAAATCAAAATCCCGTTGAAAGGTTAAAGTTTTACGGTCATATATATTCACCGACACATTACAATTTTTCTTGTGACTTAAAGGAAGTTATTTCCTTGGCAGGAAATGGCGTTGAAATCCAAAGGCATGGACGATCAAATATTAAGAGGATTAGGGAAAGTGAAAATCAACTTCATCCAGGCAAATATAATGATTTGTTGTACTTCAAGAAGATTTTGATCAGATATGTAATGTTTGTACATTTAACTTAAACAAAGAAGCATACAAGGTCGTTAACATTTGTCGTGAACTTGTGGTATATAGATATTACGAGGAAAACAACGCACACTGTTAAAAATGGTTTCTTAAAAATAAGCTAAATTGTCTCAAAATAGCTCCGAAACAATATATACTTAAATTTGAGAAAACATGTACTCATTTTTGAGAATACTGACATGTGAAACATGGGTACATTGGGATTCTTATTGGTCAACTCCATTTTTGAGCATGTCAATATACTCAAAAATGAGTAGATGGGTTTTTCAAATTTAAGTATATATTGTTTCGGAGCTATTTGGAGACAATTTAGCTCATTTTTAAGAAACCATTTTTAACAGTGCACAAATCCCGACTTTAACAAAAAGGAAAATATATTTTTCAAGATATTTTTATTATCACATGTATTAACTAAATTAATAAAAATATTAGGTCTTTGCATAAATTCGTGCGGTTTTTTATTGTTTCATATCATAAAAATACATCAAATCAAATAACAATTTTTAATCAAAATATTCTCCATTACTTTCTACAACCTTTGCCCATTTTTCGGGTAACAAATGTATACCACGGCGATAGAAGTTCTCGTCTTTGGAGGCAATAAAATGATCCGCGTCCGCACGAACTTTTGCAACGACCTAATATTAAAGGAGCTGAGTGCAGTAAAACAGATTAAAAAATAAATAAATAAATAAGTAGTTAGAGAGCGGCTCTCTTAATGGTAAAATTTATTTTATCTTACTAATGATATACAGTATTGAATGTCTAATTAAATGTAATTGTACTTGATATCAAAGAAAATCATATCTTAACATATTATTCAATTCAGCACGGAAATTGAACATAATTTCTTGTATGTTCAAACATTGAATTTCTTCCCATAAAAACTTGTTTGTTAAAATTCTAATGTTTTTAATATCTTTGTTTTAAAAGAAGAAAAATATTTCTAATTTTTATCAGATGCAGTTTTCAAAAGCTTTTAAAACATGATTTTATTTAGCCGATAATGTTATTGTAATAAAATCAGAGTAATAGATAGGAAATTTATGTTAATTTAAAAGTTTGTAAAAATAACAATTAATATTTTTCTTTCTCTACGTTTTAAACTTTTATATAAAAATATAAAATCAATCAATTATTTAAAATAAATGGTTTATTTTAAATAATTTCAATTATTTTAAATAAACCATTAAAAATAAATCATTCTACAAACAATATACAATTAATTAACTCTTAAATGACATAATTACTTTTTACTTTTTTTTTTGTTGTTGTTGAAATTTTATTGCTTATTTCGTATGATTTATTTATTTATTTTTGCTATCACTTGAGATGAATTATCTTTTTCTTGCTTTCTTGTACATATATTCAATAAAAGAAAGTATTGGGTTCATACAATTCTTCGACTTCCGGTTTTCACATTTACACATTTTGAGAGACCCAGAACACTTTTGTAAAATGTCTCTCTGTGTGTATGTCACAAAAATTTTGTGACAAATTTTCACAAGAACTACTGCAAATAAATTCATATAAATTTATATGTATTAACATCTTGACATATATTGGTGCCTGTCAATTCTCGGTGCAAATCGTTCAAGATTTGGCTGCGATCTCTTCCATTTAACGGGAAAATATATTTCATATTGTATTGCGTATAATAAAATCAAACTTGATATATGAGAGGACAAATCTGAAAGCTATTCTGATAAAATCTGGATAAATATCGGCCAATAGATGCTTTTGTGCTGCGTTTAGCAGTGAATAAGAAGGCTAAATCTCATCTTCTATAGCATATAAATGCACCAAGCTTGATAAGTGATATAACCATTATGAAAACGAATGCTGACTTAATTTGGGTGTATATAGGCCAACACGTGGAGCTGCTACTACTCAAATTCTGTTATTTTCAACATGGCTAGATCTTAACATCTATTAATTAAAATTGTACCAATGTCTACATAAGGTCGTTATTCGGAGAAGCTATGATTAAACTTTTGTTCATGTTAAAAAGTAAGTTGTGCGGCAATATAGAATGATATAGAAAAAAGTTTTGTGATAGCCACAACATACTATTTTTTTTTTTTTCGTAATTTTTAAAAACTCCACAAACTAAAAAACCTTTAAGTGTTTACAAGTACAATTGTTTTTATCAAAAACCATGAAAATTCCAATGTTCTAATAGCTTTCTGGGAAAATTAACCATTTTTTCGGGATGACTAAACATTCATTGAACCCAAAAGAATGAATGAATGAATATTTAAAATGAAAGAAATTTTAGCAACAATCATTTACAAATTTCAGTTTATAGTGACTGTCATCAGGGAAAAAATTTTAGTATGTCGAGGAAATGATATTCTTGTTTTTTGGAACAAAATAAGCCACAAATCAAATCTATGGAAACTTAAAAAAATCGGTATAAAGATCTATTTTTATTTATTTTTTTAATTTATTTTCAAAAATAAAGAAGTTAGGTTTATGAATGAAAAAAACAAAAAATGATCTTGCTATTACTATTTATAAAAGTATATATGGTCTATTCATTAGTCCAACAAATTTTCAGCCATCTGACTGATGTCATAAATCTTTCAACCTCTATCCAAGAGGTTAAACTACGTGACTTATTTCATCAGTTGACTCCACAGCAGAAATTTTTCATATGATTTATTGAGTTATTTGTTGGAATAGGGTTTTTCATTTTTTCAGTGAGGTTTTATTTATTTATTTCATTTTTTTATGCAAAATGTAGATTATTTAAAGCTATCAGAAAATTAGAGCTACTGCTCAAAATATATGCTTAACTTCAAGTTATTACCGCTTCATACCACTTTCGCAAAATTAATTTTTTCGATTCTGGTTTAGAGTGTTTTAAATTGATCTCATACCGAACTGAGGTCTTTTTTTTTTTTTTTTTTTCTTCTTAGCCATCTTTTACCTTATTTAATTGTAGAAAGTTGAAAATTCGGAAATAGTAATAATAATGATAATAATACCTACAAGCTGTTTTAAAACATGTAAAAGGTCACGATTAAAATTACAACACTTCGGATTAAAATGTTTAAAAATAATAGAAATATACCTTGATAAATGTTACAAAAGCTATTTTACTTTCATCAAAATTTTTTCATTATTTTTAGCTCTTAACTTTTTTATTGCGTGGTATTTTTGAGACAGCACATTTACCCAGTATTCCAGAGTTTAGTGGATTTTGTCTTTTCGCTACAATGTACCCATCGCATGATTACGCCTGAGCAACTCCAGTGTCACGGCCCAAACTCCATGCATTGAAGTCTACTCTTATGGGTGCCTGACCCTGATTCTTTTCGGCTTACAGCACTTTCTCTCTAGCATTTTTGCCTCACATCGGTGCAGGTGTGACTGATAACATCGAGAACTTTCTTTGTTGAGATGCGAACTCTGTGTTTTTGACCCTTCTTTATTGCCGCTTTGTTGTCATTAGGTTTGACTTTGTCATGTGCTGGACATGATTTTGACTGTAATAATGAAATCCAAAAATAAATAAATATCAGTATTCGGAAATAACTCTTAAATGAGTTTTAAACATTTCCAATACTGTGTGCGAATTCTGCCATTATATTTAAGTCAAATTTTTTAACTATGACTTTTTTCAAGGGAAACATAATTCTCAAAACGCATACTGACATTCATTAATTATGAAAGACAAAAAATCATATACTTACGATAATAAGATTGTAATTTTTTTAATTTATTTATTTATTTATTTATTTATTTATTTTGATATCATGTAAAAGACATTTTCAACATTCAATATATTTCTCTCTCTCTCTCACTCTCTCTCTCTCTCTCTCTCTCTCTATATATATATATATATATATATATATATATATTATATATATGGGCAGATGTTTGATTACGGAGGTTGGGTGGTGTGGTTTGGCTGGATGGTTGGGTGGGAATGTGAAATTATATATTAAAAAATGTATATATATCAGAAGGCCTGTTGGATTCACCTATATTAATATGCATTCTTTCCTTTTCCTGTAAATGTTCAATTTCTTCATTTGATTTGCCAACTAGTCTTAAAATTAGTAATAATACTCTTACACACATAATAAATATCCATATTGCTATAAAGTTTCTTTATTCTTTATCAGCTATACGACTAAATCTTGAGTTTTGCTTGTTTTTACTCCATAAACATATAAACCCCTGAATTAATATCCATGTGACTCCAGATGTATCATCCTCTGAGTACTGTTTGTTTATTATGTTTTGTTTATTAACATTGATTTCTGTTAGATTCTTTGATAATTTGAAATTAATAGTTGATTCCATTTTAAATTTCACTTCAATTAATTTCATGCACGATAGGGGGCCCACTAGTGATTTGCTATTATAGCCACTAATGAACGAAATCGTACATTGGTGCCCAAGGGTGAAAAAGGTCTCCCCTGATGAATTTTTTTTACCTTTCTGAGCTCCTCCTACTTGAAAAATATTCATTCTTATTGGTCTATGTGGTTCCAATGATATTGTATCTGTTGCTTGGCTTTTACTACGTATAATAATTCATTATATATATATATATATATATATTCCTGATCAGTTCGAATTCGGGAAAATTCAAAAGTATATATATATATATATATATATATATATATATATATATATATATATATTTCATTTATATTTCAGAATCGATCATGAGGTATAAGATGCAAGCGATATCGTTGCTTTAATCTACGTCTTAATTTGCTCCATCCAATAGGCATATTTTACATTGTAGGACGAATTTGTGTGATCAACTTAATTAAAATACAGCCAAAATAAAAAATAAGCTTGTATATGGGATTCGAGGGGAAATGAAGTCACCAATGAAGGGGTTAATCTCTAACTGTCATTAGAATTTTTATTGGAAAAGCTAATTTAAACCAGAAATTTAATTTAATCTGATGAATCGTAATATTAAGATATAAGTAGAAGGAAAAGGGGGCTCCTACTCCAGCAGGAGGGGTGAGGGGTTAAGCGGAGAGCTAGCGGAGTCCGGAGCTCCTTCTACTACTACCCGGTCAGCGTGTTATCTTATCGGTGACGCATGATGACATGAAAGATAAGGAGGGTTAGAATTAGGATGTTATCTTGAATGAATATTATTTTAATTAGGATTTTAAAATTTATTTTAAACTTAGAAAAAAATTTTTAAAAAGAGAATTTCTTATGTTTGATGAGATTTTTTCTTATACTTAAAAAGAAAGAAATGTACTCACCTTGGAACTTTAATTAGGATTTTAAAAGAATTATGGTAATTTGAAATAGTTAGAAAAATTATGATTTTTAAAAAGATAATTTTAATTATGGTTTTAATTATCACTGTCATCTGTTAGTTGATTTGAGAGAATTTATTTTTTCTGCCATATGCAGCAATAGAGTGATTTATCATTCAAATAGTGTATTTAAAGAACTTTATCAGTGCACTTTCTTAAATTACGGGATGTTGGTATTATCTTTTACACTTGTAATTTTTAGTTTGAACTTCCATTTTATAATAAAATAGTTATATTATCTTCTATCCTAATATATTTCAAATAAATAGAGAATCTTGTAAATGAGTTGTCTTAGAAATTTTGCGAAGGACAATTTAAATAATGTGATAAGTGCGTATTTTCGGACATATGTAGAAATAGTGATTAAGAATTGTGTGTTAACGATTGTTTATCTTTGCAATTCAGGAAATGCTTAAACATGTATTCATGAGATCTTGGTCATAAACTTTTAAATAGATAAGGAATCTTTTAAATGAGTTGTATTAGAAATTATGTAAGAATATATTTTTATGTAGATAATTGTTAGATAAGTAGTTTTCGTTTAAAATTATGTTATTTAGGATGAAACTAATTCGCATAGATAGAATTTATTTTTATTTTTTTAATAAAGAATTTAATGAGAGGCAATGTATTTCGAGGACTTAGCATTTTTCGCAAGCACTTAATACGTCATACTACAATAAACTCATTTTGTTTGATTATCTTATATAGTTCTACTAAACTAGTTAAAAAAACTTTTTTAAATTATTCACCTTAAAGTGAAAATACTATACTACAGAGTTACCATTTATTTAATTCATTAAAAAATATGCTTCTTTTCTACACTTCCAAAGAAACAAATGAGTGATAAGGTTATTTCTTATCGACCATGTTGATACTACGTCATACTACGATAAACTCATTTTGTTTGATTATCTTATATAGGATATACTTCTACTAAACTAGTTTAAAAAACTTTTTGAATTATTCACCTTAAAATGAAAATACCATACTACAGAGTTACCATTTATTTAATTCATTAAAAAATATGCTTCTTGAAAATAATGAGCTATCTAGAAGTATTTTTCATTGATATGTAGGATATATTTATTTAATAATATTAATTTAAGAACTTTATTTTATAAATTAACTTCTATCAACCAATAACATTTTACCACGCAACAGAGTTATAGTAGATTTTATTTAACTTATCATAAGCTAAAATCAAGCCATGCACTTATTAATCTTATATTCATGTATTTGCATATTTTGTTTATTTATGCATCCTTAAGTATTTTAGTTATGTAATATTTTAAAATGTGATTGGAAAAAAAATATTTCGCATTATAAATGTAATTTAAGTTTATGCACGCACACACATAGAAAAATTTAATTATTTATTTTTTTAATCTTAATAGATTAAAACGGAAATTTAAAAGTTAATCATATGTACATTGCGAAATTGATTAAGATTTAATATTACAAACTTAATTATATTGAGTGAAATTAGGATGTAACTTATTAAAGAAGTAATACTTGTAAATATTGCAAAAATGTTGAAGTACATTAAGGTTTCATAGCTGCATAGTTATATTTTATGTGCATATTTAGTGTTTTTTGTGATGATATGCGACTTATTAGATGTCCAATAGTTATAAATGATGCAAAAATGTTGAAGTACATTAAGGTTTAATACTTGCTTAGATATATTTTATGTGCATATATAGTACTTTTGCGATGTTATATAGCTTATTAGATAAACAATACTTATAAATATTGCAAAAATTTTGAAATACATTAAGGTTTCATAGCTGCATAGTTATATTTTATGTGCATATTTAGTGCTTTTTGTGATGATATGCGACTTATTAGATGTCCAATAGTTATAAATGATGCAAAAATGTTGAAGTACATTAAGGATTAATACTTGCTTAGATATATTTTATGTGCATATATAGTACTTTTGCGATGTTATGTAGCTTATTAGATAAACAATACTTATAAATATTGCAAAAATGTTGAAATACATTAAGGTTTCATAGCTGCATAGTTATATTTTATGTTCATATATAGTACTTTTTGTGATGTAATGTAGCTTATTGGGTGAACGATAGTTATAAATGATGTAAAAATGTTGAAATACATTAAGATTTATTACTTACTTAGTTATATTTCATGTGCATATATAGTACTTTTTGTGATGTAATGTAGCTTATTAGATGTCCAATAGTTATAAATGATGTAAAAATGTTGAAATACATTAAGATTTATTACTTACTTAGTTATATTTCATGTGCATATATAGTACTTTTTGTGATGTAATGTAGCTTATTAGATGTCCAATAGTTATAAATATTGCAAAAATTTTGAAGTACATTTAGGTTTAATAGCTGCTTAGATATATTTTATGTGCATATATAGTACTTTTTGTGATGTAATGTAGCTTATTGGGTGAACGATAGTTATAAATGATGTAAAAATGTTGAAGTACATTAAGGTTTCATAGCTGCATAGTTATATTTTATGCGCATATTTAGTACTTTTGTGATGTAATGTAGCTTATTAGATAAACAATACTTATAAATATTGCAAAAATGTTGAAGTACATTAAGGTTTCATAGCTGCATAGTTATATTTTATGTGCATATTTAGTGCTTTTTGTGATGTAATGTAGCTTATTAGGTGAACGATAGTTATAAATATTGCAAAAATGTTGAAATACATTAAGGTTTATTACTTACTTAGTTATATTTTATGCGCATATTTAGTACTTTTGTGATGTAATGTAGCTTATTAGATATCCAATAGTTATAAATGATGCAAAAATGTTGATACACATTATGGTTTAATAGTTATATTTTATGATAAACAATACTTATAAATGATGCAAAAATGTCGAAGTACATTAAGGTTTAATAGTTGCACAGTTATATTTTATGTGCATATATAGTACTTTTGCGATGTTATGTAGCTTATTAGAGGAACGATACTTATAAATGATGCAAAAATGTTGAAATACATTAAGGTTTAATAGTTATATTTTATGCGCGTATATAGCACTTTTTGTGATGCGAAACAAAATATTCTCAGGGGATAGTAGTTTTCAAAAATTTAACCACAGGAATACACTCTATTTAAGATAGAAATAGGTGCACTAGTATTGAACATGGTGGCTTTTTGCGGTCACGTGATTTTTTTTCGTCCAATCAGAAGCACGGAATTTTAATGAATAGTATTATAAAATTAAGCACTTTGTGGAATTAAGTGTTGATTGTGTACAAATAATTTTGGTGTTTTTTCAACCACATGGATTTTTAATGATTATAAAATTAAGTGATTTGTGGAATTAAGTGTTGATCATATTCAAATAATTTAGGAGTACCATGAACCAACCAGAAGCATGGATTTTTAATAATTGTAAAATTCAGTGATTTAAGTATACAAGTTTCGGAAAAAACCATGAAAAACTTCAAACGAATAGTCTACAAGCTTTAAAATCTGTGATGCACAAATTATTTGTTTTAACATGTTGATAAACTAGATTACATTAAAAAGTTTGGGTATTAAAATGATATATATTTGGTGTGATTAATAGGGATTCTAAAGAATTTGGCTGCTTTTCCTGGTGTATGAATTTAGCTTATATTTGGCGTGATTTCGCCAATAATTACAAATTTGGTGGTAAACCTGCAGTATAAATGCATTCGCAAAGAAAATTTTGTCAGTTGCTGCTGTATTTTTGAGGAGTGCGCACGTTTAATTTATCAACTTGTATTTTTTATAACACTTTACTTTTTAGTGAGAGAGATGGATTTATCTGCAAAAATGCCTATTTCAAATGAGGTGTCATCAAGCTTGGATACTAAGAAAGTACCAAAAACTTTTAGCTGTGTTTCTTGCAGTATGGTATTTAAACGAAAATGGGATTTGCTTCGTCACATGAAAATTCATCTCAACGAAAAATCTTTTATTTGCAATGTATGCCAGAAAGCATTTACCAGGTCAGATGAGTTAAAGAGACATTTAAAAATTCATGAAAAGACTTCTATTGAACATAGATGTGGGCAATGTGATGAATCCTTTAATCGCAAGTATCAGTTGCTGATGCATATTAGAAAAAATCATCGAAAACCTTTACCAGCGCATTCCTGTGATCAATGTGCAGAAACATTTAGACAGAAATATAAACTTTTAGAGCATGTTAGAGAAAATCATCGAAAACCCTTATCGCAAGCAACATTAAAGGGAATATCAAATTCTGACCGAGATTTTCTTAAGGAGAAAATTATGCATTTTAAAAGAAAAAACGCTCTTAATACATTTACAATAACCACATTTGATAATAAAAACAAAGATTTGGATTTAACGTCATTTTTTAATAATTTAAGAACTGACATTTTAAACGAATTAAACTTTCAATTAAATGATCAAGGATCATTGAAATGGTATATTAATGTAGAAGTTATTTTTAGTTGTATTTATGAAAATGGAGAGAAGGATTTTATTACACAAAATTTTAGGTCAAAAAGTATAACAACTCTTTTAATAAATGATTTGAATAATGATCTTGAAAACGCTTTTAACAAGATGAAAAAGTGTTTTGATGAATTTAGTGAACAAGGATCAGGTTGGACATTAACAGAAATTTTCAAATTAGAACTTTGTATGACTAAATATGGTTCTTTTCAAATGTAATATCTGATTTTACTATATATATATTGAAAATTGTTAGTTGAATCTTATAAAATTATTGTAAACTTTGTATAAAAATGATGCATGTAAAAATCTTATAATTTGAAAAATAAAAGTATGTGTACAAAAATTGTATTTTTAATTATTTATCTCATATAAAAATTTTATGTAAAAGTTTTAAACTATTAATCGGATTTTTAAAATAAATGCACTTATGTAAACATGTTTAAATAGAAAGTTTTATATTTATTTTATCAAAGTAATTTTTTATTTTTTTATTTATTTATTTATTTATTTATTTATTTTTTAATATGATTTTAAAACTATATATTTTAATATGATTTTAAAACTACATATTTTTATAAAACGTTATTTCATAAATAAATTGATATTTTATAGTAAATATAATCTTACCAATTTTAGAGATTGTATCAAAAAATCATGAACTTTCCAATTTTAGCATTAACCATTTAACATATAGTCTAGGGAAATACTAACCTGCTTAAAAGTTTAACTTTTCTGCATGCTTGAAATTAGACATCAACAAATTATTTGTTTCGACATGTTGATAAACTAAAATATTTTACGGATTTTTTAATGGGATTGGGGATATTTTTCAAGATTTGGCTATTAAAATAACATATCTGCTAAGATTTGGCGAGATTTTTTAATATATTTGGCAATAAATACTAATTTGGCATTAAACATAGAGTATAAATTCAGTCTCGTAGAAAATTTAATCAGTTGCTAACTTGTTTTCGTGGTTCATATAGCATTTTTAAAGTTTTACTTTGATTATATTTATAATGGATCTATCTGAGGAAGTGCAAGTTTCTGTTCATCAACAAGCCACTTCATCATGTTTTGAAGATGAGACTTTTCACTTAGAGGATGCAAAACCCTATATTTGTAATGTGTGTAAGAAAGCATTTAGTAGATCGTACGGTTATAAAAGACACTTAAAAATTCATGAAAAACCTCGCATAGGATATGGGTGTGAATACTGTATGGAAAATTTTACTCGTAAACGGGATTTTTTAAAGCATAATGCAAAAATTCATAAAAAGACTTTACATAATCACAGTTGTGATGAATGTAGTGAAGTGTTTAGGACTAAACAAGATTTATTGAATCATAAAAAAATGGTACATCGAAAGGTTTTACCTGAATATCTATGTGTAGAATGCAACGAAAGTTTTCGATATAAGTATGAATTATTACGTCATAACAGAAAAAATCATCGTAAAGATTCTTCTGCTTACGTATGTACAAAATGCAATGAACGAAATACTCTCAACTTAGACAGTGAAAATATGAACTTAACGAATTTTTTGAATACTGCTTTTTTAACCAACACCTATTCTTTAGCCAAAAGCTTTCATGATGAAAATAACAATACATATTTTTTAATATTTTTAAATAATGAAAATATGAATACCGAACGCATAACACAAAATATTGACTCACCAACCAACAACTTTGAGAGTGCAAATGCGAACTTAACGAATTTTTCAGATAATCAAAATATTGTTTTCGGTTCATCAACCAGTGAAAATGTGATCTTATCAAATGTTTTGGATAATAATGAAAATGCATACAACGTTTTACCCACTGCTAATGGAAATATGAATACTGAATGTTTGACACAAAGTAATATTTATGACTCACCAACGAACAACTTTCAGAATATAAATGTGGACTTTACGAATTTTAATGTAGAGTGTATGAGTAATCAAAATAATTTTTCACCGGTGAGTGTTGATAACGACTTGTTGACATTTTTGGATAATTTTAATGTAGAATGTATAACTCAATGTAACCTTAACGATTCAACAACAATTTAGATTTTTATGAACCTGTTTTTATATTGACAATAATAATGTAAAATAAATTATTTTAATCAAAAATTGTGTTTTTATTATGAAATTACTTTCTACACACCATTTTATATTACAATAGATTCGTTAAGTCACGAAAAAAATCTAAACATGTATAAATATATTTTTGCTTTCTTATTAACTAAATCGTTTAATACATTTATATACAATAAGACTTGGTGATTTTAATTCGTTTTAAAGAAATTCTTTCCCAACAAATTGGAATGGGACGAAGTGACTTATAAAAACCGTAAAATTAAGAACTCTAATATTGCTGATTTATTAAATATTTTCTACGAATAAGAAAGTGCCTATCAATGCACAGGGCGAATTGTTGCAAGCTCTTAATGATATGCCTAAAACCTTTATTAAAAACAAATTTTTGTTATCTTCTGTACCCAAATGTAGCCCCACCTATTGATTAAATTTTTAATATAAAACACTGGTCTCTTTATTTATGTTTAAATAAATGATATAAAAACTGGACTTACCTCAACACAGTTGTTAATTTGCGTCCTTCTCTTCTACTCGCATGGTGTGAAATGAGCGATAACGCTATTTCTTATCAAGATCACGTGGTAAGCTTTCTTATCTACTATGTCACGTGACATTATCTAGTATGTCGTAGTAAGCTACCTACGTCACATGACATTGTCTACTATGACGTATCTAGCACGTATCTACTACGTCACATATACTACATTAGTGTAGGGTTTGTGTTTAGCTTACTACGTCATAGTAGACAATGTCATGTGACGTAGGTAGCTTACTACGACATACTAGATAATGTCACGTGACATAGTAGATAAGAAAGCTTACCACGTGATCTTGATAAGAAATAGCGTTATCGCTCATTTCACACCATGCGAGTAGAAGAGAAGGACGCAAATTAACAACTGTGTTGAGGTAAGTCCAGTTTTTATATCATTTATTTAAACATAAATAAAGAGACCAGTGTTTTATATTAAAAATTTAATCAATAGGTGGGGCTACATTTGGGTACAGAAGATAACAAAAATTTGTTTTTAATAAAGGTTTTAGGCATATCATTAAGAGCTTGCAACAATTCGCCCTGTGCATTGATAGGCACTTTCTTATTCGTAGAAAATATTTAATAAATCAGCAATATTAGAGTTCTTAATTTTACGGTTTTTATAAGTCACTTCGTCCCATTCCAATTTGTTGGGAAAGAATTTCTTTAAAACGAATTAAAATCACCAAGTCTTATTGTATATAAATGTATTAAACGATTTAGTTAATAAGAAAGCAAAAATATATTTATACATGTTTAGATTTTTTTCGTGACTTAACGAATCTATTGTAATATAAAATGGTGTGTAGAAAGTAATTTCATAATAAAAACACAATTTTTGATTAAAATAATTTATTTTACATTATTATTGTCAATATAAAAACAGGTTCATAAAAATCTAAATTGTTGTTGAATCGTTAAGGTTACATTGAGTTATACATTCTACATTAAAATTATCCAAAAATGTCAACAAGTCGTTATCAACACTCACCGGTGAAAAATTATTTTGATTACTCATACACTCTACATTAAAATTCGTAAAGTCCACATTTATATTCTGAAAGTTGTTCGTTGGTGAGTCATAAATATTACTTTGTGTCAAACATTCAGTATTCATATTTCCATTAGCAGTGGGTAAAACGTTGTATGCATTTTCATTATTATCCAAAATATTTGATAAGATCACATTTTCACTGGTTGATGAACCGAAAACAATATTTTGATTATCTGAAAAATTCGTTAAGTTCGCATTTGCACTCTCAAAGTTGTTGGTTGGTGAGTCAATATTTTGTGTTATGCGTTCGGTATTCATATTTTCATTATTTAAAAATATTAAAAAATATGTATTGTTATTTTCATCATGAAAGCTTTTGGCTAAAGAATAGGTGTTGGTTAAAAAAGCAGTATTCAAAAAATTCGTTAAGTTCATATTTTCACTGTCTAAGTTGAGAGTATTTCGTTCATTGCATTTTGTACATACGTAAGCAGAAGAATCTTTACGATGATTTTTTCTGTTATGACGTAATAATTCATACTTATATCGAAAACTTTCGTTGCATTCTACACATAGATATTCAGGTAAAACCTTTCGATGTACCATTTTTTTATGATTCAATAAATCTTGTTTAGTCCTAAACACTTCACTACATTCATCACAACTGTGATTATGTAAAGTCTTTTTATGAATTTTTGCATTATGCTTTAAAAAATCCCGTTTACGAGTAAAATTTTCCATACAGTATTCACACCCATATCCTATGCGAGGTTTTTCATGAATTTTTAAGTGTCTTTTATAACCGTACGATCTACTAAATGCTTTCTTACACACATTACAAATATAGGGTTTTGCATCCTCTAAGTGAAAAGTCTCATCTTCAAAACATGATGAAGTGGCTTGTTGATGAACAGAAACTTGCACTTCCTCAGATAGATCCATTATAAATATAATCAAAGTAAAACTTTAAAAATGCTATATGAACCACGAAAACAAGTTAGCAACTGATTAAATTTTCTACGAGACTGAATTTATACTCTATGTTTAATGCCAAATTAGTATTTATTGCCAAATATATTAAAAAATCTCGCCAAATCTTAGCAGATATGTTATTTTAATAGCCAAATCTTGAAAAATATCCCCAATCCCATTAAAAAATCCGTAAAATATTTTAGTTTATCAACATGTCGAAACAAATAATTTGTTGATGTCTAATTTCAAGCATGCAGAAAAGTTAAACTTTTAAGCAGGTTAGTATTTCCCTAGACTATATGTTAAATGGTTAATGCTAAAATTGGAAAGTTCATGATTTTTTGATACAATCTCTAAAATTGGTAAGATTATATTTACTATAAAATATCAATTTATTTATGAAATAACGTTTTATAAAAATATGTAGTTTTAAAATCATATTAAAATATATAGTTTTAAAATCATATTAAAAAATAAATAAATAAATAAATAAATAAATAAAAAAATAAAAAATTACTTTGATAAAATAAATATAAAACTTTCTATTTAAACATGTTTACATAAGTGCATTTATTTTAAAAATCCGATTAATAGTTTAAAACTTTTACATAAAATTTTTATATGAGATAAATAATTAAAAATACAATTTTTGTACACATACTTTTATTTTTCAAATTATAAGATTTTTACATGCATCATTTTTATACAAAGTTTACAATAATTTTATAAGATTCAACTAACAATTTTCAATATATATATAGTAAAATCAGATATTACATTTGAAAAGAACCATATTTAGTCATACAAAGTTCTAATTTGAAAATTTCTGTTAATGTCCAACCTGATCCTTGTTCACTAAATTCATCAAAACACTTTTTCATCTTGTTAAAAGCGTTTTCAAGATCATTATTCAAATCATTTATTAAAAGAGTTGTTATACTTTTTGACCTAAAATTTTGTGTAATAAAATCCTTCTCTCCATTTTCATAAATACAACTAAAAATAACTTCTACATTAATATACCATTTCAATGATCCTTGATCATTTAATTGAAAGTTTAATTCGTTTAAAATGTCAGTTCTTAAATTATTAAAAAATGACGTTAAATCCAAATCTTTGTTTTTATTATCAAATGTGGTTATTGTAAATGTATTAAGAGCGTTTTTTCTTTTAAAATGCATAATTTTCTCCTTAAGAAAATCTCGGTCAGAATTTGATATTCCCTTTAATGTTGCTTGCGATAAGGGTTTTCGATGATTTTCTCTAACATGCTCTAAAAGTTTATATTTCTGTCTAAATGTTTCTGCACATTGATCACAGGAATGCGCTGGTAAAGGTTTTCGATGATTTTTTCTAATATGCATCAGCAACTGATACTTGCGATTAAAGGATTCATCACATTGCCCACATCTATGTTCAATAGAAGTCTTTTCATGAATTTTTAAATGTCTCTTTAACTCATCTGACCTGGTAAATGCTTTCTGGCATACATTGCAAATAAAAGATTTTTCGTTGAGATGAATTTTCATGTGACGAAGCAAATCCCATTTTCGTTTAAATACCATACTGCAAGAAACACAGCTAAAAGTTTTTGGTACTTTCTTAGTATCCAAGCTTGATGACACCTCATTTGAAATAGGCATTTTTGCAGATAAATCCATCTCTCTCACTAAAAAGTAAAGTGTTATAAAAAATACAAGTTGATAAATTAAACGTGCGCACTCCTCAAAAATACAGCAGCAACTGACAAAATTTTCTTTGCGAATGCATTTATACTGCAGGTTTACCACCAAATTTGTAATTATTGGCGAAATCACGCCAAATATAAGCTAAATTCATACACCAGGAAAAGCAGCCAAATTCTTTAGAATCCCTATTAATCACACCAAATATATATCATTTTAATACCCAAACTTTTTAATGTAATCTAGTTTATCAACATGTTAAAACAAATAATTTGTGCATCACAGATTTTAAAGCTTGTAGACTATTCGTTTGAAGTTTTTCATGGTTTTTTCCGAAACTTGTATACTTAAATCACTTAATTTTACAATTATTAAAAATCCATGCTTCTGGTTGGTTCATGGTACTCCTAAATTATTTGAATATGATCAACACTTAATTCCACAAATCACTTAATTTTATAATCATTAAAAATCCATGTGGTTGAAAAAACACCAAAATTATTTGTACACAATCAACACTTAATTCCACAAAGTGCTTAATTTTATAATACTATTCATTAAAATTCCGTGCTTCTGATTGGACGAAAAAAAATCACGTGACCGCAAAAAGCCACCATGTTCAATACTAGTGCACCTATTTCTATCTTAAATAGAGTGTATTCCTGTGGTTAAATTTTTGAAAACTACTATCCCCTGAGAATATTTTGTTTCGCATCACAAAAAGTGCTATATACGCGCATAAAATATAACTATTAAACCTTAATGTATTTCAACATTTTTGCATCATTTATAAGTATCGTTCCTCTAATAAGCTACATAACATCGCAAAAGTACTATATATGCACATAAAATATATCTAAGCAAGTATTAATCCTTAATGTACTTCAACATTTTTGCATCATTTATAACTATTGGACATCTAATAAGTCGCATATCATCACAAAAAGCACTAAATATGCACATAAAATATAACTATGCAGCTATGAAACCTTAATGTATTTCAAAATTTTTGCAATATTTATAAGTATTGTTTATCTAATAAGCTACATAACATCGCAAAAGTACTATATATGCACATAAAATATATCTAAGCAAGTATTAAACCTTAATGTACTTCAACATTTTTGCATCATTTATAACTATTGGACATCTAATAAGTCGCATATCATCACAAAAAACACTAAATATGCACATAAAATATAACTATGCAGCTATGAAACCTTAATGTACTTCAACATTTTTGCAATATTTACAAGTATTACTTATTTAATAAGTTACATACTAATTTCACTCAATATAATTAAGTTTGTAATATTAAATCTTAATCAATTTCGCAATGTACATATGATTAACTTTTAAATTTCCGTTTTAATCTATTAAGATTAAAAAAATAAATAATTAAATTTTTCTATGTGTGTGCGTGCATAAACTTAAATTACATTTATAATGCGAAATATTTTTTTTCCAATCACATTTTAAAATATTACATAACTAAAATACTTAAGGATGCATAAATAAACAAAATATGCAAATACATGAATATAAGATTAATAAGTGCATGGCTTGATTTTAGCTTATGATAAGTTAAATAAAATCTACTATAACTCTGTTGCGTGGTAAAATGTTATTGGTTGATAGAAGTTAATTTATAAAATAAAGGTCTTAAATTAATATTATTAAATAAATATATCCTACATATCAATGAAAAATACTTCTAGATAGCTCATTATTTTCAAGAAGCATATTTTTTAATGAATTAAATAAATGGTAACTCTGTAGTATGGTATTTTCATTTTAAGGTGAATAATTCAAAAAGTTTTTTAAACTAGTTTAGTAGAAGTATATCCTATATAAGATAATCAAACAAAATGAGTTTATCGTAGTATGACGTAGTATCAACATGGTCGATAAGAAATAACCTTATCACTCATTTGTTTCTTTGGAAGTGTAGAAAAGAAGCATATTTTTTAATGAATTAAATAAATGGTAACTCTGTAGTATAGTATTTTCACTTTAAGGTGAATAATTTAAAAAAGTTTTTTTAACTAGTTTAGTAGAACTATATAAGATAATCAAACAAAATGAGTTTATTGTAGTATGACGTATTAAGTGCTTGCGAAAAATGCTAAGTCCTCGAAATACATTGCCTCTCATTAAATTCTTTATTAAAAAAATAAAAATAAATTCTATCTATGCGAATTAGTTTCATCCTAAATAACATAATTTTAAACGAAAACTACTTATCTAACACTTATCTACATAAAAATATATTCTTACATAATTTCTAATACAACTCATTTAAAAGATTCCTTATCTATTTAAAAGTTTATGACCAAGATCTCATGAATACATGTTTAAGCATTTCCTGAATTGCAAAGATAAACAATCGTTAACACACAATTCTTAATCACTATTTCTACATATGTCCGAAAATACGCACTTATCACATTATTTAAATTGTCCTTCGCAAAATTTCTAAGACAACTCATTTACAAGATTCTCTATTTATTTGAAATATATTAGGATAGAAGATAATATAACTATTTTATTATAAAATGGAAGTTCAAACTAAAAATTACAAGTGTAAAAGATAATACCAACATCCCGTAATTTAAGAAAGTGCACTGATAAAGTTCTTTAAATACACTATTTGAATGATAAATCACTCTATTGCTGCATATGGCAGAAAAAATAAATTCTCTCAAATCAACTAACAGATGACAGTGATAATTAAAACCATAATTAAAATTATCTTTTTAAAAATCATAATTTTTCTAACTATTTCAAATTACCATAATTCTTTTAAAATCCTAATTAAAGTTCCAAGGTGAGTACATTTCTTTCTTTTTAAGTATAAGAAAAAATCTCATCAAACATAAGAAATTCTCTTTTTAAAAATTTTTTTCTAAGTTTAAAATTAATTTTAAAATCCTAATTAAAATAATATTCATTCAAGATAACATCCTAATTCTAACCCTCCTTATCTTTCATGTCATCATGCGTCACCGATAAGATAACACGCTGACCGGGTAGTAGTAGAAGGAGCTCCGGACTCCGCTAGCTCTCCGCTTAACCCCTCACCCCTCCTGCTGGAGTAGGAGCCCCCTTTTCCTTCTACTGATATATTTATTAACTTTAGTTTGATATTTTAAATTTCTGGTTTAAAGTATTTTTATGCTAATAAAATATCTATAACTTACAAACTTCCACTTAACAATCAATTGGTGTTAAACAATTATTTGGCAGATTACCATGAAACAAAATTTAAAAAAAAAAAAATAAAACTACGATTTTTTTTCCCCTTCAGAATATTAATCTAGAAAACATCTTAATGGTTTACTATTAATGAAATATCAAAAATTAACAGTATTTGATTTTGTTTAATATCGTGTACATTCTGGGTAATTCGTAGTTTGTAAAAAGCAACGTCTTTCTGAGATTCGCATAATTATTTCTTGGTGTTTCTCACATAAAAAAAGATTTATATTTCGCAGCTTCCAAAAGCATGACCGAAGCAAGAAATGAGCAAGACAAATTACATAACTGCCAACTTTTACTTTTTTTCCCTCCCGAAAAATTTTATTAGACATTTCTTTATAAACTATTGTAACAGTTATCACTAATTAAACAAATAAAATTTTCTATTAAAATTTCCCGGTAACGAAAAAAACCTAGAATTTGGAAACTATGTTATTACTATAATAACCTTCTAGCTATCATATAATATTATACGTAATACTTTTAAGATTGTAGATTTATTTTTGATGATGGTAGTATTTTCAGAGTAACTGAAAATTTCATTTTAATATTATAAAAAATAGCGAAGCGATAGAAATAAACACTTAGAACATGTGTAAGCAGCATATACACATTTCGTTATATCTTTAAAATTTGCTAAAATTGTCTTATAAAGACAATCTTTACAAATTTTAATTTCAGTGAACAATGTAATTACAAGAAAAAAAAATAAGAATGAATTGTTAACTGCAGTTTTCGATATTAGACTGCGGAATACAAAAAAGGCTAATTGCTATTATTATGCTATTATTAAACTTGCTATTTATTATGGTAGAATGTATGTTACTTATCCCAGAAGCAAAGTACATACCACTTTATCAAGATTTCATAGAAAATAAAATATGTCTAAAAATTTTAACTGTAAATATTAATTTTTAGTCATAACCCTGGCATATATGAAGCACATTAATGTAATATAAATTCAATCAAGTCCTACTGAAACAGAAGTAAATCATAAATGCTTTCTTGGCATTATCTAATAAGCCATGAAAAAATTCCTATTTTCATACAAAGATTTGCTAGAGTTTCATTTTTATTGCTAAAATTGGGTAAACACTTCAATAAACAAATTTAGCATGTTCTAACTGAAAAATGTCACTAATACAGCAGGAATATTTAAGCTAGAACAAATTTAGAATATAATTTAAGAGAAACTTTTTGGTAATTTTATAATGTTTTCTTTGGAGTTTTATTATTGCTAAATTTTGATGTTTAACTATATGTTGTAAGAATTATACGCATGTATCAAAAACACATCAATTTTCTTATTTTTTTTATAATTTTTTTTTCTCTATTTTAAATTTTTACCGTGGGAAACTTTATAAGTATGTATGAGAGCTTAAATAAATTTTGAAATTGTGTGAAATTAGTTACTTATTTTTAAATTTTTCGTTATTTTAATTTGTAAAATTGAATATGGGATTCCCCCCCCCTCCAAAAAAAAAAAAAAAAAATTAGAAACAATGGCCAGAAAATTATTGCATCTTGGTACTTAGCTTTCATGCTTAGATATACAGTTGAGAATTGTATTATTCAGAAGACATTCGTGATTGTCGATAAAATGTACGTTTTAGATTTCCAAAGCAAGAAAATATATTTTTTAATTTTCCAAAGTTCTTTATTGCCAAGCCAAATATAATTTTTTTAGTGTATGTGAACTAAACAGAAAAAGAAAAAAAAAAAAAAAAGTTTTGTTTGCTAATTGCAAACAAAAATTTTCCAACCCTTTTTTTTTTTTTTTTTTTCCCGGTAGTCCGGTATTTAAAATTAATATGTCCGTATTTAAAATTTTAAGTGAATCCAATTACTTGCCGCTTAAAAAATCAAATGTCATATTTTTACTAAATATGATATTATGTCGGAATTTCGATTCATTTTATTATTGCAGAAATCAAAACCTTAGCTAAGACAGGAGCTTGAAGAGAAATTTCCTCGGACCCCGCGCTGGAGTGGGCTCCCAAATGAAACGTAAAATTTAGTTCAATACGATTTTTGTTTGCAAGTTTAAGTGAAGAATTGCAAAGAGAAAGAAATTTCTCCGGAAAAAACGTCTGTACCAGACTCTAGTTAGACTAAATCTGGCTCTAATAAGAATATCTTGCTCACACAATGCATAATATTACATAGGAAAAATTATATGCTAGATATTATACGTATTTCTCTAATATATATATATATATATATATATATATATATATATATATATATACCAAATTTTATTAAAATCCAATAAGTAGAATAAGCTTTAGAGATGTCAGAATGTTGTCACTTTACTTATAATCATCCTTTATATATAAATATAGTTGTAAAAATCTGTTTGTTATTAGTACTATCAACATCACCACCACCACCACCGTTATCATCATCATTATTATTATTATAAATATATTGAACAGGTTTATTTCAAGATGTGATAAAAAGTGCAATTTTATAAAAGTAAACTTACTTTTAGACGTTAATGATATTTGCAATAGATTATAACATGAATAAATTAAAAAAAAAAAAAAAAAAAAAAAAAAAAAAATTCTCTTAAAAAACAATAATAAACTTATATCTATATTATGAATTATGCAATAATTTATCAGAAACAACTTACAATTACACTCTAAATAAATATAAATAAGAATCAGCAAAATGATTCTGATTTTTCTTGTTCATAGGCTTAAACCCTTTCCTCTGTCATAAATAATCTCAATAAATTTACTAAATGCAATGGTCATTCTTTAGTCTATTTTTCATTTTAAACTCTGTATTTATTCCTTTCTAGAGTTCATTTAAAAGTTAGATATCTGTTATTTAAATACATATGACTTCCTCTTCAAAAACTCGCTTTATAAATTACGAAGCGTTGACCTTTAACACTACGCTTTTCATTCAAATGTGCTACTGATGTTTCCCACAAAGTTCCTGAAACACTTTCCCAAATTATGCTAACGACTTAGTTACTTTTGGCTAGGATCAACATTCACAACAGGTGGTTATTTCATCAAATATCAAATGGTTTCATTACGGGAGTTCTGTGATCATATAAAAGTTAAAGATTCGCCTCAGTGAGTACGAAACTATCTCTTTAACCTTGTAAATTATAGTGAATTTAACAAAAAAAAAAAAAAAAAAAAAAGGGGGGGGGGGGGGAGTGAGGAAAAGAAAAAAAAAAAAGAAGAAGAAGAAGGTGATTTAAAAAGGAAAATATGAAAAAAATATGAAAATATTATTTTTTCCATCATTGTCAGTGCCAACTATACACTTATTAACGGTCGTTCTCAATTTTAATAACTTATTTTAATGTTGTTTTTAACATCTGGTCCAAGTATCTTTTATTACTTTATTACATATTTTATTCTTTTATTATATATGTGTATATATTTTTTCGTATATGTTATTCTGTAGTTTTAAATTATCTTAGTTCAGTCTCATGGGCATTTTCTAAGTAAACATGCGCATTGGATTGCTATTATGAAAACTACTTTTTTTTTTTTTTTTTCAAGTTGTATATATCATTCCTTTGAAGATTTGTTAGTAATAAAAAAATTGTTCTGCTTTATCAGCCAAGCAGTTACAATTTATTATGATAAATCTCACAACCGAGGACACTAATTACTAATCAGGAAATATTGGTTTGATTTCACAATTTGAAACGGAATCGAATCTAACTAAGAAAGGTTTGTTGATTTGCCATGTATCTAAGCTTTTGGTATAATATCCAAAATCAATAATACTTTAAATAGGAAGTTGTATTCTTATTTAAAAAATAATAATAATAATAAAAATAAAATAAATAAATCATTATATTCTTTAAAGCATGAAGTCCAATAACAACACTTATAATTTCAAAAAACTTATTTTACACATGTTAAGAAAGGCAACGAAAAAATAGTATGTTGTGGCCATCACAAAAGTTTCTTCTATATCTGTCTTTGGGTTGGCGAAAACAACAGCACTACCTAAGCGTTTAACATAAACAAATATTTAATCTTAGCTTTCCACAATAAAAATTTTACATATGCAATTTAAAAACATTTTACCAACAGATGCTGATATGTTGCCATATGAAAAATCGCAGAAATTGAATAACAGCACCATCACCTGTCGACCAATATACAGTCAAATTTAGTCATCATTCATTTTAATAATGCCCATCTTACATATAAGTTTGGTGCACTTATACGCTGTAGAAGTTGATACATTTAACCTTGCGTACACTTGGAATGTTGCAGCATAGCAGAGTTGGCTGATATACACACAAATTATATCAGCATTCGTTTTCATAATGACCATCACACATATCAAGTTTTGTGCATTTATACAACTTAGAAGCTGATAAACAATTTTCTCATACACGAAGAAAATTGTAGCGTAGCAGCACCACTTATTGGCCGATAGGCAATCAAATTGAATCGGCATAGTCTTTCATAAAATAGCCCCTCTTATATACCGAGTTTTGTAGAATTATATACAATACAAGCTAACACATAGCCTTCCGGTAAATGGAAGAAATCGTAGCGCAGCAGCTCCACCTGCTAAACATTTGCACCAAAAGTTGATAGGCATTATTTATATCAAGATGCAGTTAACTATAAAATTTTATGAAATTCTGTGCATCAGGTCTTAGTTAGAGCTGCCACAAAATTTTTGTCACACATGCCCAGACACGCAGACAGAAGTTTTTCTACAAATTATCGAACTTATTTTGAACCTCTATAAACGTGTAAATCCAACGAAAACCGGAAGTCAAATTCTTTTCTGAATCCAATACTTATTTCTATTAAATATAGATAAAGTAAAAAATCAAAACTTTGTAACGATCTTAAAATCCTTTCAAGATTGATTTGAAAATACACGTATTATTGTTAATTTTAATTATTTACCATCTTCTCGAATTATATTTTTCTGTTTTCTAACATAACAGCCTTTGTTTGGCGCAGTATGTCCTCTCTTGGAGATTGTGACATGAAAAATTAATCAACAATCAGAACATAACAGCTTCGAAAATATTCAAAACTATTTATTCATGCTTTTGAAAATAAAATGGAAAAAAGAAAAGAGTACATGGAGAATACAGAAAAATTACTCCTCATTTTCACAGCCGTGATCTTTGGATGAAAGTGGACTTATATTAAACATTACATTTGAGCTCTCACAATAAGGATATAAAACATAAACAGATTGAGTTAACAATATTTACTCAATAACAATGTCCTTTAATAATAATCAACTCTGATAATAATTAAAAAAAAAAAAAAGAAAAAAAAAATCTTTGCCTATGATAACCTTACTATTTAATGGCAATCATAGCGCAAAATGGAAACGAAATTAAGGATATAAAATCTATCTTAAGGTAATTTATTTAAAATAGGAATCGTGCAGACGTTTCTAACAAACAGCAGTTTAAGTCTGAAGAAATGGTGCTATTATTTTACGCAGACTGTGCAGTTGATGAGGCATGTATTTCAAATGACTCTTTTCAAGTCAACAGCAATAGAAAAGAGAACGAAATTTTCTTAGCCATTCAAAGAGAAATTTTGACCTGGGGAATGTGTTTGGTTTTAAATGGGATATAAAAAGAAAAAACAGTAAAAAAACTGAGGATAATAGATTTCATTAAATTCGAAGAGAAAAGCTGAAAATTTCAGTCCCGTGTTCTAAAGTTGTTAAGCACCAATTTCAATTACATAGCAGAAAAATGAAAACAGAAGTATATATTAATTCAGCACTAGCCTTCTTTCGTGTCAGTCAGTCTTTAATCTTTAAACTTTACGCACGTATCTCGTGCCTATGTAAACCCTCTGTCAAAAAGAAATGCCTCATTCTTTTATTGCAATCAGGTGAAAGTATTTTCACGTCGATTTCGTATCGTCCATTTACTTTTGTATAACCTTATTTTCAGTGTTTAATTATAAATTTGTCAAAACTCTTCGAATATGTTCTGCAAAGAATAATATGAATAATAAACTTTTCAAAGGTTTAATTAAATTTGGAATCTTTCGTAAACAGTGTAAATAGGAAAATGACAACTATGACTAAAATGTTTTTTTTTTCTTTTTTTATGTTTGTTATATATTATTTTTCGTATCACTTCGGTTTAGAAAAAATACAGACCTATACATACACACACACATATATATATATTAATTTCACAGTACATCTGATAAATAAATAGAAATTCTTATTTTAAAAAAATAATAATAACACAATATTATATATTATACGATATTGTTTAGTATAGGAGAAAATTAAACCTTAACATGCATAAAATTTTGAAACGTCTTTGAAAAAAGAAATAAAATACTGGAAGTTAAAAAAAAAAAGAAAGAAAGAAAGAAAGAAAGACAAAAAAAAAAAAAAAGAAGCTGAATGTTAGAAATTTAATTACTATTAATTCCATTAATAGATGAACTCATCATTTTTGTTTTTCGAAACATTTCTGAGATGGTAGTAAAAATATATATTTTTAATTTATTTTAAAAAATATATATACATATATAAGTCTAGGCTTATATTTCTTGCTCAATCTAGTGCATACATCTGCACTATTAAAATCCGATTGTAAGTTTGTATGTCCAGCTATTTCCTCACAAGCCAGTGAACGCAAAAAAGACACGGAATGTACCAAGATGCTAAATTATGCTGTAATTCTGAGTTAGCCATTTAAATTAAATTATTTCAGTTAGTTAAAAAGATATAAATTTAAAACCCCATAATATCTTTAGAATTATTAAGCATATTATTTCTTGCTGATGTCAATAAAATAAAATGTTTACCCCTTCCCCCCCCCCCTCCCCTTTTCTTAAAGATAAAAATTAACTCATTTACATACAAGTGAGGAATTACAGTTTAAAAAATATTATAAAAGTTATGAACTTAATTCCTTTCAATTTTCAAGTGCAAATACATAATGAATTATATTTTTAGACTGCGCATTCTATTAAGATTAAAACAGGTGTGTTATGGCCATTACTAAACGTTCTTCCATATTTTCCTTCATTAATTCACGGAGTACAAATTATTTATGAAAGTTATTATTTGTTAAGATTATTCTCCTGATGAATGCAGATGATTTTCATCTCAGAGAAGTGTAACACTAAATGTCAAAAAAAGTTAATTTTGTGCCCTACAGACGACGTCTGTGGAAATGCACTTTCACAGGATGTTTTTTATTAAAAATGTAAACACTGATAAATTTGTACTAAATTATCACAGATCTTACAATGAAATCATTATAATATAGTGAAATCCTTATGATATAAAGAAATCATTATAATAAAGTGAAACCATTTGTTTTAAAGTTATTAAAAATTTCTTTTAAAAAATACTCATAATGAAAATCTATACCACACCAGAGGGTGCTTCCCACTAGGGATGAAGCAATGCTTCTAAATACAAAAAAAAAAAAAAAAAAAAAATCCTGTTGACCCTACTATTATAAACATATATACTTTTTTATTCTTGAATGATTGATTAAAAACATCTCCCATTGTGTACGTTTACATGAAAGTTTGTCCTATACTGCAATATATTGAAAATTACAGCGCCACATATTGGGCAATTTGCACTAAAAGTTGATAGGCACAAATTTATGTCAAGGTGCAACTGCATATAAATCTGTATGAAATTCTGCGCATTTTTGATTTAGAGCTGCCACAAAAATTTTGTCTATCACACACACTCTGATAGACAGAGAGGCATACCATTCACCATTTTTAAACTTTTTTTTTTTTTTTTTAATGGTCAAATCTTGTTCTGAATATCTTAAGAAATCTAAATCCAAGTCGAAAATCTAATACTTTCTTCGATTAAATATCGAAATATACACTACCTACCAATAAGTATTCGGACAATTTCGAATTTAGACGTTTTGTTAAATATCTAAAAAAGTTCTTGGGGAATTAGCCTGAAAATCGGGTTGTATAAAGAACATGTTGTGAAAAATTATACCACTTTTTTTAATTATAGCATGTAAGGTATTAGACCCAGTGCAAAGCTATTTTTAGGAAACTTGGCGTACTACATTACACACAGCATACTGTAATCAGAATGCAAAAATGTTAAATATATTACGAAATATGAGCATTTTTACAAAATAATTTTTAACTACGCATGCGCAAGCTTTTAAGAACTTTCATTTGCATAATTTAATAGCCAAAAGTATTGAGCTACTTAATGTACTTATATGAAAACCCCAAACAAATATTGTGTAAATTCAGAAAGTTATGAGAGATAGAATGAACAGAATTTCAATTCCTCTCAAAAAAAAAAAAAAGAAAAGAAAAGAAAGAAAGAAAGAAAGAAAGAAAGATGATAGAAGGATTTATCAATATTTATTTACAATCAGCGAACATTGTATTATCACTGGACATTGATTGAATAAAATAAAAAAAATGTGAGTAAAACCTCTTATAGTTTAGCTTTTATTTTGGGAGGAACTTAAATTCTGTTTATTCTTTCTCTTATAACTTTTTGAACTTACACGCTATTTGTTTGAGGCTTTCATAGAAGTAGCTCAGTACTTTAGGCTACTAAATTATGCAAAGGAAATTTTTTAAAAGTTTCTGCATACGTAGTTAAAAATTATTTAGTTAAAGTGCTCATATTTCTTAAGAAACTTAACATTTTTGCATTCTAGTTCCAATAGACTGTGTCTAATGTTGTATGCCAAGTTTACTAAAAATGGCTTTGCACTGGGGGTAATACTCTACGTGTTATAATTAAAAAAGTGGCCTTTTTTCTTAAAAAAAAAAAAAAAAAAAAAAAAAAAACCGTTATATCTCCATAAATATATGTGGTAGCTTCATAAAAATTTACACAGGTAAGTAAAAAGTTCTTCGTAATCACATGCTACAGCTAAAACGCATTTCAAGTATTACTTTTTATAGGGTGATCCAAAAAAATTTGACTTTTGTTTAATTTTTTACTAGTTCTCTTTTCCACTTAAAAACAAAACTTTTGTTGAAATTTATGCGGTGCAACATGTTCTTTATACTCCCAAAGTTTCAAGATATATAATTCCTATGGAATTTTTCTGGATATTTGAAAAACGTCTAATTTAGAAACTGTCCAAATACTTATTGTTAGATAGTGTAGAAGAAAATAAAAATAAAATATAAAACGTAAAATAAGAAGAAGAAGAAGAAAACTGAATTTCTAATTCCTTCCTATGTTTCTAAAATAATTACATTTTCATTTATTTTACTTGTTATTGTGTATATTAGACAAGATTGAGCATTTTATTTCTGGATACATCTAACATTACATTTATCAAGAATTTTACTGATATTGTAAAACTATGAAATAAAATGTTTCATGTAATTTTATCTCTAAAACTAAAAATAAAAACTTAAAGAATATTACAGGCTAATTCTATGTTCTAGTTAATCTCATATATGTATTAAAGAACATATACAAAAACAATTTAAATATCTTTAATAATAATAATAATAATAATAATAATAATAATTGAGTAGGTTTGAAACAGAAAATGAAAGACGATGTATCAAATTATTTGCAACTAAACAGGCTTTCTTTTGCTATAAAAAACAAAAAATCTATTTTATTTTCTGAGCAAAGGTAAGTTTCCTCTTTATTAAGTTTCAAACATAGATTTTATTACATACAATTTACAATTAACTTAACTATAATAAAGGGTTATCATTCTATATAATTTAAAAACTAGAAAATTCAAAAATTTCTTATGAATATTTTATATGACCATTTTACGTTTGTACATTTTTTAATCACTATGTTTCATATGCATTTTTCTTTAAAATTATTATTACGTATGATACATTTTTCATTATGTATAGTAAATTATGATAAATTTGGTTCATGTTCTATAAAAATTAAAATTTCCTCACAATCAGTGCATTAGAAAACCTTATAAATGTGTATTCATCTTCAGTTGATTTGTTTATCAAATATTTTATTTGTTATATAAAACTTTATACTCCTGAAAATATACATAATGTAATGTCAACCTATATAAAAAATATAATTAATTTATGTGTACAAATTAATATATATATTACAAAAATTTTTAATAAATGTTTTGTTATTATTATTATTATTACGTTTGTTGTAGTTACCTGTTTGAAAGCCAAAACTAGTAAAAATCCATTTTTAAAAGCTAATATACAGGGTGTTTCAGTACGACGTTTCAGAAATTCTAGATGTAGAATGCTGCCTGAGGACTCAGAATCATGTATCAATGCAGGGTTAGAAATGCTTTACTGAAATGGTGGTATACACAGAAACATCAGAAATAAAAAGACTGAAATATTTATTTTAATAATAAATGCACATGATCAGTTGTCTGCTTACAGTCGGCGGAGAAAATTTCGAACATTATCATTGACCTTGACCCATGTTCCTTTTGTTTATGTACAGTCATAAAAAATACCGCCCCCTCCCCATCCACTAACGATTAATTTTGTCGCAAATCATCATACAAATATTATGAATATACAGCTGATTCCGATTGATTTGTAATAACGTCTAGTTTCTAACGGTATGGTTAGATTTTCTTTAGGGGGTCATTTACATACTAAAACTGTCATCAAATTCATTTTTTTTTTTCGATGGTAACCTCCGTTTTTGACTCCATATTGAGATTTCTGAGATTAAGGCAGTTCGGAAAAAGGCACTATTTATATACTTTCAGAGGAGAAAATTTGGCGTAGAACACATACCGGTGTTTGTTAAAAGATAAATTCTCTATTTATATTATCTTTGGTTTAAGGAGAAACAAATTTTCTTTCATAAATTCCGGTATGACTTCTGCGTCAAATTTCCACCCCTGTACTTTTAATTAATTCTTGATACAGTTTCAAGTAATAATGTATTAGGGGTCCGTCCATACATTTAGAAAAATTAAATTATGATCTTGCAAAATGTAAATTATTCATTAAGATTCTGACAAAAAAAAAAGTGTGAAAAATTTAAATATAAAATAAAAGGAAGGTTAAATTACTAAAGATACTGTATTAGTGTCTAAACTAATTTGTATAACTATTTGAATTCCAAAGTATGAAAAGTGTAAGATTATTATTTGTATGTTTAAAACTGGTAAGTCACATTACTTTATTCTTAAGTGGTTTTCTATAATAAATATGATTTTTACGCCATCATTGGAATTAATCAGATATCAATAATTCTGCGCTTTTTCTTTCGATAATAGATTTTGTACGCTAAAGAAAAAAAAAACTTGTAAACAATAAATGCCTAATGTTTAATTCAAATAATAATAATAATAATATAATAATAAAAATTAAATATTTTATTATTATACTTCATGCTATAAAATTTAAATAACTTGAGGCTTACAAACCGTACAATAATGAAATACAAAAGTAGGGACAACAAGATTAAAACAGAAAATTCTCGGTAAAAAAACTTATAAAATTTATTAAATATTTAAAAGAAAAAAAATTATCAATTATCGAATATATATATATGGCTATATGAAACAGTTTTTGAGCCACGTTGTATGTTTCTTCAAATCAAGTAGTCATTAAAAGAGCGCCCAAAAGGGTTTGTGCTTCCCCTCACATGTAAACATATTAACTGGGACATCATTAGAAATCTCAAAAACCTGAATTTAAAGCTTCCAAATGTGATAAAAAGGAATGTTTATTAGACCGATTACGAGCCGCTGCAAAAGAGCATTTAAAAAACAAAGGTGGAGTCAAGGCGTTTCAATTTATCAGGACGGAATACTGCAAATTTTCGTAATATTTCTTGCTATTAAATAAAAATTTACTATGTACGGTAATTGATTTTTGATTATTTTTTTAGGCATAGTTCATTGAGAAAGCAATTTTATTTTAAATTTTCAACCTAATACAATCACAATATTTTGAGCTTCACCAGTGGCCGAGAGGTTCTGCTCTCAAAGCTTGTAGACATGAAGTGCCGGGTTCGATTTCAACTCGTGATTGTCGCCATAGCTTTTCGCAGTTTTCCATGTTTTTCTCCGAAACTTGCGTAAATACGCTCTACTTTAAAAAGACTCCCACGGAAGGCACTCCCCTCTGTTCTAAGACCCAAGCGCAGTCAATCGGCCTTACACGCAAATGCCAACACAATACAATATTTCGAATAAAAAGTTTAAGAACCTAAGATTTAAAATATAATTTTTATTTGTAAACATCCGTACAAATTATAAAATATTTAAAATCAATGCTAAATCAATAGACTTTATGCAACTTATGTAATTCGCAGGAAAACATTGCTAGTGATTTTTCCACGGAAAGAACCATGACGCAAATACATATAGTGACACTTCCTGAAAATCCACTAAATATTTCGCAAATGACCTTGACCATGAAATTTCTTGTACGTGATCTCAGAATAATGCATTCTATAGACGGAAAATCAAGGCAACTAAAATTATAATTACCTTAATTTTGCCTTACAAGTACTTGATTGCATATATACATTCTTTATGTCATGTGATATATCTAGTTTGTTACTAGTCTAAAACTAATTCAAAGTGTAACTCCGTTGTAAATAAGGAATATTATCATTTGTAAAACAAACGCATGCGTGCGCCTTTTGCATGCTAATTTTATAGCAATGTGACCCCGAGAATTTCTAGAATATTTAAAACTCTATTTTTAAATGGTTTCTCAGAAAAAGAATAGCGAAAACACCGCTCATTATTTTATATAACAAAAAATAAGTACTTATCTATTTTATGTTTTGCAATTTCGTGTTATTACAGTTATTTGTATGGAAAATGTTTTTCTTTAGGAGTATGTTCTCCGTTTTTCTCTTTCCTTTTCGTTTTTTTTTTTTTTTTTTTTTTTTTTTTTTTGTAATAATTAATATTTTCATTAATACTATTTTATTCCTTTTGTACAAAATACAGTTCCAAATGTTTAAGGAACAAAACGAGATACATTTTATTATTATTATTATTATTATTATTATATCAACTTTTCATTTTATCTTCCAAATTTATTTGTTTTTCCCCGCAAGATTGGTCGCACCCTATACTATTTGGCTTGGAATGGTTATAATAGTACGAAATGTTGCATTTTGATGCCTACGGAAGGGATGGGTTTAAAAATTAACTTATTCAGGTTTTTTTTTTTTAACTTATTTAGTTTTTAATAAATTTTTTGAGAGGTTTTCAACTATTCCAATTTTTAATAAGTTTTTATGTTCCTTTTTGTTAAAATATGTTATTAAAACAGACACTTCTAATTTATTGTCAATGTGTACTACGGGTTTTTGGGGATAATGTTTAAGTAAGTATTCATTTTTTTTTTCTGTTAATTTTTCATAGCTTTATTAAAACTATTTCTAGTTATATAAATTTTTACTTATTTTATTTTATTTATTTCGTACATACGGATAATGATGGAATTTAATCATCTGTTTTCTTGCATTTTAAATTTATTGTTACAATAAATATATACTTTTTTTAAAACATATTTGTCTTTAAACATACCTGCTAACGACTGTGTTTTTTGGCTACATAGCTGAAAACTTTATAAATTTTTGTAACACTTTTTGTTGATTAAGTGAGATGTTAAGCCGTGTATGTTATATGCTGCTAATGTTGAATTGCGCATGTGCGAACATTAACAAAATTTCTTTTGCATAATTTATTTACAAAATATATTATTTATTTGGTTAAAAAAGAAAAGAAAAGAAAAGAAATATCTCGAAACTTTAAAAGATATCGAAACAATGAGTTAAATTTAAATTTTTGTCATAGTGAAGTGAAACGATAAGGGGTTTTATCCAAACCTTTATTTTGAATCAATTAATGTTTAGATAGTATACGTTGATTCAAAATAAAATCTGAATAAACCCTTTATAGATCTGCTACATTTTATGAGTAATATATATTGAAAACTCTATACCTACGATACCTTATTAAATTTTCACTATGTTTCCTTGGATATTTTATAAGAGTAACACTATATATTTCGCTAAAAATTATATAAAAGAAATTTCGTTAACGCTTCCGCATACTCAGTTAAAAATTATTTAGTAAAAAGGCTCATATTTTATCAGATGTTTACATTATAGTAATTTAAAAATCCTCATGATATATGCAAAAAACTCACGAAAAATTTTGTTACTTCTAAAGAAACTTTTATATCGCCGTGAGTATTCGGGCTGTTCAAATCAGAGTTCTCACAAAGGGAAATTTGAACACCACTATTTTTATATGGTAATTTTAGAATTGACTAATCGTTGGTAACCGTTAATATCTGTTTAAAAAAGTACTATATAAAATTTCTGGTATCCAAATTTCTCTATGTGAGATCCCTGATTCACATATAAGTAAGTACAGATAGTTAAAAGAAGAATCATAAACACATTCTACGCATTTACAATGCTTTTCAAGCATTAAATATTTACATGATAACCCCAAACATTATTTGTTTACTTTGATTTGTTACTGGATTCCTAAATTCCTTCTGAATAAAACCTTCGCTGAAATATATGTGGTATAACATGATTTTCACACTCTTTAAGTTCCATGAGAATCCATGAAATAATACTGTATTATTTGATACTATATTAGTACTGTATAATACCACCAAATATCTATCAAATAAATCTATATAACCGACAAAACGTCAAAAGTTCTATTTGTCATCCATTTGTATGCTTGTGTTCTTAACGGATTAATAACTAATATTTTATTTATTTATTTAATAGGTGTATGATATGTAATATAAAGCATCGATATTTTGGTTTAAATTTGACACAAGTTTTAGGAAGCAGCTTTAAAAAAGGCTTTCTGCCTTGTGCCCCATGCCTTCAATTTTGTGCTTTATCAAACTGTGGCAATAACTATAACCGTTGAACAAGGTCATTTTTACACTATAGATTAATCTTTATACATTATATGCATATAAATGCCAATATGTACAGTATACAAAATGTCTTTTTTATCCTATGGTTGGTCTAATGTACAATGCATAATTTATAAAACAAAACAGTCTTAGATACTTCCAATTAAAAAAATTTTTTAAAACAGACAAAAAATTTGTTTTAGATGCTGTATGATTCAAGTACATTTATGAAAAATTTATGAAATCAAACTTTTTACAGCTTTTCCGTGCTAAAAATTATATTTATCGAAATATTTTTACTTTACTTCCAGTTACTAAGTTATAATATTTTGCATTTTTTTAACATAAAAAGTTAAGGATTTATATTTGAAGATATAACATGTAACTGAACGCTTCTCATTTTTGTTTTGAAATGTCCTCCCACTAAACAGATAATCACGAATTTAAAAGTTTTTTTTTTTTTTTTTTTTTTTTTTTTTGTGATGTCTGTGTGTACGCAAGTATTCTGCATAACTCAAAAACGGTTTGGTGTAGAACGGGAAAATTTTGTATTTAGGTTTGTTATAACATGTAGATGTACACCACCTTTTTCGTCATAATATGATCTTTCATTCTTGAGATAAACACAAAAACTAATTTTTCATATTATTGTATGGTAACTAATTTTTATAAAAGCGAAAAGTGATCAGACCAGGATTCGAATTTCGTACCTTTCATACAATATTGATAAATTCGACGTTACAATAAAAATAAATATGTAGACAGTCCCTAAGAAGATAAAGTATATACTTAAAATGGTATAAAGTGTAGTGAACAAAATGCATTGCTTCATATGGATTGGTTCTAGGAACTCTTGCACGGAAGATAAAATACAGTTCTATTTAAATTTAATCTTAATATTTATTTATTTAAATAAATAAATAATGAGGTTAAATTTTATTGCATTCTGCGCTTTAAAATAAGAAACACACGGAGAAAAATATGTCTGCAATGTAGCTATGAAATGCAATTTATACGATTTCTTCTACATATTCCTACTATCTCTATATGTTCTCACCTTCATGTGTATGTATGTGTGTATACTGAAACATGTATGCGCCTATCGGAATGTATACGGATGCAAACGTGCCATCTAATTAAAAAATAACTTAATTTTGTTTTATTAAACTTTGTATCAAAGCTTATATATTTCAATGCTGATAAAAATTTAATCAAAAATGTTTTTCGATTACAGATTTTTTTTTTTTTTTTTTTTTTTTTTTTTTTACATTTGCAAAACATTTTCTGCAATTAATTTGGTTATTATTATTATTATTTATTTATTTATTTTATTTTTTTTTTTTTAAGTATAAATCACCACCGTGTATTTTTAATGGATATTCTAATCTTGTGTTTTTAAGAATGATTGGTTTCTTTTTTCTTTTGAAAAAGATAAGAAATTCGAAAGAAAATTAGTATACAGGAAGACACCTTAAATTATATAGGAATCTTAAATTCGTGCTATGAGCATATCAGCAGTTATCGATAACCGCTAAAGCTATGTATATAATAAGAGTAAATAAATAAAATTTTCACGTTTTGATCTTAGGGCATTTTCAATCCAACTAATGTTGAAAGGTGGTGCTACTAGATAGAAAGCATTTTACTTCATTTTTATTTATTTATTTATTTATTTATTTATGTGTTGCTAAAACATTACTGAAAAATACATTCCAGTTGCGGAATTTTACTGACGTCATGTTTTCTGTTGCTGCTTGCAGAAGGAAACTTTAATTTAAAAAAATATCGTCACACTGTATATAAATTATGCATAATTGGGTAAATTATTTTGTTATTTAGTCCTTTATTTTCTTGTCTATAAATTAAGTAGGCGTTACTTAAATTGCAAAATATGAATATATCTTTCCTTCATTACTTTATTTACTAAGAAAAACCCATTCGAAAAATTGGCTTCGAGAAATTATTAAATATTACACTGTTTTTTATAGCCGTTTACAGCATGTTTTATTGTTCTTTGTATAGAATAGTAATAATATAGTAATAATATAAAACTAAAATGCAATATGATAAAATCTTTAAAATCAAGAAATACGTATTGATTTCGGTAAACTTATTCCTGCTACATACAAATACATAATAAAGGGAAGAAAAAGGGTGCAAATTACGTGATAAAGTACACTGATATAATGGCAGATCATTGCTAAATAATTGCAAAAATTGTATTATTGTATTATTGTATTATGACAAAGTAGTCACATATGTTCTTTCTGCTATATAAAACATATTCTGGCTGCGTAGTAAAAACTTAACTTGCTTTAGTATTTATTTACTTTATTAGTATTTACTTTTGAATTTAATAACAGATTTGAATTCTATATAAATCTAGGTACAATAGTGAAATGGGGGGTAGAAGGGACGGTAGCCCCTCCCCACCCCTCCCCTCACATTGAATTATTTGTCAAAAAAAGTTGTTCCTAAGCCTAATTTGATTTTTTTTTAAATATAGGTTTACATAACAGTACTCATTATCTTACCCTTTAATCTTCAATCTGTATTTATAGTATTAATTTTCAGGGTAAGAAAAAGGTCGTGTGAGTGAAAAACCAGATTATTTTCTCTCGGGCTGTTTTTCTTTTCCCCTCATTGTGTTACAATTATTTTAAGAGCTGTCAGTGCTGTACTTTTTATTCTTTATCTTTGTTGCAAGTTTGAATTTTAGAATAGATGTATTTTTAAACCTTTTTCAAATAGTATAGCAGACATTTTCCTTTTTTATGTTATTCATTTTAGAAACTTTTATAAAAGTTTAATAATGAGAAGGGAATATTTTCTTCAACACTCAAATTTTAAAACAGTTAGAAACATGTTTTATCATCATTATTATTATAGTTGTATTAAAAAATACTTTAGAAACACGCATTTAAAACCATTAAATTTAATTAAAACCATTTAAAAAAAAAATATGTACAACCAATTCAAACCTTTTCGATTAAATTTTTAAAGCGTCTTCAGGAATGACAAAAATGTTTCGTCTATGCAGTTTAAATACATAAATAGTAGTTTACGGTTAAAGTTACAAAAACTTGAAATATTAAGCATGACATAAGGAAACGTTTTCTGTCATTCATGAAGATGCTTTAAAAATTAAAGCGAAAAGCTTTGAATTGATTGTACATATTTTTTTTTTTTAATGATTTTAAATACGTGTTTTTAAAGTGTTTTTTAATACAACTATTTATTACACGTGTGTTTTTTAATCACTATCTCTTTTTAAGAGATAATATACATTATTATTATATTTATTTTTACATTCATATGCTTATGTCATTTCTCATTTCTATTAGCTCCTTCTCTTATATAATATTTAAAATTTCTGATAAATAAACATGCTTAAAACAAAAGTATTATATATTTATTATAAAGAAACCAATCCAAGTGTAAGGTACTAATACAGTCTTCGGAAGGAATTGATATTAATTCCGAACTTTGTAAAAATTGTTACACATTTTTACTTTCATTTTCATTTTCACACACTTATATTTTTAGATTTCTTAGAATTTATTTCAGCAAAATTTTACGCGACTTTGTCTACAGTCGAAAAAATATATACAGGGCCACATTACTGGATGGACAAATCGGAAATTTGTCTGGAGTCCCAGATTTAAAGGGTTAACAAATTGTTAAAATTTCGTAATAATATGTTTTTACCTACCTATACCAATTATTATTATTATTATTATTTTAATAAAAATTACACATAAAGAATTTGGTCAAAATCGAGATAATTTTACAAACAGTGAAATCTTCGTTGATGAAACTATTTATTACTATATTTTAAACTACTAGTTTTCTTTTATCCCCTACTTCTTATTGTAATTGCTTTATATATTGTATTGTGCATTTGTGAAAAGTATAATACTTTAGTTTTTTTTTTTTTTTTTCTGTTGTGTGTGAATATGGGAGGAGGAAGTAAATGTGCAAATAAATAACAAATGACATATACTTTTAATTTCTGCTGTACTGCTCACAATATGTAGCTGTGCATACCAGTGTTGGGCATAATTGATTAAAAAGTAATTGAATTGCAATTGAATTACAATTAAATTACAATTATAATTATTTTACTGTCAATCAATTAACAAGTAATTGATTACAAATAAACTGAATTACTTTTTCGATTTATTTGTAATCAATTACTTGTTAATCGATTGACAAAAAATATTATAATTGTAATTCAATTGTAATTCAATTACTTTTTAATCAATTATGTCCAACACTGACTCTTGGATTAAGTGTTGTCTCTGAACACAGAAGTGAACGAAGAAGTGGTGTCTCTGAAAAAATTATGTCTCAGGGCCCCACGATATTACAGTTGGAGCCTGAATGTTTACAGAATTTATCTTCCTCCGAACTAAGTTTTTTCATGAATTAAAATGAATACGCATGTATAAAATATGGCAAAATATACATTTTTTTTTTTTTTTTTGGTAAAAATTTGCTCCCAAACTTACATTATTTATTGAAAACTAGCCATGAAAAATAACTTGAAAACTAGCCATGAAAAATACCTTAACATTCTCCAGTTTTGGTATTTTACGGCAAAATTTCCCGACCAATTTTACAACAAAAAAAATTCCAGCAAATGGATTCAAATATGTTTACAAGAATTTTTGCTTTAATATATATATACATACTATTTATTTTTAAATAATAGCTATTATTTTATTTAATTATAAAATGCTGTTTAAAATATTTACTGTTTAGAGTGTGAGAGTTATTGTGAGACAAAAAAGAAAAGGATGGGAAATTAAAGCGCATGAGTGTTACGTATATCTGCAAAAATTGCAGCTTAAAACAAATTAAATTTCCCGTCAAAGGTCAAAGTGAATCAAATATTTTTAAAATGCTCCATAAAAAAAAGAAGGGAAAAAAGAAGGTAGTGGCGATGATGGTCACTTTTGCATTAACTCAAATTTCGACTGAGATTTTGCACTGTACATTGCTTGAAAATGATTGAATTTAACTGTTCCACATACGTAAATGTTTATTTTTATTTTTATTTTTTATTTTAAACAAATTTTTCAATATATATATATATATATATATATATAACTTCACTTTTCATGGGACATTAAAATTGTCATTAAATCTTAATTAGTTATTTTTTACTACATTCATGAAATATTTTTCTTTGTTAACTCCTGCATACAGAATTAAAATATTCTAATTTAGTTTACTTATGACAAATAGTCTTTTAAGTTATCTTTAATAATAATTCTAATAAAAACTTGGTCGTAATTATATACAGGGTGTCCCATAAGTCAGTAAACATTTTAAAAATTCATAACTATTGAATGAATTGATAAAATTGAACGCGGTTTGCGATAAAATCATTCTCCTGGAAGGGGATATATATATATATATATATATATATATATATATATATATATATTATTTATTTATTTATTTTATTATTATTATTATTATTGGGGGGGTGCGGGGGTAAAGAAAAATTAATAATTAAGCTATTTGTCGATAGAGGCCAATCACATTTTCCTGAAAAACTGTACTTATTCGCATGCAAATGTTTACAGGCATATAAATCCTATTCTATGGTCCGTCGTCACCACAAATTACAGTTTGCAAATGAGTTATAACACTACTAACTGTAGCTTCAGTAGGCGGTTCTTACCTGAGGGAAAACAGTTTCAACAATAACACTTTATCCACCAAGTCAGCACCCCACTTAAAACTTCATGTATGCAAAAGTAGGAGGCAAAATAAGAAATAAACTGTTCTAATCGCAAAATTGTGCAATTTGTAGGACTTTCATTTGCATATACAGTCCCTGGCCAAATTATTAGACGCACTGTACGACTCTATGTAAAATCTTAATTATCAGGTGATACTATATAGCTTTATTGTTTTTACTAGATACAATGTATTTTTTTTTTATTATTATCCAACTTATTACCTGTTTTTTAACACAAATAAAATACCATAGTTATAGAAAAAATATGTATTTATTAACTCTTGAAAAAATTTGAAATTAATGCAATTAAATGTTAATATTTTGTTGAGCCACCTTTAGCCGCTATGAGAGCTTCAATTATGCATCTGAGGATGGTGATCCCACACATGAATGACCTTTTCCAAGAGTTGCGTTTTATTTATGATCACACCTTTAGCCACTTCTCTCGTCATCAGCTCCCTCACGTTTTCAGTAGGTTTCATATCTGGGCTATTACCCGGCCAATCCAACAGAGGGATTTTTGGCACTTCCAAACAATCTTTAACAGGCCGTTCTGTGCGGCAGGGAGCTCCATCTTGCATAAAAATGAATGGTTATCCATTTGGAAACCATTCTCTGAGCTGCAAAACCTGTAATTATTAAAAAATTATAGTGCGTCTAATAATTTGGCCAGGGACTGTATGTATATATATATATATATATATATATATATATATATATATATATATATATTCACATCTGTGCGAAAAACTTAACTATTTGTCTAACTATCGTCGGCAAAAAATTGAACTATATTTTTTTTTTCTTTAGCAAAAAAAAAAAAAAAAAAAAAAAAAAAAATCCCCCCTTCACGAGAATAATTTTTTTCGCAAGCCGCGTTCAATTCTATCAATTCATTTAATAGCTATGAATTTTTAAAGTGTCTATAGACTTATAAACCTTGTATAAAAATAAATCATTCTGGATACAACAAATAAATGTAGTTTAGTTTACAGCCTTTTTTGGAAATATTAAGAATGCTGGTAGGTAATAATTAATTAGCGCTCAACATAGAGTAGGAAAATAGTTTAACTAGACGAAAACATAATAAAATTAACTGACGATATTATGCATGTAGGGATTGAAATTATTCTTATACTGTGCTACTAAAGCCTTCATCAAGAATAACACCATTTTTAACTTGCTTTGGCGGTTCCACGTTTATTTAAAAAATATTGTTTTCGAGCTCAATGAAATGAAAATTTCAAAACAGTTTTGTTATTAAAATGTATATAAATAAGGTCGTTGGCAAATTTGTTTCAAAGAGCCAGTTTAAAATCTCAAAATCTCAAAATAAATAAAAATAAAAATAAAATATAGTAACAATATTTGATATCCGTTGCTTTTTCTATTTAGCTTTATATCTTGATACACGGATTTTAAAATAATATTTATTCACTTTATATATAAAATACAGTTAAGATATGGAAGTCTCTGAATTAATCATTAAAATATATTGTTATACAGTGAAAATTAGACGCCAAATTTGAACAATTTTCGCCTAATTTTGAACTAATATTACGTGCATAAAAGGTTCAATAAGGATTAAACAGTTGAATTAGTTTTGTATCGGACCACATTTGCTAAAATACGCCAATTGACCGTAGTTTGTATAGTCCGACTGCAAGAAAATCTATAAATATTAATCTCTATAACATTTTTTTTATCGGAACTATAGCCAAACATAACAAGAATGAAGCTTGCGATATTTTGATTCCATATATGAAAATTAATTTAAATTAAAATACCAATTAAAATAACTGATATATATATATATATATTTATCACACTAAATAGGAAAGCTTCTTTTTCGTTCGATTTAAATCGGAATTAATTTGTGTGTGCGTATAATTTGTTATAAGAATATTTATTTTTCTTTTCTTTTCTTTTTTTTTTTTTTTTTTTTTATGAAATTAAAAATTTTATACGTACAATATAAAAAGAAATGTCAAATTGTTTTGCTTTGCTAGTAGGATCAGTGAAATAAACAACAATAATATGTTAAATGCAAAATACATTCATAGCCATAAAGTACCCCAGTAGAAAATTTCAGAAAAAATGCTAAAAAAAAAAAAAAAAAAAAAAAAAAAATGCCCTTCGCAAAGGGTAAGACTATAAATCTGTTTATGCTCTCGTCTTAGTAACGAATGGAAAGAAAATAATCCTCGAAGATTAAAGGATTCTTAAAAACAAACTCAGTATAGGCAGATGCTATGGGAATATTTGTTAAAGTTACTGAAAAGAATCTACATTAAGATTTTAAACCCGAAATAGATGGAATGGATACCGTTTCTGGCAGCTCTTTGCGGCATATTTTGATCATTTGCGCACAACAGATTTGGTGACTGGTGATCCTCTACAGAATACAATACTCGGGCACATTTATATCGGAGAAGTCTTCCTCACAAATAATCTTTTTTACTTTCTACCAGCATCCGAAAGGGAGATGGAAGGAACCCCTCACCAATAACTTAGGTCAGGTCATTTCCAGACAAACACATCACCTGTATTTTGCAAAAAACAGACGGTGGATTTTTAGGGGGGATCGTAAAGCAGAAGGGAAAGCATCTGAACCCTATACCCCACCCTTCTTTCTCCAGGTATCTAGCTTTTTCGTAGACCGTAAACGCTACGTCAACCATTTGGGACTAGGTTTTAGGACCGTTTCCCTGTTATGCACCCAGTGACCTCATTTCCCTATCTTTTGCACCCTAAAAAACAGGGAAAGAAGTGAAAATAAAAGGGGAATTTCAATGAAAATATGACCCACATTGCAGAGAAAGTGGTAAAGGTGCTGTGTTTACATCAACATGAAAGTTAAACCTGTTTATCCTTCTGTCTGTTGTCGTGGTTAAAGTACTTAAATTTGAGAGGGATCAATTCATTTGCAAAGTTAGTGACTTTAAGGGGGTTTACAAAAGGTTAAACTTATCCCCTTTTCCCTAAACAGCTGAACTTTCTTCAATTTTGGCGATTTTTTCCGTTTACGTTGCTTGGTTGCGTCTCTTTCCTTATTTTTCAAATTACATCGACTGTAGTTCGATTACAAAACAAGTCAATTCGTAAAACAAATGGCGTCCCATCTCTTCATCTTTGTTTTTCAAAAATAAATAACAGACGCTACGGATACCATTACACAAGCTAAAAAGAAATTTTCAAGAAAAGCTCTTAATGCCACACAATTGCGAAACAGGCAATTTAAAGATACGCTGCCGTATGCGTCATATATTACAAACATTGAGTTGCATATTATTCTTGCTACAATTTTTAATTAGTTAATATTTATTAATACTTGATTCAGATTTTGTTAAAATTCAATTTCTGCAAGATTTATTTTTTCTTGTTATTGTTGTTACGCCAATTAACAAGTTAAAATTTAGTTATTAGACTACTTATACTTTTAGAATAAACTTATATTTTAGCACTCTCTTAAGCAAACTGAACTTACATTACACGTTTACATTTGTATTTGCAAAGAATTACCTTAAAAATAAAAGTATGTGCTAAACACAATTAAATATACCTTCCCTTTTATGATTTTTTTCTATTAAATAGTAAGGTCTAATGTTATTTAATAAAATAAAAAATAAACTGTGTATACATGAAATAAATTGCTTGTTATACAAATAAAGGTTAAAAACGCTTCAACTAAAATTTCATTGTCGGTTGAGAATAAAAAAAACTGATAGAATTGTAAATAAATAAATGTTACTAGATGTTACGATAGCGTTAGTGTTATGTCAATTCTAATATCTCTTACATTTTAATTCTTAGATTTTCAATGTCGGCTATAATTTTAATTCTATGATTAAATAGTCTTATGTTAGCAAATATTAAGGAGTGTGAATACTATAAAATCAGAGCCAATATTCATCAATAATTATGAATATCTGCCCCGATTTTATTAAATATCTACGGGATGAAAACAGGACATGAGGACAGAAAAAGAAAAAATAATAATACCTTCACTGTTAATATAAACATAAAAAAAAATCTGGAGTGACTCCACTCGACTTTCCGAACATTGAGTAATTAACAGTTTTGTAGATAAAGAAAGAGTAGTTGTTAAACAAACAAAAGAGAGAAAACCATAATAGAGTGTTTGAGTATTTTTCTCCATCTATTACACGTTGTTTTATTTAACGCTACTGAACTTTGAGCCCATAGATCATAATGACAAAGAAATTTTCGTTGTGTCCCTGTAAAAACCTATAATTGTTAGATTCACCAAAATGCTTATAGTTAGTGCAACAGTGATTTATAATACTCATATAAATTTTCAGCTGAATTCAATAAGGCGTTTAGATGCTATCGTACTTTTAAAAATTTAGTCCCATAGGCCATAATGATAAAGAATTTTTCTTTGTGTCCCTGTAAAAAAACTGTAAGTGCTAGATTCACCAAAATCTATACAGTTAGTTCAACTGTGATCTATAACATGTGTACAATTTTTTTGCTCGGTTTAATAAGGCGTTTAGACTCTATCACATTTTTAAAAATTTGGCCCCATAGGCATAATGATAAAGAATTTTTCTTTGTGTCCCTGTAAAAAAACTATAAGTGCTAGATTCTCCAAAATCTATACAGATTGAGTATTTGTGATCTATAATATGTGTATAAAATGTTTGCTCAATTGAATAAGGCGTTTAGATGCTATCGCACTTTTAAGATTTTGCTCCCATAGGCCATAATGATAAAGAATTTTTCTTTGTGTCCCTGTAAAAAAACTATAAGTGCTAGATTCACCAAAATCTATAGGGTTCGTACTATGGTGACTTACAATATGCGTACCAACTTTCAGGTTAATCGAACGAAGCGTTTAGACGCTAGCGTGTTCACCCACAGACATACACACATACACACATACACACATACACACACACATACATACATCATCGTAAAAATAGTGAAAACGGACTCAGGGGACCTCAAAACGTATAGAAACATCAAAATCTCGAATTCGGATTTTTGACATGATTACAATACTTTCCTCACTATAGTGTTCGGAAAGTAAAAAGTAATCAGCAATAATAATAATAATTTTCATTTGAGAAAAGTAATTATGTTAATGGATTTATTGCCTTTTATGTTTTAAAAATATTCAAATAAACAATAGTCTAAGGTAAAGCAATAATTAATCTAAATCTAGGTACGGTAAGTGCACCAGTGATTAACACTTTTAGAGCAATCTCTGATGTTTTTAATGTTCTAGTCATCAGAAAATATTTTTAGAAATCTTAAGTTAGTACATATGGTATGAAAGACATACAGAACCACATATATGTTAAAATATATACATTTGATAACAATTATTTTTTTTTTTATGAATTTTTATTTGACACCCACTCAATGTTCCAGTAATTGACATTGCCAGTTTTTCTTTTTTTCAGTAACTGGCCCCCTATGTTCCAGTGTTTGACACTGCTAGTTATTCATTTTACCAGTTATTAACACCCTATGCTCCAGTGCTTGACATAAAATGTTAAAATTCTTATATGTAAAATATATTATTTTATTATTTTTCTTATTCATTAATTATTTCGGGATAGATGTCAATTACTGGAGCATGCCAATCACTAGAGCACCTACAATAAATATACTTAATAAATAAATAAATATTTATCGTTATATTTTATCAACTGAATAGCTTAAAGTAATTGGTGTGTAGTAATAAAAGTTTGATCGACAACATGTTATGAATTTTGTAAAACAATAATAATAATAATAAATATCGTTTTTACACACCTGTAAACAAAAATGTTATTGGTAGTGTAAATCGTTCAATAATTGTTAAATCTCCCTCTCCCCCCCCCCCTAAAAAAAGGAAAATTTATGCAACTTTTGATACATATAAACAGAATAAAGGAAAATCACATCATATTAGAAATTAGGCGTACAGACGTCATTGTTTGTTTTCACCAACAATTGCAGAATTCTTCCCAGATGGTGTCGAAAATTCTTTAATTTCTCTCGAATATAATTTGATTTGAGGGGCATTTTTTTTCTCTTATCGCGTTCTACCCTTTTAGAGAAAATTAAAAATGACAAGAAATAGGGAATTAAGTAAACAATTCCTTCATATATAAACCTATCGTTTCAGTGTCAGACTCTTAATCAACAATGCAGAAGATATCTTTAACTTGAAAGACAGATGGGTTTAAAATTACTTCCGAAAACTACAACATTTTAATAAATAGAAGACTTTATATTTTAACTATCTAAAAATTATACCAGGCTGGAAACTTTAAGAGTTACCGACGTTTGAAATGATCAAACTTTTCATGTAACGTTGTACAAATATGACGTAAAATTACACAACTTTTACTTTAACGCAACAAAACTTTTTAATGTGATATTACTGTAACACAATTTATTTGTGTAACATTACATCGTATTTGTGCAAAATTTTAGCAACATATTTAGAAAATATATTGCCTCAAGTATTTTACTCTAATTCGAAAGTAAATTTTCTAGTGTCACTCGTTTTTATTTTATTTGTTTTATTTGTTTTTTATTTATTTATTTATTGCATATTATTGTGCTCTTTTTTTTTTTTCTTTCTTTATTTCGTTTTTGGATGTCTTTCTAAATTGCAGTGAATGGTACCTCAAGATTTCGAATTTCGTACATTCGGAAAACTCGAAAACAAGTACGATTATACGAAAATTTACAGTTTGATTTATATGTGAATATTTTGTTTTTTGTTCATTGATTAATTGAGGAATACTATTAATTCGATGATTTTTGTTAAAAATTCATGCACTTTTTTTTTTCCTAAATATTTTTTTCTAAACAGCAGCTTTCTCAGAATTTTTGTACCATTTCCTAATCTATATCATAGTATAACAGTTTATGAGAAAGCAATGTTTCTATCACTTTCATACACACACAAAATAAAGAAAGAGATGAAAAAGTAATAAAATAGTTACGGCATAAACTAATTAAAGCGTATTTTCTTATAACACCTGTCTAAAGCAGTGTTACCATACTTTGCGACTTTTTTATCCAATAGTTAACAAAATTTTGAGAAGTGGTACTTGATATACATGAAAGACGAATTGAACTATTAAATAAAAAAGTCGCATAGTCTGGCAACACTGGTCTAAGGAATAATTCAAACCTTTATTTTAAAAGAAATAAATTAGTTAACACGTTGATTGCCAACAACGAAATAACTCGCATCTTGTTTACTTGCCTACACTGTAAAAAATATAGTGCGACCACGTTTCCTACGACTAGCAGTGAGGCCGAGTCCAAAAGTTTCGAGGGATGCAAAATTGGCCGAGAGATAGTTATTTGGCAAACATCCAGTTATTCGGTTTTCCCTTATCGCTTATTTTCTCTCAGCCACCCCTATTTTAACAGTGGACTCGTTCAATCCGCACTTGCGCAGAGGCTTCCATGGTCGCAAGAAATGTGGTTAAAGAATATATCTCATTTCCTGCTAGAAATTCTCTGTTATTTGAGAAAATACGTTCTGACAACGTAATTTTTTCGCAAATTACGCGTATATTCTCAAAATGCAGAGAATTTCTGGCAGCAAATAGGACATATTTCTTACAGTGTAGGACGCCAACTACGGGTTATCTCGTAGCTTGTTTAATTGCCATTTTTGTGCAGCTACGAGAAAACTCGTAGTATATTAGTGTAAATAGGTGGTCTCACGGAAGAGAACAAAAAAATCAGGATTGGTTTAAAAACACAGAAAAATTATTAATAAATGAACAGAAAATATGATCATTTTAAGTTTATTCAAAATAATATTTGTCACGTGAGCCAATTTACTAAATAATTTGCAACATCTTTTTTTTCCTCCAATAAATAAATAAATAAAAATATTTTGTATGCTTTTTAATGATTACTATGTACATTACTATATTGGCGTTTTTAATAAAATAATATGATTAAGTTAAATTGTTTTTTAAAGTCAGAATCCTGAAAAGCACCTTGGCAGTCAACGTGCTAAACATAACATATGATTGATGTTAAATTTAAAATATTTCTTAAGCAGTACTTTTAATTCCATTCCATAAATTATTCGAACACTTTTGAACGTTCAATTACAAGATTTATTTTCAGTCACATTGTGCCATCTATCAAGAAAAATGTGATAATCAGAATTAATTAGCGTCTATATGACTGCATTTATGTGAACCTTTCGCATGTTTGTTCAGTTAAGTTAATCTTGTTATTTTACTAAGTTATGTAAAATGTCGTAATTTTGTTTTAAATGTAATTTTTGAAAAATCTAAAAAATTGTTTTGATTACATGAGCTTAAGTGACCTAAAATCACTTTTCTTTTTTCTTTCTTTTTTTTTTTTTTTTTTTTTTTTGACTATGTCTACTCTGTATTATGATTAAAAATAATTTTGAGTAATTTTCAAATACTTAGCTGCATGTTTTTAAAGAAATTACAAACATAACATAATTTTTTTCCTTTAAAAATACTTCAAGTTTAAAATGAATGTTAAAAGGTGAAGAATTACGGTACAAGTCAGTTAAATAAATTTTCTCAACAAACAAGGTTTCTCCTGTGTAGCCATTAAAATTCAAGGTTCTGATGAGCAATTTCCTAACAAGATTGCGCAAATAACGGCTCAAACGTAATGACCGTGTAATGAATTTCATGCGGTTATTTTGAAAAGAAAAACATTTCTTGTTCCTTTGTAAACTAACTTTTATCTTCAACTATATTCTTCCATAAACCTTTTTAAATTGTAATAAATATTGTTCGTTTTAACTGAAATTGTTTACATATGTAAACAAAAGTTTCAAGTTCTGTTTCTTCGTTAACATTTGACTCCAGTTACGTGTTTTTTACTTTTGCATATTTAACTTATAACTGCGAATTTTATTAAAGGAATATTCAAGGGAAAATAATATAAATTAAGCATTTAAACGATCTTACACTGATTAATTTAGGGGAAAATAAACGTAACTTAAGTGCAATATATGTAAAATATACAACAAATATCAATATTTAAATTTTTACTAATATTTCCCATTTTTTGTTGTGTAGATACTTTTTTCCATTGCGAGATTTTATATCAAAAATCACTTAGTTTTTAAATATGTTACTTTCATTCAAGCAAAGATTTGTAATTTGTATTTGTGTGCTTAATAATTTAAAACTGTTAAAAATTACTTCAAATCTGGTGACTAGTGAATATTGTCACATGTTTTAATCACTAGAAAAGAGACAGCACAGCAAATCTGGAACAGAGTATTAACATAATTATTAATTATCCAAAAAGTATTTCGTACCATATTTAATTCAGCTTAATTTATTACATATTTATTAAAAACAAAATAATAATAACATATATTTTAAGTGCATAATCATATTTTTAAAAATAACATTGATTTCAAGTTTAATAAATCTTTTGGATCGCGATTTTATGTAGAGTTCGTAACTTCATACCATTTTTAAAACAATATTATGCATTAATTAATATGAAATGTTTTATTTTTATTTATTTATTTGTTTTTATTTTGTTATTTATTTATTTATTTTATTTTATTTTATTTTTATTTATTCATTTATTTAGTTATCTTTGCTTTTGAGTTTAAAAATTGTTTTATTTGCAAAATTTGCATTTTATCTTCATGTTCTTTCTTTTTTTTTTTTTTCTTTTTTCTTTTTCTTTAATTTATTTGTTTTTATTTTGTTATTTATTTATTTATTTATTTGGCTTTATTTATTTATTTTTATTTATTTATTTTATTTTATTTTATTTTTATTTATTCATTTATTTAGTTATCTTTGCTTTTGAGTTTAAAAATTGTTTTATTTACGAAATTTGCATTTTATCTTCATGTTCTTTTTTTTTTTTCTTCTTATACATACTTTTTCATATTTTTGTATTTTTTCGTTATCATATTACTATTATTATTGCTGCTATTTATAAATAATTATTTTCATTTATAGCCACTTCAAAATGTGCTAAAATTAGTTTTATAGTTTCCTTGAATTATTTTAATACAGTTAACTGACAAGAAATATACGTGTTCCTCGTGTAGAGCTGATTAAATACTTAGTTTTATTACTATTTACTATTTTGTTTTTGAATTAACAATTATTTTTTTTTTACACCAATGTCAATAAATAAATAAATAAGTAAATAAATAAACTAATTAAAGCTGTACTGAGTGCTCGGTATGTACTCTGCCATTTTGCCGAGTCCAAATTTTGGCTAATTATACGGCCGAGTATCTGTGAGAATTTTTATATATATATATATGTATATTATTGAAGATAAATGTATCAATAACAAAAGTTGATGAATTACTGAACTCAAAAATTATGAAAATATAAATACAGAGCTATTATAATTAAAATTTTGATAATAACAACTTCATACAGTTAAAATGGACTAATAGGTGTGCCACCAAATCTAGTACAGAAAGAATTTAGGAGATACGCTTGTCCATTATAGCTATAGGGAGCTGTTTGTGTCAGAAATTTAATTACAACTATCTTGTATAAATGTAATACATGCAATAATTTATAAAATTAGTGCATAAAATCGTATCTGTAAGATAGACAAAAATATTTTAGAAAAAATTCTTTATGTAAAATTAATACAAATTTTAAATATGCATTTATACAAATAAAAGTAGTAGACCACATTTGAAACTCTTAAAAAAAAAAAAAAAAAAAAAAAAAAAAAAGATTTTGAATTAAAATAATAATAATTATATATATATTAAAATGAAAAAAAAACACTAAATGATATTAGAAATATATTTTAATAATCAAATCTGTTTTGCAAATTATGGCCCAAAACAACCAATCGTTTTATATTTTTGAGATTTGAAGATTAATGAATCCTGTCGTGTTTGAGGGGATCTCAGTGTACAGGAAATTTTATAGTCTCTGATGATGCTCAAATTAATCTGAATGAAATTATCTGATGATGCTCACTTCTCACCTTAGATAAATTTTAAGAATTAAGTTATCAATTATTATGGTTTAAGTAATCTACTAAGCTCGAAGTATCAAATATAATGTGAATCTTATCGTGTACATAAATAGCGTTCTACAAATACACACACAGCTTAATGCTCTGAAACACTTCAGCAAAACACATTGTTTCTCATTTAACAGCATGTTTGTTCAAAATATTCTTTCTTTTTTTTTTTTTTTTTTTTTTTTTTTCTTTTAAGGTATGAGAAACTTTTCATGTGTGCATCAATTATTGATGCAAATGTTCCGAAGTACTTCATGAAAGCATAATGTTTGTTACTTAACCGTATTTTTTTTTTTTTTTTTTTTTTTTTTTCAAAATGCTTTATTGTTATTATTATTATTTCAAGACATGCGAAATTTTTCACATGTGCATCAATTATTCTTTCTTACAACTACTCGGTATTCAGTACTCGGCTACACGGTACTCAGACGGGTAGTAAATGGCCGAGTACTAGGCCAAAGCGCTACTCGGTACAACACTAAAATAAATAAAACCCCAATTATTTTTGCAGTTTTTTCCTTTCCTTACTTCATTTTCTTCTACATACAAAAAAATCATAATAAATTATTTATTTTAAATCTTAAAACATATTTTTATACTTTCGGCATATTTATCTTGACATTAATAGATTATTTCTTAAAAATAAAAACATATAATACACCTCCCGAGGTATCCTCAGATTATTCTGAGTGTGCTATAGAGTTTGTTGCACTATTTTGTATAAACGACTTGATGATAATAGCACTTTGATGATGCATAAATTTCCCGTATTATGATGAAGCAATACACTGGTAAAAATAGTGATAAAGGATCAAAGTCATTGAGGTGGTTGGCCGTGCACATTGCACTGTTCACAATAATCCAGAGTACGTTGCTGACATTAAAATATTTTATTTATCTTCACTTCGTAACAATATTGCTTGTAATTAAAGAATTCAACACTAATGATATACATCAGAAATATTCTTTTGAAAAGAATCAAGATGTTAGTTTTCTAATACAATATAGGAATACATGAAAATGAACGGGATGGACACGGGGAGAGAAGTATTCACAAGTTACGTCTTTTCAGCAGCAGAGAAAATGCAGAAGTGATGAAATTGTTGGCTGAATACATTACACCAAACCACAGAAATCTTTGATGCCAAGGACAACACCCAACTTTTTCAGTTACAGCTAATTTAGTATAACTTTTTAAAATATATTGGCGATTGATTTGTTAGCCAAAAAATCCGTTATCAGTTCGTGAGAATCTGGCAAACCAATCTTAACTCTTGACCACAAGAATTTTATCGTTAAATTTTTATTCATAACCCTAGTCTAAAAGAATACGCGATTTCTATTTATAAGTAACAGATGCGAAATCTGTTCAATGTTAAAAAATGACATCAGGAAACATTTTATTCTTTTTTATTTAATTGAGATGAAATGAATTGTTCACCACAGAATTAAGCGATTGAAAGATCATCTCTTGCTTTTATTATTATTATTTCTTTTAAATGAAAGGAATAGTATGGCTTGCTCTTTTTGTAAGAAGGAATAAAGAATGAAACCGCATATATCAACTCGCTTTTTATACAGATAGAAAATGAATTGGGAAAGAATTAAATTTATCAGAAATGTAATACATAATTTAGAATATGTGATTTTCGATATCACATATTTCTCCCCTTCGTCTGAAAAAGAAAGAGGTGTTGCCCAGGGTTATCATATACAACACATATTCTACATATAGAACAGAAAAATTATATATATGTATAAGATATCAAAAGAAATGTATATGTAAACAGTTGTACAACTTTGTATGAAATATATAGAGTAGCTACCATTACATTTTTTTTTTTTTTTTTTTTTTTTAATATGTGCACATTTTCACTCATGTCCATGAGAATATTTTCCAGTCATTATTTTTCTTAAATACATGCTTCATAGTCCACTGCATATACGATTTGTTGATATATCTATATGAATCACTGACAGTCACAATGAAAAAGCAGTAATATTGGATATCATGTATTTTTCTAATTATTTCTTCTGCTAGATTCATATAACAATAGTTTGCAAACATAATAGTACTTTGTGGAAATAATATTCATTACAGTAGAAAATAATATATATAAATGCAAAAATGAAATATAAAGAAGCAAAATTATCTAAAACTAAATATACAATACACCAAATAATGTGTAAGAAACATTAGAAAAATGTTGTCAAAATAAAAATATGAAAAAAAATATGATGTGTGAATAACACCATAAAATATAAGCAAAAATGTGTTTTGGCCAATTCCAGCCAGGAAAGCTGTTCAATTGTGTTAGGCATCCACCGTAACACGAACAACCCACCTTACTCTTGTGTGAAACACAAGTATATGACTCAGGCTTAGGGCCTTCGTCCTAGATGAATAGGGCATGTAAAAAACAGCTCCACGACGCCATTAAGAAAAAATGTACGATCGGGAGAACCTCAAAAACAGGGACGGGAGATTTTCAAATGAATAAATAGAGAACTACTAGTTTAATAGCATACTAGAATTCTCAAAATTGGATGCTCTCAATTGAGTTGATGATTCTTGGGGCAATAATTTTGAACGAATCATCTTCTCAAGGAGGGATAATTATTTCAAAAAAAATTTAAAAAAAGGTGTAGATTCAATGACTTGATATCTACAAAAATCATAAAAAAGTCATTCCAAGAAAATTGAGAGCATAAAAAAGTCACGATCGGTAATATTCACACATTGACACATTTATGGCAATACATGTTGCTAGCAAAACGTTCAAATTATTCAAAAATGGGAAAATTCAAAATTTTAAATGATATATTATAACATTATGTGTTCAATGAAATAGCATAAGATATTATTTTTTTTTATTTTATTTATGAACATGTTTATTTATTTTTGAATACTAAACAATGTGTAATTTAAGTGTTTTTGACAAGTGTCTAAGATGCAAATGTGTGTAAATTGTAATTCTTATGTTCTTAAATAAATGTAAATATAACGTAAGAGAATATTTTTATAATTTTTTTTTTGTCATAATTCCTTTTTTTTTTTTTTTTTTTTTTTTTAAAAAAAAAAAGAAAATATGTCAAATATATCGATTTGAATAAAAGAATATGCAACATTTTAGAGTAATACTGTTATGTCAATTGCACCCTTGAACATGCAAAAAGTGGGCCCGCCAATAATGGCATGCAGTGATGCAGTAAGCACAACAAAGATCCTTTGCGCATAGGAATCACAACAAAAACGCTTACATATTCTTTTTTTTTTTTTTTTTTTTTTTTTTTTTTTAATCATATAATAGAAATGCTGTTAAGAATATCTTTTGAGAAACTGATAAATTGATTGTAAAATAAAATTTCAAATTATAAATATTAAATAAATAAAGTATAAAAGTCATTTATGAGTATATGATTTTTATGACAATAAGTTTACCCCTGCAGTGGTACCCCTGCAATGGTAACTCGTTCCACTTTTATTTATTTATTTATTTATTTATTTATTTTTAAGGATTTGCCTTATTTTTCCTTGGACGCAAATTATATGAGTGTGTAGATTTTGGAATAGCATTGAAATTATTTGGTGTGCATTTTTGTCTTGGACGTAGATTATATGAGTGTGTAGGTGTTGATATGTTTTGAAAAGCGTTTTGATCATTTGTAACACAGTTATCAACTAAATGTGTGTTTCTGGGTGGAGCTAGCAACAGTCTATCCACATGTACCTTAAATGCAGACTCATCAGGGTAGTTTATTCTTTTTATTGAAAATACAACTGGTGCATGCTTTTTAAATACAATAAAAGGACCATAATATTTAAGTCTAAATTTGTCAGTAGATTTTAAATATACTATATCTTTTTCGAAAATGTTTTCTTAACTTTGTTTTTCTTTGATAATAGTTATAGCTTCTTTCTTGAGACATTTTAATATTATTGTAAGCTTTATGATAAATTTTATCAAGGTCATGCATTAGTTTATAAACATCAACATTTCTGTCAATTAATGGTTGGTTGCACTGAGAATCATATGTATCAAAAATTAACGATAATTCTCTGCCAAAGTGTAAGAAATTTGGTGAAAATTGTGTAGACGAATGTTTTGATCCATTATACAAAGATTTATGAATATTGATAGCATTTACAAATGTGTGTCCTTCTTGTAGGAGTGTTTTTATGGAATATTTTATACTTTTGTTTATTCTTTCAGAAATAGCGTTGCTCTGTGGATGAGCAACAGAAGAGTGTAAAATTTTTATACCTAGTGTGTCGTTGAAATTGTTATAAACATATGACGTGAATTGGGGTCCAAGATCTGAAAGAATTACAGATGGACGACCATGTGTAGATATGTAAGAAAATAAACATTTAACAATTTTTTGTGCAGATGTATCCGTTAAGGGATAAAGTTCTGCATGTCTTGAGAAATGGTCAATTATGGTCAATATGGATTGACCATTTTCGAAAGGACCTAACAAATCAGTAGATATAGTATGTCCAGGAAATTTTGGTGTGTAGGTTGGCTGTAAAGGTGCATTAAGTATACGATGATGTTTTGATTGTAAACAATTTGTACAAGATGCAACAAAATTTAATGTGTCGTTGTACATTCCTCTCCAAAAAAATCTAGATGATAAAAATTCGTAAGTTTTTGTAAATCCGAAGTGTGATAAATGAGAAATAGTTAATGTCTTAGCTTTTAATTTTTCTGGCACAACAATACAGTAAGTATATGTGTCATTGCAAGTGTCATACTTTTTTATCATTAGAACTTTAGTATCAGGATGTATAAAAAAATTAGAAAACTTTTTAGATGATCCTTTTCTTAAAATTTCATTATATATAGGAGATAATTTATCATCCTTTTTCTGCTCAAACACAAAAGTGTTATTTGATATTTCCAGGAGGGGATCTTTATTACCATTTTGGCCAGAAATAAGAAAGTTTAATTGATATTTATTTTTACCTTTTTCATAATTTTCATGACCATTTGTACTCACCTTATCAGGATCAATTTGAATGACAGGAAGATTTTCTTCAAAAACAATCTTCGGATTAGTAAAAAGGTTTTCTTGATTTTCATCTAAGTTACATCTGGACAAATAATCAGCTAAAATATTGCTAGAACCAGGTATATGTTCAAAAGAATAAGAATATTCAGAAAGGTCCATAAGCCATCTAGTAGTAATGTCTGCAGGATTTGTTGTTTTCTTATATTTTTTTAAAGGTGCACTGTCCGAAAGAATTACAAAATTTCGATTATATAAATAGTACTTAAATGCAAGTACAGATCTATGTATGGCCATTAATTCTAGTTTCAATGAAGGATATTTTTGTTCAGAGGGTTTTAATGATTTTGAAAAATATGCAATGGGCAAAATTCTATCGCCAAATTTTTGCATAAGTACACCTGAAATTGCAACTTTTGATGCGTCTGTGTTTACGAAAAATTTTTTGTTCCAGTCAGGTAATCTGACAATTGGAGGTTTGAAAAATAATTGTTGCAATTTTTCAAAAATTTCTTGATGTTTCTGAGTCCACTTAAAAGCGACTTTAGGTTTGGTTAAGTCAATTAATGGCTGGACAATTTGAGAAAAAGTTGGTAATAATGATTTATAATAAGTAGCAAGTCCTAAAAATCTTTTTACCTGTTTTTTAGTAGTGGGTACAGGAAAAGAATTAATTTTAATGATATTAGCCTGCACCGGAGAAATTGTATGATTTTGAATGTGAAAACCTAAATAATCTACTTCTGTTTTGTGAAATGAACATTTGTTAGGAGTTAAAGTTAAATTGTACTTTTTTAAAACATCGAATACTTTCCTTAATTTAAACATTGTTTCTTCAAATGAGTTAGCCCCTAAAATTAAGTCAGCTTGATAGGAATAGATTCCATCTTCCTGAATTTCATCTAAAAGACTATCCATAAGTGATTGAAAAATAGAGCTAGCTGTTTTAAGACCAAAACATAAACGTTTATATTTATATGAACCAAACATTGATGTAAAAGTAACATAATCTTGAAATTTTTCCGGTAAATCGATTTGATGATATGCTTGTTGAAAATCCAATGACGTGAAATATTTATATGATGATAAATTTGAAATAATAGTTTGAATTTTTGGTAAAGGGTAAGAAGAACCCTGAATTACCGTGTTTAGCATTCTTAGATCTAAAGCTAGTCTGAATCTTTGTTTTCCTGAACCATCCGGTTTCTTTTTTACCAAAAGGATGGGACAGGCCCATTCAGAGCAACTACGCTCAATGATATTAGCATCTGCAAGTTCTCTAATTTGATTGAGAGCTTCGTTTTGCAGAGCTTGAGGTATTGGGAAAGGAAGAGTTTTTATTGGAAAATCATTTGTGAGCTTTAAATTTGGAATAACTTTATCAGTATGTCCTAAGGTTGCTAAAGATTTTGAAAAAACAGCAAAATTTTCGAATAGTAATTTTTGCAACTGCTCTTTTTCTTCTTTACATAAGTGATCAAGTTTGAAGTCAGAATGAGTTAAATCTGATTTTCTTTTGTTTAAAATTTGTTCTGATGGTTGAATTAAATTGATAGAGTGTTCAGTTTTGTTTTTAAATTCCGTGTGATTGCCATCATTCAAAATAATTTCACTTACATCAAAATTTTTGATTTGTTGAACCAAAGCAATTTTACCTATATTCATGTTTTTGTTAAGATGAACACTCTTTTCAGAATTATTTGATATATAAATCTGGAAATTATAAATTTCCTTTATATGATTTTTCCTATTGTAACATTTTTGGAAGTCCTTGAATGATATAAGAGAATCGTAAAAATTTATCTGTTTATCTTCATTTCCCTCAAACATATATTCAGTAGGATCAGGTTTTAATTTGGTGAATACCTTAATTGCTTTTGTTTCATATGGGTTGAGAATACATTTAGAATGTAAATATGCAGGAATGCAATTTTTTTTATGTGCATGGTCAGTATGATTGTGATTACAAGTACCATCATCCTCTTCATTACAAGAGTAAAATGGAATTGATGTATCATTTATTTTTAGTAAGTCATGAGCAAAATCAATTTGGATGTTATTATGTTTAATGAAATCAATTCCAAGAATTCCTTGGAAGGACGAGGATGAAGGGATATCAACTATATAAAATGTATGGTGAAAATTCTTTTGTTCAATTTTAAAAGATGCACTTATACATGATGAGAAATTAACCTCAGAATTGACAGTCTTAATTGTAATATTAGAACCTTTTCTTTTATATTTCAAAGATGTTTTGATTTGATTAAACAATTTTTGTGAAAGTAGACTTAACGAACTGCCTGTGTCAATTAAAAAATTTACTTTTGATTGAGCCATCACTGCATTAATAAGTGGTAAAGAAGAAGCATTTTGATATACTTTACAAATATATTTACTTCTTTGCTCCGTTTCTGTTTGAATAGCTACATTGTTTGAAATCGTAATGATAGAATTTGTTTGAGAAGCAACAGAATTAACTAGCCTACGCTTTGTTAATTTTGGTATATCATTATTTAGCGTAGAAAATACTGGTGATTGTAGAGATTGAGAAATATTCTCACCAGTAGGAATAAATCTCTCTATCAGTTTAAATTCCTATCCTCTCTAAACTTTGTATTGTCTCGAAAATTTGCTTCAGAATTTTGTTGGTGTGAGTAGTGTCTATAATCTTGTTTTCTTAAATTTTGTCTCTTCCACTGAAGCAATATTTAGCAGTGTGTCCATATTTCTCACAAATTTGGCAAATTCTAGAATTGAATTTGTTTCTACTTTGTCTATTTTGGAAGAAAGTTCTTTTATTTTTAAAGTGTGTTTGATTATCAGCAAATCTGTGCATTTTTGGAGAATATTTTCTTCTCTTGTTTTGCAATTGATGGTTCTGCTTATCATGATAGTCTTTTTTATCATCCCGTGTACATGATAAGTTGTTAACTTGTTCAGTCAAAAAATTGATTTTTTCCAAAATTATGTTAGTGTTTGTGTCTGTGTTTTCTGTGTTTTTTGTCATATCCTCTGTCACATGAATCTCAAAGAGTTTTTGTGCCCTATCAACAGCTTCTTTGTATTTATTAATTCCTTCCTCTTGCAGCTTAATTCTAATGTTTGGTGGTATACATGAAATAAATTTAGAGAATTTTAGTGAGTTTAGTGCTTCTGTGTCATAAATATCAGGAAATGCTTTTGATGCGACACAATTTAATCTGTGTGCAAAATGTTTTGGCGACTCCGATTTCATCATTGTGATGTTATTAAATGAATTAATATTGTATGTTGAAGACGGTAAGGCAAAGAAATTAGTAAATTCTTTTTCGATAAATTCCAGATCAGTTGCATTATATAAAATTTCATTTTCTAACATGAATTTTTGTGCAGGACCGATCAATTTACTTTTTAGAATCAAAATGATTTCTTTAGATTTTATACCACCGATCTCTGCATACGATCTTAACTGATCAAAAAAGAATTTAAGAAAATTTGGATCCCCATCAAAAGTTGGAATCATAATATTGGTGGCCATTATTACTAAATAATTTAATTACCAAAATGAAAAACTGAATACTATGTATATATACTATATATTGAATATGTACTATATATATATATATATATAAAACTTTCATTACCAAAAAAAATTTAAAAAAAGATTGCACAAAATATATTTTGGTTTGAATACTTCCTTTTCAAAAATATATTAAATATATATAAGATCTTAATATATAAGATCAGTCATGGCAGAAATTAGTTGTTATAAAAATATATGTTGTGCAATAAATGTAGAACCATCATAAATCACAAAATGTAAAACCTTAAAAAATTACCTTCAAAATTCTCAATATTTTAAATTTCTTTATATTTATACCATGACGTAGCAATCAACATATGTATGCAATCTATATATTTAAATATTTATTCACATCCAATCAATAGTTAGTAGTAATAATTAAAAATGAGTACCAAAATGATTAATTTACTAAAAATTTAGCTGAAAAAAAAAAAATAGCATAAATAAAAGATTTCATAAACTTCAATATTTAAGTAACTGCATGGGAGATAGAAATATTTTATGATGAGCATTAATATTAGAATGTCCTGATTTTAATTTTAATTTATATATATATATATATATATATTTATTTTTTAAGCAATTTTAAAAAATCATTTAATTTAATAGCAATTTCATATAAAGAGCAAGAGAAGAGCAATAAAAAAGTGCAATAAAATTATAATCATAAGTGCAATTCATTCATTTATTTACTCTTTATTATTTTAAAATGAAATCTGTTTACTTAAAAATATATTAAAATTACTTACTTGAATAGAAAGATTTCTTTTCTTTATTTTTATTATTATTATTATTATTCTTTCTTTCTTTTTTTTTTTTTTTTTTTTTTTATATACGACGAATTTGTATTTTATTTTATTTTATTTATATATTTATTTACTTTCTTTTAAATATATATATTATATGTTGCGTTTTGTCATACCTTACTGTTGTATATATTTTAATTGTTGTGATTCTTGCTTCAATAGTAGTTACTAATAGTTAAAAAAATTTGTAACTTAGCAAAAAAGTTATTTGACAAATCGGATAGTCACAACACAAAACATTGAATAATTTTTCGTAGAGATCGTCTTCAAGCTGGATAATAGTGGCATTTGAAAAAAATACGATGATTCATTTTTTTTTTTTTTTAAGCGGCTGACGATTGATGATTTCAATTGACTTTTTTTCACACACTCTTGAAAAGAAAAAAATACAGAAAGCGAACGGAATAGTCAGTATCGGACTGACTTTCGATAAAAATGCTTTGAAGAAGCTCACATGACGAAACAGCTGTTGAGGGTCATACAGTAACACCGGAAAACTAAACGAAACCTCTCCTGAAGAAGACGCTGTCACGTACGAAACATTTGTTGCACACCATCCAGTAATAGAGTGAAGAGAAATGGAGTTTCGCCGAGCATCGAACTTGCAGAGACAGGAGACAACACTTTCAGAACAAGCGAGAGAGACATAGCGAGACAGCACCCTTCATGATTGCAGCGTATTAAAAATGCAAATGTTAATCAAGGCAGCACACAGAAAATTTTTAAAGTTTGAAGAAGGCTTTTCCTCCTCCCCGTGTCCATTTATTTTAATTTTATAAAGTCAGCAATTGTCATTAGCACCATAATTTGTGCTATAGAGTTTGTTGCACTATTTTGTATAAACGACTTGATGATAATAGCACTTTGATGATGCATAAATTTCCCGTATTATGATGAAGCAATACACTGGTAAAAATAGTGATAAAGGATCAAAGTCATTGAGGTGGTTGGCCGTGCACATTGCACTGTTCACAATAATCCAGAGTACGTTGCTGACATTAAAATATTTTATTTATCTTCACTTCGTAACAATATTGCTTGTAATTAAAGAATTCAACACTAATGATATACATCAGAAATATTCTTTTGAAAAGAATCAAGATGTTAGTTTTCTAATACAATATAGGAATACATGAAAATGAACGGGATGGACACGGGGAGAGAAGTATTCACAAGTTACGTCTTTTCAGCAGCAGAGAAAATGCAGAAGTGATGAAATTGTTGGCTGAATACATTACACCAAACCACAGAAATCTTTGATGCCAAGGACAACACCCAACTTTTTCAGTTACAGCTAATTTAGTATAACTTTTTAAAATATATTGGCGATTGATTTGTTAGCCAAAAAATCCGTTATCAGTTCGTGAGAATCTGGCAAACCAATCTTAACTCTTGACCACAAGAATTTTATCGTTAAATTTTTATTCATAACCCTAGTCTAAAAGAATACGCGATTTCTATTTATAAGTAACAGATGCGAAATCTGTTCAATGTTAAAAAATGACATCAGGAAACATTTTATTCTTTTTTATTTAATTGAGATGAAATGAATTGTTCACCACAGAATTAAGCGATTGAAAGATCATCTCTTGCTTTTATTATTATTATTTCTTTTAAATGAAAGGAATAGTATGGCTTGCTCTTTTTGTAAGAAGGAATAAAGAATGAAACCGCATATATCAACTCGCTTTTTATACAGATAGAAAATGAATTGGGAAAGAATTAAATTTATCAGAAATGTAATACATAATTTAGAATATGTGATTTTCGATATCACACTGAGGATGTGTTGGGCAGAAATCGTGTTATAATGGGAAACATTTGGGCTATATGCTTATGCATCTAACTTTTTTACAAAAATTACCTGCATAAAATAGATTATTTTATGTAATGTTACAGTAGAAGCTAAAGTTGAATTTCAAAGTATGAAAGTACATAAAACATAACAGACTAGGCAGAGATAAGACTAGGTATTTTTGAAAAAAAAAAATCAAATATGTGTGATGAGTATCTTATATTAAAATAAAGTATCATTAAGTTTATGAGATGTGATATATTAATTAGAATAATTATACAGTAAAAACCTCTTTTCGTGAAACTAAAAACACCATAAAAATACTTCGTTATATGCGATTTCCTTTCAAAATTCATAAGCTAATTTTAGAGCTGTAACATAAAGATAACAAGTTTAAGTCGACTATATAATATTTAAGAATAATATATAATTAAAAAAAGCATTTTTCCCCATTAGTGTTATATTATTTTTAATATTCATATGTAGTTATTTATAATATAAAAAAGTATGTCATTTTATGCTACTATAATATGTCATCGTTAAAAAATTGCATGTTCATTGGTATCATATTATCAGAGAAAGTATCGAAATCTATATGAAAATATATAAACAGTACACGCACATAAAATTTTGAAGATTTTATTCTATCAGCATACAATTTTTAAACCTTTTTTCAATAACTATGCTTATTATAATTTATTTACTATGAAATCTAAATTTTAAGATTTTCAAACTAGCCCTTCACTTTTTATATTTCCACTTTTATTTGTTTATTATCATGGCACATAATCAATTTCTTTTCCAACATCAATTAAGAGTCTTTTACATCTTTTTATTTCTGTAATCTTTTTTAAACGTTCGTCATTTTAAATTACATTTACAACAATAATTCTTCATGATCGATTGACTCAAATGTATTTTTTTTTTTTTTTTTTTTTTTTTTTTTTCAGTTGATCATTTGGCATGATTAGTATTTTACCTTCAAATAAATATGATTCATTTTCATTAATCAAGGCCCTTGTATTAAACAAGTTCTATAACAGCAACGTAAAGAATGATATTGGATGTATATCAATTTATTAAAATGACAGTAAATTAAAAACTTTCATATGAGGTGAAACTAAATTAAATTCACTTTTATATTTAAAATATCGATATATATTTATACATACATACATATATCTAAATAGTTGGTGATCAAATTATTAGATTTTTTTGTTAACCTTTTTTCTATTTTCTAAGGGAATACTAGATAAAAAAGCTGTGAACTTGATTCATGGAAAGAAAATAAATTCACACTTTCCAGTAACGATTTAGTCACGAGTGCAATTAGAGGACCAACCTTAAATTAAAGAAAAACATAATACAAATATTTTACATTACCTAGATCAAAAACAGCTACAAATAACTCTTAAATTTACGGTGTTAATTATGAAAACATAAATTATGAAAATATAAATACATAGTCATTATAATTAAACTTTTGCTATAAACAAATTTATGCAGTTAAAATAAACCAGTAGATGTGCCACCAAATTTGATACAGAGAGAATTTATGAGATGCACTTGTCCATTTTAGCTATAGAGAGCTGTTTACAGCAGAAATTTAATTATAACTACACTGTATGAATGTAATGTATGCAATAATTTACAAAAAATTATCCTTAGTACATAAAATCATATCTGTGAAATAGGCAAAAATTATTTTTGAAAATTTTTGAATTAAAATAATAATAATTGTAAAAAAGGAAAGAAAACTAAAATATATTAAAAATATATTTTAGTAATCAAATCTGTTTTGCAAATTATGACCCAAAACAATTAATCTTATACCTTGAGGATTTGAAGATTAATGAAGCTTATCTTGTTTGAAATGATCACATATTAATTTTAATATTCTCATTTTATGTGTATGTTTCATAGTAGTGTCAGTGCATAGGAAAGTTTATAGTCTCTAAAAATTATCTGATGATGCTAATTTCTCATCTTAGAAAAATTTAAGAATAAAAGGATGAATTATTATGTTATAAGTAATCTACTAAGCTCGAAGTATAAATCGTTGTAATGATCCTTATCGTGTACCCAAATATGCTTGCTACAAATACACGTACAGCTTACTATAAATGTTCTGAAAAACTTCATGAAAACACATTGTTTGTCATATAGCCGCATTTTTTTACTTTTTTTTTTTTTTTTTTTTTTTTTTTTCAAGACATGCGAATCTCTTCAGAAATTTTGCATCAGTTATTGATGCAAAATTTCTGAAACACTTCATGAAAACAAGTTTGTCCTTTAACTGCATTTTTGTCCAAAATGCTTTTTTTTTTTAATTTTAAAATGTGCGAAATTCTTCATATCTGCATCAAATATTCTTTCTCAGAACTACTCGATATTCGGTACTCAGCTACACGACACTCAGCCGAGTAGTAAATGTCCGAGTTTTCGGCCAAAGCGCTGCTCAGTGCAGCGCTAAAATAAATAAAACTCCAATTATCTTTTCATTTCCTTTCTTCATTTTTAGTTCACACAAATTATTTATAATAAAGTATTTATTTTAAATCTTAAAACACATATTTTTATATTTTCTACATATTTATCTTTATATTACTAGATTATTTCTCATAAAAATCCTTATAGGGCAAGTCTAGGATAGATAGCTATAGTTTTCAAAGATTGAAATAAAAATTCTTAGAATGCAAGTATAAGAAATATTTATGCATATTTAAAATTCTTATACATATGCTCATAATATTTTAGGAAAAAATAATTAAATATTGAGAATAAAAAGTGGAAAACATAGTTTGGAAATAAAGCAGCAGATAGCCACCTCTCTCCTTGAAGTCGCGGAGAGATGGCCACCCAACTCAAAAAAGAAAAAGCGAAGTTAATATAGCAAAAAATAACGCATTTTATATCGCTAATCATAAAAATATATACCAATTTGTAAAGATGCAATTACACTGCGGAAAATGAGTGAATAAAATTCGAATAAATAAAATTCGAAGTTTAATTTCAATCCTTGACTTTTAATAAAATTTATATTTTTGGCAAAGGTCTTGATAGTTTGTACACGTTTCATGGAACCACTTTAGGTGCCTTCCCTAACAACACACTTCTCCATAATACATCTTGAAGATATCCACAGGATGTATTTTTGTCTATAGGACGTCCTGAGGATGTCATTTGGAGAACACGTGCTGTTAGGGTTATGCTTTTTATCCAGCCATTCGTTCTGGTTGTGATATTGTATTCTTCTCTACAACCAACACAGTGACCTTCATCAAATTCTATTTCCGCAAAATCTGTAGAATCTGATAATTTCAAATGTATTTCATCTTCTACGATAATGGAAATGTTCTGTGTTTGTTTTTTCTTCCATTTATTTTAGACTGTTTCAGAGTTTTAAGCTTTTTTATCAACTATGTTTCTGTGTTGAAAGTTTGCGATGTTTTTTAATATTTTCTGGTGATGTCAAACCATAACTACCTATTTGCCATACAATGTACCAAAAGTACCATTGGTACGTTTTCTAATTGTGTTTGGTCATGGTTCCATCAGGAACTGATAAAATGTTATAAAGTACTTTTATTGGTGATGGTACATCCTTAGTTTCTGATGTTTTAAATGAGGCCATCTCACCTAAAATTGAAGGACAGATATCCACCCATTTTAAAACATCACTCTATGGCAATTATCTTTCTTACAAAAGTTAGCTGCATAAAACAGATTATTTTATGAAATGTTGCAGTAGAAGTTGAAGCTGGATTTTAAAGTATAAAATGCATGAAACTTAACAGACTGGACAGAGGTAGGATTAGGTATTTCTTAAATAAATCAAATATGCTGAGCACCTAAATTAATAATTGTGTTATTAAGTTTATGCGATACGATATATTAATAAAAATAATTACATGGTGAAAACCGCTTTTCACGAAAATAAAAACGCCATAAAAATATTTCGTTATATGCGATTTCCTTTCAAAATTCGTAAGCTAATATTAGAACTATAACATAAAGATGACAAGCATAAGTCGTACATATAATATTTAGGAATAATATAATAATGATAATAATAATAATAAATATTCGTTTCCATTACCGATGTATTATTTTTAATAGTCATTATTTTAATGTCATTATTTTTAATATAAAAATGTATGTCATTTTATGCTGTAGTAATATGTCTTCGTTAAAACATGGCATATTCACTGATATCATATTACCAAAGAAATTATCGAATTTTACATGAAAATATATAAGCATTACACGCACATAAAATTTTGAAGATTTATTCAATCAGCATAAAATTAAAATAATAATAATAGATGCGTTTACTATAATTTATTTATAACGAATTCTAATTTTTTCAAACTAACCATTCAATTTCTATACTTCTCATTTTTTTCATTTCTTTTTATGACGCATAATTAATTTGTTTTCCTATACATATTAAGACTCTTTTGTTTATTTCTGCAATCTCTTTTAAACATTCATCATTTTGAATTATCTTTATAACAATAATTCATCCAGATCGATTCACTCAAATGTATTTCGATTTTTTTTTTTTTTTTTTTTTATCGACCATTTGACATTATCAGTATTTTACATTCAATTAAATGTGATTCATTTTCATTATTCTAAACGTTCTCTTCTAACATCATTCATTAGTTATGAAGATGATTTTGCACTTTATTTTTAATGTAGTTTTTAAGAAATGAAATAGATGGGGGGGAGAAAGGCAAGTGCTATGACAGTATTAGACAACTATTGTATGACAGTAACGTAATGAATGACATTGGTTGCATATCAATTTATTCAAATTACAGCAAATTAAAAACTTTTATATGAGGTAAAAATAAATTAAATTCACTTTTATATTTATAATACCGATATAAATTTATAGATATATACATGCATATATATAAATAGCGGGCAACCAAATTATTAGATTATTTTATTTGACATTTTTTTTTCTATTTTCTAAGGGAATACTGTATAATATACGAATAATAATATAGTGAATACTATACTGAGGTTCAAAATGGCTTTCGACTTCAGTCACGCAAAAAAAAAAAAAAAAATCATAAATTTACATTTTCCAGTAACGACTTAGTCATGAGTGCAATTAGGGGACAACTACAAATTGAAGAAAAACATAAATATTTTAGATTACCCTGTATCATAAACAGCTACAAATAACTTGTAAGCTTAACATATGATTTCACTTGCTATTTACAATATTTGTGCAAGTTTTTTTTTTTTTTTTTTTTTTTTTTTTAGGAATACAAGGAAGGAAATTCAGACACATAATCTTTTTAACTAAAGTTAATTATTTTTTGGAACTTTTTTTTTTAAATAACAAGAATGGATTTAAACAAAATTTTACAAAACTTGCAGAAAAATTTACAAAATATTAAAGAAACATTATTCTGAAACATTAAAAAAAAAAAAAAAAAAACATGTTTAACTTTTCCTGAGGCAGGAGTATTTGTAGTAAATAACGTTTTACTGCTTTACTGTGCATGTGCAAAAGGTAAAATTTTTTTATTATTTTTACATAGGTTGCAAACTTGATATATTAGACAATTTATGTCAAAATTGCTTTCGAATAGTAAAAATTAAGAAAATTACCGGTAACAAAATGAGCTATACTTCGGATATTTTCCACAGTTGCGTTTTGAAGGTATATAACTTAGAGATCTAATTAATTCAGTATTATTGTGGAAAAAAAAAAAAAAATGATTACTCACAAAAAATATTAGTAAATACATAAAATTTAGTTACAGTTACAACTCCATAATTAGTCTTTGACATGTCAGATATTTAATTTAGAAATCCAATTATGTCACCTTTACTTCAGAAAATTATTTTTTAGAAAAACCCTTATGAGCTTACATTTCTTAGAAAAACATAAAATTCAGTTCATTTTTTTTATGACAGTTTTCTTAATTTTTATCCGATTCAAATGCACTTTTAACATAAGTTGTCATATATATCTAGTTTTGAACCTATGTAATAAAAAAATGCTGCATTAGGTGCATGCGCAGTAAAAAATTATTTAATACAAAGGCATATATTTCATTGAAAAGTAAACGTTTCAAAATTATGTTTCGCTAATGCTTTCTCAATTTTTCTACGTATTTTGAAAATTTTTCTTGAAATTCATTCTTACTATAATCAAAATACTTGACAAAAAATTAATAATTTTAGCATATATATATATATCTGCCTACATACTCCTTATATTCCAACAAAAAATCATACAAATATTGTAAGTGAAATCATGTGTTAAAGTTACAAGCCATTCGTAATTTTTTATTATACAGGGTAATCAAAAGTATTTGTGTTTTTCTACAAATTTTGGCTCGTTTCCTAATTGCACTCGTGATTAAACGATAATAGAAAACATGAGTTTATGAATGGCCTTTAAGTATCTTAAAATGTCAAAAAATAATAATAATAATAATAATAATAATTCCATTGATTTGAATAGCCACTGTATATTGACGACGTTATCGCTCTCTTTTGGAATTTATTGTTATTGTTATTAATATTATTTCATGGTTTTTAATTTTTTTCATCATGTTTTAGTTACATTATAAAATATTATTACCTTTTAGTTATATTATAATATGTTGAAAAAAGCATATGGGTTTTTTTCAACATATAATCTTTAATTACTTGTGTTGTTTTTAAAATATTAATGGTTACTCTCATGATTTGCTTCTGGTTTCTAAGTATTTTAATGATAAAATATAAATATTGCTTTCATATTTTTTAGATTTAGTCAACTTTTCCTTCTTATTGAAGCTTTTATTTCTTTAAAAGAAATAATTATATGTATATAATATATGATAATGAATTATTAAGCGTAGTAAAAGCCAAACAGCAGGTACAATATCACTGAAAATATATATGCATATTTTGTAATAATGAATCACTATACAGATCAATTACCAGGAAGGAAGACTTAAATTATTAAGGGATCAATAAATAATTATGGAACACATATGGAAGTGAATCATTATACAAAGGGAAATATATTTAAAAAGTTAATAAATCTAGAAAAATAACTTTGGAATTTCACAAAAAACTGCTTGCCAACTTTTACGCCTTTTGAATACCGCTAATTTTGTAGAAAATCTTGTTTAGTTAAAAAAAAAAAAGTTTTAAAATAGTGATATTCAAAATTCGTTAAAAGTTGTCATTTGTGAAGCAGCAAAATTTGTAAGTCAAAAAAGGGTCTCACAATATTTTTTATTATGCGTAGTTAAAAATCAAGAAAAATTATTCATATATTTAAAAAATAAAAATAAAAATAGGGAGAGGGAGAGGGAGAGATAATATGCTTTTTTAAAAAATTCGAAACCCATGTAAACCACTGAGTTTTATTTATTCAGAAAATAAAGGAAAATACTTTATTATATTATTTTTAAAATCATTTCTAATTAGGTATCATATATTTTCTTGCAAATGCAAAATATTAATTTCTCATGAAAGCGAAACGAAATATTTACGAATATTTACAGATTTTTAAATCGGTATTTATGTGTTACTTCAGTTATAAAAAGAAAAAAAATTATACACTTGCAGCTAGTAAAAAATAAATAAATAATAATAAACATATTTCTTTCTGTTTAATTTTAATTTCCTCAGAAACTTCAATTATTTTTTCCTCGATATTACTACTAATTTAATCTAAAATAACAAATAATAATATTATTTTTGCAACTTAAAAGCATGACGCGTTAAAAAATAAAATGAAAAAAATAATAAAAACACTTCCAAATAATAATATCAGACAAATTTTATCGTTTTCATGATCTGACTATCTTCTATCTTTTCACTACAATAACCTTTTCATACCTGCTATTATTATATCATTATCGATTCCTTGTAATACTTCATATCTATTATAAATCTATTTCGATAGAAAATGTCTTTTTGAGAGAACATTTAAATCTATAAATTGACATAAACTCGATTGATTTTTTCTCTTGCTATATTGTTGATATAGCAATAGTTTATATATGGATATTTAATCTTTGGGATCCGGCATAAACAACAATCTACACAAAATATAATGTTGATAGCTTTTTTTTTTTTTTTTTTTTTTTTTCAGTTCAGTTTGTACGGGTCTTACAGAATATTCTCTCCATGTCTAATGTTTGTTTTGTTTATTTGTTTATTACCTTTCTAAATAAGACAAAAAATAAAACTCGGATAATTTTCATAAAGCTCAGATAATTTTACAGAAACAGAACGAATTATTAATTATCTCAAAATTTATTTATCATACATTACATTATGATTTCATATGTTGATAAATGTATTACTTATAATGTAAAAAACTCGTGTTAATAAAATTCCGTGAAAACGTAAAATATGTGTGAGGCATTTTTCCCCCTCAATTTTTCAAAATAATTCATTGTATTCATTTTAAGTAAATTGGAAGGTAAAGGTTGATATTTTAATATACCAGTTTATTTAAAATGAATATTCACGGTTGATGAATTCATGAATAAAAAATTTTCTAATTCATTGTATTTGTGGTAATAGAAAAAAAAAAAAAAAAAAAAAAAAACTATTGCTCTACTTGTCAAGAAAAACTAAAGCCTTATATATGCTTTGGTTTAGTTTTTGTTATTTTCATAAATTATTAATACACATATAAAAGTTAACTCTTTAAGGTAGAGAAATAATTGATGCATTACAAATTACTTCATAAGTTTACCATCGCTTTATTTATAATGTAAAAATCTTGTGTTAATAAAATTTTATTTCGTGAATAAACGTGAAATTTATGTGACACCTTTTTTTTTTTTTTTTTCCCCTCAAAATGATTTTTAAAAAATTTATCGTATTTGTATTATTTGAAAAAACTATTGCTCTACTAGTTGAGAAAAACTAAAGCCTAGAAATCCAAATTCGTGTATTATATGATTTTGTTTTTGTTATTTTTATTTTTATAAATTCTTAACCCAAATTTAAAAGTTGACGTTTTAAGGTAGTTATATAATTTTCATAAAGCTCAGATAAATTTTAAAAGAAAGAACAAAATATTAATTATCTGAAAAATCATTAATTATACAATACATATTATTTTATAAATTGAGATTTGTAATATTTATAATATAAGAACCTCGTGTTAATAAAATTGATGCACATATTTCGTGAATAAGTGTGAAATACATGTTACGCAATTTTTTGAAAAAATTTCCCCGATATATATATATATATATATATACAATGAATTATTAATAAATAATTATTAAACGTAGCAAAAGCCAAGCAACAGATACGAAATCATTGAGACCAATAAGAATGAATATTTTTCAAGTATAAGAAGCTCAGAAAGGTGAAAAAAATTCCTCATGGGAGACCTTTTTCACCCTTGAGCACCAATGTACGATTTCGTTCACAAGCGGCTATAATAGCAAATCACTAGCGGGCTCCCTATCGTACATGAAAATAATTGAAGTGAAATTTAAAGTGGAATAATCGATTAAGTACAAAATAATAGCGACTCTAACAAAAAACAACCAAAATAAACAAACAATACTCTCAGGACGATACATTAGGAGTCACATGGATTAAAAAAGCAAAATAATTCAGGGGTTTAGTTGTTCACGGAGTAAAACAATTAAAGTTCAAGGTTTATTGGTTCATAGCTAATAAAGAATAGTGAAACTATGCAGCAACATGGATATTTATTGATTGATTATTATGTGTGTAAGAGTATGATTAAATTTTTAAGGATAGTTGACTACTCAACAATGAAGAAATTGAAGATTTAAAGGAAAAGGAAAGAATGCATATTAATACAAGGTAAATGCAATATGCCTTCTGCCTTTTTCTATTTATTTATTTATTTATTTATTTATTTATTGTATAATTTCACATTCCCACCCAACCATATATATATATATATATATATATATATATATATATATATATATATATATATATATATTATAATAGTTTTAAAAAAAACTATAGCTCTGCTAGAGAAAAACTAAAGCCTTAAATATGCTCTAGAAATGGAAATGAGTGCAATATATGGTTTTGCTTTTGTTTTTTTTTTTAACAATTCTTACGCCAAATTTAAAAGTTAACGTTTTAAGGTAAAGATTTACATTGTTACTTCAGAGGCTGTTTAAGAGAATATTAACCATGCTTTCTAAGCAGACTAACATGCTTATTGTATTTATTATGTTGAAATATATAAAAACAGCTTTAATGTCAATAATTTTTATTTAAGTTATATCTTATATCTTGGGCCGCGGTAGCCCAGTCGGTAGAGTGCCGGCCTCGTAATTGAAAGATTGCGGGTTCGGTACTCGAGCCGGCCAAAGACCGTCGTGTACACTAATGGTGGCTGATGCACGTAAAATCTGTCGTGGCCGCAATGTCCTCCATGTTCCCATCAAAAATTATACCTCTGGGGGTTACCGAAGCGGGAGAGTCATCCCTTCAGCGGAGGATCAAGATTGTGATGGCATATCTCCGGACCACCTCTAGGGTGTGTCCCAGACCGTCGCTAATTGCCCATCTGCGCAGCACTAGTGCGACGTAAAAACCCAACCAACCAACCATATCTTATATCTTAATTTTTATTTTACTTATACTTTAAATTGAAAACCTTTTTTCAATCTGAAGTATCTTACAACCAATTTAAAAATATCAATTTGATACAACAGTATTTAGCAAAGCATAATTTATTATACAGCTATTTGGAAAGCTGTTTACAAGAGAAAAAAAGTTATATTCATGTGTAGGTATCAACTTGTGCGGCTTTTTGTAAAATTTCTTTGTAAAAAAAAAAAAAAAAAAAAAAAAAATCATGATCAATAAAAAAAAAAATAAAAATAAAAAAAAAACTGCTAAAAAGATTATTAAAAATTTCTATAAAAAATTTCCGGTAGCAAAAAAATTAAGTTGGCAGCTAAGTAAATAATATTATATCAATGGTCGCTTCTGTATGTCGCTTTGTACTTAAAATAAACATTAGTTATGGTAATAAAAGATTATTTTAAGCATTTATTCGAAAATATAAAAAAGATTACTTTTATATTCAATAACTCTAAAATAATTTAGTCTATAAAAACAATATAAATGAAAAAATATATATAACCAATTAAAAATATTTCCATGAAATACTCCGATATATTATCATGTATCATTAGTTTTTTTTTTTTTTTTTTTTTTTTTTTTTACTTTTAGAGCGTTTCTAAATTAATTTTTCTTCATTTCCAGTGGTTTCAAAATATATATTAGAATTTTATTTATTAATTTATAGAAAAAAATGGATTAATCTTAAATGAAGCTCTTTTATTTTATTGATTTTTTTTTTTTTTTTTTTTTTTTTTTGGGGGGGGGGGGGGCAAATTTTTTGTAAATTAACATTAATTCAGATAACAATTTAATCATTAAACCTCAAATAAATTCTCTCCTAAGGAAAATCTAAAATATACTGAATTAATTATTTTCCTTAGTCCTAATCTATTTTCACAGACAAACAAAACAGGCGTGATCGATTTTTTGTATCAAATTTTCCATTTATTAACAGAATAAGAAAATTTGAAGTATTTCATTTGAATACACTTTCTCCGATCAAATACGAAAGTGAATCTTCCAAAATTCTACATTTGTTTCTTTTAAACGAAAAAAAAAAAAAAAATCACCTAAACAAAATATCAAAATATAGTAGAATAGAAATCTTCAAAACTCGAGGGGCCGTATTAAGGTTTTATGCATGGTGAAATTGCGCCACTGCCTTGGGGAGTCAAATATATCTATGTCAGGTGATGAAATCGAAAACTTTGAAATAGTACGAGGAGAGATTGTTCGGGGGTTACAGGCTCTAGTGCTGTTAATATTGTTTTTTCTTTTTTGTTGTAGATCTTTAGAACAAAACAGGAGAAAAGAAAGAAAAATGAATAACAGAAAACCTTGAAACTTCACTTCAAAAATAGGCAAGTGCTCTCATCACACATGCCCTCCTACGTCCTTGATTTACAGGGCAGTAGCCCCAGGCTCATTAAGTGAAGGACAACCTCCCCTGATCCCTTCTCTAGAAATATAATACAAAAAATCGATGCTTTTGGAAAGTGTTTCCAGATTATTTAATTTATTTGTACAAAACGTAACATGTTATTAGAAGATATCTTTGCTGTTAAAATTAGTGTCAAACCCAATGTTCGGTTTCGTTTTCGGAAAATTTTCGCCCGAAATATAATTTTCTGGAAATTTTCAGTCTTTGATAAAGAACAACTAAATTCTCGTCACACACCCAAACATTATTTGGATGTTGTCAATACATGGGTCATTCTCTGAAAAGTGGGCTTTTTCTAAAAAAAAAAGTTAGCTGAAATAAAATTGCTCAATTTTTTTTTTAATTTTGTGCGTATACACGTTAATAAAAATAATAAAAAATACATACACAGTTAATAAAAAATAATATTAACCAAGGTGTATCTGATAATTTTTGAAATAGTAATTATTTTTATTAATTAGAAAAATGAGGGAATGATTGTGAGGGAATGACAAATTTCTTCTAGAAACTACTTTATAAAAATATTATTAAGTTTAGCTATATTTTCAAAGACTAAATATTTATTAAAATATATTTTTATTAATATAATAGCATAAAAAAGCAAATTTGACTTATTTTAGTTAACTTTATAATGAGTGAGGGAATGACGTATAATAAAAACACTGTATTTCAATCTAACATTTGAGAGCCATATGCTATTCATTTTAAAATGTTTCCAACAGAACACAAAATGTTTTCTTTACTTTGCTTCTATATAAATTAAGTTTGACTTATATAAAGTACGTGCTGCCATTAATGGAGTAAGTAGAGGTATAATTACAGTTTGATGAGGGAATGATATCTATTACCAGGGACAACAATAATAAGTGTTCTAATTTCTTTCATTGCATAATATATAAATGTAGTATAATGGATAAATATTTATTAAAGCATGTTTAATAAATTTTCACATCAAATAATCTAAATATAGATGCTTTAATACCATAGAAACCATTTTATTTACTTACTTGTGGGAATGGGGACACAGTGAGGGAATGATATTTTGCATTTTAAAAATATTTAAAAAATATATTTGAATTCCAGTAAACAAAGAATAACAGTTTATATGCAAAACCAATTAATATTGATAGTTTAGACTGCTTTTTGTTTTTGTGCTTTTAAAAATAGGCCCTCAAGAATACTGGGACATGAAATTACCACTTTTCAGAGAATTACTCACATATATTTAGAAAAGAAAACCTGCACAAGCCATACAGCCTTCAGAGGTTTTCCATTACAATGTTTAGTTATTCCAACAGCCTATTTTTTTCTTTTATTCAAACAAACACATGTACGTGAATAAATATAAGCATCTTTGTAGATAGATGTATATGTTATTACAGTGAAACCTCTCAAGTTGGACACCCCTCTAAGTTAGACACTTCTCGGAACGGAATGTATCCATAGGATTAACATTATGTCCAGCCTCTATAAGTTGGACACCCCTCTAACTTGGAAGTTGGACATTCAAAAACTGTCCTAAGTTGGATACTTTTACCCAATCAGACAGGAAAAAAAGATATAAAAATTCCGTTTTCTCACTTTTTTTTAGAAATCTTATTTATTCCTTCTAGAAATAGTTGTAAATATCTAAAAAACAATGTTTCTTGTGTCACACTATATTCACCTCTGTCTCATCTAGCAAAAAAAATATTTTTCTTCAATTGAAAAATTCACAAATTACTGAATTTCGGCACATAATGAAAGCGCCTTTCTTTTTATTGATTTGCATAAATTGTTTTTGTACTTTTTTTCAGGAAATATCCAGTAGAGAGCCTACAGGCATGTTTTGACTTAGACTGTTTTAAAATGAGTACTAGACAATACATTTCGGTTGTTAGGGTTCCTCATCATTTGTCCCTTTTATTTTTCCTGCGAAGTTTTACTTGAGTGTATAATTGCACTAAACTAAATATGTGAGAGATCTATCTATAGTGAAAAAATATACTGATTCAATCTGATTAATTTTGGGTGCAATCAATCGACAGGTGTCGCTGCTATGCTGCAGTTTTCTCCGTTCACCGGAAAACTATATCTCAGTTTCTAGAGCGAATAAATTCACCAAACTTCACAAGTGAGATGGCTATTATGAAAATGAATGTTATCTTAATTTGGGTGTATATTGGTAGACAAAGTGGCGCTACTTTTAATCACATTTCCCGATTTTCTATATGACTGTCACAGCGTCTATTGAATAAAATTGCACCAAAATGCATATACAAAATCTTTTGTGAGAAGTTATATTGATTGCATTTTCGTGCATATTAACTGGTGGATGGCGCTGTTAAATATATATATATATATATATATATATATACATAGAGAGAGAGAGAGAGAGAGAGAGAGAGAGAGAGACAGAGAGAGAGAGAGAAAGTGTTATTATGGTCACAATGTACCAGTTTAAATTAGATTTTAAATTGGCAAATCAATTATTTTTTGTATATAAGTTATGAATACTTAATTATGTTATATTTAGACGTGATTAAAAGTTAATAGGTATGCATAGATAAAATTTTATTAAATCGAAAAATGTAAGCACCCCTATAAGTTGGACACTTTTTCCTGGAACCGTAGGTGTCCAACTTAGAGAGGTTTTACTGTATAAGCAAATTATAATATATTTGTATATGTGCTCATTTTAATACCTGAAATAATTTTAGAGAGTTTAGTTTTTCTCCATATTTGGAAAATAATAAAATAAAATAAAGAAATAAAAACTGGTTTTGACTCATTTCCACCTAAATACAAATATCCGTTTTGCAGCTTAAAAAAATAAATATGGAAAACTATTATATATATATATATATATATATATATATATATATATATATATATATATATATATATAAACATCGCATGCAATATTTATTCGTATAAAAAATTTCATCAGCAAAATTAAGGACTTTATGACGATTAAATAGCCTTTATACAACGTTACTAATGTGAATTAATACATAAACTCTTTGACAATTAACTCATTTAAGACAAAGCAATATAAATAGCTTTTTTAAATTCTGTATGGTGTTATATACAACATATATTTATTCCAAAATTTTATTAAAATTATATCAATTACATTAAAAAAAAGAAAAGAAAAAAAAATGCAGTTAGGTCAAAGGTACATCACTGGTACTTGGACCATTTATTAAAAGATACAGAAAAAACTCAAGTAAGAATTTTAAGTAAGAAAATCTATTTATTAATCAATTACACGCATATGAATTCAAATAAAAAAATTTTCTTCTTTCAAAATCATTAATCTGTCACAACCGTATTGTTATTAAGTCTCTAATTTCAGTCTAAAAAGTGGAAAATATTAAATATTAACTTAAAAAAAGTCTCCATTAAGTAATATTGTGATTATTAGTAAAAATCCTCTCACTTATTTATAATCAAGATAGTAATTGGATACGTCAATTCCAAATGTTTACTTTTGGAGCTGCATTTCTGATCCACCACACAATATGACCAGCCCAAGATACACTACTTGTATTGGGTTCAAGGTACACCACTTTGTCACTAAAAACGAAATTGCTAATCATGATGTTCAGGTTGGGCTTAACTTGATTACAAGCATATGGGGTTATAGTTAGAAAGCTACTTCCTGATGCATAACACTCATTTCAGAATGCACAATGTATGTATGGGTATAGAAATACATAAAAGTATCTGAGAAAAATTTACTTTTGCAAGGTAAATTTACTTTTTCAAGAGCGCTTCAAAAAGTTGAGCTTCTAAGCAAACATAGATTACTTCACTAAGACCCCTAACAGTAAATGTTTTAACTGCATGTAATATTGTTTCTATATCTAAATAAATAGAGCTAGGAAGGGCATAGGCCCGAGGTACACCTGTCCAAAGTACACCACTTCCCCCGATATATATAAGCCTTGGTGGTCTCTGCTCCTTATACCTATTCTAGATTATGTGTTTCTATTCAGTAATACTGGTCTTCCTTCATGGTGTTTGATCATCGTAATGAATTATTATTATATATATTATACATACAGAGAGAAAAGGAGGGAGAGCGAGTTCCTCTCAGTGAGATTTTAAATCAATGTGTTATCCATCAGAGAGCATTGGTTTCTGATTCAAGAGAAAAGTCATGTAGTGTGCACCTTACACGCTTTGATTTTAGTAGAAAAGGAAGTTATTGTATATTTTTTTTTTTTTTAGTTTCCTTTTACATTTTAATATTACTCGGAATGTTGCATTCTTCAACGTCGACTTCTGAGCAATAACAGCAAAGCTATAAATTTGCATACACAAAATAAAATAAAAGTAAAATAAAATAAAGTTTCTCTTAAAAGTTTTCCGTAGAAAATAGCCTTTCAACATTCTTTACATGATGGAAAACTTTTTTCACAACTCCTGAAGGACGCGGGTTAACAATATACGCAGCTTCTCTGAGGGCATGTTTAAAGTTACTATTTAAAATATTTAGTACTTATGTATTTTCTCGTCGACCTTCATTCTGAGCTGGGCTGACAACATTGGAGTTTAAAGCAAACCTAACACTTTTAATCAACTAAGCATAAATTATACCCTTGTTTACAATGGTCATTAAATTATTAAATAGAATTAATGTAAGTAACATTAGAACATAAAAATATCTAACAGTAGGAAATAAAAACTTAAAAAGGTTAATAATGTGTTATATTAGCTTTACTTAACAACATACAACTAAACGAGCAGGATTACTACGATTTAATGTTATTTATTATTCAATATTTATAGTTAATATTGTTACAGTAGTCTTAAAATTATGAATTTAGTGAAATAATTAAAATCATTTTATTTGAATATAAATATGAGGTGTGTCACAGTGAAATTTACTGTCTCACAGATGAAATATTTATTATAATCTTATAAGTGTACTTATATTTTTATTAATAACTAGCAGGCTACGCATGCTTCCCTGGTCACTATATGTAAGATGAATTTTCAAAAGAATTGGATCACTATTTATTTTTTATATCACATTATAAATAAATAATAAATAAAAATAAGAATACATTGAAATCACTCTAATTCTCGTTTCCGATACCCGCTGCCTACAAAAGCGCCTTTTCCGCCCGCACTGCATCGGGTTCCCACTGCCTACAGAAAAAGTCTTTCCTGGGCACTTCAATCTGGATATTTATTGACGACTGGTGGATCTGCTATTATTTAAAATCTATGGTTTAAAGATAACTGTATCGCAGCACCTATTAAATATTTTAGTTTTTGAAGCATGTATTTTAGAGCCATTGCTGTTTACACTATTTTACCATATGATTCCGACCAATATAACAAACAAAATAAAAAGTAGATTTCCTTTTAAAAGGAATTAAATAAATAAAAAACAAATAAATTTTAATTTAACTTAAATTTTAAGTTTAATCTTTTTTATTAAACACTATCGTTTTTTACGATAAATACTATAAATTAAAAAAAGAAAGATTTCCCTTTCAAAGGAATTAATTAAAAAAATGAAAAATAGAATGTTGTTATACTATAAAAATTATACATAAGCATTGCTGTTATAAATACTTTTTTTTTTAATATAAAATTTAATATACTTATTTTTTTCCACTGCAGTACCATTTTATTTTCAATAAATATAATAAATTAAACAGAGAAAAAAAGATTTTCCCTTCAAATGAATGAATTCTCTTCTTACATTGATAGTGGTATGAGTTCTGTGCCTGTGTTCCCCTGTGCCCATGTTCCAGCATTTTTTTTTTTTTTTTTTTTTTTTTCGTAGTTTAAAATGGTTTAGAATAACAGGTACTATAAGGAAATTTTAGCGAAATATATTTTTCAGAAAAATCACCGTTCAACATAATATTAATGATTTAATATTTATATATAAATATAGAGTTGAACTTCGTTAACGTGAATTACTTTCGACATGAACTGTTTCCGCAATCCCCGTGAAAATGAAGATTAGTTTAGTTATATGAAGATTAGTTTCTGATAGCATGAACTACCGATAACATGAACAATTTTTTTATCCCCTTGAGGTTCATGTTAGCGAGGTTTGACTATATATGCAACCTATTTTTCAATAATGTACTTGAAATTATTAGCATATTTATTGATATATTTATTTATTTATATCTTATAATTATTTTTATTTTTTTAATATTCACAAATATTGTAAGAGAAAATAATCAACATAAACAAATAACACATAAACAAAACGCCTTTAATCATGTGGAAACATGTTATTCTCAACTGCAAAAACTCGTCTGGCCATATTTGTCTTTCTGGAGTCAATGTTATTATTATTATTTATTTAGCAGAGTTGGTTATGAACATAATATTTACCGTGCAAAAAAAGTTTGCCACATTTTAATTTAAACAGTGCACGAAATTTCTTGCGTGCACACGTTTACATGTGTAAGTCTCCCGTTTTTTTCCCTCTTTTCCTCATATGTGTACTTCGTAAAGTTGCATTAGTGTTTACATCATAAAAAATGAAAAGAAAAAAATGAGATGAAAAATAAATGAATAAGGCGGCATAGTTAAAAAATCTGGAGTGACTCCACTCGACTTTCCGAACATTGAGTAATTAACAGTTTTGTAGATAAAGTAAAGAAAGAGTAGTTGTTAAACAAACAAAAGAGAGAAAACCATAATAGAGTGTTTGAGTATTTTTCTCCATCTATTACACGTTGTTTTATTTAACGCTACTGAACTTTGAGCCCATAGATCATAATGATAAAGAAATTTTCGTTGTGTCCCTGTAAAAACCTATAAATGCTAGATTCACCAAAATGCTTATAGTTAGTGCAACAGTGATTTATAATACTCATATAAATTTTCAGCTGAATTCAATAAGGCGTTTAGATGCTATCGTACTTTTTAAAATTTAGTCCCATAGGCCATAATGATAAAGAATTTTTCTTTGTGTCCCTGTAAAAAAACTGTAAGTGCTAGATTCTCCAAAATCTATACAGATTGAGTATTTGTGATCTATAATATGTGTATAAAATTTTTGCTCAATTGAATAAGGCGTTTAGATGCTATCGCACTTTTAAGATTTTGCTCCCATAGGCCATAATGATAAAGAATTTTTCTTTGTGTCCCTGTAAAAAAACTATAAGTGCTAGATTCACCAAAATCTATAGGGTTTGTACTATGGTGACTTACAATATGCGTACCAACTTTCAGGTTAATCGAACAAAGCGTTTAGACGCTAGCGTGTTCACTCACAGACATACACACATACACACATACACACATACACACATACACACACACATACATACATCATCGTAAAAATAGTGAAAACGGACTCAGGGGACCTCAAAATGTATAGAAACATCAAAATCTCGAATTCGGATTTTTGACATGATTACAATACTTTCCTCACTATAGTGTTCGGAAAGTAAAAATGATGAAGCACCTTCTGAAAAAACGGGAGGTTAATTCGGTAAATAGCAAGGCGAATGCCTTGTTTTCTAAATATAATATGTTTGGAATTTCCGCATGCAATATCTTTTATACAGTTGCTGACGGAAATCCTATTATATGACATTTTCATTGGTTTTTTGTTACATGATATTGGAATAAGAAAATACAATTTTGTTTTGTGAATTTGCCTCTCTATTCTTGGAGATTCATCTGATGATTCCTATTTTAAATGAAAGATAGATAAAACATTTAAAACCCATTTTCAAATAATATATATCCTCTAAAAACCTTTATCCCAAATATTATTATTAAAATCCTATAGCTTAAAATAGATCCCCAACGTTTCATATCGTTTATCGGAAGCTATGCCATAAGCCGTAATATAATCAACGCTTACAGAAATCTCGAATAATTTAAATATATTTGCTTTATCCAGAAGTATACCCATTTTCCTTATCATAAATAAAAAAGGAATAAAAAATGAAACACAGCGTGTCATCCCTTAACGCTTCGTGGTTGCACGTTCCACTTTCACTCTCTATTCAAGTTGAAGGCTAGTGGATCATTGCTAACTTTCTCTCTGATGGCTACATGCTCCAAGGAACACAGGACCAGTTTTGATCTGGCTGTTCCGTAACTTTGGCGCAGTTTGTGTCAGTGCCCGACAAACCTCCGGCTCAAGCCATTCATGCACGACTTGTCCCATCTTTATTATTTTGTGCAGGCGTATGTAGAAAAGGGTTGCCAAGGCGCGGATAACAGCGCGCCGTTTGAAAGTTGAGAAGCGCTCGCTGTTTCGTAACCATTGTTTACTATCCTTCGAATTGTTTTTCCTGCTTCGCTCTTCGAACTGCGTCTCAGAATAAGTTTCGGTTTTCGGTGACTTAGCGGTTTGATATATTTTTTTTTCTTTTTAAAGTAGTGGATGTGGATGTGAAATGGAATTTTCCGATAGAGTTTACCGATTTATTTGTTTTAGTATGGTCTCCTTGTCTATACGAAGGGTTTGAGTTTGGGTTTGAAGTGTAACTCTAAGGTAATTGTTTTGTACATCAAGATTCATTAGATCGGTATCTATAGCTTAAAATGGATTCCAAACCACTATGAACATCCGTAACTGAATAAGGATTCGAACTTGGTACCTGGTAGCATAAGGCCAGAGCGCTAACCATTCAGCAATCAGAAAGAGTTTTATAAGCAGACTTTATGTTGCTAAATGTTACATACCAAGATTACATACCAAAGCAAACTAATTTAATTAAAATTTTAATTTTAATAATAAGTACCATTTACAGACTTTCGAATAGCGCCATATAATACTAAATTTAATGAGGGAAAAAAAAAAAAATTAAATAAATAAATTAGAGATTTTCAGAAATAACCTATAATTTTCTTCTGGTTTTTATGACAGCCATAAATAACTGGGCCAAAAAACACCTTTAAAAATTTTTTTTTTCTTTCAAGGAAAGAAGAAAATTTAAGTAAGAAGTATCTGGATTACTAATGCAGGAAAAGTAATCTGTTAATTACACAATATGTTTAGGAATTCTAGTTCCTTACTCTTTTCACAAACAATAGTGTAGTTAAAATTGAAATATATATGTAAATTTTTTTAATTTCATAGTTGTTTATCTGCAACAATACAAACTTTTTGACTGTCCTTGTGATATTGCAGTAAAAAGTTGCAGTAAAATTGGAATAAAGATTAGGAATTTTTTAACCAAATACATTAGAAATCGGAAAACACAACAATTGTTTCGGAACAATATAATTAAGCACGACTCTTTATCAGGCGAAAAAAATCTGCTGCATTCATGCGTACATTTTTTTTCGCCTGATTGTACTCAATTGTTTCGATCAAAATTAATAGTCGCATATTTTAATATTTTTATAATACTTGTTTACAAAAAACTTGTTCTTCATCCTCATAAATGACATTTTTTCCCTCATAATTTAGATGATTATGAAACACATAGAACAGAGCGGCTCCGTTGCCATTATCATTATTTTCTACACAAATTTATCCAGTTTTTGACGCTTTTTACGCAACTAACGCTATCTTCGATTTTTTTTTATATTTTTTTATGCTATTTTATTATAAAAGTAACCGGAGAAGGTAAATTTGGGACCAAAGGTTATCCCAAAGCTTCCCTTACAGTCAACCCTATTAGTAAATTTGAGATTAGACGATGGATCCATATTTACTTTGCGTTCCCCTTACTTGAAAACTGTTTATTATTATTATTATTATTATTATTATTATTATTACACATTAAAAATCATGTCGTAAATGTTCATATTTGTTACTTTAATGACTAAGTTAACAACTTTATACCGCTTAGTAATTAATACTAATTGTAGTTTCAAAAACAACTAATTTTTATTAGTGTGTTTACTTAATTACTTTTGTTTGTTAATACTAATTAATAATTTTCTTAAAGAAATCAAAATATGTTTTTCAAATAGAAAATTTGCTGGCCAGTTGTGCAAATGACATTTTAATTTTGAATTCTTTAATTAAATATTTAAAAACACAAATCCTAAACTCTCCATTTTCACATAATCTGAACATGTGTAAAATTTAAAATAATTTTAAGGAAATAAAATAATAATAAACGATTTCATTAAAATTGGTCTTCTAAATATAACTCAGTATGAATAGTAACAAGTACAAAATTTTGAATAAACAACATAAAATGCAATAAACTCGCAACAATTGTTTCGGGTCGAAAGAAAACATGAACTTTCGTCAGGTGAACGAAGTAGGCACGAGTGCTGCAATCAAAGCGGCAACGCACGCTATAAATTTATTATTATTATTATAAATTTAATTTATATATAAAGGATTATAAATAAAGTTACGATTTCAAAACGCTATAATTTTAAAACTACCCATCAGAGAGATTTGGTATTTTACCAGAACAATTGTGGAACAAAGAAATTTTTTTTTTTTTTTTGTGGAGGAAAAAAGTAGTTCCAACATGTTCCTATAGATGACGCTATCAGAAGAATATCAGCGGAAACGCCTAAATGAACTCATTAAACACAGAAATGTTGTTAGCAACACAATGGAATACACTGCAAATGCGTGAAACACTTTTGCAACTCTATTAGAACGTAATAGTAAACACTTCTAACTAAAAGTGTTGTGATTGTATTAGGAATGTGTTGCGATTGTGTTGCGCGAGGGAAAAAAAAGTGTTGCGAAAGTGTTGTTGACAATTACAAGGACAAGAAATGTGTTCAGATAGTGTTTCGAACAAAATATAAGACCCCACACAAATTCTAAACGCTTTTTAGAACATTTCTAAAACACATTCATCTTTAACGTTGAAACACTTTAGAAACGCTTATTAAACAAAATAGCCTATCCCGTGAAATAATATGCAGACGTTTTCTTAATAATTTGCGCAGCAGTGTGTATTATGGGGATTAGATTCAGAAGGCTGCTAAAGGTGAGAAAACGAAACTAGTATGTTGTTGCCATCACAAAATTTTCTTCTATATTTTACTATTAAAATTAATGCAGAGCAAATTTTTTATTCGAATAATTATATTTTTTTCATTATCACTTATTAAAATTATTTTTCTATAATGAGTGCAAGCGATTTTTATTTCAAATAAGCATAACACTAAATTATGTTTCTTGTGCAATTATGTCTGTTGCAATTATGTTTCTTATGAAGTGTTCTAACTTAGAACACCAAAAAGTGTTGTTAATTTGAGGACAAAATATGTTCTTAAATGTGTTACTTTGTGCGCGTGCGTTTGCAGTGTAGAAGGAAACAATAGATTTCAAGGGTTGACTACAATTTTTTTAGCAAAAAGACAAGAATACGTGTTTACAGCAGAAACAGTCATAGTGAAAAGAGAAAAAGAGGAGCTTCATGAAATGAATACTTTGCGGATAACTAACGGCACATTTTGGAATTTTTTTTGACACAATTTCATTGCCTTACGATTGCTGTAGTAAAATACCAAATCGCTCTGATGGGTAGTTTTAAATTTATAGCGTTTTGAAATCGTAATTTTAATTATAATCATACGTTCATAAGTGAAAAGAGAAAAAGAGGAGCTTCATGAAATGAATACTTTGCGGATAACTAACGGCACATTTTGGAATTTTTTTGACACAATTTCATTGCCTTACGATTGCTGTAGTAAAATACCAAATCGCTCTGATGGGTAGTTTTAAATTTATAGCGTTTTGAAATCGTAATTTTAATTATAATCATACGTTCATAAGTGAAAAGAGAAAAAGAGGAGCTTCATGAAATGAATACTTTGCGGATAACTAACGGCACATTTTGGAATTTTTTTGACACAATTTCATTGCCTTACGATTGCTGTAGTAAAATACCAAATCGCTCTGATGGGTAGTTTTAAATTTATAGCGTTTTGAAATCGTAATTTTAATTATAATCATACGTTCATAAGTGAAAAGAGAAAAAGAGGAGCTTCATGAAATGAATACTTTGCGGATAACTAACGGCACATTTTGGAATTTTTTTGACACAATTTCATTGCCTTACGATTGCTGTAGTAAAATACCAAATCGCTCTGATGGGTAGTTTTAAATTTATAGCATTTTGAAATCGTAATTTTAATTATAATCATACTTTATATATGAATTTATTATAGTGAATAGTAATTCACTATAATAAATTTATTGATCGTAAAAACGTTTGGGAATAAAATATACTTCTTTTACTGGGAAATTCTAATCTTATACATTCCCTTCTTATATTTGAAGAATGTTATATATGATGTTATTGTATAATTTTGGTACATTATATAAATTTATATTCTGAAAAATTTTATATATATATATTTATTTATTTATTTATCTATTTATTTATATATATCTATAATAGCTAATATATATAGCTATAATATATATATATCTATAATATCTATATTATTTATATATATCTATAAATATATATATAAATATATCTATTTATTTATATATATATATATATTTATATATCTCTGCGTCTATATTCATAATGTGATAAATGGAAAAATAGAAAAAATATATCAGATTTAAGGGATTCATATTAAGATAATGTTCAACACGAAAGTTGTGGCACTGAAATCGATTGCTGTAGTTTATTATTTTTATTATTTTGTTATATTGTTTCAAAAAATAAATAAATAAAAATAGATTTTATTCAGCTGTTACAGTTGTTCAATTGGTTTTAAATTAGATGTGAATAAACTGCAATCTATGCATACCTCTTAAGCACATTTTTTAAGTTTATTATTATTGTTGTTTTTGTTGTTGTTTTATAATTCCATTGATATTTCACATTAAAATGTTAGCAAATCGATAACATTTATGTGCTTTAATTGTCGATCGTATCTATCTACCTTCAATATATATATATATATATGCTTACTAAAAAATTATCTTTAATGAATTAAATCTAGTATATACAGTCGGTAGCAAAAATCTCCGAACACTAGCAAAATTCCTATATAAAAAAAAGTACACTTAATACAGTTTTGTTAAATAAATCCTTGTCGAATCCTGTTTTTAGACTGACTAAGAACAGGATTCGACAAGGATTTATTTAACAAAACTGCATTAAGTGTACTTTTTTTATATAGGAATTTTTGCTAGTGTTCGGAGACTTTTGTTACCGACTGTATGTATAAAAAGAAATTTAAAAAACAAATCATTTTCCATAGTGTTGCTTGCTTGTATTTATTGTGTTTACAGATTATGATTATTGGTGTTGTTCCCTTCTGTGACATCCTAGTATTATCTAGAGTCTAGAATTTTATGGATGAAATATTACTCATAAAAAATTAAAATAGAAAACAAAAAATACTTATAACCATAATTTTATGCATATATTATGTAGATCATCAAAATACTATGCCCCATTATCAAACTTATGCTATAAAAATTTTAAAAACGAAGATACTCTTTTTAAACTTCTGTATGAACCTCTATCTAAAATAGAGAATCTAAAATATAGTTATTTCTTCACCCTAAAATTTCACAGTTGAAACTGGAACTAAATGTCAGTCCCAAATTTACCTACAGAGTTGCTCGAATGCAATTTTTGGTTTCAAATTTACCTATGCCCAGAATAACACATTTCAGTTAACTGATTTGATCAATTCCTATTTTTAACCTGTATAATACGTATCTTAAGGTTTGCATTTTGCATTGTATATGGATTAGGCATTTAAAAAAATAAAAATAAAAATAAACTTTCTAACTTGACCTATTGATGGAAAAATCAAGGCTACCTGACACCTGAATAACCCACTTAATTGGCACGTGAATAGATAGCTTAACACGCAAATCAGAGATAATATTGAAGTTTTCAATTAGATAATCCCTTCTCTCATGTTTGGAGAGGCTGAAATTGAAAATTTAGCCTAAGGAAAATCCTGTGAAGAAAGAAACACATTAGAATCAATTTCGCATTCTGTATGAGAATATTTTTGTTAAAACCTAAACGAAATAATAATAACAATAATAACAAAATAATAATTATTATTATTTAATAAAAAAGGAAATAAATCTTTAAAACTATACAGGGGATTTTTCTTTTTCCCTGAGATAACAACTCTCTTAAAGAAAAAAAAAATAAATAAATAAATAAAAGTTAATTCATCATGTCAAGTAGGAGTTATTTTTATTTTATTTTTATTTATTTATTTATTTATTTATTTAATCGACTTAAGTTAGAAATGCAATTCTTTGAGCTTATTAGTATCTTTTTATTTAAGCGAATTTAAGTTATCGATATTTATCGGATAATTAAGTTATTTCTGCACTTGAGTTATTTCTGCTTGAGTTATGCTTGAGTTATTTCTGCTGATTCAACCACTTGTAAGTGGCAACAACGCTCTCACTACAACGCGTTATAAATTACTCAAGTTTGAGTGCATTATGTAAACTCATTCAATTTCATGAATTTAACTCAAGATGAGAGAACGCATTTCTTCTAGGAACAAATGAGTGAAAATTCACTCAAGTTATTTTCTTTCCTTCATTTTAAGAGAGAAAGGTAATCAAATTCTGGGGGGAAAAAAAAAAAATTACAAAATTACAATAAAATCAATCATTATTTTCTCTGTTTCTATTTTTATTGATGCTTATATTCTTGGAATAAGTTTTTCACGCAAATCATTAAACAATATAAATTTGAGAAAACATACTGGAAAATTTTACGTTTAAGAAATTATGTATGCATCTCATATAAATAAAATTTGTGCGGAAGATTTTTTAAGTACTGTTAAATACTTATTTTATGAAAATACTCATTTGACAAAAATGAATAAATAAACATTAAGGCTTTTTAAAAATAATAGTCACTTCTTAAAACAAATGTAATGGCGATGGAGTAAAGTTTGTCCCATAAGAAACAAAACGAGCTTACATAGTAAATTATAATAACATTACTTTAATAGTTTTATAATTATAGTTTCTGTTTTAATACAGTAATCTACAATGTTAAAAATTATTTATTTTATTTTATTTTTTATTTTATTTTTTTCTTTATTCGAAAAAAATATAATGATCCTCGTTCAAAGATTAAACTTCTTGCGTATTTGCCCATTAAATTTCAAAAGTAAAGTTTTATACAAAATGCATACAGGAACTGATTTGTCAATTAAAAAGAAAAAAAAAAAAAAAAAAAAAACAGGTTTGTATCTGGCCATCTGTTGTAAACTCCTCAAATTCACTAACACAAGTTTAAATTCGTCGCCATCAACATTTTAATTCTATTTTTAAATTTTGATAGAAAAAGCTTTTTTAAAAATCCAATCAATATTTTAGTGAATGAATTCTGAATCTCAACTTTTCTAATTGAGGAGAAAGATGTGAGTAAAAAGTGCATTACATATACTTTTATAAAATCCAAGAACTTTATTTTCTAAAACCCGTTTTTGAATATTTTTATACAACGATATTATATTTAGAAAATAAATCATTATAAAATTAGGTAAATAATAATAAAAGTTAAAATATGGCTTTTTTTTTTTTTTTTTTTTTTTTTTGTCCAATTTAAAATGACAATCAGATCAACTTCTTCCTCCCCTTTTCGTTCATCTTTACAGATCACTGGTTTAAGTTAAAGGAAACCGGTGAATGCTTTTGCCTCGAGCCCTTATTTTGTAATTTGAGCATCGATGCATACAAAAATGAAAAATGCACTCTAGAAAGTTGTTTGTTTGAATTATTTTTATTTTTATATTAGGTTTTCTTTGTGTTTCAATTTTATTTTCTTTTATTTGTTTGCGCTAAAGAACAGTCATCTAAGTTACAGATTAATGTAAACAAAAATTATTTTTCTAAAATAATATGGAATCACAATTAATTATTTTTATTTTCTTGTTATTTGTGTGTTTGTGTGAATATAAATATACATTCATAAATATAATCGAATTTTAAATACATCGTTATTTTTCATTACATCGTCTGTTTATGAATAAAAACTAATAAATTTGTGACTTTTTATTTCTACTTTATTATTTTATTCCACAATATTTTATATGTAACTAAACTGATAAGAAAAATTCAAAACAGATCTCATGATAACACTTTTTTTGCTCTATTTTTAAGTCACATAAGTATAGATAGAACTGATATTTTACTAACACATGATTTCCCGCTTTATATGTACAAGTCGTCCAGTGATTTATTGTTGGATGATTTTGATTTCAACCGCAGCATACCGTGAAACAGACGGTTCTTGACTTTTTTCTCAGTGAGTGACAAAATTACACTTTCTTTGTCTTTTCCATTCACGCACTACTTTTAATTCAACTTCGATTTCATTGTTGAAGAGAACGAATATTCAAATCGTTTTTGGAAAATATCAAAAGAAAAAGAACGCATTAGATTCTGTAGCCAAGTAATCAAAATGAAGATTATGTCAGTAATTATCACGGATCATAAAATTTTCACATTTAAAGTTATTTCGAAATAGCAAATTATCACTCGCATAAGAACAAAAAAACAAAAAATTTTCAACATTTTAATAAATCCCTTTATTAAAATTCTTTATCTTATAAATAAACAACCAAGATTTAATCAAATAATTCAAATCTAGCTTCAATTAATTTTCATATCTAAAATTATTTCCAAATAGAAAAATATCAATGATATAAGAGAAATAACAAATTGATTTTATAAAATGGTTTTCAGCATTATAATAAATCACGTTATTTAAAATTCTTGATCTTGTAAACAAACATTCAGATTCAATCAAATAATTCCAATCTAAGTCCAAATAATTTTCACATTTAAGGTTATTTTGAAATCAGAAAGTATTACTTAGATAAGTACAATAACAAACAGTTTTCATTCAATAAAAATAAAGGGGAGAATACTTCTTTAGTAATTTTTTTAAAAAAATGTAAGTCAATATATATATATATATATATATATATATATTTAATAACAAGGGGAGAATGCTTATTTAATAAATTTCTGAAAAACTATAAGTCAACATATTTTTTTTTTTTTTAACTTCGATTAAAGATAAAAATAAAAACTTATTTACATATATATATAATCTGAAAAAAAGCATTTTTTTTTATAGTAAAATATTTTAAGAAATTAAAATATATTTTAATTAAGATATATTAAAAAACACTTTAAACACGTATTAAAATTTATTAAAATCGTTTACAAAGCTATGGCGCCACAACGTTATGGCATCATCAGGTAATTTACACAAAAACAGATGAAACAGCATCTTATATATAACTGGAATTTTGATACAGTTACAGTATAATGTTAACTTGAATAAAAAAATTATACTGTAACCGTATCAAAATTCCAGTTATATGTAAGATGCTGTCTCATCTGTTTCTGTGTAAATTACCTGATGATGCCATAACGTTGTGGCGAAAAGCTTTGTAAACGATTTTAATAAATTTTAATACGTGTTTAAAGTGTTTTTTAATATATCTTAATTACAATGTTAACACGTGTGCTTAGTACAAATTCTAAACTTTTAGAAGATTTAGATTTTAATTAAAATATATTTGTTTCTGTACGGCTTAGGATTGTATTAAAGAGTGATAAAAATATTTTTGTCTACAAACACAGTCCCATATTAACCTCAATAACGTCCAGTCTTTAGATAAACATCAAAACAACATTGTCCATCATTGCTTATCATAATAAAAGAGTAAGCAATAATAAAATGCTTAATCAATATTAAAATCGATATTTTTATTATTGCTTTATTTAACTATTAGATTTATTTTCGAGAAATTTTCTGAAATAAGAGTTTTATATAATATAGCTAAAATCTCTCATTGTAATCATATATAATAATGATAATTTATTATTAAAATGGTCAAACATCAAGAAGGAAGACTTGGATTAATCAATTACGTATGGAAGTGAAACCTTGTACAAGGCAAAAGATATTAAAATGGTTAATATGATTTCTTTCTGAGACATTGATAGATATGATCATATATAACAAATATGAAAAAATATAACAACAGAAAAAATATCAACAAGTAAAAGAAGGAGCAGAGGCCACCACGGCTTAAGACAGGTTGTTAATTTCAATAATACATTAATAAACTTATAAAATATATTAATAGTGCCATCATACTATTTAAAAAATAAATAAATAAAAATAAGACATGTTTTTGTTTTGAATGTTTAAATACCTTATGATAAAGTTGTAACATCATGTGATAAAAACTCTCATCATTAATACATTCTATTTATAAATAACAGCATACTGTGATAGTTAATTATCAATTTTCTTTCCCCCTTTTTTTTTTTTTAAGGAAGGAGTGAAAAACATGTAGATTCTTTCTCCCTAAAATGCATGTTTGCTAAAATTTAATTCAAATGTCAAATTTATAATTTATTTTACAAAGTATCCACAAAAGTATTTAAAAGCAGTCAAACATTGAAAGTGTGCCATAATCGACTCGTAATGCTTGTTTCGTTAAATAACTGTAGGGAAATTTTTCCTGTGAAATCCTGAATGGCTTTTACAAAGAATTGATGCAGCATACTCATTCAGTTAATAGTAACGTGCTCTTCACATAGCTGTAACAGGAGCCATTTGCCTTCTTTCAACCTTCAGATGTCTTAAAACTATCAAATGTCTGGCTGCTATCGTTTCATTGTCATGGTTGTTTTGCTAATATTTTGATGAAAGTGTAAAGATTCAAATAAGGTATGACGAAGAATTTTAATAATGGAGTTTCACGTTTGAGGATAATAATATACAATTATTTTGCTATTTTTACCTTCTAAAAGTTTTTAAATCTAAACAAGATTTGTAACGTATTTTTTTTTCTTTTTTTAACACCATGTCAAGAATATTAATAAATTGTCAATTTTATATTTTTAAAAGTTCCTCTAAACACTTTGTTTTAGTTTATTTTTATCGAATGTACGATCAAAAACTTAACACACTTTTTTTTTTTTTTCTTTTTTTTTTTTTTTAAAGGAAATTTTTTAAATAAAATATCTACAATCACGATTGTGAACTAAATATTTATTTTTCCCCCCTTTCAACATCACAACAAAAATATAAATACGAAGTTAATTTTCAATTTTATGTTAAAAAAAAATATAAATATGTATAGTAAACTCTTTTTTTATTCAAATTTCTAAAATTCTTTTTTTTTTTTTTTTTTTTTTTATCGAATATACAATTAAAATGTTTAACACGCATCTTGTTTCAATTTTTAAATTACACTTTTAAATAAAACACCGACCATTGTAATTGCGAAGTAAATAACTATTTTATTTCAAAATAAAAGTTGCTTTCAAAGGAAAAGTTGCTACTATACAATTACAATTGTCTCTTAGAAATGAGAAAGGTATTTACATATCTACAATTTACTCCAAGAAGTCTAGAAGATCGTCCTATTCAAAGTTAAAAGCAGTTTCTAAAGCAAGTACAAAATTCTAAAGTTGAATAACTGTGAATAAAAGTTTCAGAAAAAGGGTGTGGAAGAAGAAGACAATGGCTAGAAAAGCTAACCTGTCTTATAAGGATTTAAAAGTTAGTGAAAAATAGCATGATGGCTAGACAAAGAACCCTATTAAGCTTGAACGATATCTTATTTAAGAATAGCTGTAAAATTTTAACAAAATATGGTAAGATTCCGTATATCTATGCATCAATGTGTATTTATAATTTCTTCATCCGACAGTAAGACATATTTTAACGAGAAATGTTAATAACTTTTACACATTAAAAATTTGCTTTGTTTAAATATTTTTGTTTATCTTTATTTACTTTTTTCGTATAAAACTTTTTCGTTAATTATTCCCAAAAAAAAAAAAAAAAAAAGAAAGAAAGAAAGAAAGGAAACGGAAAGAAAACTAAGAAACTCTGTTGTAATTGGGCTAGGATCGTTAACTCTGCTGTTTATCAATTACACACAAACACACAGTTAAACTTACACACATACAAAGATAGAAAGAAAAAAAGAAAGGTAGAAAGAAAGGGCGTTACTTTTATGAAAAAGAAGGGAAGTTTGTTCTTTTTCCATAACTGTATTCATGAATCTTATTAAATATACCCAATAAAATAGAATTTATCTTTAGAACTACTTAAACAAAAGCAAGAATATTTTATATTAAGAATAAATCCTAACTTTTTGTCGAACACTTTTAATTTTTTTTTTTTAATTTAACTTCAATACAATCACAGTTTTCTGCTTTTTATTGTTCATTTATTTGTTTATTATTTATTATTTATTTATTATTATTATTTTTTTAACTAATATTTAAGACCTACATTCTTATTGCATGTATAAGAAGACATAATCGGCATATTTTGTAATATTTTAATCACATAATTTTATATTTAACTTAAAATTAAAGTCTAAATTAATTATAAATCTTCGTTTCAAATACTTATTTTCAACATTTCATCGCATTTTCAGTCTCTTAATAAAGGAAATCAAAGGCGAATTACTTATTTCCTTCTTCTCAATCTATAGTTACGCTCCCACATTAATCAACATCTTTCCGTTATATTTATTAATCATCTTTCTTCAACAGCCTACCAAGGAAAAAAAAAATGTTCTGTCTATTTAATTCTGATGCCTTTGCATTTCGTAATAATATATTTCAAATTAAATTTCCTTATTTAGTTATACTGTAATAGCCAAGGATTTCAGGCAGTCACTTTATTTACTCATGTCATCCTTTTCGAATCTTAAAAAGATGCTTTAAATGGCAACTTCACACATACTATACAAATATTTCTAACTCATTGAATCTAAGTACACATTTCTGTTCCTCATTTTTATCTGCTTTTGCGGTATATGTCGTCATCAATTTATCAAATTTCAGAATTACTATGAACTATTGACTTGTTTCTTTTACGCCTTTACTTTTGCCTTGCGAAGTCACGAGGAACCAGTCTCTGGAATAACCAGAATCGTCTAGAAACATCTCTAAGCTTTGTTTTTCCTATAATTATGAAGTAAAAATGCAAATTAAAATAATAATAATAATAATTATTAATAATAATGCGCTGTATAAAAATTTATTATTTAGCGTATTTAAGACATATCTAGCCCTCAAAGTCCCAAATTCGAAATGCGTTTTGGGAGTCACGCAAAAATTTTAAATACAGTGATTCGAAATGAAAAAAGCTTGGGACCACCCATACTGTGAAATGAGTTCCCTTTTATAAGAAGGGAAAAGGGTCAAAAAAGAGCTCTTCCTCTTCTCGCTGGATTACTCGGATTTCGGTCAGAATGTCTATGCTAAGTATGCTCCATGAAACAATCCCTTGGTTTTAGCCTCTCTGAGGGATTTAAGAATCTTGATTAGATCCTTATGAGACATAATGAAAAAAAAAAAAAAGATGCAAAGGTTTATGTTAGGATTCTGCATAGGGTTAATGTCTAGTAAGGCTGTGAATCAGAGATGATGTTTTATTTTTTAAATTTAGTATTTTATTTTATTTATTAAAATTTGCAGCACTTTTTAGAGCTAATGAGAGGGGGGGAAATGTAAAAATTAACTAAATTCATATTCGTTTTTAATTTAATCGTGCTAACACTTTTGTTCGTAAAAGTAAAAGGCGAAACAATCAGTGAAATTTGATTGTTCTTTATAAATGCATTTAATTATTACTGTTAATTATTATTATTTTTTTTTAAATAAATGAAAGTTCTCAAAAAAATTTCGTTTGACTGTATTATATGTACAGTACGGGGAAAAACAAACGCCTGATATTTATGAAATTCCGAATATCCAATACATGTTTGACGTCTTTCAGCAGAAGATTACCTATTTTTCTTACAATTTAATATTGCTCAATACAAAATCCCCTGCTTTTATGATTTCATTTGAACTTCATTGCAAAATTTACCATTAAATATTTTAAACGCTATACCTCAAAAAGCACGTTAACTAAGAGCTAAATATGATAAATAAAAAATAATAAAAACACTGTGTCGAAGAAATTTAAATAAAATTGAATTAAATAAAAATACATTTTTATTAGAGTAAATTCATTTTTCAAAATATTTAGTCGTTTGATAATTAAAATATCTGAAATAATGATAACTTTTCTTTTCTTTTCTTTCTTTCTTTCTTTCTTCCTCTTTTTTTTTAAAGTCTAAAATATGGAATCTGGAGTGCCGCCGTTTCACATTTTTCTCAGAATTCGACAAAAATGATAAGAACGAAAAAAATTTGTCTAATAAATTTGCCTAATAAATAAAGGAGCATTGTTTATTTTTCTTCTAAGTAATAAAAGTGGTAGACTATATGTAGTTCTTCTAAGTAATAAAAGAGGTTTTCTAACAAGGAAACATTCAAAAGGTGTCGTCATCAAAAAATATTGAAGAAAAATACATTTGATTCTACTCTTCATAAAACACCAGAAATTGAAAAAAATTATCGGCTGAAATGAATTACAGCGACCACAAAAAATTATCAAAATTATGCATTTTTGGCGATTTAGCGCTGTTAGGCGATAAGTTCGCTAGTAGCGAGATTGCCGTGTACGAACAAAACCGCGTTTTGCTTCTCCGCCGAGTACTCAAAATCAGTCACCTAACAGTGTGAAATCGCCAAGTATGCTTAATTTTGATAATTTTTTGTGGTCGCTGTAATTCATTTCAGCCGATAATTTTTTCACTTTTTGGTGTTTTATAAAGAGTAGAATCACATATATATATATTTTTTTTTCAATTTTTTTGAAGACGACACCTTTTGAATGTTTCCTTGTAAGTAATAAATAGGTTTAATAAAAAATGTGCATAGGTGATATTTTTGGAATTTTACAGAATCGCATGTAGTTACATAAATTAAGAAAATACATAAATTATTCTTAAAAATATGTCTATAACGTAGTTTTTCAAATGTGAACTGACAAAATGATGGAAATTGGTTATTATTATTATTTACTAGGAATTGAAATATGCGATACAAAGGTGATTTTTTTTTTTTTTTTTTCGTAAATATTAAGTGTTTGACTAATTAAAAATTTCTCAAGTTCATATATACATATATACATACGCAAAAGTTTCTAAGATATAGCGCATCGAAAAAGGAAACCGTAACGTAATCAGTATAAAACTTCTAACACTTACTTATTTATTACGACTTTAAGAGAAACTATTCATTACTACTTTCCTCTATTTGAAATGAAAAAATATCAATAATACAAAGATTTAAAGTTTTTAATATTTTCTTAAAACAAGGAGAGGTTTTTTTTTTTTTTTTTTTTTTTTGGGGGGGGGAGGAGAGGATCTTGAGACATAATATGCTTTACTGCATTTTATATATTGGTTGGGAGACTGTGTGAGAGATTTTGTATATAAGAAAACTGTTTGCAACTAACACTTTTGTGCAATTTTAATTTTCTCTCCCTTTCCTTTATAAACTAAAGTGAAATTTAAAAAAGTAAATAAAAAATAATATACTTCTATTCCATAACTTTATTTATTAGAATACTTAAACATAAATCAAAATAGTGTACTTATATAACTTGTTCGATTTGAAACCTCGCAATTACTTTCAAAAACATGACCTATATTCTTTCTAAAATTTTTACTCGTAACTATCTGATTATCAGCAAATGATATTACTACCTGTTTTATATGTATATATATATATACCAGTTTGAATTGTGCCTTTGCTACACAAAAGCAATACATGTAGCTCATTAAAATTAAATGTCCTTCAAACTATTAAAGATCTGCTTCTGATTGCTACTGGTTATTCCGTATATCTTTTTAGGTTTACATTAGGTGTTTATTAGCCAGGTGGAGCAGTTTAAAAAGAGCTACAGAAGAAAAATAAGCAATACTCCTTTATATATTTATATATTTTTAGATAAGTTTTACCTAGTTTCGGTAAAAAGAAAATGCCGTCATCCATTTTTCTTTCAGCAAAAATCGTAAAAATTGACGGAAAGCAGTTTTATCAAGGTCTAAATAGACATAATCTGAGAATGATTTACAGCACGGAGGCCTCGTGCCAATAATAGAGATCTGAAAAATAAATGAGTAAATAAATCAACTGGATGTGCTTTTTTTTCAATTCCTACTATTGGTTCAACACTCTCCCTATATATATCTTGTACAAATCTTGCAATCGATTTTTAACTAACTTCCCGACTAGCTAGAAATTTTAAACTTTCAGGATCGCTCAGAACACGGTGACAACACAATACTTCGAAGACCGATTTTCAAATTTTTTATTAGTTTTCTTATAATTAATTAAAATATGAAAATAATAATATCCTAATAGCATTAAAATAGCCATTAAAATAGTAGCTATAATTTAATTGTTGCCAAAAAAAAAAAAAAAAAAAAAAAAAAAAAATTACCAGTTCATTTTTTTTCGACACAAAAATAAATACATTTAATTAAACGTGAACATAAAAAAATTATAAACAGTTAAATTATGCATCTCACAAAATTGACGTGATTATCACTTTAAAAATTTTATGCACACTGATTAGAGCTCTGTGATTCATCAGAAAATTTAAAACATGGTGTATAAAAAGTTTTTTTTTTTGTTGTTGTTTTTGTTTTTTATTTTATAATTATTTTTATTTCATTTTGAACGCGCGCTTTTTATTCCCTAATTCAAAATAAAAAACTTTTTCGATAGTGTTTGTAAGTAGGAATTGACTTTAAAAAATTTCTTTTATATTACTCGTTTATTATTTATTTTATTTTCTTTTGTGTAAACTTTATGTTTTCAAGGATAAAAATGACCTCCATTTCTGCCCTACGCCTACGGATTTTTTGAAAAATAATACGAGTTTATACGATAAAAAATTACTAATTTTATTTCACTAAATTAAACATATTCTATTTAATAAAGTTTTTTCTATATTAGTTTCTTCACTTTCGCTGCAATATTTTGTTTCTAACTAGAAGACCTTTTCGACGATTACGTAAAGACTTTGAAGCAAACAAAAGCGTTCGGTATACCTGTATTGTTCAAGATATTAAAAATAATATTAGTACCGTTGAAATGAAACAATGCATAATACTGACTTCCTTGAAAAACCGGTTTTTAATGATTTAAATAAATAATAATAAAAAAAAACCTCTGGCTGCAAAAAAAATGTACTGTTTAATACTGTATATATATATATTTAAAAAAAAAAAATTCAAAAGCTTAAATAATATTTTTAGATTTATGAAAATTCACGCATTATACTTCAGAAGAATTGCAAAAGTTCCAATATTTCTGTAAATAACGCTTTATCCATCAAAATAATTCTAGGGCATGAATGCTTTTCGTGACTTACTTTGTGAAGACTTGTTAAAAAATGCAAAGAAATGAAAATATTAAAATCCTTCAAAGATCAAATTTCGTCCTTTTTGCACTTTTTTTTTACAGATTAGATACTTACGAAGTAAAATAAAACAGTAAGGAACAATTGCTAATATTTAAGCAATAAAAAATTTCCCTATCTCATATTTCTCTCCTTTTTTTATTTTGAGCGCTTTAAAGAATCAAATGATATGATTTTGGGACACTTACCGGTACTTTCTGAGTAAATTTTTCTCCACAGATGTTGTTATATAACTGACATCCTATATTCAATACTAAGTTTTGTTGAATTAACAAAAATTTGGTTGGCACAACAAAAATTTCTTTTTAACCCTTTGAGGTACAAGAAAATTGCACTCATTTAAATCTGATTGCCACCAGAATTTACACACAAAATTAAAATAAAATAAATTGTCAGTTTCCGCTGTGTTATGAAAATAAAATTTTACTTAAAAAATTCCGGGATGAATTTTTGCAGTTGGGACTTAATAATTGCATACTCGCAGAAAGGACACAAAGGACACTCTTCCAAGGGTTAAATGTGTTCTTATCAAAATATATCCAGAAGAAATAGCCAAAAAATATTTAGAAACCATAATCCATGCATATCCTAGAGGCCTCGACAACAAATATTCAGAAACCATAATCTATACATATCCTCAAGTTATCGCCAACAAATATTCAAAAGCTATAATCAGTACATATTCAGAAAGATATCGCCAACACATAGTAAGAAGCCATCATGAATATGTACAAAGATATCGTCAACAAATATTCAGAAACCATTATCAATATATATTTGGAAGATATAGCCAACAAATATGCAGAAGACATCCAATTTATGAATTTTGATGGTCTCGGATACCAAGATCAGCAATTGGTGTCTACATGCGATCGAGGAAAAATCTCTAGCTTAAGAGTAGGTTTTTAAAAATGTATAAGTTTTTACGGATTTGACAAAGTATTTTAAGTAGTTTGTAGTACAAGGTTGATATTTTATACCAACTATGGGAAAAATGGCAGAGGCAAGAATCGTACCCGGGTCCGTGCGGATGCTCTTCCACGGAGCCACCCTGGCTGATAACCAGCATGACATTTCTCACATAACAACCGTTGTCAAGGTCGCTGTATCTGCAAACGCAGATGTAACGGTTATTATGTGAGAAATGTCGAGCTTGTTATCAGCCAGTGTGGCTTAGTGGAATAGCACCCGCACGTTACGCGGAGGACCCGGGTTCAACTCCTGGCCCTGGCATTTTTCACATAGTTGATATTAAAAAAAATTCAACTTTATACTCCAAACTACTTAAAACGAATTTTCTCGGCTGATGAGTATATCAGTATAATTTTTAAATAGCTTGAGAAATTAAATAGTAAAATTGGATATTGTCAGGCATCCTGGCATATTGGAAGTGGAACACTACAAAATGGTAACAACGCAAAATGATAGACTGAAAGAAATAGTCCAATCATACTAAAAATGTATGTATTTGTATCTAGAATTCAAAAAGGAAGTATTCGAATAAAAGCACAAACATAGTATATATATATAATATATATTCCCTAATATAACATTTGCAACAATAAAGGAACAATATTTACTTTCACCTTGCTAATAACATTTTGTATAGAACAAATATTAAGTTTTAAATATTGTATAAGCAACGCGTCGTAAATATTTCTTTACTGTTACCTTTCGTTGTTTTTAAAATAAAATAAAAATAAACATTGAATAAATAATAAAATATATATTTAAATAGGGCTTTCAAAAGCGAAGTACTCGAATCAAAGCACCTCGGTGAATACGGCTTAGGCGTATTTTTTATAATGTTCACATAAATAAATCAACGATATTTACATTTCCTTTGCTACATTAATAACCTATTGTAGACAGAATGAATAATCACTTTTGAATATTGTATAAATATTATTTTTTCACCGTTACTTTTTTTTTTTTTTTTCATATTTTTGTCAATTTAAACGGTATTAACGCGTATTGAAAAATCTAAGCAATATCATGACAATATAATCGACTACCGTTTAAACAAACGCTAAGTGACCATAAGTATGTTTTTTTTTAATAATGAAATTTCCTTATTCTAAAAGTAAACATTCGTTATTAGTTGATCAATCGTATTCGCTGTATACGAGAGATACTTGATTCTACTATAATATAAGATTAAAACATAATTAAATATATAAAATCGTTCTAAAGTCTTTTTTACCTTTTCCATATTCTGTCTGTTTCGTAAATTTAGCATTAAATCCACAAGTTTCTTGTTCTTACGAGAGATAAAAAAAAAAAAAAAACATTATTGCATGTCAATAGGGTGGCTAAAACAATTAATTACTGATTAACTATGAAAAAATAGATAGAATTTTATAATTTTCAGCCAAAAAAAATACAACTATGTAATACATTAAACAGTTATAATGTATTGTATATAAAAATATATTGAAACCACATGCGTTAATCTAAACACATTGGTAATTCAATCAAAGTCGAAGAAATTTTTACAAGAGGAATATTTTGATACTTTTCTCTACCTCTGACAATTTCCCGTTCCCAGCAGCAAGATCTGATGTTATTCTATGAGGAAATTTATTTCTCAGAATTACTCATTAGCTAATGCATTTTCTGTAACTCTGTTTTCCCATTCGAAAAATTTACACACAGTAAATTTGTTCTTGTTTTCCAAAAATTTATTATTTTAGAGTGAAAACAGGGGAGGGGGGGGAGGGGAGAGTAATGAGTAATTATGTAATTATATGTATACAGTTAGTTAGATAGCAATAAGAAATTTTGACCAAATCTCAAAATACTATTTTATATAGAACACGTGATCGCACTTCAATTTCAGAAGCTCAACTCTTAAAGATATTTACGAAAATTTAAATTTTCAATCTATTTAGATAAAGCATCTTTAAAATAAATATATAAACAAATTAAAGAAATGATAAAGAAATAAAAGAAACATGTAGCCCCTAAGCTTAAGAGATTTAAAAATCAATATCGTTAAAATTCACTGAATAATTTTAAGTTGTAATAGTTAAAAAAAAAAAAAAAAGGTATTTCCCAATAATTAATCATCAATTAATAATCTCTCCTCCTGTATTAAAGAAACTACCTGAAAGTCCAATATTTTTTTATTTGTGATGTTTCTTCTAAATTAATGGACATATTTATATTATTAAGTCGAACAAAAACTATTTTTCAAAATATCATTTAATCGTATGTATGCCATTGTAAATTCAGTGAATATTTCAATAAGTCCGATTTTTAGATTTAAAAGTATAATATTTTTAACTTTTATTAAACAAGCTAACACAACAATAAAATTTGCGTCACAGGAATTTAAAGAAAAATGTGGTAGAAAATATTTTATGTAATAAAGTATTCTTTAAACTGAAAAAAAAAAAAAAAAAAAAACTTTCTTCAAACAATTTTTTTTTTTTTTTTTCCTTGTAAAAATTTTTAAATCAATAAGTTTTGACTAATTCAACCCATTCTCCTTTTAATTCAAGTGAAAACTTAGTTTAGGGGCTGTCCATAAATGATGTCACAGTTTTTTTTTTTCAGAATTTTGGGCCCCCTGCCCCCCTTTGTCACAAAGTGTCACGTTTCAATATAACCCCCCCCCCCCCCCCCTGTCACATGTCACGGAACATGGCATACATCAATAATTACTTGAAGTTCAGAAACAAAATATTAGACTAGAGATCATATTTCAAATTTTATTTTTAAATGTTGACTATGGATCTTAATGACATCTGTAAATATAACCATAATAATGATACGTGTAGTTATTTTGTATGAACTAAGAGTAAGGTTTACAAAAAGAATCCAAATTAATATAGAACAGTTGTAAAGTATTCATAGAAAACAGCAATTGAAAACAGTAGTATTTTGGAAAACTGAATAAAATTTAATACAGTCGTACCTCCATTTAACAAAGTTGCCAAATCCAGCAAAAAAGTTCATTTTATGGAAAATTTATTAAAGATTCACATTTTATAATGCTTTAAACTATTCAAAGACAAATCTGTAATTCATAAGATCTTCTATTGCTATCATATACTAAAAACCTACTCTGAATGCTTTTTTCTGAAAGAAAATAATGTATGAGGGGAGGGGGGAATCACAGGATAAAGTTACTTTTACCCGAATTAAAAAAATATCTTTAATCTTTGATACTTTTAAAATAACTTCAAAATTTCATCTGCTGAATATAAATGTTTGTATTTTAACTGAAATATGTGATGTCACACTTTTTGTTACCCCCCTCCCCTCCCTTGTCACAAACTGTCACAATTTCACGAATCCCCTCCCCTCCCTTCAAGCATGACATCATTTATGGACGGCCCCTTACGGTACTAATATAAATGTTATATTCAGAATTTTACATATAGAAAATTGTTTAAGAGAAAAAAGTCCCCCCTTGTAGAACTAAAATTTATTTAAACGCTTAGAAAAAAATTAACAAAAATTGAAATTCTCAAAAAAAAAATTATTTGCTTCACTTCTGTTATTTATTAGCTCTGATCAAAACGGATCGAAGGAATCACAAAATAAAAAAAGAAATGGAAGTCTCAGAAATTGTAATTCTTTACCCTTTCCAACATCTCCCCTCCTCCACCCATTAAATTGTCCCTTATGTAGCACAAAATACAAACAAAACCACCACCCCCCCCATTAAATTAGTCACTAAATACAGACCTCAGAAACATATTACAGCATGATATTTTTAAATTTTATAAATGTATTCATTAAATCTTTGCTATTAGTATGCAGACGTAATGTAAATTTTGAAACATTAAATTCTGTCATCTGTAGAATTTTAGTTGAAGCAAAACCATTCACGATAACGCATTCCGGAAAGAAATTCTTGCTGAAGCAAGAAGTGAACATCATTTCCACTAATCGAGCAAATCCCGACGCTCCGACACAGTAAGTGAATAACCTAGAGAACGAAGTGGTTAAATCATTCCATCCTCCATCAGCATCCGAAATCGAGTTTTGGGATGCAACATCCGTTGGCGAAGATTGGCGAGCGATTAAGGATTACCGGATGGTAACCTGTCTCATCAACTTTTTCACGGCCACCTGAAACTTTTTCATCACTTTCCCCATTAGAAAAGGAAGGTCCGACCACCTAACTCCTGACGTCACAAGCCCTTCTCGTCCACTCACTTTCGTCGGATCCCTGGTGTTGGACCCGCCTGTATCCTCAGTGGTATACTAGCCCACATTTATGGGGCAGGCACTAGAGAAGAGAGGGAGTATTATAGTAACACTCTCTAGCAATAAACATCAAAACCAGGTCCGCTCTGTGTTGAGACATCATCTACATAGTACTTAGTGACAATATATATACACATATATATATATGTGTTGAGATCTTACTTGTGCTTTATATATATTATTAGTGATTAACTACAATAAATATTTGTTATTAGAAATTTTCATAAGGGCATGCAAAATGCCAAAAGCATTTTTAGTGAGAAAACTTCGTCAACAGGGGAAAGTCACTGCTTGTGAACTTGTCACTCCTCCTTCAAGTCCTGAACAATCTATAATTCCTACTCCTTCTAAACAAGAGGAATCACATCACCATCCATCATTCTCTGGTAAGATTTTTTTTTTTTTTTTTTTTTTTCAAATTATCTATACAGTATTTTTTTTTTTTTGTGAACTAAAACTCTGAAAGAGCGTAAAAATTTTCTTAGATAAATGCTGGGAATTTTTAACTTTTAAAAACAAACTAAATATATATTTTTCCAAAAAATCTTTTTTTCTCTCTCCCTCTCTCTCCCTCTTTAATAATGCATATATGTGGGGTTTATTTAAATTGCTTTAAATAAACAAAAATAATCTTCACTAAATATTTTTACTTTTATTTTTTAAACTTTTCAAAATCAGATTTTTTTATTTTATTTATCTTCTTTTTTTTTTTTTTTTTTTTTTTTTCTTTTAAAATCTTTATATGAAAAATAAATATATAAATAAAATTATGCACATTTATTGAATTTAAAATTTGGTTCAATATAGTATGCATTTAAACTTATTTTTTGAAGTTTATATTCAAACAGTGTCATCTTATCACTGGTGGTATGTGAAATACTATTTTAACGTTGAAATAAGTAATTTAATCCACTGATAACTGTTAACTATCGCACTTATCATAAAATCTAACTCACGAAAATATAAGTGCTTTCCTCATATAATCAAAAATTTTTAAACTTTTTTTTTTTTTTTTTTTTTTTTCCTTAAATGTTGCAATTTTATTTACGTTTCTATACACTTCACTTTCCTACGGCGATCACGCAAATTTCTTTTTACTGTATATTACTTTTTACTGCAATCGTCCACTTTCTCTTACTCTCTCAACGAGCGCACCGAATCTCCTTTTCACCCGACGCTTTACTTGTTTTCTAAGATTACTTTTCCTTAGTTTGTTTTTGTTATGATTTCTTTATTTTGGTTAAACGTCTTCCTTGTCACATAATTTATATTAAGCTAGTGCTTTATTTTCATAATCCTTGCAAAATTATTAAAGCGATTAAAAAGAGAACAGCGTAATTAACGATTTAGTTGAGTGATTTATTTTATTTTTGTTTCGTTTTAAATTTACAGTTTTAAGACAATCTAATTTAGCTCTAAATATTATATTAGCAAACATGTTTTACTAACAAATGTTTTTTAAAAGTGTTAAAATATGTTTTATGTGATGTTGAAGTGTTTATCATTTACAATTCATAACGGTAGTTATTTGAATATTTCATTTGTTTTTATATATTTGCTTTCATATTAGCTAAATATTAACCTCTTATTAAATAATGAAATATGCTGCTCTCATAGTGAAAATTTGTTCTATTTCAAAATTTAATATATTGTTTACTGAAGATTTTATATTTATTGTGATAGTAGGAAATATTAGTTGATTAGAGACGTATTTTATTAAAACAGATATTGGAAATTAGACATTTTTATCGCTGATTGACAGGAACAAAATTTAATTTTACCAATAATATTCAGAAAAAAAACTGTATAAAAATTATTTATTCTAAGATCATAAAAAAAAGGATGTTGGAGAAATTTCTCTACAGTCAAAACACATTAAAGTTACGCAACGCTAGTGAAAGTATATAACTGACCTTGATCACGTGCAAATGATCCGCTAAATAGCGGAATTAATGTCCCATTATATTTTGTTGCTCATTTGCCTTTTTCAAATTCCTTTTAACCGATTTTTCTTGGTTTACCTCGCGCATGTGGTTAAATTATTCTCCTTGTGCGAAGTAAATCTCCCAAGTTAACGTTACGCAATATGTTTTGACCATCTGAACGGAATAAAATTATGGTGTTTCATCGTCTTATGATGCTTGCTTTCCACTTCGTAGGATGGTGAAATGAGATACAGCAGTCAAACAGCTTCAAAAGTTACAAAACTGTCGTTGCTAATTGTCAATTCTTAGCACGAGAAAATATCTAGGGATTGTGTTTGAGCCGTGGCTAGTGGCCAAAAGAGGTTTGCGAAAGCGGTCAAGTTCAGCTTCAAGGACTCTTCTGAAAAAGTAATTTTTATGAATAGTTGTATGTTTGGGTTACGTGTTATCTGATTTCCGTCATTTTTCTACCCTCTAAGCGTGACGAGATTCAAACTAGGCATATCAGTGGCATCGCATTTGAAATTTAATTTCCTTATGCTATTTATTATGCCCATACAGGCAGTTTTAGATTACAAGTAATTTTAACGGGTTTCTGACTTGCTGTTTTAAGTTCTTTTTCTGGAAGTTGTTTTGAAAGAGAAGGATTTAGATATTTTTAACGTTTTCCCCCAATGCGTTTAAGAAAATAAGATTTAGTAAAATTTACTTATTAGTACATACGCATGTAAAGCCGCGTATTTTTAACTGTTTGCGATTAAAATATGTTATTGGTTTTCGGAAAATACATAGAAAATTATTTATTAAAATATTTCTTATGCGGCATCAAATTATTCGTTGAATCCAAAGAGATTTAGAGAAGCCGCTGGTCTGACGAAATTTCCAAAATTAGATGATTACGAAAAGCGATTACTAAAAGATAAGTTTTTAATAATAGCTAAGAATATATATCCCAAATCACTTAGCTTTTGCGCAAACATTAATATCAAAATACGATATTGAGATAAATATGAATAATGAAATTCATGCTAAAAAAAGTTCGTCATGATGCAAGCGCCCAGAAATTATTATTAAAAAATTTTTATGCACAAAGCGTTACATTCATTAAGTGAAATTCAAGAAAATTAACTCCTGTCATTTCAAGTGTTATAGCAGATTTTACTGGATTACGAATCCATACGATATTTCTGCTAGTATTTTTAAAACGTTATTAATAGTTTAAAAGGAGGCAATAATTATTTTCGCTAACAGCCAAACCCCATGTTATTCTATGGGGAAATTTGTTTATAGAATTTCATTACCTAATGTGTTTATTTTCTTTTTTTCATTTTCCTATTTATAAAATTCACAACCGTAAAATTTGTTTTTATTTTACAAAAAAATTTTTTTTTTTTTTTTTTTTTTAAAGCTTAAAAACTAATTTTTTTTAGTGAAAAAGAACAAATTCAACGAATATGAATTTTCTAAATGAGAAAGTGGAGTTTTAACAATGTATTAGGTAGTGAATAGTTCTATAGACAAATTTCCCCATAGAATTAGATGGGGTTTGACTGTCCGCAATGTTAAGTTTTTGCGGGTCCTTAAGCTGAACTCTTTCCGTTAAGATTTAGTTCCTCGCCTTACATTTTAGCTGAATATTGTGCGATCTCCCTGTCTAATTCCTTTTCATTTGACATACTTAATTGCTAAAAAACACCGTTTTTAAAATTTTAATTTCAGTATTTATATCTTAAAAATATATATAATTTATTTATAGGGTAGGTGCTCCAGTGATTGGCATGCTCCAGTAATTGACATCTATCCCGAAATAATTAATAAATAAGAAAAATAAGAAAATCATATTTTACATATAAGAATTTTAAAATTTTATGTCAAACACTGGAGCATAGGAATAGGGTAATAATAACTGGTAAAATGAATAACTAGCAGTGTCAAACACTGGAACACAGAGGGCCAATTACTGATAAAATGAAAAACTGGCAGTGTCAATTACTGGAACATTGAGTGGGTGTCAAATAAAAATTCATAAAAAAAAAAAAATAATTGTTATCAAATGTATACATTTTAACATATATGTGGTTCTGAATGCTTTCCATGCCATATGTACTAACTTAAGATTTCTAAAAATATTTTCTGATGACTAGAACATTAAAAACATCAGAGATTGTTCTAAAAGTGTCAATCACTGGTGCACACTACCCTACATAATTTTCACTGCTTATCGTTTTAAATTTTAGTCTTAAGTTGTACCATTTAAAGTTATTTTTCAAATATTTATCAATTGATAGTTTCACATAAAATAATTAATACTTTAAAAAAAAAATAATAATAATAATCGAAACTTTAATATCGAGAATTGAAAGATTTCCTTTTTATGGTCATTGAGGAACTTCACTTCGTCTCACATTATTATGTCGAACCTCTATAAAGAAATAATTCCTTTTAATACAACCACATGTCAATTCCGGTAACTTTCACCAAGTTATGTCATATTATATCAATGCTTGTATAACCAGTAAAATCTGGCCAAGTCGGGAGTCCATTCTTTGTTTCTACTTCCTTCAAGAAAAATCTGACCATTGCAGACCCTTATGCTTGAGTGGACATTATTCAACGGCGATTTTAGATATATTGAATTTATTGAAAGCGCAGGAAACCAGTTCGATAGCCTTTATACCCTCCATCCCATGTAAGGAACAGACGGAAATTCAAGGTGCTCAATAATCGTTATAAAAATACGTAATCGGGTGAATCTTTTCTATTTCTTCAGAAATGGGTGAGAAAGCCACCTTCCCATGGGTTTAAGTTCTTTGTTATTCAAGGTCTAGGTAAAAGGGGGTGAAAAGTGTAGGAACGTACCGACCCTGACTCACTGACCGTGGTTCATGCAAACAATCCTCTTCAGGTAGATGGGAGTGGAATCGGAGGGTTCTTTCTCTAACCTCCTTTCGTATACAGGGGTTAGGCGCTTGGGAATTTTTCATTTCGTGGAGGGCGGATGGTTGAAAAAAAGAAAAAAAAAAAAGTGAAGCAAACAATTCTGTTTGCTTGAACATAGGATTAGGGTTGTCATGAGGTTTTGTAAGTTTTCAGAGTGGAGTATTTTCTACTGAAAGTGACAGGTGTTTAATTGTTTTTTAATAAACCTGTCAATAGATTATTTTGTTACATACTGTTTAATTGATATATCATTAACTGTACGGCTAGAAAAATAGATATTTAAATTTTGCAGGAGGGAAACTTTTAGACGCAAACCCCTGAATTCAGGGTATTTGAAAAATTTGATGTCACTAAAATTCATATTTAATCTGCTATAATAATAATAATTAAAAAAAAAAAGGCCTTATTATAGTTATAAACTAACATTCTTAATAAAAGCTATGATAATATCATTAATAAAGCTTCTCTTAACATTCATTCTCCCCGCAAATAGCAGTTTTTAGGGGTTTTGCATGTTAAGTTGTTTCATCCTTGATATAGTTTGAATACAAAATAACCAAACCATTTTTTTTCCTTGCAAGAGAATTTATAGTTCTGCTACCAAGCCATTAAATGATGCTACGTTTCCGCACTTTAAGACGCTCATTTTATATTATTAATCAAAATATTTTAATCTTCTTAATATTTTACTCATTTAATTCCTTCTTTTTTTTTTTTTTTTTTTTACTTTCGAAATGTGTCATAAAAAATTTAATATGAAGCTGCATATTATTTTAAGTTAGGGAAAAAAAAAATACACATTTTAAAAATTTAAATATTTTTAAGCTTCTAATACCCTTGATTGATAACACTGCTCCGAAAAAAAAAAAATGAGATCTAATACTATTTTTGCGGATTCTTATATAAAATGACCTTCTGAATCCGAATATGACTTCCATTTTGCCCAGTCACCCACCGTTTTCTAGATAAACCCCTTCCCTCAATTTATTTCCCTGTTCGACAATTTTATGACCATGAATTTGATTTGAAGAATAAAAAATAATTAATTTAACGCCTAAAAACAAAAAAATATATATAAAGGTTAAAAAATTACATTAATAACAGATAAAAAAAATATAAGATATGTAATGCATAATTTCAGTGGCAAATCCCCCCCCCCCAAAAAAAAAAAAAAAAAAAAAAAAAAAATCCCTTGGCGCAAATGTCCATGATTTAAAATTTTCCAACTCTGTAGCCCCTCAAAAGATATTTAACGGCTAAAAATAATCCTCCCCCCCCCCCTACTAAAAATCAAATTTATAGCTATAAAATCACCGAAAAATGATAAAAATAGGGGGTCATTCCTAAAAAACGGTGGGTGATAGGGCAAAATGGGCGTCACATTCGAATTCAGGAGGTCATTTTACATAAGAATATGCTGAAAAGTGTCAGACAATTTTCATGCCGAGCAGCGTAATTAGATCTAAATCATACATGCGAAATTCGCAGAATTTAAAATTAGATTAAAAAAAAAAAAAAAAAAAAAAAAAAAAAAAACTGGCTTGATGATTAGTCTGGATATTTTAGTGTTTGTTAGCTTAAAATTCAAAATACCTTAAGAGTATTAGAAAAAAAAAGTTGAAAAAGATAGTTTTCAGAAATTGCAAAACTGGAATTTTAAGTATCTCTGGGTCTTTACTCTTAAAATAAATATTCCACAAATTTCTCTGCTGTATATAATGTTACCGTTTTCTTAAAATAATACTAATAATAAATTGGTTTGCACCGATTGTAATTTTTAAACCGTTATTTATACAAATTTAATCTTACTAAGAGGCTGCTCGACATTGAAAACACTTGTAAGTTTGCATTTTTACTAATGCATGAATGATAATTTTAAATAATGATCTTGATATTCTTAAGCTACTTATGCTATTAAACAAAATTCTGGCTTCCATCAGCTTCGCTATTTCCCAGTTATGTAGACCTAGTGTCAAAACGTTTCCCTTCTTCATCTCCACCTTTTTAAATTCTTTGTTTTAAATACATTATACCAATAATTTATAAAAATGGATAATGGAAAACTTTTAAAGCAGGCTCATGGGTATTAAAATTACTCTCCATATATTACCCTTGGGGAAACAAAAAAAAATGAGCTTTTACTATCTTGTTTTAACAGATTCAGTAGAAATTTCAAAACTTTTTAGTTTTACTTCAATATAGGACTAACGTGGCATTACTTTCTGTAAAAAGAAACAAAATAAGCGGATATTTTCATAATCTCAGTTCCCTCTCCTTGCTGCCCTTTGAGTGCAGTCATGGAATGCATACCTTTCCTATAGTCAACAGATGGTAACTTAGTCACTGAATGTTCGCTAGGGAGATTTTGCAAAGAAAACGTTACAATTTGTTCTCTTTATAGGCGGAGTACCCCTTATTGCTTACCTTTTCCAACTGTTAGTTCGGCCCCCAACCCGTTATCCGTGCAAGCGAACTGTGACCTTTCGTCCATCTTTCACTTTCATTGCCTTCTACAATCAGTCTTCAAATACACGAGGGAACATGTACAAAATATCCCAAGAAACCTTAACATCCTTATTTGCCGTTTCTAAGGCTCAGCAATTCAAATAACGGATTGCTTGTTTCGTTATCAGTTCATATTTGAATTGTTGAAGTTATCTTTTACAGTAACCGGTTTCTTCCGAATCAAATTCGAATAGAATGTTCTTTTCTAAACAGTATAACTTGTTGCCCGATTTTTAACTTGACTAAAAGATGCAGGCACACATTACATTAAAATATCGCTAAAAATGCTTTGTTTAAGGCTACTTGTCAGTCAATTTTTTTTCAAGTTCTACGATTCAGCTTTCGCTTCTGTGGGATACCTTTTATATTTTCACCCCCTTCACTTAAGTCATTAGTCCAATTTCCGTTAAAGTTCATTCTTTGTTAAAGCTGTCAACATTCGGAATTTATTGTCGAGTAGGCGTTACTGGAAGACAAGAAGGTGTGTGGGGGGGGGGGGGGGGGGTCCCTTCTACTGCTAGGATAAGGGACTGAAATATGTTAGTTTCTGTAGAATAAGGAAATTTCTTATTTTATGTTTATTGCTCGGAGTAATCTATCCTTCCTCCCAGGTTTATTGTTCATATTTTTTAATCATTACTAACATTTTAGATGTATGTATCTATCTACAACTGAAATTACATTATATTAATACATGTTCATAATAAATAGCATTTTTCGAAAAGATTTAAATCCTATATTCACTTTAAATATGTCTACAGTATAGCGTTGCTTTATTTGATCTTCTGTGTATCTTTATAAATACGTTTTATTATAAATATTCTTGAGCAATTTTTGAGATAAATTGTGAGAAATAAAATGGAATAAAAAAGAATATGTTGTTTAAAAATATATTTAGGTGTATATATATTTAGAAAGGTATAACTTTTGAATGAATGCCTCGATATTTTTTTCTTTATTCTATAATAAACTAAATAAGATAAATATATTATACGTAATATATATTGTTAGTTAGTGCCGTAACAAGTAAGCTGGGGACGCCTGTGTGAGAGAAAATTTATAGGGCTCCCTCCTCTGCTTTATTACTTCAGGCGCAATATTAAAACTTTTACAGCGAACACTAATACATATATTAATTGATTACAATATTCAATAAAAAAGTATTTAAAAATCGTTCTAGAATAAGAAAGCAAATTAATAGGTAGTATATCATAATTTTTGACAGATATTGCATTTATGAAAAAAGCATTTATTAAAAAAAAAAAAAAAAAAAAGAAAGAAAAAGAAAAAAAAGAAAGAAAGAATGTTTATTTCAATATTATAAATGCTTTGTAAAAATTAAATAAGCAAAGCAAAATTAATTATTTAAATAAAAATACAAAAAAATATATATAATGAGTAAATGCCTTATCTGAATGAACTGAAAATTTATATACATATTACAGTAAAACCTCTCTAAGTTGGACACCTACGGTTCCAGGAAAACGTGTCCAACTATAGGGAAGCTTGCATTTTTCGATTTAATTAAACTGCATCTATGCATGCCTTTTAACATTTAATCACATCTAAATATAACATAATTAAGTGTACTCATAACTTATATAGAAAAAATGAATAATTTGCTAATTTCTAATCTAAATTTAAACTGGTATATTGTGGCCATAATAACACTTTCTTTTATAATTTTTTATATAACAGCGCCATCCACCAGTTAATATGCACGAAAATTTAATCAATATAACTTCTCACAATAAAAATTTTGCAGCAATTTTATTCAATAGACGCTGTGATAGTCATATGGAAAATCGGAGAATGTGATTAAAAGTAGTACCACTTTGTCTACTGATATACACCCAAATTAAGATAACATTCATTTTAATAATATTAATAGCTTATGAAGTTTGGTGAATTTATTCGCTCTGGAAACTGTGATATAGTTTTCCTGTGAAAAGGGAAAACTGCAGCCTAGCAGCGACACCTGTCGATTGATATGCACCCAAATTGAATCAGCATCTTTTTTCGCTATAGATAGATCTCTCACATATTATGTTTAGTGCAATTATACACTCAAGTAA